>CM029623.1:18389982-19589982 GCA_017311315.1 Dendrocalamus latiflorus
ACGCCGCCTCAAAATATTCTTCAACTGCATCCAAGTATCCGGACGAGCTCCTACGCGACACAATTGGTTCCACCAAACAAGAGCATATCCGGTGAACTCAATTGTCGCCAACCGAATCTTCTTATACTCAGTATAGTGATGGCTGTCAAAAATTTGTTCGACACGCATCTCCCAATCCAAGTACTCCTCCGGTTCAGCTTTACCATTAAATGATGGGATAGAAATTTTTATCCGCCCAATTCCATCATCCACGGCAACATGCTGAGCAAACCCAACACCATCATGCATACCTCTACCATGGGCAGCACCTCTACCGCACATGTCCCTACCACGATCAGCACCGCGGTAGCCCCGAGCATGGCACGGTTGTGGAGCAAAGCCCGCTGCACCATCAAAGACCTCTTCGTGTTCGTCGTCTTCATATGGTGCACGCCGTTCGGGATATTGAGGTCCTCGTTCAGCATGCTGAAATTGTGGTGGCTGGTTGCACAGCGCCTCCGTCAAAGCATCAACTCGCGCCCCCAAATCATCAACCTTGCCTTCAAGCTTCCGGTGACAACTCAAGAAGTAGTCACGTGTCGCTTCAAGCCCGTGTCGCACCTCGGGCAGCAAAGACGCTGCATATTGGGGCACCTCCCCGATTGGCTCGGCATGATTATGTCGTGCCTTGCCATCTTCAATCTTCATAGAACCCGCCATCAAGAAAAATTCAGCAACCTCGTACCGTGATCAACCACGCTCTGATACCAAGATGATACGGATCCACGTAGCAAGCTAGCTGAACCCCGTTGCTTTGGCCCTGATCTTTCACGATACGCCTTGTTGAATGCCCTCTCCAAGATAAGCCTTCTCCCACGCACACCGCAGCACGTGAACGAAGGGTAGAGAAACTGAAGTTTTAGCGAGTAGAATCCAACACCACAATTGGATTCAACACACCAAGAGCAATTCCTCGATGGAAATCTCAAGAACTCTCCAACAATGGCCACCAAACCATGGTGATTTTCTGGTTTCTATTTCTCAATTCACAACCTGAGTTACAATGGGGCTAAGGCCCTGGCCTTATATTGGTGTACAATGCACGGTCTTGATTACAACTCACGCACTACTTGGCCTAAGGCCGAAACAAACTCCAATACGAACTAAAAAGGAAATACCTAAATTGCTACCTCTGGTTTCTCTCTCAATTTGCAACTTGACCGTGAGGATTCTGTGGCTGGCACCTCATCCATTGTGTGGGGATTCAAAAGATGTTTCCAACGAGTCCAAGAACGCCCAAATCGGACTCCGTTTGTAAAGGTTATGGACGTTTTAGTATCGGTCTTGCCAGCTGTCCCAATCCGAGTCCGAATCGGTTTCAAATCTTTATATGTTTTGTTTTCTGTTCAAGGGGCTTCCAAATCTGTTTGGAACCTGAAAAAGAGTCCTTCTCAACCTTTAGAAAGTCACGGTGTGGTCGGATTTACCCTTACTTGCATTGCAATTCTCGAACTCTTTACGTTTGGCAAGTCTCGCGCGTCTCTCCGGACAGCTCGTGCAGCATCCAATGAAATTACCATAACTTTGTGTAGGAAGCTCCAATCAAGTGCCGTTTGATTCGTTGGAAAATAGAATTCATTAGCTTTCCAAATATGTCTCTTGTGCACATTAGAAACGTCAGAATTGGTATTCAAAGCTTCTTGAACATTGTGCACAGAACTGCAAGCACTAACCAAAGTTGTAGTGCTACTTGGTGCCACATCATCCTCCCCTCCTTGAAGCAAAGCCGCCTCGGCTTTGGGGTAATCTTGGGAGCTTGCTTCTTCTTGGCTGTAATTTCTTCATCAACATGAATAGCACTCTCCAATTTTGGTTTCAACACATGCTTCTTTCCCCCATGTACAAAAGTGTATGTGTTGGACCGGCCCTCATGCGTAGCATTGCGATCATATTGCCATTGTCTTCCCAACAATAACCCACATGCATCCATTGGAACTACGTCGCAATCCACCTTGTCAACATAGTCACCAACAACAAATGGAACACGTACCTTGTGAGTTATCTTTAGTCTTCCGGAGTTGTGTAGCCACTCCACATGATGTGGTTGAGGATGCCTCCACGTGGACAGCCCTAAAGCATACACCAAATCTTTGCTAATCACATTGGTATAACTTCCACCATCTATGATCAACTTGCATGCTTTATCTTTGATCTTGCACTCCGCATGGAAAACACTCCACCGCTGTCCTTTGGTTTCAGTTTCTTTGCTTTGCACCTTTCGGACCAAAAGATTAACACCGTTCAATTCTGGATCACAATAGACAACATCCTCCTTGGAATCGTCAGATTTTTCGCTTTCAGAATCACTACTAGAACCTCTGTTGCTTGCCTCCTTTGAAAGGGCACCATTTGAACGGCTCTGATACCAAGATGATGCGGATCCACCTAGCAAGCTAGCTGAACCCCGTTGCTTTGGCCCTGATCTTTCACGATACGCCTTGCTGTAATGAACGCCTCCATGACTTTGTTTGAGTGTTAGCATGTCCACCCTTGGTTTGTTTGCGCTTCAATTATTGTTCAGCACGTTCAGCTTGATGCACCAAATCTTGAATGTTGTAGTAATGGACCATCTCCACCCTATCTTGCACATCCCCATTCAACCCATTAAAGAAACGTGCCATAGTAGCCTCATCATGCTCCTCTATCCCTGTACGGATCATCAACATCTCCATCTCTTTATAATATTCATCAACACTAGAATTACCTTGATGTAGTTGTTGTAGTCGGTTGTACAAGGTCCTCGTGTAGTGTGCCGGGACAAAACGCCGCCTCAAAATATTCTTCAACTGCATCCAAGTATCCGGACGAGCTCCTACGCGACACAATTGGTTCCACCAAACAAGAGCATATCCGGTGAACTCAATTGTCGCCAACCGAATCTTCTTATACTCAGTATAGTGATGGCTGTCAAAAATTTGTTCGACACGCATCTCCCAATCCAAGTACTCCTCCGGTTCAGCTTTACCATTAAATGATGGGATAGAAATTTTTATCCGCCCAATTCCATCATCCACGGCAACATGCTGAGCAAACCCAACACCATCATGCATACCTCTACCATGGGCAGCACCTCTACCGCACATGTCCCTACCACGATCAGCACCGCGGTAGCCCCGAGCATGGCACGGTTGTGGAGCAAAGCCCGCTGCACCATCAAAGACCTCTTCGTGTTCGTCGTCTTCATATGGTGCACGCCGTTCGGGATATTGAGGTCCTCGTTCAGCATGCTGAAATTGTGGTGGCTGGTTGCACAGCGCCTCCGTCAAAGCATCAACTCGCGCCCCCAAATCATCAACCTTGCCTTCAAGCTTCCGGTGACAACTCAAGAAGTAGTCACGTGTCGCTTCAAGCCCGTGTCGCACCTCGGGCAGCAAAGACGCTGCATATTGGGGCACCTCCCCGATTGGCTCGGCATGATTATGTCGTGCCTTGCCATCTTCAATCTTCATAGAACCCGCCATCAAGAAAAATTCAGCAACCTCGTACCGTGATCAACCACGCTCTGATACCAAGATGATACGGATCCACGTAGCAAGCTAGCTGAACCCCGTTGCTTTGGCCCTGATCTTTCACGATACGCCTTGTTGAATGCCCTCTCCAAGATAAGCCTTCTCCCACGCACACCGCAGCACGTGAACGAAGGGTAGAGAAACTGAAGTTTTAGCGAGTAGAATCCAACACCACAATTGGATTCAACACACCAAGAGCAATTCCTCGATGGAAATCTCAAGAACTCTCCAACAATGGCCACCAAACCATGGTGATTTTCTGGTTTCTATTTCTCAATTCACAACCTGAGTTACAATGGGGCTAAGGCCCTGGCCTTATATTGGTGTACAATGCACGGTCTTGATTACAACTCACGCACTACTTGGCCTAAGGCCGAAACAAACTCCAATACGAACTAAAAAGGAAATACCTAAATTGCTACCTCTGGTTTCTCTCTCAATTTGCAACTTGACCGTGAGGATTCTGTGGCTGGCACCTCATCCATTGTGTGGGGATTCAAAAGATGTTTCCAACGAGTCCAAGAACGCCCAAATCGGACTCCGTTTGTAAAGGTTATGGACGTTTTAGTATCGGTCTTGCCAGCTGTCCCAATCCGAGTCCGAATCGGTTTCAAATCTTTATATGTTTTGTTTTCTGTTCAAGGGGCTTCCAAATCTGTTTGGAACCTGAAAAAGAGTCCTTCTCAACCTTTAGAAAGTCACGGTGTGGTCGGATTTACCCTTACTTGCATTGCAATTCTCGAACTCTTTACGTTTGGCAAGTCTCGCGCGTCTCTCCGGACAGCTCGTGCAGCATCCAATGAAATTACCATAACTTTGTGTAGGAAGCTCCAATCAAGTGCCGTTTGATTCGTTGGAAAATAGAATTCATTAGCTTTCCAAATATGTCTCTTGTGCACATTAGAAACGTCAGAATTGGTATTCAAAGCTTCTTGAACATTGTGCACAGAACTGCAAGCACTAACCAAAGTTGTAGTGCTACTTGGTGCCACATCATCCTCCCCTCCTTGAAGCAAAGCCGCCTCGGCTTTGGGGTAATCTTGGGAGCTTGCTTCTTCTTGGCTGTAATTTCTTCATCAACATGAATAGCACTCTCCAATTTTGGTTTCAACACATGCTTCTTTCCCCCATGTACAAAAGTGTATGTGTTGGACCGGCCCTCATGCGTAGCATTGCGATCATATTGCCATTGTCTTCCCAACAATAACCCACATGCATCCATTGGAACTACGTCGCAATCCACCTTGTCAACATAGTCACCAACAACAAATGGAACACGTACCTTGTGAGTTATCTTTAGTCTTCCGGAGTTGTGTAGCCACTCCACATGATGTGGTTGAGGATGCCTCCACGTGGACAGCCCTAAAGCATACACCAAATCTTTGCTAATCACATTGGTATAACTTCCACCATCTATGATCAACTTGCATGCTTTATCTTTGATCTTGCACTCCGCATGGAAAACACTCCACCGCTGTCCTTTGGTTTCAGTTTCTTTGCTTTGCACCTTTCGGACCAAAAGATTAACACCGTTCAATTCTGGATCACAATAGACAACATCCTCCTTGGAATCGTCAGATTTTTCGCTTTCAGAATCACTACTAGAACCTCTGTTGCTTGCCTCCTTTGAAAGGGCACCATTTGAACGGCTCTGATACCAAGATGATGCGGATCCACCTAGCAAGCTAGCTGAACCCCGTTGCTTTGGCCCTGATCTTTCACGATACGCCTTGCTGTAATGAACGCCTCCATGACTTTGTTTGAGTGTTAGCATGTCCACCCTTGGTTTGTTTGCGCTTCAATTATTGTTCAGCACGTTCAGCTTGATGCACCAAATCTTGAATGTTGTAGTAATGGACCATCTCCACCCTATCTTGCACATCCCCATTCAACCCATTAAAGAAACGTGCCATAGTAGCCTCATCATGCTCCTCTATCCCTGTACGGATCATCAACATCTCCATCTCTTTATAATATTCATCAACACTAGAATTACCTTGATGTAGTTGTTGTAGTCGGTTGTACAAGGTCCTCGTGTAGTGTGCCGGGACAAAACGCCGCCTCAAAATATTCTTCAACTGCATCCAAGTATCCGGACGAGCTCCTACGCGACACAATTGGTTCCACCAAACAAGAGCATATCCGGTGAACTCAATTGTCGCCAACCGAATCTTCTTATACTCAGTATAGTGATGGCTGTCAAAAATTTGTTCGACACGCATCTCCCAATCCAAGTACTCCTCCGGTTCAGCTTTACCATTAAATGATGGGATAGAAATTTTTATCCGCCCAATTCCATCATCCACGGCAACATGCTGAGCAAACCCAACACCATCATGCATACCTCTACCATGGGCAGCACCTCTACCGCACATGTCCCTACCACGATCAGCACCGCGGTAGCCCCGAGCATGGCACGGTTGTGGAGCAAAGCCCGCTGCACCATCAAAGACCTCTTCGTGTTCGTCGTCTTCATATGGTGCACGCCGTTCGGGATATTGAGGTCCTCGTTCAGCATGCTGAAATTGTGGTGGCTGGTTGCACAGCGCCTCCGTCAAAGCATCAACTCGCGCCCCCAAATCATCAACCTTGCCTTCAAGCTTCCGGTGACAACTCAAGAAGTAGTCACGTGTCGCTTCAAGCCCGTGTCGCACCTCGGGCAGCAAAGACGCTGCATATTGGGGCACCTCCCCGATTGGCTCGGCATGATTATGTCGTGCCTTGCCATCTTCAATCTTCATAGAACCCGCCATCAAGAAAAATTCAGCAACCTCGTACCGTGATCAACCACGCTCTGATACCAAGATGATACGGATCCACGTAGCAAGCTAGCTGAACCCCGTTGCTTTGGCCCTGATCTTTCACGATACGCCTTGTTGAATGCCCTCTCCAAGATAAGCCTTCTCCCACGCACACCGCAGCACGTGAACGAAGGGTAGAGAAACTGAAGTTTTAGCGAGTAGAATCCAACACCACAATTGGATTCAACACACCAAGAGCAATTCCTCGATGGAAATCTCAAGAACTCTCCAACAATGGCCACCAAACCATGGTGATTTTCTGGTTTCTATTTCTCAATTCACAACCTGAGTTACAATGGGGCTAAGGCCCTGGCCTTATATTGGTGTACAATGCACGGTCTTGATTACAACTCACGCACTACTTGGCCTAAGGCCGAAACAAACTCCAATACGAACTAAAAAGGAAATACCTAAATTGCTACCTCTGGTTTCTCTCTCAATTTGCAACTTGACCGTGAGGATTCTGTGGCTGGCACCTCATCCATTGTGTGGGGATTCAAAAGATCTTTCCAACGAGTCCAAGAACGCCCAAATCGGACTCCGTTTGTAAAGGTTATGGACGTTTTAGTATCGGTCTTGCCAGCTGTCCCAATCCGAGTCCGAATCGGTTTCAAATCTTTATATGTTTTGTTTTCTGTTCAAGGGGCTTCCAAATCTGTTTGGAACCTGAAAAAGAGTCCTTCTCAACCTTTAGAAAGTCACGGTGTGGTCGGATTTACCCTTACTTGCATTGCAATTCTCGAACTCTTTACGTTTGGCAAGTCTCGCGCGTCTCTCCGGACAGCTCGTGCAGCATCCAATGAAATTACCATAACTTTGTGTAGGAAGCTCCAATCAAGTGCCGTTTGATTCGTTGGAAAATAGAATTCATTAGCTTTCCAAATATGTCTCTTGTGCACATTAGAAACGTCAGAATTGGTATTCAAAGCTTCTTGAACATTGTGCACAGAACTGCAAGCACTAACCAAAGTTGTAGTGCTACTTGGTGCCACATCATCCTCCCCTCCTTGAAGCAAAGCCGCCTCGGCTTTGGGGTAATCTTGGGAGCTTGCTTCTTCTTGGCTGTAATTTCTTCATCAACATGAATAGCACTCTCCAATTTTGGTTTCAACACATGCTTCTTTCCCCCATGTACAAAAGTGTATGTGTTGGACCGGCCCTCATGCGTAGCATTGCGATCATATTGCCATTGTCTTCCCAACAATAACCCACATGCATCCATTGGAACTACGTCGCAATCCACCTTGTCAACATAGTCACCAACAACAAATGGAACACGTACCTTGTGAGTTATCTTTAGTCTTCCGGAGTTGTGTAGCCACTCCACATGATGTGGTTGAGGATGCCTCCACGTGGACAGCCCTAAAGCATACACCAAATCTTTGCTAATCACATTGGTATAACTTCCACCATCTATGATCAACTTGCATGCTTTATCTTTGATCTTGCACTCCGCATGGAAAACACTCCACCGCTGTCCTTTGGTTTCAGTTTCTTTGCTTTGCACCTTTCGGACCAAAAGATTAACACCGTTCAATTCTGGATCACAATAGACAACATCCTCCTTGGAATCGTCAGATTTTTCGCTTTCAGAATCACTACTAGAACCTCTGTTGCTTGCCTCCTTTGAAAGGGCACCATTTGAACGGCTCTGATACCAAGATGATGCGGATCCACCTAGCAAGCTAGCTGAACCCCGTTGCTTTGGCCCTGATCTTTCACGATACGCCTTGCTGTAATGAACGCCTCCATGACTTTGTTTGAGTGTTAGCATGTCCACCCTTGGTTTGTTTGCGCTTCAATTATTGTTCAGCACGTTCAGCTTGATGCACCAAATCTTGAATGTTGTAGTAATGGACCATCTCCACCCTATCTTGCACATCCCCATTCAACCCATTAAAGAAACGTGCCATAGTAGCCTCATCATGCTCCTCTATCCCTGTACGGATCATCAACATCTCCATCTCTTTATAATATTCATCAACACTAGAATTACCTTGATGTAGTTGTTGTAGTCGGTTGTACAAGGTCCTCGTGTAGTGTGCCGGGACAAAACGCCGCCTCAAAATATTCTTCAACTGCATCCAAGTATCCGGACGAGCTCCTACGCGACACAATTGGTTCCACCAAACAAGAGCATATCCGGTGAACTCAATTGTCGCCAACCGAATCTTCTTATACTCAGTATAGTGATGGCTGTCAAAAATTTGTTCGACACGCATCTCCCAATCCAAGTACTCCTCCGGTTCAGCTTTACCATTAAATGATGGGATAGAAATTTTTATCCGCCCAATTCCATCATCCACGGCAACATGCTGAGCAAACCCAACACCATCATGCATACCTCTACCATGGGCAGCACCTCTACCGCACATGTCCCTACCACGATCAGCACCGCGGTAGCCCCGAGCATGGCACGGTTGTGGAGCAAAGCCCGCTGCACCATCAAAGACCTCTTCGTGTTCGTCGTCTTCATATGGTGCACGCCGTTCGGGATATTGAGGTCCTCGTTCAGCATGCTGAAATTGTGGTGGCTGGTTGCACAGCGCCTCCGTCAAAGCATCAACTCGCGCCCCCAAATCATCAACCTTGCCTTCAAGCTTCCGGTGACAACTCAAGAAGTAGTCACGTGTCGCTTCAAGCCCGTGTCGCACCTCGGGCAGCAAAGACGCTGCATATTGGGGCACCTCCCCGATTGGCTCGGCATGATTATGTCGTGCCTTGCCATCTTCAATCTTCATAGAACCCGCCATCAAGAAAAATTCAGCAACCTCGTACCGTGATCAACCACGCTCTGATACCAAGATGATACGGATCCACGTAGCAAGCTAGCTGAACCCCGTTGCTTTGGCCCTGATCTTTCACGATACGCCTTGTTGAATGCCCTCTCCAAGATAAGCCTTCTCCCACGCACACCGCAGCACGTGAACGAAGGGTAGAGAAACTGAAGTTTTAGCGAGTAGAATCCAACACCACAATTGGATTCAACACACCAAGAGCAATTCCTCGATGGAAATCTCAAGAACTCTCCAACAATGGCCACCAAACCATGGTGATTTTCTGGTTTCTATTTCTCAATTCACAACCTGAGTTACAATGGGGCTAAGGCCCTGGCCTTATATTGGTGTACAATGCACGGTCTTGATTACAACTCACGCACTACTTGGCCTAAGGCCGAAACAAACTCCAATACGAACTAAAAAGGAAATACCTAAATTGCTACCTCTGGTTTCTCTCTCAATTTGCAACTTGACCGTGAGGATTCTGTGGCTGGCACCTCATCCATTGTGTGGGGATTCAAAAGATGTTTCCAACGAGTCCAAGAACGCCCAAATCGGACTCCGTTTGTAAAGGTTATGGACGTTTTAGTATCGGTCTTGCCAGCTGTCCCAATCCGAGTCCGAATCGGTTTCAAATCTTTATATGTTTTGTTTTCTGTTCAAGGGGCTTCCAAATCTGTTTGGAACCTGAAAAAGAGTCCTTCTCAACCTTTAGAAAGTCACGGTGTGGTCGGATTTACCCTTACTTGCATTGCAATTCTCGAACTCTTTACGTTTGGCAAGTCTCGCGCGTCTCTCCGGACAGCTCGTGCAGCATCCAATGAAATTACCATAACTTTGTGTAGGAAGCTCCAATCAAGTGCCGTTTGATTCGTTGGAAAATAGAATTCATTAGCTTTCCAAATATGTCTCTTGTGCACATTAGAAACGTCAGAATTGGTATTCAAAGCTTCTTGAACATTGTGCACAGAACTGCAAGCACTAACCAAAGTTGTAGTGCTACTTGGTGCCACATCATCCTCCCCTCCTTGAAGCAAAGCCGCCTCGGCTTTGGGGTAATCTTGGGAGCTTGCTTCTTCTTGGCTGTAATTTCTTCATCAACATGAATAGCACTCTCCAATTTTGGTTTCAACACATGCTTCTTTCCCCCATGTACAAAAGTGTATGTGTTGGACCGGCCCTCATGCGTAGCATTGCGATCATATTGCCATTGTCTTCCCAACAATAACCCACATGCATCCATTGGAACTACGTCGCAATCCACCTTGTCAACATAGTCACCAACAACAAATGGAACACGTACCTTGTGAGTTATCTTTAGTCTTCCGGAGTTGTGTAGCCACTCCACATGATGTGGTTGAGGATGCCTCCACGTGGACAGCCCTAAAGCATACACCAAATCTTTGCTAATCACATTGGTATAACTTCCACCATCTATGATCAACTTGCATGCTTTATCTTTGATCTTGCACTCCGCATGGAAAACACTCCACCGCTGTCCTTTGGTTTCAGTTTCTTTGCTTTGCACCTTTCGGACCAAAAGATTAACACCGTTCAATTCTGGATCACAATAGACAACATCCTCCTTGGAATCGTCAGATTTTTCGCTTTCAGAATCACTACTAGAACCTCTGTTGCTTGCCTCCTTTGAAAGGGCACCATTTGAACGGCTCTGATACCAAGATGATGCGGATCCACCTAGCAAGCTAGCTGAACCCCGTTGCTTTGGCCCTGATCTTTCACGATACGCCTTGCTGTAATGAACGCCTCCATGACTTTGTTTGAGTGTTAGCATGTCCACCCTTGGTTTGTTTGCGCTTCAATTATTGTTCAGCACGTTCAGCTTGATGCACCAAATCTTGAATGTTGTAGTAATGGACCATCTCCACCCTATCTTGCACATCCCCATTCAACCCATTAAAGAAACGTGCCATAGTAGCCTCATCATGCTCCTCTATCCCTGTACGGATCATCAACATCTCCATCTCTTTATAATATTCATCAACACTAGAATTACCTTGATGTAGTTGTTGTAGTCGGTTGTACAAGGTCCTCGTGTAGTGTGCCGGGACAAAACGCCGCCTCAAAATATTCTTCAACTGCATCCAAGTATCCGGACGAGCTCCTACGCGACACAATTGGTTCCACCAAACAAGAGCATATCCGGTGAACTCAATTGTCGCCAACCGAATCTTCTTATACTCAGTATAGTGATGGCTGTCAAAAATTTGTTCGACACGCATCTCCCAATCCAAGTACTCCTCCGGTTCAGCTTTACCATTAAATGATGGGATAGAAATTTTTATCCGCCCAATTCCATCATCCACGGCAACATGCTGAGCAAACCCAACACCATCATGCATACCTCTACCATGGGCAGCACCTCTACCGCACATGTCCCTACCACGATCAGCACCGCGGTAGCCCCGAGCATGGCACGGTTGTGGAGCAAAGCCCGCTGCACCATCAAAGACCTCTTCGTGTTCGTCGTCTTCATATGGTGCACGCCGTTCGGGATATTGAGGTCCTCGTTCAGCATGCTGAAATTGTGGTGGCTGGTTGCACAGCGCCTCCGTCAAAGCATCAACTCGCGCCCCCAAATCATCAACCTTGCCTTCAAGCTTCCGGTGACAACTCAAGAAGTAGTCACGTGTCGCTTCAAGCCCGTGTCGCACCTCGGGCAGCAAAGACGCTGCATATTGGGGCACCTCCCCGATTGGCTCGGCATGATTATGTCGTGCCTTGCCATCTTCAATCTTCATAGAACCCGCCATCAAGAAAAATTCAGCAACCTCGTACCGTGATCAACCACGCTCTGATACCAAGATGATACGGATCCACGTAGCAAGCTAGCTGAACCCCGTTGCTTTGGCCCTGATCTTTCACGATACGCCTTGTTGAATGCCCTCTCCAAGATAAGCCTTCTCCCACGCACACCGCAGCACGTGAACGAAGGGTAGAGAAACTGAAGTTTTAGCGAGTAGAATCCAACACCACAATTGGATTCAACACACCAAGAGCAATTCCTCGATGGAAATCTCAAGAACTCTCCAACAATGGCCACCAAACCATGGTGATTTTCTGGTTTCTATTTCTCAATTCACAACCTGAGTTACAATGGGGCTAAGGCCCTGGCCTTATATTGGTGTACAATGCACGGTCTTGATTACAACTCACGCACTACTTGGCCTAAGGCCGAAACAAACTCCAATACGAACTAAAAAGGAAATACCTAAATTGCTACCTCTGGTTTCTCTCTCAATTTGCAACTTGACCGTGAGGATTCTGTGGCTGGCACCTCATCCATTGTGTGGGGATTCAAAAGATGTTTCCAACGAGTCCAAGAACGCCCAAATCGGACTCCGTTTGTAAAGGTTATGGACGTTTTAGTATCGGTCTTGCCAGCTGTCCCAATCCGAGTCCGAATCGGTTTCAAATCTTTATATGTTTTGTTTTCTGTTCAAGGGGCTTCCAAATCTGTTTGGAACCTGAAAAAGAGTCCTTCTCAACCTTTAGAAAGTCACGGTGTGGTCGGATTTACCCTTACTTGCATTGCAATTCTCGAACTCTTTACGTTTGGCAAGTCTCGCGCGTCTCTCCGGACAGCTCGTGCAGCATCCAATGAAATTACCATAACTTTGTGTAGGAAGCTCCAATCAAGTGCCGTTTGATTCGTTGGAAAATAGAATTCATTAGCTTTCCAAATATGTCTCTTGTGCACATTAGAAACGTCAGAATTGGTATTCAAAGCTTCTTGAACATTGTGCACAGAACTGCAAGCACTAACCAAAGTTGTAGTGCTACTTGGTGCCACATCATCCTCCCCTCCTTGAAGCAAAGCCGCCTCGGCTTTGGGGTAATCTTGGGAGCTTGCTTCTTCTTGGCTGTAATTTCTTCATCAACATGAATAGCACTCTCCAATTTTGGTTTCAACACATGCTTCTTTCCCCCATGTACAAAAGTGTATGTGTTGGACCGGCCCTCATGCGTAGCATTGCGATCATATTGCCATTGTCTTCCCAACAATAACCCACATGCATCCATTGGAACTACGTCGCAATCCACCTTGTCAACATAGTCACCAACAACAAATGGAACACGTACCTTGTGAGTTATCTTTAGTCTTCCGGAGTTGTGTAGCCACTCCACATGATGTGGTTGAGGATGCCTCCACGTGGACAGCCCTAAAGCATACACCAAATCTTTGCTAATCACATTGGTATAACTTCCACCATCTATGATCAACTTGCATGCTTTATCTTTGATCTTGCACTCCGCATGGAAAACACTCCACCGCTGTCCTTTGGTTTCAGTTTCTTTGCTTTGCACCTTTCGGACCAAAAGATTAACACCGTTCAATTCTGGATCACAATAGACAACATCCTCCTTGGAATCGTCAGATTTTTCGCTTTCAGAATCACTACTAGAACCTCTGTTGCTTGCCTCCTTTGAAAGGGCACCATTTGAACGGCTCTGATACCAAGATGATGCGGATCCACCTAGCAAGCTAGCTGAACCCCGTTGCTTTGGCCCTGATCTTTCACGATACGCCTTGCTGTAATGAACGCCTCCATGACTTTGTTTGAGTGTTAGCATGTCCACCCTTGGTTTGTTTGCGCTTCAATTATTGTTCAGCACGTTCAGCTTGATGCACCAAATCTTGAATGTTGTAGTAATGGACCATCTCCACCCTATCTTGCACATCCCCATTCAACCCATTAAAGAAACGTGCCATAGTAGCCTCATCATGCTCCTCTATCCCTGTACGGATCATCAACATCTCCATCTCTTTATAATATTCATCAACACTAGAATTACCTTGATGTAGTTGTTGTAGTCGGTTGTACAAGGTCCTCGTGTAGTGTGCCGGGACAAAACGCCGCCTCAAAATATTCTTCAACTGCATCCAAGTATCCGGACGAGCTCCTACGCGACACAATTGGTTCCACCAAACAAGAGCATATCCGGTGAACTCAATTGTCGCCAACCGAATCTTCTTATACTCAGTATAGTGATGGCTGTCAAAAATTTGTTCGACACGCATCTCCCAATCCAAGTACTCCTCCGGTTCAGCTTTACCATTAAATGATGGGATAGAAATTTTTATCCGCCCAATTCCATCATCCACGGCAACATGCTGAGCAAACCCAACACCATCATGCATACCTCTACCATGGGCAGCACCTCTACCGCACATGTCCCTACCACGATCAGCACCGCGGTAGCCCCGAGCATGGCACGGTTGTGGAGCAAAGCCCGCTGCACCATCAAAGACCTCTTCGTGTTCGTCGTCTTCATATGGTGCACGCCGTTCGGGATATTGAGGTCCTCGTTCAGCATGCTGAAATTGTGGTGGCTGGTTGCACAGCGCCTCCGTCAAAGCATCAACTCGCGCCCCCAAATCATCAACCTTGCCTTCAAGCTTCCGGTGACAACTTAAGAAGTAGTCACGTGTCGCTTCAAGCCCGTGTCGCACCTCGGGCAGCAAAGACGCTGCATATTGGGGCACCTCCCCGATTGGCTCGGCATGATTATGTCGTGCCTTGCCATCTTCAATCTTCATAGAACCCGCCATCAAGAAAAATTCAGCAACCTCGTACCGTGATCAACCACACTCTGATACCAAGATGATACGGATCCACGTAGCAAGCTAGCTGAACCCTGTTGCTTTGGCCCTGATCTTTCACGATACGCCTTGTTGAATGCCCTCTCTAAGATAAGCCTTCTCCCACGCACACCGCATGATGAGGACATCCTTTCCATGCATACAACCATGCCGACTCCCAATCAAACTGAAACTATGATACAAGGACCAATGACTAGAGCGCGAGCACGTCAACTTAACCATCAGGTGAATGCGTTCCAAAGTTTGCATACAAATGTTTCAAAGAATGGAATACTACTTAATTCTTGTGATGATTTAATTGTCCTTAGGAACCATGGGGAAGAACCACATGAGCTCAAGTATAGAAGTGGAACCGTCAAGCGCAAACCAAGTCCTGTTCATGAGTTTGACTCGGATTCGGCCTTGTTGACATCGCCTACTTCAAACGGCCGTAACTTTTGATCCAGATGGTTTCTCGAGGCCCGTGAATACTCGTTGGAAAGCTTTTGAAGTCTACGTTCAGATGGATCTAGCCTCACCTCCAAATTCCATCTGAGTCGACCAGAAACTGCAAAACAATTCATGTCGCTTTTCCAGTCCGAGTCAAAGTGGGCCTTGGGCCTTGTAATTCGAGTCCTATTCGGCTTCCTTGTGTTTTGGGCGACCCTTCACCTTCCGTGACCCTTAAATAGGCAGCCGCACCCTCTTCTAGGGTTTGGGTTTTGTTTAGACTAAGTTAGCTTTTGCTGCTTTGCCTTGTACTCGCGCGTGTCGGCTAGACCGCCCGAATACTTGTCTTCGGAACCCCACCGTTTTCTGTTTTCGATTGAATCTTACATCGTTATTTGCAATTGAGTTGCTGTTCATCTTGTTCTTGCTTGTTCTTCGATTGCTTGCAGGAACAAGAACCCTCGTGGTTAGGTTGATCTTGCGCCGACAAGGTCACGAACAATCTCTGGAGTTGGTGTATCGATCGCTAAGGCGCAGCGTCCTTGGATGGTTGTAGTCGGGTCGTCAACGTCATCTCCTTCCCCAATTGAATCTACCACTCTCATCGAAAGATCGGGATCCCTAGTCCTATCACCGCAGCACGTGAACGAAGGGTAGAGAAACTGAAGTTTTAGCGAGTAGAATCCAACACCACAATTGGATTCAACACACCAAGAGCAATTCCTCGATAGAAATCTCAAGAACTCTCCAACAATGGCCACAAAACCGTGGTGATTTTCTGGTTTCTATTTCTCAATTCATAACCTGAGTTACAATGGGGCTAAGGCCCTGGCCTTATATTGGTGTACAATGTACGGCCTTGATTACAACTCACGCACTACTTGGCCTAAGGCCGAAACAAACTCCAATACGAACTAAAAAGGAAATACCTAAATTGCTACCTCTGGTTTCTCTCTCAATTTGCAACTTGACCGTAAGGATTCTGTGGCTGGCACCTCATCCATTGTGTGGGGATTCAAAAGATCTTTCCAACGAGTCCAAGAACGCCCAAATCGGACTCTGTTTGTAAAAGTTATGGATGTTTTAGTATCGGTCTTGCCAGCTGTCCCAATCCGAGTCCGAATCGGTTTTAAATCTTTATATGTTTTGTTTTCTGTTCAAGGGGCTTCCAAATCTGTTTGGAACCTGAAAAAAGAGTCCTTCTCAACCTTTAGAAAGTCATGGTGTGGTCGGATTTACCCTTACTTGCATTGCAATTCTCGAAATCTTTATGTTTGGCAAGTCTCGCGCGTCTCTCCGGACAGCTCGTGCAGCATCCAATGAAATTACCATAACTTTGTGTAGGAAGCTCCAATCAAGTGCCGTTTGATTCGTTGGAAAATAGAATTCATTAGCTTTCCAAATATGTCTCTTGTGCACATTAGAAACCTCAGAATTGGTATTCAAAGCTTCTTGAACATTGTGCACAGAACTGCAAGCACTAACTAAAGTTGTAGTGCTACTTGGTGCCACATCATCCTCCCCTCCTTGAAGCAAAGCCGCCTCGGCTTTGGGGTAATCTTGGGAGCTTGCTTCTTGGCTGTAATTTCTTCATCAACATGAATAGCACTCTCCAATTTTGGTTTCAACACATGCTTCTTTCCCCCATGCACAAAAGTGTATGTGTTGGACCGGCCCTCATGCGCAGCATTGCGATCATATTGCCATTGTCTTCCCAACAATAACCCACATGCATCCATTGGAACTACGTCGAATCCACCTTGTCAACATAGTCACCAACAACAAATGGAACACGTACCTTGTGAGTTATCTTTAGTCTTCCGGAGTTGTGTAGCCACTCCACATGATGTGGTAGAGGATGCCTCCACGTGGACAGCCCTAAAGCATACACCAAATCTTTGCTAATCACATTGGTATAACTTCCACCATCTATGATCAACTTGCATGCTTTTATCTTTGATCTTGCACTCCGCTTGGAAAACACTCCACCGCTGTCCTTTAGTTTCAGTTTCTTTGCTTTGCACCTTTCGGACCAAAAGATTAACACCATTCAATTCTGGATCACAATAGACAACATCCTCCTTGGAATCGTCAGATTTTTCGCTTTCAGAATCACTACTAGAACCTCTGTTGCTTGCCTCTTTTGAAAGGGCACCATTTGAACGGCTCTGATACCAAGATGATGCGGATCCACCTAGCAAGCTAGCTGAACCCCGTTGCTTTGGCCCTGATCTTTCACGATACGCCTTGCTGTAATGAACGCCTCCATGACTTTGTTTGAGTGTTAGCATGTCCACCCTTGGTTTGTTTGCGCTTCAATTATTGTTCAGCACGTTCGGCTTGATGCACCAAATCTTGAATGTTGAAGTAATGGACCATCTCCACCCTATCTTGCACATCCCCATTCAACCCATTAAAGAAACGTGCCATAGTAGCCTCATCATGCTCCTCTATCCCTGTACGGATCATCAACATCTCCATCTCTTTATAATATTCATCAACACTAGAATTACCTTGATGTAGTTGTTGTAGTCGGTTGTACAAGGTCCTCGTGTAGTGTACCGGGACAAAACGACGCCTCAAAATATTCTTCAACTGTTTCCAAGTATCCGGACGAGCTCCTACGCGACACAATTGGTTCCACCAAACAAGAGCATATCCGGTGAACTCAATTGTCGCCAACCGAATCTTCTTATACTCAGTATAGTGATGGCTGTCAAAAATTTGTTCGACACGCATCTCCCAATCCAAGTACTCCTCCGGTTCAGCTTTACCATTAAATGATGGGATAGAAATTTTTATCCGCCCAATTCCATCATCCACGGCAACATGCTGAGCAAACCCAACACCATCATGCATACCTCTACCATGGGCAGCACCTCTACCGCACATGTCCCTACCACGATCAGCACCGCGGTAGTCCCGAGCATGGCACGGTTGTGGAGCAAAGCCCGCTGCACCGTCAAAGACCTCTTCATGTTCGTCGTCTTCATATGGTGCATGCCGTTCGGGATATTGAGGTCCTCGTTCAGCATGCTGAAATTGTGGTGGCTGGCTGCATAGCGCCTCCGTCAAAGCGTCAACTCGCGCCCCCAAATCATCAACCTTGCCTTCAAGCTTCCGGTGACAACTTAAGAAGTAGTCACGTGTCGCTTCAAGCCCGTGTCGCACCTCGGGCAGCAAAGACGCTGCATATTGGGGCACCTCCCCGATTGGCTCGGCGTGATTATGTCGTGCCTTGCCATCTTAAAACTTCATAGAACCCGCCATCATGAAAAATTCAGCAACCTCGTACCGTGATCAACCACGCTCTGATACCAAGATGATACGGATCCACGTAGCAAGCTAGCTGAACCCCGTTGCTTTGGCCCTGATCTTTCACGATACGCCTTGTTGAATGCCCTCTCCAAGATAAGCCTTCTCCCACGCACACCGCAGCACGTGAACGAAGGGTAGAGAAACTGAAGTTTTAGCGAGTAGAATCCAACACCACAATTGGATTCAACACACCAAGAGCAATTCCTCGATGGAAATCTCGAGAACTCTCCAACAATGGCCACCAAACCATTGTGATTTTCTGGTTTCTATTTCTCAATTCATAACCTGAGTTACAATGGGGCAAAGGCCCTGGCCTTATATTGCTGTACAATGCACGGTCTTGATTACAACTCACGCACTACTTAGCCTAAGGCCGAAACAAACTCCAATACGAACTAAAAAGGAAATACCTAAATTGCTACCTCTGGTTTCTCTCTCAATTTTCAACTTGACCGTGAGGATTCTGTGGCTGGCACCTCACCCATTGTGTGGGGATTCAAAAGATCTTTCCAACGAGTCCAAGAACGCCCAAATCGGACTCCGTTTGTAAAAGTTATGGACGTTTTAGTATCGGTCTTGCCAGCTGTCCCAATCCGAGTCCGAATCGGTTTCAAATCTTTATATGTTTTGTTTTCTATTTAAGGGGCTTGCAAATCTGTTTGGAACCTGAAAAAGAGTCCTTCTCAACCTTTAGAAAGTCACGGTGTGGTCGGATTTACCCTTACTTGCATTGCAATTCTCGAACTCTTTATGTTTGGCAAGTCTCGCGCGTCTCTCCGGACAGCTCGTGCAGCATACAATGAAATTACCATAACTTTGTGTAGAAGCTCCAATCAAGTGCCGTTTGATTCGTTGGAAAATAGAGTTCATTAGCTTTCCAAATATGTCTCTTGTGCACATTAGAAACCTCAGAATTGGTATTCAAAGCTTCTTGAACATTGTGCACAGAACTGCAAGCACTAACCAAAGTTGTAGTGCTACTTGGTGCCACATCATCCTCCCCTCCTTGAAGCAAAGCCGCCTCGGCTTTGGGGTAATCTTGGGAGCTTGCTTCTTCTTGGCTGTAATTTCTTCATCAACATGAATAGCACTCTCCAATTTTGGTTTCAACACATGCTTCTTTCCCCCATGTACAAAAGTGTATGTGTTGGACCGGCCCTCATGCGTAGCATTGCGATCATATTGCCATTGTCTTCCCAACAATAACCCACATGCATCCATTGGAACTACGTCGCAATCCACCTTGTCAACATAGTCACCAACAACAAATGGAACACGTACCTTGTGAGTTATCTTTAGTCTTCCGGAGTTGTGTAGCCACTTCACACGATGTGGTTGAGGATGCCTCCACGTGGACAGCCCTAAAGCATACACCAAATCTTTGCTAATCACATTGGTATAACTTCCACCATCTATGATCAACTTGCATGCTTTTATCTTTGATCTTGCACTCCGCTTGGAAAACACTCCACCGCTGTCCTTTGGTTTCAGTTTCTTTGCTTTGCACCTTCCGGACCAAAAGATTAACACCATTCAATTCTGGATCACAATAGACAACATCCTCCTTGGAATCGTCAGATTTTTCGCTTTCAGAATCACTACTAGAACCTCTGTTGCTTGCCTCCTTTGAAAGGGCACCATTTGAACGGCTCTGATACCAAGATGATGCGGATCCACCTAGCAAGCTAGCTGAACCCTGTTGCTTTGGCCCTGATCTTTCACGATACGCCTTGCTGTAATGAACGCCTCCATGACTTTGTTTGAGTGTTAGCATGTCCACCCTTGGTTTGTTTGCGCTTCAATTATTGTTCAGCACGTTCAGCTTGATGCACCAAATCTTGAATGTTGAAGTAATGGACCATCTCCACCCTATCTTGCACATCCCCATTCAACCCATTAAAGAAACGTGCCATAGTAGCCTCATCATGCTCCTCTATCCCTGTACGGATCATCAACATCTCCATCTCTTTATAAAATTCATCAACACTAGAATTACCTTGATGTAGTTGTTGTAGTCGGTTGTACAAGGTCCTCGTGTAGTGTGCCGGGACAAAACGTCGCCTCAAAATATTCTTCAACTGTATCCAAGTATCCGGACGAGCTCCTACGCGACACAATTGGTTCCACCAAACAAGAGCATATCCGGTGAACTCAATTGTCGCCAACCGAATCTTCTTATACTCAGTATAGTGATGGCTGTCAAAAATTTGTTCGACACGCATCTCCCAATCCAAGTACTCCTCCGGTTCAGCTTTACCATTAAATGATGGGATAGAAATTTTTATCCGCCCAATTCCATCATCCACGGCAACATGCTGAGCAAACCCAACACCATCATGCATACCTCTACCATGGGCAGCACCTCTACCGCACATGTCCCTACCACGATCAGCACCGCGGTAGTCCCGAGCATGGCACGGTTGTGGAGCAAAGCCCGCTGCACCATCAAAGACCTCTTCGTGTTTGTCGTCTTCATATGGTGCACGCCGTTCGGGATATTGAGGTCCTCGTTCAGCATGCTGAAATTGTGGTGGCTGGTTGCATAGCGCCTCCGTCAAAGCATCAACTCGCGCCCCCAAATCATCAACCTTGCCTTCAAGCTTCCGGTGACAACTTAAGAAGTAGTCACGTGTCGCTTCAAGCCCGTGTCGCACCTCGGGCAGCAAAGACGCTGCATATTGGGGCACCTCCCCGATTGGCTCGGCATGATTATGTCGTGCCTTGCCATCTTCAATCTTCATAGAACCCGCCATCAAGAAAAATTCAGCAACCTCGTACCGTGATCAATCACGCTCTGATACCAAGATGATACGGATCCACGTAGCAAGCTAGCTGAACCCCGTTGCTTTGGCCCTGATCTTTCACGATACGCCTTGTTGAATGCCCTCTCCAAGATAAGCCTTCTCCCACGCACACCGCAGCACGTGAACGAAGGGTAGAGAAACTGAAGTTTTAGCGAGTAGAATCCAACACCACAATTGGATTCAACACACCAAGAGCAATTTCTCGATGGAAATCTCAAGAACTCTCCAACAATGGCCACCAAACCATGGAGATTTTCTGGTTTCTATTTCTCAATTCATAACCTGAGTTACAATGGGGCTAAGGCCCTGGCCTTATATTGGTGTACAATGCACGGTCTTGATTACAACTCACGCACTACTTGGCCTAAGGCCGAAACAAACTCCAATACGAACTAAAAAGGAAATACCTAAATTGCTACCTCTGGTTTCTCTCTCAATTTGCAACTTGACCGTGAGGATTCTGTGGCTGGCACCTCATCCATTGTGTGGGGATTCAAAAGATCATTCCAACGAGTCCTAGAACGCCCAAATCGGACTCCATTTGTAAAAGTTATGTACGTTTTAGTATCGGTCTTGCCAGCTGTCCCAATCCGAGTCCGAATCGGTTTCAAATCTTTATATGTTTTGTTTTCTGTTCAAGGGGCTTCCAAATCTGTTTGGAACCTGAAAAAGAGTCCTTCTCAACCTTTAGAAAGTCACGGTGTGGTCGGATTTACCCGTACTTGCATTGCAACTCTCGAACTCTTTATGTTTGGCAAGTCTCGCGCGTCTCTCCGGACAGCTCGTGCAGCATCCAATGAAATTACCATAACTTTGTGTAGGAAGCTCCAATCAAGTGCCGTTTGATTCGTTGGAAAATAGAATTCATTAGCTTTCCAAATATGTCTCTTGTGCACATTAGAAACCTCAGAATTGGTATTCAAAGCTTCTTGAACATTGTGCACAGAACTGCAAGCACTAACCAAAGTTGTAGTGCTACTTGGTGCCACATCATCCTCCCCTCCTTGAAGCAAAGCCGCCTCGGCTTTGCGGTAATCTTGGGAGCTTGCTTCTTCTTGGCTGTAATTTCTTCATCAACATGAATAGCACTCTCCAATTTTGGTTTCAACACATGCTTCTTTCCCCCATGTACAAAAGTGTATGTGTTCGACCGGCCCACATGCGTAGCATTGCGATCATATTGCCATTGTCTTCCCAACAATAACCCACATGCATCCATTGGAACTACGTCGCAATCCACCTTGTCAACATAGTCACCAACAACAAATGGAACACGTACCTTGTGAGTTATCTTTAGTCTTCCGGAGTTGTGTAGCCACTCCACATGATGTGGTTGAGGATGCCTCCACGTGGACAACCCTAAAGCATACACCAAATCTTTGCTAATCACATTGGTATAACTTCCACCATCTATGATCAACTTGCATGCTTTTATCTTTGATCTTGCACTCCGCTTGGAAAACACTCCACCGCTGTCCTTTGGTTTCAGTTTCTTTGCTTTGCACCTTTCGGACCAAAAGATTAACACCATTCAATTCTGGATCACAATAGACAACACCCTCCTTGGAATCGTTAGATTTTTCGCTTTCAGAATCACTACTAGAACCTCTGTTGCTTGCCTCCTTTGAGAGGGCACCATTTGAACGGCTTTGATACCAAGATGATGCGGATCCACCTAGCAAGCTAGCTGAACCCTGTTGCTTTGGCCCTGATCTTTCACGATACGCCTTGCTGTAATGAACGCCTCCATGACTTTATTTGAGTGTTAGCATGTCCACCCTTGGTTTGTTTGCGCTTCAATTATTGTGCAGCACGTTCAGCTTGATGCACCAAATCTTGAATGTTGTAGTAATGGACCATCTCCACCCTATCTTGCACATCCCCATTCAACCCATTAAAGAAACGTGCCATAGTAGCCTCATCATGCTCCTCTATCCCTGTACGGATCATCAACATCTCCATCTCTTTATAATATTCATCAACACTAGAATTACCTTGATGCAGTTCTTGTAGTCGGTTTTACAAGGTCCTCGTGTAGTGTGCCGGGACAAAACGCCGCCTCAAAATATTCTTCAACTGTATCCAAGTATCCGGACGAGCTCCTACGCGACACAATTGGTTCCACCAAACAAGAGCATATCTGGTGAACTCAATTGTCGCCAACCGAATCTTCTTATACTCAGTATAGTGATGGCTGTCAAAAATTTGTTCGACACGCATCTCCCAATCCAAGTACTCCTCCGGTTCAGCTTTACCATTAAATGATGGGATAGAAATTTTTATCCGCCCAATTCCATCATCCACGGCAACATGCTGAGCAAACCCAACACCATCATGCATACCTCTACCATGGGCAGCACCTCTATCACACATGTCCCTACCACGATCAGCACCGCGGTAGTCCCGAGCATGGCACGGTTGTGGAGCAAAGCCCGCTGCACCATCAAAGACCTCTTCGTGTTCGTCGTCTTCATATGGTGCACGCCGTTCGGGATATTGAGGTCCTCGTTCAGCATGCTGAAATTGTGGTGGCTGGTTGCATAGCGCCTCCGTCAAAGCATCAACTCGCGCCCCCAAATCATCAACCTTGCCTTCAAGCTTCCGGTGACAACTTAAGAAGTAGTCACGTGTCGCTTCAAGCCCGTGTCGCACCTCGGGCAGCAAAGACGCTGCATATTGGGGCACCTCCCCGATTGGCTCGGCATGATTATGTCATGCCTTGCCATCTTCAATCTTCATAGAACCCGCCATCAAGAAAAATTCAGCAACCTCGTACCGTGATCAACCACGCTCTGATACCAAGATGATACGGATCCACGTAGCAAGCTAGCTGAACCCCGTTGCTTTGGCCCTGATCTTTCACGATACGCCTTGTTGAATGCCCTCTCCAAGATAAGCCTTCTCACACGCACACCGCAGCACGTGAACGAAGGGTAGAGAAACTGAAGTTTTAGCGAGTAGTGATGAGGACATCCTTTCCATGCATACAACCATGCTGACTCCATATCAAACTGAAACTATGATACAAGGACCAATGACTAGAGCGCGAGCACGTCAACTTAACCATCAGGTGAATGCGTTCCTAAGTTTGCATACAAATATTTCAAAGAATGGAATACTACTTAATTCTTGTGATGATTTAATTGTCCTTAGGAACCATGGGGAATAACCACATGAGCTCAAGTATAGAAGTGGAATCGTCAAGCGCAAACCAAGTCCTGTTCACAAGTTTGACTCGGATTCGGCCTTGTTGACAGTGCCTACTTCAAACGGCCGTAACTTTTGATCCAGAATGTTTATCGGGGCCCGCGAGTACTCGTTGGAAAGCTCTTAAAGTCTACTTTCAGATGGATCTGGTCTCACCTCCAAATTCGATCCGAGTCGACCAGAAACTGCAAAATAATTCATGTCGCTTTTCCAGTCCGAGTCAAAGTGGGCCTTGGGCCTTGTAATTCGAGTCCTATTCGGCTTCCTTGTGTTTTGGCCGACCCTCCACCTTCCGTGACCCTTAAATAGGCAGCCGCACCCTCTTCTAGGGTTTGGGTTTTGTTTAGACTAAGTTAGCTTTTGCTGCTTTGCCTTGTACTCGCGCGTGTCGGCTAGACCGCCCGAATACTTGTCTTCGGAACCCCACCGTTTTTTGTTTTTCGATTGAATCTTACATCGTTATTTGCAATTGAGTTGCTGTTCATCTTGTTCTTGCTTGTTCTTCGATTGCTTGCAGGAACAAGAACCCTCATGGTTAGGTTGATCGTGCGCCGACAAGGTCACGAACAATCTCTGGAGTTGGTGTATCGATCGCTAAGGCGCAACGTCCTTGGATGGTTGTAGTCGGGTCGTCAACGTCATATCCTTCCCCAATCGAATCTACCACTCTCATCGAAAGATCGGAACCCCTAGTCCTATCAAGTAGAATCCAACACCACAATTGGATTCAACACACCAAGAGCAATTTCTCGATGGAAATCTCAAGAACTCTCCAACAATGGCCACCAAACCATGGAGATTTTCTGGTTTCTATTTCTCAATTCATAACCTGAGTTACAATGGGGCTAAGGCCCTGGCCTTATATTGGTGTACAATGCACGGTCTTGATTACAACTCACGCACTACTTGGCCTAAGGCCGAAACAAACTCCAATACGAACTAAAAAGGAAATACCTAAATTGCTACCTCTGGTTTCTCTCTCAATTTGCAACTTGACCGTGAGGATTCTGTGGCTGGCACCTCATCCATTGTGTGGGGATTCAAAAGATCATTCCAACGAGTCCTAGAACGCCCAAATCGGACTCCATTTGTAAAAGTTATGTACGTTTTAGTATCGGTCTTGCCAGCTGTCCCAATCCGAGTCCGAATCGGTTTCAAATCTTTATATGTTTTGTTTTCTGTTCAAGGGGCTTCCAAATCTGTTTGGAACCTGAAAAAGAGTCCTTCTCAACCTTTAGAAAGTCACGGTGTGGTCGGATTTACCCGTACTTGCATTGCAACTCTCGAACTCTTTATGTTTGGCAAGTCTCGCGCGTCTCTCCGGACAGCTCGTGCAGCATCCAATGAAATTACCATAACTTTGTGTAGGAAGCTCCAATCAAGTGCCGTTTGATTCGTTGGAAAATAGAATTCATTAGCTTTCCAAATATGTCTCTTGTGCACATTAGAAACCTCAGAATTGGTATTCAAAGCTTCTTGAACATTGTGCACAGAACTGCAAGCACTAACCAAAGTTGTAGTGCTACTTGGTGCCACATCATCCTCCCCTCCTTGAAGCAAAGCCGCCTCGGCTTTGGGGTAATCTTGGGAGCTTGCTTCTTCTTGGCTGTAATTTCTTCATCAACATGAATAGCACTCTCCAATTTTGGTTTCAACACATGCTTCTTTCCCCCATGTACAAAAGTGTGTGTGTTGGACCGGCCCTCATGCGTAGCATTGCGATCATATTGCCATTGTCTTCCCAACAATAACCCACATGCATCCATTGGAACTACGTCGCAATCCACCTTGTCAACATAGTCACCAACAACAAATGGAACACGTACCTTGTGAGTTATCTTTAGACTTCCGGAGTTGTGTAGCCACTCCACATGATGTGGTTGAGGATGCCTCCACGTGGACAGCCCTAAAGCATACACCAAATCTTTGCTAATCACATTGGTATAACTTCCACCATCTATGATCAACTTGCATGCTTTTATCTTCGATCTTGCACTTCGCTTGGAAAACACTCCACCGCTGTCCTTTGGTTTCAGTTTCTTTGCTTTGCACCTTCCGGACCAAAAGATTAACACCATTCAATTCTGGATCACAATAGACAACATCCTCCTTGGAATCGTCAGATTTTTCGCTTTCAGAATCACTACTAGAACCTCTGTTACTTGCCTCCTTTGAAAGGGCACCATTTGAACGGCTCTGATACCAAGATGATGCGGATCCACCTAGCAAGCTAGCTGAACCCCGTTGCTTTGGCCCTGATCTTTCACGACACGCCTTGCTGTAATGAACGCCTCCATGACTTTGTTTGAGTGTTAGCATGTCCACCCTTTGTTTGTTTGCGCTTCAATTATTGTTCAGCACGTTCAGCTTGATGCACCAAATCTTGAATGTTGTAGTGATGGACCATCTCCACCCTATCTTGCACATCCCCATTCAACCCATTAATGAAACGTGCCAGAGTAGCCGCATCATGTTCCTCTATCCCTGTACGGATAATCAACATCTCCATCTCTTTATAATATTCATCAACACTAGAATTACCTTGATGTAGTTGTTGTAGTCGGTTGTACAAGGTCCTCGTGTAGTGTGCTGGGACAAAACGCCGCCTCAAAATATTCTTCAACTGTATCCAAGTATCCGGACGAGTTCCTACGCGACACAATTGGTTCCACCAAACAAGAGCATATCCGGTGAACTCAATTGTCGCCAACCGAATCTTCTTATACTCAGTATAGTGATGGCTGTCAAAAATTTGTTCGACACGCATCTCCCAATCCAAGTACTCCTCCGGTTCAGCTTTACCATTAAATGATGGGATATAAATTTTTATCCGCCCAATTCCATCATCCACGGCAACATGCTGAGCAAACCCAACACCATCATGCATACCTCTGCCATGGGCAGCACCTCCACCGCACATGTCCCTACCACGATCAGCACCGCGGTAGTCCCGAGCATGGCACGGTTGTGGAGCAAAGCCCGCTGCACCACCAAAGACCTCTTCGTGTTCGTCGTCTTCATATGGTGCACGCCGTTTGGGATATTGAGGTCCTCGTTCAGCATGCTGAAATTGTGGTGGCTGGTTGCATAGCGCCTCCGTCAAAGCATCAACTCGCGCCCCCAAATCATCAACCTTGCCTTCAAGCTTCCGGTGACAACTTAAGAAGTAGTCACGTGTCGCTTCAAGCCCGTGTCGCACCTCGGGCAGCAAAGACGCTGCATATTGGGGCACCTCCCCGATTGGCTCGGCATGATTATGTCGTGCCTTGCCATCTTCAATCTTCATAGAACCCGCCATCAAGAAAAATTCAGCAACCTCGTACCGTGATCAACCACGCTCTGATACCAAGATGATACGGATCCACGTAGCAAGCTAGCTGAACCCCGTTGCTTTGGCCCTGATCTTTCACGATACGCCTTGTTGAATGCCCTCTCCAAGATAAGCCTTCTCCCACGCACACCGCAGCACGTGAACGAAGGGTAGAGAAACTGAAGTTTTAGCGAGTAGAATCCAACACCACAATTGGATTCAACACACCAAGAGCAATTCCTCGATGGAAATCTCAAGAACTCTCCAACAATGGCCACCAAACCATGGTGATTTTCTGGTTTCTATTTCTCAATTCATAACCTGAGTCACAATGGGGCTAAGGCCCTGGCCTTATATTGGTGTACAATGCACGGTCTTGATTACAACTCACGCACTGCTTGGCCTAAGGCCGAAACAAACTCCAATACGAACTAAAAAGGAAATACCTAAATTGCTACCTCTGGTTTCTCGCTAAATTTGCAACTTTACCGTGAGGATTCTGTGGCTGGCACCTCATCTATTGTGTGGGGATTCAAAAGATCTTTCCGACGAGTCCAAGAACGCCCAAATCGGACTCCGTTTGTAAAAGTTATGGACGTTTTAGTATCGGTCTTGCCAGTTGTCCCAATCCGAGTCCGAATCGGTTTCAAATCTTTATATGTTTTGATTTCTGTTCAAGGGGCTTCCAAATCTGTTTGGAACTTGAAAAAGAGTCCTTCTCAACCTTTAGAAAGTCACGGTGTGGTCGGATTTACCCTTACTTGCATTGCAATTCTCGAACTCTTTATGTTTGGCAAGTCTCGCGCGTCTCTCCGGACAGCTCGTGCAGCATCCAATGAAATTACCATAACTTTGTGTAGGAAGCTCCAATCAAGTGCCGTTTGATTCGTTGGAAAATAGAATCCATTAGCTTTCCAAATATGTCTCTTGTGCACATTAGAAACCTCAGAATTGGTATTCAAAGCTTCTTGAACATTGTGCACAGAACTGCAAGCACTAACCAAAGTTGTAGTGCTACTTGGTGCCACATCATCCTCCCCTCCTTGAAGCAAAGCCGCCTCGGCTTTGGGGTAATCTTGGGAGCTGGCTTCTTCTTGGCTGTAATTTCTTCATCAACATGAATAGCACTCTCCAATTTTGGTTTCAACACATGCTTCTTTCCCCCGTGTACAAAAGTGTGTGTGTTGGACCGGCCCTCATGCGTAGCATTGCGATCATATTGCCATTGTCTTCCCAACAATAACCCACATGCATCCATTGGAACTACGTCGCAATCCACCTTGTCAACATAGTCACCAACAACAAATGGAACACGTACCTTGTGAGTTATCTTTAGTCTTCCGGAGTTGTGTAGCCACTCCAC
Source organism: Dendrocalamus latiflorus (assembly GCA_017311315.1). Lineage (NCBI taxonomy): Eukaryota > Viridiplantae > Streptophyta > Magnoliopsida > Poales > Poaceae > Dendrocalamus > Dendrocalamus latiflorus. Next base: position 18,419,169 of record CM029623.1, read on the forward strand.
ATGATGTGGTTGAGGATGCCTCCACGTGGACAGCCCTAAAGCATACACCAAATCTTTGCTAATCACATTGGTATAACTTCCACCATCTATGATCAACTTGCATGCTTTTATCTTCGATCTTGCACTTCGCTTGGAAAACACTCCACCGCTGTCCTTTGGTTTCAGTTTCTTTGCTTTGCACCTTCCGGACCAAAAGATTAACACCATTCAATTCTGGATCACAATAGACAACATCCTCCTTGGAATCGTCAGATTTTTCGCTTTCAGAATCACTACTAGAACCTCTGTTACTTGCCTCCTTTGAAAGGGCACTATTTGAACGGCTCTGATACCAAGATGATGCGGATCCACCTAGCAAGCTAGCTGAACCCCGTTGCTTTGGCCCTGATCTTTCACGACACGCCTTGCTGTAATGAACGCCTCCATGACTTTGTTTGAGTGTTAGCATGTCCACCCTTTGTTTGTTTGCGCTTCAATTATTGTTCAGCACGTTCAGCTTGATGCACCAAATCTTGAATGTTGTAGTAATGGCCATCTCCACCCTATCTTGCACATCCCCATTCAACCCATTAAAGAAACGTGCCATAGTAGCCTCATCATGCTCCTCTATCCCTGTACGGATCATCAACATCTCCATCTCTTTATAATATTCATCAACACTAGAATTACCTTGATGTAGTTGTTGTAGTCGGTTGTACAAGGTCCTCGTGTAGTGTGCCGGGACAAAACGCCGCCTCAAAATATTCTTCAACTGTATCCAAGTATCCGGACGAGCTCCTACGCGACACAACTGGTTCCACCAAACAAGAGCATATCCGGTGAACTCAATCGTCGCCAACCGAATCTTCTTATACTCAGTATAGTGATGGCTGTCAAAAATTTGTTCGACACGCATCTCCCAATCCAAGTACTCCTCCGGTTCAGCTTTACCATTAAATGATGGGATAGAAATTTTTATCCGCCCAATTCCATCATCCACGGCAACATGCTGAGCAAACCCAACACCATCATGCATACCTCTACCATGGGCAGCACCTCTACCGCACATGTCCCTACCACGATCAGCACCGCGGTAGTCCCGAGCATGGCACGATTGTGGAGCAAAGCCCGCTGCACCACCAAAGACCTCTTCGTGTTCGTCGTCTTCATATGGTGCACGCCGTTCGGGATATTGAGGTCCTCGTTCAGCATGCTGAAATTGTGGTGGCTGGTTGCATAGCGCCTCCGTCAAAGCATCAACTCGCGCCCCCAAATCATCAACCTTGCCTTCAAGCTTCCGGTGACAACTTAAGAAGTAGTCACGTGTCGATTCAAGCCCGTGTCGCACCTCGGGCAGCAAAGACGCTGCATATTGGGGCACCTCCCCGATTGGCTCGGCATGATTATGTCGTGCCTTACCATCTTCAATCTTCATAGAACCCACCATCAAGAAAAATTCAGCAACCTCGTACCGTGATCAACCACGCTCTGATACCAAGATGATACGGATCCACGTAGCAAGCTAGCTGAACCCCGTTGCTTTGGCCCTGATCTTTCACGATACGCCTTGTTGAATGCCCTCTCCAAGATAAGCCTTCTCCCACGCACACCGCAGCACGTGAACGAAGGGTAGAGAAACTGAAGTTTTAGCGAGTAGAATCCAACACCACAATTGGATTCAACACACCAAGAGCAATTCCTCGATGGAAATCTCAAGAACTCTCCAACAATGGCCACCAAACCATGGTGATTTTCTGGTTTCTATTTCTCATTTCATAACCTGAGTTACAATGGGGCTAAGGCCCTGGCCTTATATTGGTGTACAATGCACGGTCTTGATTACAACTCACGCACTACTTGGCCTAAGGCCGAAACAAACTCCAATACGAACTAAAAAGGAAATACCTAAATTGCTACCTCTGGTTTCTCTCTCAATTTGCAACTTCACCGTGAGGATTCTGTGCCTGGCACCTCACCCATTGTGTGGGGCTTCAAAATAGCTTTCCAACGAGTCCAAGAACGCCCAAATCGGACTCCGTTCGTAAAAGTTATGGACGTTTTAGTATCGGTCTTGCCAGCTGTCCCAATCCGAGTCCGAATCGGTTTCAAATCTTTATATGTTTTGTTTTCTTGTTCATCCGTTTGGAACCTGAAAAAGAGTCCTTCTCAACCTTTAGAAAGTCATGGTGTGGTCGGATTTTACCCTTACTTGCATTGTAATACTCGAACTCTTTATGTTTGGCAAGTCTCGCGCGTCTCTCCGGACAGCTCGTGCAGCATCCAATGAAATTACCATAACTTTGTGTAGGAAGCTCCAAATCAAGTGTCGTTTGATTCGTTGGAAAATAGACTTTGTTAGCTTTCCAAATATGTCTCTTGTGCACATTAGAAACCACAGAATTGGTATTAAAAGCTTCTTGAATATTGTGCACAGAACTGCAAGCACTAACCAAAGTTGTAGTGCTACTTGGTGCCACATCACAGCGGCAAGGTAAGGGTAACACGGTTGGTAAGAGTTAACTTTACCATCGGTTCTTATCATGATTCCGTTGACTGCGATGTTGTGCCTATGCAAGCATGTTCGATGTTATTAGGCAGACCATGGCAGGATGATAAAGATTCCAAGCATTTTGGCAAATCAAATCAGTACTCATTTGTGCATAATGGTAAAAAAATTGTGTTGCATCCTATGACTCCTGAATCCATTTTGAAAGATGAACTTGCTAGAGTTAGCAAACTCAAAAGTCAGGAGCAAGCTAAGAGCGAAAATCAGATTGTGGCACATGAACCTGTGAAACATAAAAAGAAGAAAACCAAATCTGTCCATGATAATGAAAATGAGATCAAGTTGAAAGGATCATGTTTCATTGCTACTAAATCTGATTGGAAGATATTGATGATACCACTATTGTTTGCTATGCTTTGGTCTGCAAAGAAACCTTGTTCCCACTTAAAGATACGCCATCTTCTTTGCCTCCTGCTGTCCTTAACCTTTTTGCAGGAGTATGCTGATGTGTTCCCAAAGGAGGTACCACCGGGGCTACCACCAATTCGAGCGATTGAACACCAGATTGACCTCATCCCCGGGGCTTCCTTGCCAAACCATGCGCCATACATGACCAACCCTGAAGAAACTAAGGAGATACAGCGCCAAGTGCAAGAATTGCTTGACAAAGGATATGTACGTGAGTCCCTTAGCCCTTGTGCTGTTCCGGTGCTCTTAGTTCCTAAGAAGGATGGATCATGGCACATGTGTGTAGATTGCCGAGCGATTAATAACATTACCATCAGATATTGTCATCCCATCCCTAGGTTAGATGATATGCTTGATGAACTAAGTGGCTCCATTTTGTTCTCTAAGATTGATTTGCGTTGTGGATACCACCAGATTCGCATGAAGTTAGGAGATGAATGCAAAACAGCTTTCAAAACTAAGTTTGGTCTATATGAATGGCTAGTCATGCCTTTTGGTCTCACTAATGCACCTAGCACTTTTATGAGATTAATGAACGAAGTTTTACGAACTTTCATTGGCAAATTTGTGGTGGTATACTTTGATGACATACTGATATATAGCAGATCATTAGAGAAACATCTTGAACATTTGCGTGCTGTTTTCGATGCCCTACGTGATGCCCGTTTATTTGGTAACCTTGAGAAGTGCACCTTCTGCACGGATCGAGTCTCTTTTCTTGGATATGTTGTGACCCCGCAGGGAGTTGAAGTTGATCAAGCCAAGGTTGAAGCAATACACAGCTGGCCGGTTCCCACGACGGTCACACAAGTGCGAAGTTTCCTTGGTCTTGCTGGGTTCTACCGTCGTTTTGTGAAGGACTTCAGCACCCTTGCTGCACCGTTACATGAACTTAGCAAAAAGGGGGTGGCATTTACTTGGGCTCCAGCACAAAAGAATGCCTTCGACACGCTGAAAGATAAGTTAACACATGCCCCTTTGCTCCAGCTTCTTGATTTCGATAAGACCTTTGAGCTTGAATGCGATGCTAGTGGGATTGGTTTGGGTGGTGTGCTATTACTAGAAGGAAAACCTGTGGCATATTTCAGTGAGAAGTTGAGTGGGCCTAGTTTGAACTATTCTACCTACGATAAGGAATTACTTGCTCTAGTTCGAACTTTAGAAACATGGCAGCATTATTTATGGCCCAAAGAGTTTGTTATACATTCTGATCATGAGTCTTTGAAACACATCGAAGACAAGCAAAACTAAATCGTAGGCACGCCAAGTGGGTTGAATTTATCGAGTCTTTTCCTTATGTCATCAAACACAAAAAAGGGAAGGAAAATATCATTGCTGATGCTTTGTCTAGGCGTCACACCATGCTCTCCCAACTTGACTTCAAAATATTTGGATTGGAAACAATTAAAGAACGGTATGCTCATGATGATGATTTCAAAGAGGTATTGCTGCATTGCAAGGAGGGGAAAACATGGAACAAATTCGTTCTCACTGACGGGTTTGTGTTTAGAGCTAACAAGCTATGCATTCCAGCTAGCTCCGTGCGTATGTTATTGTTGCAGGAAGCTCATGGAGGCGGGCTGATGGGACACTTTGGTGTAAAGAAGACGGAGGACATCCTTGCTAGCCATTTCTTTTGGCCAAAGATGAGGAGAGATGTGGAGCGATTCGTTTCTCGCTGCACGACATGCCAAAAAGCTAAGTCACGACTTAACCCTCATGGTTTCTGTATGCCTCTACCTGTTCCTAGTGCACCTTGGGAGGATATTTCTATGGACTTTGTTTTAGGACTGCCTAGAACCAAGAAGGGGAGGGATAGCGTCTTTGTTGTGATGGATAGATTTTCTAAGATGGCACATTTCATACCATGTCATAAGACCGATGATGCTACCCATGTTGCTGATTTGTTCTTTCGTGAGATTGTTCAATTGCATGGTGTGCCAAATACCATAGTTTCTGATCGTGATACAAAATTCCTTAGTCATTTTTGGAGAACTTTGTGGGCTAAGTTGGGAACTAAACTTTTATTTTCCACTACTTGTCATCCCCAAACTGATGGACAAACAGAGGTTGTGAATAGAACATTGTCTACCATGCTTAGGGCTATTTTGAAAAAAAAACATCAAAATGTGGGAAGAATGTTTGCCTCATGTTGAGTTTGCGTACAACCGCTCACAGCATTCTACTACTAAAAAGTGCCCATTTGAGATTGTTTATGGTTTTATACCTCATGCACCTATTGACTTGCTCCCTCTCCCATCTTCGGAGAGATTGAATTTTGATGCTAAACAACGTGCTGAACTGATGTTAAAAATGCATGAAACCACAAAAGAAAACATAGAGTGCATGAATGCTAAGTATAAGCTTGCTGGTAGTAAAGGAAAGAAACATGTCATTTTTGTACCAGGTGATTTGGTTTGGTTACATTTAAGAAAAGATAGGTTTCCTGAACTGAGAAAATCTAAGTTGCTACCAAGAGCTGATGGCCCTTTCAAAGTGCTAGAATGGATTAATGATAATGCATACAAGCTTGAGTTGCCTGCAGATTTTGGGGTTGGTCCCACATTTAATATTGCAAATTTGAAGCCCTGTTTGGGAGAAGAGGATGAACTTGAGACGAGGACGACTCAAATGCAAGAAGGGGAGGATGATGAGGACATCCCTACCATTGATATAGCCATGCTGATGAGGCGACGGGGTCCCGATCTTCCGATAGGATGATAACTATCGATTTTGGTGGGGATGACTCTTGCGATCCGACTACAACCGTACGAGACGTCACTTGCGCCTTAGCAATCGCTGAACCACACCCAAGTCGTTATCAACCGTGCCAAGAACGCGGTTGACCTGACCACGAAGGTCTATTCCTGCATGCAATCGAAGAACAAGCAAGAACAAGGATAGTGAGCAACCTGAATTTGCTAGATATAAAAGTCGCACAAGGATAGTTGAGGTTCTGTAACACGAATCTGTTGGTCTAGCCGACACAAGAGAACGTGGAGTTTGCACAAGGGGCTAAACTGATCTAAACAAAACCTAAGTCCTAGAAAGGGAGGCGGCTCCTATATAGTGAAAACAACCAGGGGAGGCGTCCCAAAGGGTACACCCTAGGGTTACAAGGCCCATGGGCCCAAGTGGAGGTGGCGCAGCACCCTTTTGACTCAGACTCAGAAATCTACGTGGATTGTTTTGATGATTCCGGCCGGCTCGGATGGAATTTGAAGATGAGGTTGGATCCATTGGAAAGTAGACTTTATAAGCTTTCCATAAAGTACAAGAACGTCCCAAACGGAGTCCGTATGAGAAAGTTACGTTCGTTTCAACTTGCACCATTGCAGCAGTCCGAATCTGATTCCAGTACGTGACCAACACGGACTCGTTTGATGATTGCGGCTGTCTCGGATAGAATTTGAAGATGGGGTTGAATCCTTTAGAAAGTAGACTTGATAAGCTTTCCATCAAGTCCAAGAACATCCCAAACGGAGTCTGTATGAGAAAGTTACGTCCGTTTAAACTTGCACCATTGCAGCAGTCCGAGTCTGATTCCAAAACGTGTCCAACTCGAATTCGTGTTTGATTTGGTCCCAAAGTGACGTGGTGACCTCCATTATTCCTTCCATGCATGTCCAGGACTCCATGTCCCTTTCCTTCATCCTTTCCCAAATTCCTAAGCACAATTAAATCACTTGCATTAGGTGGCGGTCTATTCTCAGTAACATATGAAGGCTGAAAAACGAATTCACCATTAGTTCAATCTTGATATTGGGCGCGATTGTCGTATGTGTTTGTGGCGTGGTCACATCATCCTCCCCTTCTTGATAGAAAACCGTCCTCGGTTTTAACATATGTGTAGCCTCACGTATTGCATGATCTTCATCATAAATCTCGGTACATAATAACAAACGCAACAAACTCTCATTATGTAATATCATACGTTCTTTATCACACAAAGTAAAACGTTTTTGAAACGAGCTCACCTTATAATTTAAGTGATGCGTAGGAGCTCTTGTAATTGGAACAACAAGCATAGCAAATATGGTTGTATCCATAGGGGTCGTGTCCTCATCATCCTCCCCTTCTTGAAAACAAAGCCGTCCTCGGCTTTTGATAAACTGAAAGTATGGTAACAAAGAAGCCAAGGTGTATGCATGGTATATGTATATGTCATCCGTTTTAACAGTTCTTCGTTGTTGCACAATTAATGTTATAACACAGTAGCAATCATAAAAGCTCATTGTATTATTAACCCAAAAGTAATGATATATGTTAATGAACAAATCAAAATTTCTCACACAGTAATTATCGCAACTTGTTTTGCAAATGTAAGTGAAGCATTTATGCAATTCAAATCTTTGAAGTTGTAAACTTGTTGTGGTGGCACATATAGGCAAAGCTACAACTTTTGGAATCAAACAAAGTTTATCCATATAATCAGATTTCAATTGAGCAATAGCAAATTCATCTAGTAAAGGTGAAAATATTTGCAAGTTCTTCCATACATCAATTTCATTATTCAGATTGTCAATGTTAGATGGTTCAACAAGAGAAGAACACATAGGCATTGAATGATCACTAAATTTTATTTTTCTTTCATAATGAACAAGATTGAGCATACAAGAGTTGTTGTTCAAAATAACAAGCTTCAATTCATCCATGTGTTCATAAGTTATGCATATTCGATATACAAGAAATTGATTTCCTACACGATAATCTCCAATCAAATTAAACTTATACCCAGGGGTGTAGGCACTAAACAAGAATTTCGAACATGCAAGTTTAGAAACTTTCTCCATAGCACAATCCAAACTAACAGCCTCATTAAGCTTGATATAGCACAATGCATCAGCAGGGGATATTCTATCAAATACTTCCTTATGTGTAATTAATTCGACATGTGCAAAATTATGAGAATTTAGATCAGCACATGGTTCGTTCAAGTCAACACAAGGAATATCAAAAGATTGCACTACAGCAGGTATATACTCACAAGGTTGATCTATGTCTTGTTGTAGCACCAAATCAGTACCTTTGTCATTATCGTCCTCATCAGATACTATAGGTACCTCAAACTTCTTCTCTAATGGCATAAGATGCACCAGATCATTCTTCACCTCTTCAAGTATCTCGGTGATATCTGTAGATGGAGTAGGAGCCAAAACAATATCAATATTTTCAGTTACCTCAGATTGCACCTCGCTTGTGACCGTGGGTGGTGGAGGTACAAAACGATATTGCAATTTCTTCTTCATCTCCTCCCATGTGTAGATGTAGTGGAACTCAAGATTCGACCACCAATGTTGAACATCACCAATCAGCGCCGTCCTTGCCATGCTCATCTTCTCATACGGATCAAGATCTTGTCTTTCAAAGTAGCTATCCATCATAGTAACCCACAAGAAGTAGTCCGACGACGTACTCTCAGCGGTGAGTGGCAAGATATATATCGGTAATTGTTTCCCTTCGAGTTCAAATCTGCCCGCGATGACATCATAATCTACCAATTTTCTCAAGCCTGTCATTGTTAGTAGAAAACAAGGAAACAAATCACAAGTAAATATTCCTATCAACTACTAGGATATGGAGGCTCATATCAAGTCACACATCTCTCAAGCTCTTACCAAATTCTTACGAGTTCTTACTTGCAAACAGGTGGTGCAACCGGTGGCTGGTTCGTGATAAATCTAACTCAAGTGATGAGTAAAGCGATTGCAAGGTACAGCGAGACCTGTTCGGTTAGTAGAAAAGTGGAGCTTGGATAGGCTATGTATTTTGTAGCAAAGGAAAACAATCAAGCATTAATTGATTGTTCTTCGATTGCTTGCAGGAACAAGAACCCTTTTTGAAACGAGCTCACCTTATAATTTAAGTGATGCGTAGGAGCTCTTGTAATTGGAACAACAAGCATAGCAAATATGGTTGTATCCATAGGGGTCGTGTCCTCATCACATGCCTAGTACACAGCAAGGACCTTTGACTCGAGCTCGTGCACAACAACTTAATTATCAGGTAAAGTCGTTCCTTGCTGTCCCAACAAGTTCTCTGAATTGGGTGCTACTAACGTCTTGTGATGATTTTCTTATGCTTAGGAACTTGGGGGTTTTGATTAGATCCATGTTTAGCTTTTGCTACTTCCTTGTAAACGCGTGTGTTGGCTAGACCACCCGATTTACTTGTTTCAGAACCCCACCTTTGTATTTCAGTCTCATCTTTTGAGTAGAATCCGTGAGTTTTGCTTGTTCATCTTGTTCTTGCTTTGTTCTCGATTGCTAGCAGGTTCAAGGTTGTTCTTAGCACGGCAAGAACAGCAACAATTTGGTTTCGGTGTAACTGTCGCTAAGGCGTAGCAACCCTGTAGTCGTTGTAGTCGGGCAACACAACGTCGAACTTCCACCAAATCGAGTTATCTCCACTCTCATCGAAAGATCGGGAACCATTCCCTGGCTGCATCGTGGCAAGAGATGAAGCAAGAAATGAGAGCCCGTTTTGTTCCTCGTCATTACAAGCGTGACCTATTTGATAAATTGCAGAATATGAAGCAGGGAGCACATTTTGTGGAGGAGAAGAGACTTATGGATATGCTTACACCACAGTTTCATCCAAGCCCATACCTCAATTCTTATGCCTCAACAAGTGTGATACATGGGAAGATGACCGAGCATGGGACTTTCCCTTCGGTCAAGAAGACATGTATTGTTGCCCCATTGCTACAAACAACACTTGAGATGTATCAAAACCCATGTAAGGATGAGTGCCACATAGCCAAATTGAGTGAGAGTGATAAAAACAGCGAGTTGTGTGATTCCACCAAACGTGAGCTTGAAAGCATCCAAATTGAGAGTGAGAGAAATACACAAAAAGAAAATAGAGAAAGAGTGATACGGGGTCGCCCGATCTTCTCGACGTAGGATGGATACTCACGGGAGTCTTGATGAATCGTAATGATCCTCCAATGCCAATGCAAGGGACGAACACTCTTTAATCCGCCAAAACACACTCGTGTTGATTTCGCCGACCACCAAGCGAAGATCTATCGTGCACCCAATTCCCAGCGGAAAGGCTGAACGATCTTAATTGAATAAGATACTCCTAATTCCATAAGGAATTTCAGCAACAATGCTAAACTCGAAAACTTTAGTAGATTGATTTTTCTCAAACGTGGTTTAAGCCCTAAAGGCTGCCATTACAAGGCTTATATAGCCCCTTGGGACGTCCATATGGTCCCCAAACCAATTACAACTCAACACTATATGGTTTTAGATACGAACTCTCACAAAAAGGAAACTACAGTTTTCAGCCGTCATATTGTTTCGGTTATAACTTTTTATCCATGATGAACTTGAAGGTGGGACCAGATCCATTGCGTGGCCCTTGAAATTATCTTTCCAACGAGTACAAGAACACCTGAATCGGACTCCGTTTGTGAAAGTTATGGCCTTTTTAGTTACTGCCTGTCAGGCTGTCCCGAACCGAGTCCGAGTTGAATCCTGAGTTGAATCCGAGTTTGAATTGGGTTGAGCACGTGGGAAGTCTTAATTTGGCTTAAAAATCTTATCCAAAACTTGTGGTTTAAGTCCTTGGGCTCCTCCCTTTTGCTCTCCCACTGCATGAGCTTCTTTCCTCCTTGATCAACTACATGGGCTGCTTGGCTTTCTCCTTTCCATTCCCATGTGCTTTGAGCTTTTTGTTCTTGGTAGTAAATATGATTAACCTCCTTGAGCTTCTCCATTGCTTTGGCCCCGGAATCATCATAATATTCAAACCTAATAATAAACAAGAATTTGGCATAAGGTAGTATATCGTTCCCACGAATAGAAAGAAAGTCATTAAGAAACAAATTCACCTGACAATATTTAATGCGGCTCAATACTTCTTTCCAGTGAAATAATGTATTTGATTGAAAAGTACTAATCATGTCTGTATCCACATCAAAGAGATAATAGAAAAAATGAGATTACTTTTTATACTAACGACTTACTCTCTACTTCTAGTGTTGCTTCTCATATTACGCAGGTTGACATTAAAGATGAGGAGTCGAATGTTCCACAACCGGTACCATTGGAAGTCAAAGATGAAAAGATAACCACAGTTGAAGATGAAGAACTTGCTGCTCCGTTGTTACATCATGACGATTTGATACCTACAGCACCTGCATCAACTGAAGAGAATGATAAGGTAACCATATTAGTGCTGAATTTATTTGTGAAAAGGTGAGTAATTGTGAGAACTCATGTGTTCAATCGAAAATTTCATGTTCTGAAATTTCTTTGGCCAATTTACATAATGTGGAATTAATTACTCATAAGGAAGTTCTTGCTAGAATCTCCTGATGATTCTTTATATTATATCATATTCGATGATCCTAAAGAGCTATCTAGTGTCATTGAGGATGTTGCGGAAATTGCATGTTTAAAATCACTAGTTAGTTCCTATGCCTACACATATAAATTCAATTTGATCGGAGATTGTGGTGTAGATGACAACTTTTATGTTTATCGAATATGCATTACATGTGATAAGTTTGCTGAGCTGAAATTGCATATTTTGGACAAACAATCTTTTATACCACGTCATGATCACAATGAGATGAGGTTTAACAATAGTGCTTCCTGTTTACAAAGATTTCTTGTGCCTACTTGTTCCTCTTTCGATGAACAATAATGTACAAATAATCAGAGTAGTGCAGTTGAAGCAAGAAGGCACTTAAAACTTTCTCTTCCATATTTGAACCGTTTGACCTAGTTTTGCCCATTAATGACTTGTCCACGTACTTCGCAAAGTCGAGTACGACTTTTTCTTATGGGAGGGAGAATTGTGTGAATGAAAACATTACAATGTATGCATTTGATAGCTGATGCGGATACGCACATGCTTAGCACTTTTCAGTCAAATACATTATTTCACCGGAAAGAAGTCTTGAGCCGCACTAAATATTATCAGCTGAATTTGTTTCTTAATGAATTCCCTTCTATTCATGGGAACGATAAACTACCTTATGCCAAATTCTTGATTATTATTAAGTTTAAATATTATGATGATTCCAGGGTGATACGGGGAGGGTAGGGGTCCTGATCTTCTCAGTGAGGAACCGTGGATAGTTGATGCGAAGTAGACGATGTCGCTAGTCGAACACTCGCGCCAATGCACAAACCCTCAACTCTTCGGAATACGCCCAAAACACATCGGATAATTGTTCGTCGCGAGACCACAAACGTCGAACGCCAAGTCCCCAATTCCCAATGGAACGACGGCTTGACCTTGAATTGCAGAACTAACAGTGGATCGCCTAATTCTCTCTCAAAGTCCTCGCATGAACTCTGGTGTTGAAATAACAAGCAATAGCTATGTTTCAATCTTATGCATAAAGTTGGTCTCCTCCTAAAGGCTGCCAATACAAGGCTTATATAGCCCCTTGGGACGTCCATATGGTCCTCAAACCAATTACAACTCAACCCTATATGGTTTTGGATACGAACTCTCACAAAAAGAAAACTATATTTTTCACCTGTTATCTTGTTTCGGTCATAACTTTTTATCCGTGACGAATTTGAAGGTGGGACCAGATTCATTGCGTATCCATTGAAATTATCTTTCCAACGAGTACAAGAACACCTGAATCGAACTCCGTTTGTGAAAGTTATGGCCTTTTTAGTAACTGCCTGTCAGGCTGTCCCGAACCGAATCCGAATTGAATTCTGAGTTGAATCCGAGTTTGAATTGGGTTGAGCACGTGGGAAGTCTGAATTTGGCTTGAAAATCTAATCCAAAACTTGTAGTTTAAGTCCTTGGCCTTCTCCCCTTTTGCTCTCCCACTGCATGGGCTTCTTTCCTCCTTGATCAGCTGCATGGGTTGCTTGGCTTTCTTCTTTCCATTCCCATGTGCTTTGAGCTTTTTTGTTCTTGGTAGCAAATATGATTAACCTCCTTGTGCTTCTCCATTGCTTTGGCCCCGGACTCATCATAATATTCAAATTAATCATATGCATATCCGCATCACAGGGCCAAAGCAGTGGACAAGCACAAGGAGAGTAATCATATTTACTACCACGAACATAAAACTCAAAGCCCATGGGGATGGAAAGGATAAAGCCAAGCAGCCCAGCAGCTAATCAAGGGGGAAAGAAGCCCATGCAGTGGGAGAGCAAAAGGGGAGAAGCCCAAGAACTTAAAACCCAAGTTTTGGACAAGATTTTGAAGCCCAATTCGGACCTCCCACATGCTCAACCCAATTCAAACTCGGATTCAACTCAGAATTCAATTCGGATTCGGTTCGGGACAGCCTGACAGGCAATTACGAAAAAAGGTCATAACTTTCACAAACGGAGTCCGATTCAGGTGTTCTTGTACTCGTTGGAAAGATAATTTCAATGGCTACGTAATGGATCTGGTCCCACCTTCAAATTCATCACAGATAAAAAGTTATAAATGAAACAATATGACGGGTGGAAAATATAGTTTCCTTTTTGTGAGAGTTCGTATCTGAAACCATAGAGGGTTAAGTTGTACTCGGTTTGGGGACCATATGGACGTCCCAAGGGGCTATATAAGCCTTGTATTGGCAGCCTTTAGGGCACTGACCACGTTGGAGAAAAATCAATCTACTAAAGTTTTCGAGTTTAGCATTGCTGCCGAAATTCCTTATGGAATTAAGAGTATCTTCTTCAATCAAGATCGTTCAGCCTTTATGCTGGGAATTGGGTGCACGATAGATCTTCGCTTGGTGGTTGGCGAAATCAACATGAGTGTGTTTTGGCAGATTAAAGAGTGTTCGTCCCTTGCATTGGCATTGGAGGATCATTACTATTCATCAAGACTCCCGTGAGTATCCATCCTACGTCAAGAAGATCGGGCGACCCCGTATCATCTTGGTATCAGAGTGCGGTTTACTCGGTAGGATCTTATCCCTTTAAATTTCAGTTTATTACTTTCTGTCCTATAGTCCATAAACCAAAAACACACAAAACAAATCCAAACCCTAATTTCGCATCTGTTATTTTCGTGAGTTTTATTAAGTCTTGATCCATTCTGATCTTTGTGTTCCTTCGTGTAACTTGATCTTGTGTCCCCATAAAACAAAAAAAAGTAGATTCAATTTACTCTTGAAGTTGAGTCCGTGTCGATAACTCCTTCCAGATCAATCCGAGTACAACCCTAGAATCCAAGTCGGTTTTGGCTAGCTGTCCACTTTCGAATCCGTTTGGAAGTTGCCATCCGAAACCAACTATAGGGAGGTGTTAGTGTTCGCGTTGGCTTCCTTGAACACCATACTGCCGAACACCACACATACGAGCTTCACTTATATCATTTGAATACTTGAGACTAGTCGTTGATATTGCATTGAGGGCTGCTCCTGAATACTCCTAGCTGAACATTGGGCTTGTGCATCACTCATCCCGGCCGATCAAAAAAAATCAAAGTTTAGATACTCATATACCTCAATAGACTTAGAACAGTGATTTGAATATATTTGGGTCAGTGGCTCGGTAGCAAAAAAAAAAGAGGCGAACAAAAAAAAGAGCGAAAAAAGGTGAGGAGGCTGATTTGGGTGAGTAGTTCTAGTCCATATTTTCAGTTTGAGTGACTAAAATTCTTGAGCAATCATGTGCCCTCTTTTCTTGTTATTGCAATTGGCTAGTGTCTCTCCTAGTACTTGATGCAAACGAGCTAATTTTCTTTATTGTTTCCATCTAGCTCATTCCTTTGTTGCATTGAGTCACATTGATCTTTGCGTGTGCGTTCATACACTTCACTTATATATATTGGATCAGCACATAGGCAATATTTTCTAGCTTGGATTATTATTTAATTTTACAACATCGTGAAATTCAGATCGTGTAGGATAAATACTTCCTAACCAAGCTCCACAAAATATCCTTTGCCGTGCAATTGTGATTCACTTTTAAATTCGCTTGATCATCACTTGTTATTGTAGCCACCACCAAGTGTAAGTTTCTTTTAGCCTCAATTCACTTTGGAAAGGTAAGAACTTTGCTTGGGAGAGAAAATAGTGAGATTGAGTGATTTTCACATATATATATGTTGCATAACTAACCATGACAGGATATTCAACAATTTGTTTCTCTCGGTGTGAACAAAATAGGAATGAATCTTCAGTATTTCTGATGAGGACATCACTAGTAATACCAAAGCTAGTAAAGAGACTTCAATAACAGGACCAATAACAAGAGCACGAGCCAAGAAACTACAATCTCAGGTGAACCTGCTCCTTAATGAATATGTCATTAATTTTAATGAGAATTTCATACTACCTAAAAACAATATTTTACTTGTGCTTAGGTTTGAAGAGTCAGCGATGGATGGAGATCAAGGATATGAGCTACAGAATTCAGCCCATGAACAGGCCATGAACAGTACCGTGAACAGGCCGTGAACAGTACAAGGCCCATGAACAGTAACCGTGCTACAGTGCACGTGAATAGTACCATATGGGATGTTTAGTGTTGAATAGCCTTGGGCTGAGACTATATATTGAGGGGTAGACCCCCATTGTAAAGGGAACCACTTTTGATATTAAAAATACTCTTGTTCTTTCTGTTGTCCAAACAACATTCAAGGAATTGGGAGTTAGTCAAAAATCAAGATCGTTCAACCTTTCCGCTGGGAATTGGGAGCGCGATAGAACTTCATCTGGTGGTCGTGAAGTTCAACACGTGTGATTGGGCGAATTATAGAGTGCTAACTCTTGCATTGGCAACGGGGGATCACTACGATTCATCAATTCCATGTGAGTATCCAGATCCTACGTCGAGAAGATCGGGCGACCCCGTATCATCTTGGTATCAGAGCGCGGTTTACTCGGTAGGATTATTTACCCTTACTTTTAGATTGATTTATTTTTGTCCTATAGTCCATTAAACTGAAAATTGCAACAAAAAAATTAACCAAACCCTAGTTTTTGCATATGTTAATTTTGTGAGTTTTGTTAGGTTTTGATCCATTAGAATTTTTGTTTAGGTGCTGATCGTTCGTGTTTATTTGCGTAGCCTAATCTTTGTGTCCAATCCAAAAATCCAAAAAAAAATCTTGCTGATATTCTTTTCATCAATTGAGACTAGCTGTTGAATATTGCATCTAGGGCTGCTCTTGAGTACTTTACACCTTGCTGAATATTTGTGACCTGTGCAAAACTAAAAGAACAATTCAACCTAGTTTGGCCTTTGAAAGAAAAAAAAGGAAGTTGAGCAAAAAAATAGTGGAGGAAAGAAAGAAAGAAAAAAAACATTGGCCGAATTTGGGTGAGTTCTTAATCCATAAGTTCAGATTGTGTAATTTAATCTCTTGAGCAATCTCGTGCCCTTACATTCATAACATTGCAATTGGCTAGCGTCTCTCCTAGTACTTGGTGCAAAACGAGCTATCTAATCTTTAATTTCAGATTGCCTCTAGTTAGGTCATTCCTTTGTTTGCATCGAGTCACATTAATCTTTACGTGTGCGTTCATATACTACACTTAAATCTTTTGGATCAGCACTTAGGCAAAGTATTCTAACTTGGATTATTACTGTGCTGTTGTCACTCCACCAGGTGTAAGTTTTTATTGGCTTTAATTCACTTCGGAAGGGTAAGAACTTTACTTGGGAGAGAAAACAGTGAGATTGAGTGATTTCCATAAAAGATTATTCCACATAGCTATTGGTTTCTTGCATAGCTAACCATGTCAGGTGGAGGAGAACACCATGATGAGAGTGGTGAGACAAATGAAACTCAAGCATTCGTCAAGCAATATCAATTTGGAGCACTCCGTGAACACTTCCAACGTGAGCTACGCCAAGGGCTCGGTCAACTCCATGAGAAACATGATGCTTTTGCTGATCAAATCGCAAAGGATATGCAAAATATGGAGATACAAGCTGATGAAAATGTGCGCCAATTGCGGGAGGACATTGGAGCCCTCACTAGGCTCATACAAACTCACAATGGTGGTGATGAAGCAAGTGTTCAAGGAGGAGAAGCTGCTGCACATGTACCTCCTGCACCGCAACACCGAGTGGCGGCAAACGTGGTGCGTCCACCACAGCTAGGAGGACGAGGAGGAGCCCATGGAGGGCGTGGCCAGGGTCTAGGTGGAGGCTGTGGTGAGCGTGGTGGTGTTGCTCATGCGATGGAAGAGGATGGTGATTTTGCTTTGCATTACAATGACTATTATCGTCGTCCACGCAACGAAGATGATGGATTGGGCAAGCTCAAGTTTTCTATGCCCAAGTTTGCAGGTGGGACTGATCCCGAGGAGTATCTCACTTGGGAATTGAAGGTTGACAAAATATTACGTATGCATCACTATACGGATGAGAGAAAGATACAGTTGGCATCACTTGAGTTTGAAGGTTATGCTTTGGATTGGTGGGAACAAGTCATTACTCAAAGAGCTGAGAATGAAGAAAACCCTGTTGCAACATGGCAAGAGATGAAGCCAGAAATGAGAGCCCGTTTTGTTCCTCGTCATTACAAGCGTGATTTATTTGATAAATTGCAGAATATGAAACAGGGAGCACATTCTGTGGAGGAGTACTACAAGGAGATGGAGCTAGCCATGATTCGAGCCAAGGTTCAAGAACAAGAAGAGCAAACCATGGCACGCTTCCTCTCAGGTTTGAACCATCAAGTCAAAAGAATTGTCAATTTTCAGCCTTATAACAATCTTTATGAGTTAGTGCATCAAGCTACAAAGGCAGAACGACAATTGCAAGAGGATGCTAAGTTTGCAAGATCAACGGCCTTTGCTGGCCGTACACCGTCCAGTGGAGGGAGATATGGTTCCAAATCACAAATGAGCCAAAGAACAACTCCAAGTGGTGGTTCAAGTTTTCGCCCATCATCTAGCAAGAAGGAAGAAGCCACTCCAAGTGCAAGGAAGCCATCAAATCCATCAGCTAGTGGAGCTACTTCTGTGGGTTCTACAGCGAAGAGTAGCGGCATACAATGCTTCAAGTGCCTTGGTCGTGGTCATATGCAAAAGGATTGCCCAAATAACAAGACGATGTTGATATTAGAGAATGGGGTATATGATTCTGCAAGTGAAGAAGAGAATGATCACCATGCTGATTTGGGGACATATGATGATGCACATGAGGAGGAGCAAGACATAGAGTATTGTGATCCCGGTGTTGGTCCTATACTTGTGTGTGCGCCGACAGTGTTGAGTGTGCAACCAAAACCTTCCCATGAACAGCGCTGCAATTTATTCCACACAAGAGCTCAAGTTAGTAAAGATGGCAAATTCTGCAAGGTAATCATTGATGGTGGGAGTTGTCATAATTTGGCTAGCAAGGAGCTTTGCAATAAACTTGGTTTGAAGTACAAGAAACATCCACATCCATATCAGATCCAGTGGTTGCATGAGAAAGGCTCGTTGAATGTAGGATACACCGTGGATGTTGAATTTGAAATTGACACCTATCATGATACGGTGGAGTGTGATGTTGTGCCTATGGATGTATGTCACTTACTGCTAGGACGGCCATGGCAATATGATCGTGCTGTGCGTCATGATGGAAGAACTAATCAATACAAGTTTTGGTGGAACAACAAACAAGTGGTGCTGCGACCGTTGACTCCTTCTCAAATTGTAAATGATAATGTACAAAAGATTGAAGTGCAAGTTGAGAGTGAGAAAGGGAGAGAACAAAAGAGTGTGATTCCACAAAAGGTGAGCGAGAGCCACAAACCAAACCCGAGAGGTAAAAGCAAGAGTGAGGGAGAGAAAAATTTAGTCATGATAGCCACCAAATCTGATCTAAGAGAGATGAAAGATGATCCCGCTTTGATGCACCTTGTATTGTTGTACAAGGATGCATTGCTTTCTACTAATGACTTAACATCTCTTCCTAGTGCTGTTTCTCAAGTTTTGCAGGCTTTTGACGACGTGTTTTCGGAGGAGGTGCCCGCTGGTCTACCACCTATTCGAGGTATTGAGCACCAAATTGACTTAGTCCCAGGAGCCCCTCTTCCCAACCGGCCGCCGTACCGCACAAATCCAGAAGAAACAAAGGAGATTCAGCGCCAAGTGCAAGCACTTTTGGACAAAGGGTACGTACGCGAGAGTCTTAGTCCTTGTGCCGTTCCTGTTATTCTTGTTCCTAAGAAAGATGGTACTTGGAGAATGTGCATAGACTGTAGAGCTATTAACAACATAACTGTTCGCTATCGTCATCCTATTCCTAGGTTAGATGATATGCTTGATGAGTTAAGTGGTTCTACTATCTTTTCTAAGATTGACTTGCGAAGTGGCTACCATCAAATAAGAATGAAACATGGTGATGAATGGAAAACTGCTTTTAAAACGAAATTTGGCATGTATGAATGGTTAGTGATGCCTTTTGGATTGTCCAATGCTCCTAGTACATTCATGCGCTTAATGAACCATGTTTTGAGACACTTCATTGGAAAATTTGTGGTAGTTTATGATGGGGACGGGGTCCCGATCTTCCAACAGGTTCTGGGTAAATTCGATTTGGTGGAGGCGCGACACAAATCGATCCGGCTTCCGAACGACACGTTCCGAACCCCGCAATCGCAGCACCACGTCTCCTCAGGTTATCAACCGTGCGCAGCCCGGTTGACCTCGCCAAGAAGGCTAATCCTCGCCTGCGAATCGAAGAACACAAGCAAGAACAAGGAAGAACACAACTGAATTGCAGATGGATAGATTTAGCACTCGAAAGTTGGGGTCTCACAAACCGATGAACGGCGAATTGTTCAAGACAAATCAATCTAAGCAAAACCGAAACCCTAATGGTGGGGGTGGTGGCTGGATATAGAGGAGTTAGGGGCGTGCAAAACCCCTGGACGCGCCCCTAATGGGCTCCAACACGATACAAAGCCGATCGGCCCAAAAGACGGTGGCGCAGCACCCTGACAGATTCTGAATGCCCACTTGTTTCGACGATTCCTGTTGACTCAGAAGGAATTTTGATATGGGACCAAAGCC
This sequence comes from Dendrocalamus latiflorus, assembly GCA_017311315.1. NCBI lineage: Eukaryota > Viridiplantae > Streptophyta > Magnoliopsida > Poales > Poaceae > Dendrocalamus > Dendrocalamus latiflorus. Next base: position 18,439,067 of record CM029623.1, read on the forward strand.
ATTCGAAAGGTGGTCTTCTCAGCTTTCCATACATATGTGGAACGTCCAAAACGGAGTCCGGATGCGATCTGGGCGTCCGTTTTAGTGCGGTCTGGTCCTGGACTCCGAATTGGATTCGAAGTCGGTTTGAGTTGGGCCTCCAACATGATTCGAGCGCCCTTGCTGGACTTGTAGCCCTTCTCCAAGTATTTCCAGGTCCTCTCCATGGTTCCTAATCATAATTAAATCATTAGGTAGCAATCTATTCTCAAATGAACAAAAGAAAGTACTTAGGAACGAGCTCACCTGTAAATTCAATTGTCGGGCGCGAGCTCTAGTGATTGGTCCTTGAATGTCAAGTGGAGGAGTGTTGTATGTATCCGAAGAAGTGATGTCCTCATCATCCTCCCCCTCTTGAAGCGGAGTTGTCCTCAACTCAGCCTCATCTTCTTCTCCCAAGTATGGCTTCAAATCTGAAATGTTAAAGGTGGGACTAACCCCAAACTCGGGAGGCAACTCAAGTTTATATGCATTATCATTTATCTTCTCAATTATCTTAAAAGGACCAGCAGCTCTAGGCATCAATTTTGATTTTCTTAACTCAGGAAACCGATCCTTTCTCAAGTGCAACCAAACAAAATCACCCGGTTCAAGTTTAACTTCCTTTCGACCTTTACTACCAGCAATCCTATATTTTGCATTCATCTTTTCAATGTTTGCCTTAGTAGTCTCATGCATTTTGACAATAAAATCAGCACGCTCTTTAGCATCATTATGAACTCTCTCACTAGTAGGCAAAGGTAAAATATCAATAGGGGCACGGGGATTGAATCCATACACTACCTGAAAAGGACTTACCTTAGTGGTGGAGTGTTCCGCTCGATTATATGCGAACTCAACATGCGGCAAACACTCTTCCCACAACTTCAAATTGTTCTTCAAAATAGCTCTCAACATGGTAGACAATGTGCGGTTCACCACCTCAGTTTGGCCATCAGTTTGTGGGTGACATGTTGTAGAGAACAGCAACTTTGTACCCAACTTGTTCCATAGAGTACGCCAAAAGTGACTCAAGAACTTGACATCACGATCTGAAACAATAGTAGAAGGCATACCATGCAAACGAACTATCTCTTTGAAAAAGAGGTCAGCAATATGAACGGCATCATCGGTTTTATGACATGGTATAAAGTGAGCCATCTTAGAAAAGCGATCCACAACAACAAAAATGCTATCCCTCCCCCTCTTAGTCCTGGGCAATCCTAAAACAAAGTCCATAGAAATATCTGCCCACGGAATAGAAGGAACAGGAAGAGGCATATATAAACCATGTGGATTCAAGCGAGACTTAGCTTTTTGACATGTAGTGCAGCGAGCAACAAACCGCTCAACATCTCGCCTCATCTTTGGCCAAAAGAAGTGTGTGGCCAGAACATCCTCTGTCTTCTTAGCACCAAAATGTCCCATCAAACCGCCTCCATGCGCCTCCTGCAACAACAAAAGACGAACGGATCCAACTGGAATGCATAGGCGGTTAGCTCTAAACAAATACCCATCATTGATCATAAATTTATTCCATGCTTGTCCATCTTTACAATGCCACAACACATCCTTAAAATCAGCATCAAAAGCATATTGTCCTTTAATAGTTTCAAGACCAAAAATGCGACAATCAAGTTGAGACAACATGGTATAGCGTCGAGACAAAGCATCAGCAATCACATTATCCTTCCCTTTCTTGTGTTTAATGACATAAGGAAAAGATTCAATAAATTCAACCCACTTAGCATGTCTACGATTCAAATTGGTTTGACTACGAATATGCTTAAGTGATTCATGATCGGAATGAATGACAAATTCTTTAGGCCATAAATAGTGTTGCCACGTCTCTAAAGAACGAACAAGAGCATACAATTCTTTATCATACGTGGAATAATTAAGAGCAGGACCATTCAATTTTTCACTAAAGTAGGCAACAGGTTTGCCTTCTTGCATCAAAACACCACCAATACCAATTCCGCTAGCATCACATTCGAGCTCAAAAGTCTTACCAAAATCCGGAAGTTGGAGCAATGGTGCGTGTGTAAGCTTGTCCTTCAAAAGATTAAAGGACTCCTCTTGTGATGGCCCCCAATGGAACACAACGCCCTTCTTTGTCAATTCAATCAATGGTGTCGCAATGGTGCTGAATTCTTTGACAAAGCGGCGATAAAATCCTGCAAGGCCAAGAAAACTCCGCACTTGGGAGACCGTCGTGGGCGTGGGCCAACTCCATATCGCCTCCACCTTGGCTCTATCAACCTCAATGCCCTGTGGAGTCACAACATTGCCAAGAAAAGAGACTCGATCCGTGCAAAAGGTGCACTTGTCAAGGTTACCAAACAAACGTGCATCTCTCAAAGCATTAAAAACAGCACGTAAGTGATTCAAATGTTCATCCATGGACTTGCTATAAATCAAGATATCATCAAAGTAAACGACCACAAATTTGCCAATGAAAGGACGTAAAACCTCGTTCATTAATCTCATGAAAGTGCTAGGTGCATTAGTTAACCCAAAAGGCATGACTAACCACTCATACAAGCCGAACTTAGTTTTAAAAGCAGTTTTCCATTCATCGCCAAGTTTCATTCTTATTTGGTGGTATCCACTACGCAAGTCAATCTTTGTGAAAATTATAGCACCACACAACTCATCAAGCATGTCGTCTAGCCTAGGAATAGGATGACGATACCTTATAGTAATGTTGTTAATGGCTCTACAATCTACACACATACGCCAAGAACCATCTTTTTTGGGAACCAAAAGAACAGGAACAGCACAAGGACTAAGGCTCTCACGTACGTACCCACGGTCCAAAAGGTCTTGGACTTGTCGCTGAATCTCCTTAGTCTCTTCAGGATTGGTCCTGTACGGCGCACGGTTTGGCAAACTCGCTCCAGGGATCAAATCAATCTGGTGGTCAATCCCTCGAATGGGTGGAAGTCCTGGAGGTATCTCATCAGGGAAAACATCTCTAAACTCCTGCAAAAGGTTAGTGACAGGAGCAGGCAAAGTGCAAGGCATATTATCAAGAGAAAATAAGGCATCTTTGCACACAAAAGCATAGCATGTATCATGAACATCATCAATTTCAGCAAGGTCTGATTTTGTGGCAAACATAACAGAATTTTTCAAAGGGATTACTTGCTGTTTTTCAGATTTATCATGTTCCTTTGTATCATTAGCAGCAGCAACTCTCTCCCTATCGGCCTCTATAATCTCAGCTGGGGTCAAAGGCAGTAAAGTAACTTTCTTTCCCTTATGCATAAAAGTGTATTTGTTACTACTACCATGGTGTAAAGCATCATTATCAAATTCCCAAGGTCGACCCAATAAAAGAGAGCATGCTTGCATGGGAACCACATCACAATCAACATGATCAACATACCCACCAATGGAAAAATGGACTCGGCATGTTTGTGTTACCTTACCTTTTCCAGAATCATTTAACCACTGAATATGATATGGATGGGGATGCGGTCGCGTGGTCAAGCCAAGCTTCTTGACCAAATCAGAACTCACCAAGTTGTTGCAGCTTCCTCCATCAATGATGACACGTGCACGCCAGTTCTTGATTGCGAAGAAAGTCTGAAACAAATTATGGCGTTGAAGCTTATCGGGTTGTTGTACCTGTGTGCTGAGGACTCGCTGCACAATGATGCTCCGTAGCGTCGCTGTGGACGCCCCACCAAGGACCAAGTCGTCATCACCACCGCCATTGTCGTCCGAGGCAGCAGCAACATCATCATCCTCCTCGACATCCGAAGTGCTGATGTAGCCTCCATCTTCTGTGGCGATGTATGCCCGTTGGCTAGGGCAATTCTTCTGCACATGACCAAGCCCATGGCAGCGATGGCACTGAATGTCGGAGGAGCGGCCCGTTGAAGCCACGGAAGAAGAACTACTCTTGGATGGAACCTGCAAAGAATTTTTTGAAGGTGGCTTCGGTGGCGCTGCTGCAATCTTGTTCACAGGTGGTGGAGGAGAACGAAAACTCGAAGAAGACTTGGGCAGTCCCGCCGATGTAGTCGTTCGCGGCGTGTAGAAGGGTCGTTCAGTGCGTGCCTTCGCTGATTCCTTGCGTCCCTGCAATTCTTTTTCTGCAAGCATAGCAAGCTGGAACAACTGGTTGACAGTAGTAAATTCTTTATAATCAACAATGTCCTGAATTTCACGCCGTAACCCCCCGTAGAAATGACAAATCTTATCATCTGTGTCCTCAACAACCCCACAACGCATCATACCCTTTTGAAGCTCAGCATAATAGTCCTGAACAGAACGATCACCTTGTTCTAAGCGCTGCAATTTTTTCTCAAATCAAGTTTATATGTGGGAGGAACAAAACGATTACGCATATCTTCTTTTAACCGCTCCCATGTATCAGGTTGTAAGCGCATGTTACTTAGTTCATTCCACCAGATAATAGCAAAGTCCTTAAACTCACTAGTAGCTTGTCTAACTCTATGTTGTTCAGGAACCAAGTGAGAATTAAATTTCTGCTCTACCGTCATCTCCCAATCAAGATATATATCAGCATCGTAAAGACCGGCAAAAGATGGAATGGTAAACTTGACTTTAGCAAAAGGGTCGTCGTTACCATGACGGTTCTGGTTATTACCTCCCATACCATGTCGGTTTTGCTGAAGACGCTGACGTAGTCGTGCATCTTGTGTCGCCCGCTGATCAATGTTGCCATCCGCATCATACACTGTGTCATCATCACGACGATGACCATCATTGACAGGTGGCAGGCGTGCCTCCAATGTGTCCATCCGACCAGTGAGGTCAGCCAACCGCCGCTCCACCCGCTCAATGCCTTCCGTGGTGTTCAACTTGGCAATGGCGGCGACGATGGTGTCCATTCTCGCGCCGAGTGAAGCATTTTGTTTGTCGAGCGCAGCTTGTAGCTGGCCGTGACTAACACACTCGTTGAAATCGACCGGTGTCTCGCCCCCTTCGTCTCCTGCCATGGTTAGTGGAAACACAGGGAAAACAAAAGGATTATCCCTATCAACTACAAATGAAGGGCAGTGGGATCTCACAAAGGAAGTGTCTTACCAAGCTCTTACAAGTGTTCTTACCAAAGTAGCAGGTGGTACAACCGGTGGCTGGTTCGTGAAACCATGACGAGCGTGGGTACGATTGCAAGGGTCAAAACTGTGCTATCCAGAAGTAGATATATGGAGCTTGGAAGGCCAAATATGTCAGTGGAACACAAATCAATAACAGATAGTAATGCTGAATAATTGTCCAAAGCACTGGTCCTAGTTGCTGGCCTAAATGTGTCCTATATCAATGTTAGGATATGATGAACAAGGAGTCAAGATCAGAATAGTAAGGCAAAGACAGCAACAAAGATGGCCAGGCACTGAGAGACTTAATGCAGCATAAGCACAAAACAAAAGAATTTCTGTCACCTAAAACTGTGCTCTTTCTTTTTTTCTTTTTTTTTTCTTTTTTTCTTTTTTTCTTTTAGGCACGGAACTCAGGTGCCTTTGCTCTCAGGCAAAACCAGGTGCCGAAAATTTTCTTTTTTGTTTCTTTTTTCTGTTATTTTTTTCACAAAGCAGAGCACAGAAATAGGAACCACACAAAGTTTCACCTCAATCTAATGTAAGGTGTGGCCTGCAGAAAATAATGAATGTGCAGGAAATTCGGTGAATCAATTTCGGAGCTCGAGTACTGCACTTTCCAGGCCGAATTTGGGCAAAATAAATTCGCCGAAACCTGACACTGTCAGGTCGGTTTCGGATGCAAAATTTAATTTCACCCAATTTCAAAAAAAAATCTCCTGATTTCGAGTCCGTATGCAAAAGTTATGGCCGTTTGAAGATGGGACTCCGAGTTATGGTTTCTGTGGAGGCCGAAACGAAATCGGGTGGAGGGAATTGGTGGAAATTGGTGGCGGAAGCTCGGAAAATGGTGGGGGATGGTGGTGTGTGATCACGAGACGTGAAGGATGACTCAAACAGAGGGTGGGATATGGGTGGGAAAACAAAAACAGAGGGTGGAAAACGCGATGGATGACGGCTAGGGTTTGTATGAAAGAGATGTAGCGGAAGCAAGACAACCCGAAACAAAACACAATCTAAACCAGCAACACAACTCGACTAAGGACACAAACTCAACACTACGGACTCTGGAATCAAATTGTGCAAAGGCTAAACGAGATCTAGGACAGGAAACAACCTATGACTACAATTTTTTTTGTAGGGCTTTTTCATGGACTCTAGGACGAAACCGAAAACAACAAAGGAGGGTAACACGAACCTGAAGGAACACCTGAAGCTCTGATTACCACTTGATGGGGACGGGGTCCCGATCTTCCAACAGGTTCTGGGTAAATTCGATTTGGTGGAGGCGCGACACAAATCGATCCGGCTTCCGAACGACACGTTCCGAACCCCGCAATCGCAGCACCACGTCTCCTCAGGTTATCAACCGTGCGCAGCCCGGTTGACCTCGCCAAGAAGGCTAATCCTCGCCTGCGAATCGAAGAACACAAGCAAGAACAAGGAAGAACACAACTGAATTGCAGATGGATAGATTTAGCACTCGAAAGTTGGGGTCTCACAAACCGATGAACGGCGAATTGTTCAAAGACAAATCAATCTAAGCAAAACCCAAACCCTAATGGTGGGGGTGGTGGCTGCATATAGAGGAGTTAGGGGCGTGCAAAACCCCTGGACGCGCCCCTAATGGGCTCCAACACGATACAAAGCCGATCGGCCCAAAAGACGGTGGCGCAGCACCCTGACAGATTCTGAATGCCCACTTATTTCGACGATTCCCATTGACTCAGAAGGAATTTTGACATGGGACCAAAGCCATTGGAAATGTGGTCTTCTCAGCTTTCCATACATATGTGGAACGTCCAAAACGGAGTCCGGATGCGATCTGGGCGTCCGTTTTAGTGCGGTCTGGTCCTGGACTCCGAATTGGATTCGAAGTCGGTTTGAGTTGGGCCTCCAACATGATTCGACCACCCTTGCTGGACTTGTGCGCCTTGTAGCCCTTCTCCAAGTATTTCCAGGTCCTCTCCATGGTTCCTAATCATAATTAAATCATTAGGTAGCAATCTATTCTCAAATGAACAAAAGAAAGTACTTAGGAACGAGCTCACCTGTAAATTCAATTGTCGGGCGCGAGCTCTAGTGATTGGTCCTTGAATGTCAAGTGGAGGAGTGTTGTATGTATTCGAAGAAGTGATGTCCTCATCAGTTTACTTTGATGATATTCTGATATATAGCCGTTGTTTGGACGATCATGTTGAACACATCAAACAAGTGCTAGAAGTGCTTCGGACAGAACGCTTGTATGCCAATCTTGAGAAGTGTACTTTTTGCACTAGTAAGGTTGTGTTTCTAGGCTATGTTGTTTCAGCTCATGGAATTGAAGTGGATGAATCTAAAATTGAAGCTATTAGAAATTGGCCAATTCCTGTCAATGTTAGTCAAATTCGAAGCTTCCATGGGCTTGCTAGCTTTTATCGACGATTTGTCAAAGACTTTAGCACCATTGCTGCCCCATTAAATGAATTAACTAAAAAGGGAGTGATTTTTGAGTGGGGAGAAAAACAAGACAAAGCTTTTGCTGAATTGAAGAAATGTTTGACTGAAGCACCATTGCTTGCTTTACCTGATTTCACAAAAACTTTTGAGATTGAATGTGATGCTAGTGGAATAGGTATTGGTGGTGTTTTGATGCAAGAAAGAAAATCTGTTGCATATTTCAGTGAGAAACTTCATGGTGCACAATTGAATTATCTTGTTTATGATAAAGAATTATATGCTCTTGTGCGTGTGTTGGAAATTTGGCAACATTATCTTTGGCCTAAGGATTTCATAATACATTCTGATCATGAATCTTTAAAATACTTAAAGGGCCAAGCAAAATTGAATCGTAGACATGCTAAGTGGGTAGAATTCATTGAGACCTTTCCATACATTGTCAAATATAAGAAAGGCAAAGAGAATGTGGTAGCTGATGCATTGTCCAGAAAACATGTGCTTTTAACTCAGTTGGAGGTAAAGGTACCAGGGTTGGAAAGTTTGAAAGATTTATATGCTTCCGATCATGAATTTGCAGCACCATATTCTAATTTCAAAGATGGGAAAGGGTGGGATAAGTTTCACATTCATGATGGCTTTCTCTTTCGCATGAATAAGCTCTGTGTTCCGGATTCCTCTGTGCGTTTGTTATTGTTGCAGGAATCTCATGCAGGAGGATTGATGGGGCATTTTGGGAGGGAGAAAACTTACATGATGTTGGCTGATCACTTCTATTGGCCAAAGATGAGGCGAGACGTCGAGAGGTTTGTTCAAAGATGCATCACATGCCATAAGGCGAAGTCAAAACTCAATCCACATGGTTTGTATACTCCACTTCCTGTTCGTAGTGCTCCTTGGGAAGATATTAGCATGGATTTTGTGTTAGGACTGCCTAGGACCAAGAGGGGAAGGGATTCAGTCTTTGTTGTTGTGGATCGGTTCTCTAAAATTGCACATTTTATTCCCTGTCATAAGAGCGACGATGTGTCGCATGTAGCTGACTTGTTTTTCAGGGAGATTGTGAGATTGCATGGAATGCCAAGAACCATTATTTCAGATCGTGACGTTAAGTTCATGAGCTACTTTTGGAAGACTTTGTGAGCCAAGCTTGGGACAAAGTTGTTGTTTTCAACGACTTGTCACCCACAAACAGATGGGCAAACGGAGGTGGTGAACCGCACACTTTCAACATTGCTACGTACAATGATAAAGAAGAACTTGAAAGAGTGGGAAGATTGCCTACCGCATGTGGAGTTTGCATATAACAGGGCGGTACATTCTACAACTGAATTGTGTCCATTCGAGGTGGTGTATGGTTTCAAACCAATCACGCCACTTGATTTGCTTCCACTCCCACTACAAGAACGCGCTAATATGGAGGCTTCTAAACGTGCTGATTTTGTAAAAAAGCTCCATGCCACAACCAAAGAGGTAATTGAAAAGAAGGTACGTGCTTATGCTTCTAAAGCTAACAAGTCTAGAAAGAAAATGCTTTTTGAACCAGGTGATTTAGTGTGGGTACACCTTCGCAAAGATCGCTTTCCGGAGAAGCGTAGATCTAAGTTGATGCCCCGTGGTGATGGACCATTTAAAGTTCTTGCCAAGATCAATGACAATGCATACAAGATTGAGCTTCCCGGTGATGACTATGGGGTAAGTTCTACATTTAATGTTGCTGATCTATCACCCTTCTTTGGACAAGATTGTACAGAGTCGAGGTCGACTCCTTTTCAAGAAGGGGAAGATGATGAGGACATCACTGGTAATACCAAAGCTAGTAATGAGACTTCAATAACAGGACCAATAACAAGAGCACGAGCCAAGAAACTACAATCTCAGGTGAACCTGCTCCTTAATGAATATGTCATTAATTTTAATGAGAATTTCATACTACCTAAAAACAATATTTTACTTGTCCTCAGGTTTGAAGAGTCGGCGATGGATGGAGATCAAGGATATGAGCTACAGAATTCAGCACATGAACAGGCCATGAACAGTACCGTGAACAGGCCGTGAACAGTACAAGGCCCATGAACAGTAACCGTACGGCCCATGAACAGTAACCATGCTACAGTGCGCGTGAATAGTACCATATGGGATGTTTAGTGTTGAATAGCCTTGGGCTGAGACTATATATTGAGGGGTAGACCCCCATTGTAAAGGGAACCACTTTTGATATTAAAAATACTCTTGTTCTTTCTGTTGTCCAAACAACATTGAAGGAATTGGGAGTTAGTCAAAAATCAAGATCGTTCAACCTTTCCGCTGGGAATTGGGAGCGCGATAGAACTTCATCTGGTGGTCGTGAAGTTCAACACGTGTGATTGGGCGAATTATAGAGTGCTAACTCTTGCATTGGCAACGGGGGATCACTACGATTCATCAATTCCATGTGAGTATCCAGATCCTACGTCGAGAAGATCGGGCGACCCCGTATCAATTTCGTTCCTCATGGTGCGATTCCAAACCCAACAATTTGTCTCTTCCGTTCTATGGAAGTGAAGATCCAAAGGAGTATATTGAGTGGGAATGGCGATTGGAGAAAGAGTTTAGATTTCAGAAGCTTCCCAAAGACTAAGAAGTGATGCGAGCCACTATACAGTTTAAAGGCTATGCTTATAGTTGGTGGCAACAATTATCTGGAAAACGATTCATTAGATCTTGGTCAAATTTGAAGGTGATCATGAGAAATGAGTTTGTACCATCCTATTATGAGTGGGGATTGCTCCATCATTTGGAGAGTATCACACATGGGAGTAATATTGTTCAGGATTATTATTTTCAGCTGCAAGATGCGTTGCGTCATGTAGGAGTCACTAGTGAATTAAAAGAGATGGAATATTTCAAAGGAGGCTTGAATTCTGAGATCACCGCTGCACTTCAACATAAATATTTTAGTAGCATGCATGATCTTGTGAATTGTGCTATTAAGAAGGAGAAGAGACTTATGGAGAGACATACATCACGGTTCAATCTATGTCCATACTTCAGCTCTTATGGTTCCACTAGTGTGTCTAGCTCTTACGGTTCAATTTTCTCTTCCATATTTGAACCGTTTGATCTGGTTTGCCCATTAATGACTTGTCCACGTACTTCGCAAAGTCGAGTACGACTTTTTCTTATGGTAGGGAGAATTGTGTGAATGAAAACATTACAATGTATGCATTTGATAGCTGATGCGGATACGCACATGCTTAGCACTTTTCAGTCAAATACATTATATCATTGGAAAGAAGTATTGAGCCGCATTAAATATTGTCAGGTGAATTTGTTTCTTAATGAATTTCTTTCTATTCGCAGGAACGATAAACTACCTTATGCCAAATTCTTGTTTATTATTAGGTTTGAATATTATGATGATTCCGGGGCCAAAGCAATGGAGAAGCACAAGGAGGGTAATCATATTTGCTACCAAGAACAAAAAGCTCAAAGCCCATGGGGATGGAAAGGAGAAAGCCAAACAGCCATACAGCTGATCAGGAGGAAAGAAGCCCATGTAGTGGGAGAGCAAAAGGGGAGAAGCCCAAGAACTTAAAGCCCAAGTTTTGGAAAAGATTTTGAATCCCAATTCGGACCTCCCACAACCGAATTCAAACTCAAATTCAACTCAGAACTCAATTCTGATTCGGTTCGGGACAACCCAATAGGCACCTACTAAAACGACCATAACTTTTACAAACGGAGTCCGATTGAGGTGTTCTTGTACTCTATGAAAAGCTCTTGAAGTCTACTTTCAGATGGATTTGTCCTCACCTCCAAATTCTCTACGAGTCAATCAGAAACTGCAAAATAAGTCATATCACTTTTTCAGTCCGAGTCAAAGTGGGTCTAGGGCTTTGTAATCGAGTCCTATTCGGCCTCCAAGTGTTTGGCCGACTCTCCACCCCTTGTATCTCTTTAAAAGACAGCCGCCACCCCTGTAAATGTAGACCATTTTTGATAATAGAATACTCTTATTCTTTCTGTTGGGCGAACCAACTTGAGGGAATTGGGAGTTCGCTGAAATCAAGATTGTTCAACCTTTCCGCTGGGAATTGGGAGCGCGATAAAACTTCATCGGTGGTTGTGAAGTTCCACACGTGTGGTTGGGCGAATTATAGAGTGCTATCTTGCATTGGCAACGGGAGATCACTACGGTTCGTCGAATCCTCGTGAGTATCTTGATCCTGCGTCGAGAAGATCGGACAAACCTGTATCATCTTGGCATCAGAGCGCGGTTTACTTGGTAGGATTATTTACCCTTACTTTTAGATTGTTTTATTTCTATTCCTATAGTCCATTAAAACTGAAAATTGCCACAAAAAAATCCAAACCCTAGTTTCGCATCTGTTCTTTGCGTATTCCTATAGACTAAGTTAGCTTTTGCTACTTCGCCTTGTATTCGCGCGTGTCGGCGAGACCGTCCGAATACTTGTCTTCGGAACCCCATCATGATTTTGTTTCGATTGAAAACCTACATCTTTTATTTCAAAATGAGTAGTTGTTCATCTTATCCTTGCATGTTCTTCGATTGCTTGCAGGAACAAGTACCCTCGTAGGTTGATTGTGTGCCAACAAGGTCACACAACCTTTGAAGTTGGTGTATCGATCCCTAAGGCGCAACAACCTTGGATGGTTGTAGTCGGGTCGTCAACGTTATCTCCTTCCCCAATCGAACCTACCACTTTCATCGAAAGATCGGGACCGCTAGTGCTATCAGTTGGTATCAGAGCTCAAGGTTGATCGGTGAGAGATCTTATTTAGTTTCTGCATCTTTTTCTACCTACAGTCCAGAAAACCAAAAAAATAGTAGATTAGTTATTTTTCTCCAAAATCTGAAACAATTTGAGCCTTACTCTATTACTGCTTAGTCTTTGTTTGTTGAGTTTTCAGTTGCATCGTCATGTCCTTTGTTGGTCTTAGTGTCTAGTTCGTTTATAGTTCTGTTCACGCTTTGGTCGCACCATTGCAGTCGGATTCTAGGGAGGCTTTGTCCTAGTTGATCTCGGAGTAGGACACGATTTTGGCCAAGGAGGTTTCGGATTCAACCAGGAAAGAGTCTGGGAAATCTGGAGATTTTAGATCCGCGTAAGAACTTGACAGAACAGATTGAGAGTGTATGACTTGATTAACCACATCCCAGTAGTTGTGAGGGCATAACCTGCAGTTTTATTATTTTTTCTCTTCTTTGTTTGTTCTCGTGTGTTTTTCCTAACAATGTCAGGAGAACCAGTGGACCCGAGGACTGCACCACATTCCCCTCGGACTAGAGGCATCATACAACACTTTGAGCGCCAAGTGAAGCTGCACACTGAGGGAGTTGATGAGGATGTACAGGTCACTAATGAACGCCTTGGTCAATTGGAGGGCGCGCAGATCGACACCAACACTACGCTTGCAACATTGGAGGCTTCCGTTGGCACCGTCAACACCTCCCTTGCGGAGATTTTGAGATGTCTTGATGAGATGGGTCGTGCATCTCCCTTGGCTACTCCCACTGCACCCACTCAGCGTACACGTGCCAACATTGGTGTCCTGGGCAGCAGGGTGGACAAAAATGTTGGAGACGAACATGCGGCTGATACTGAGATCGATGATGATGAGGACGCTCACCAACATCGTCACTACGCCGGAATCGCATTGGTATGGGTCCTATGTACCCACGCCATGAGGTACGTGATGATGATGATGAACCACTTGGTAAGATTAAGTTCACTATGCCACCTATATAATCCTGATGCTTATATCACTTGGGAATTGGCTGTTGATCAGAAATTTGCTTGTCATGCCTTTCCTGAAAACAAGAGGGTTAGGGCTGCTACTAGTGAGTTTACTGATTTTGCTTCTGTTTGGTGGAGTGAATATTGTAAGAAAAATCCTTTAACCATACCACGAACTTGGGATGCATTAAAAAGAATCATGCAAGCTAGATTTGTTCCTTCATATTATGCACGTGATTTGCTACATAAGTTGCAACAATTGAGGCAAGGTAGTAAAAGCGTAGAGGAATATTTTCAAGATTTGCAAACAGGGATGCTGTGTTGTGACTTAGAGGAAACTGAGGATGTTGATATGGCTAGGTTTATAGGTGGTTTGGATCGTGAAATTCAGGACATTTTAGTTTACAAGGAATATAATTCTATCACTCGTTTATTTCATCTTGCTTGTAAAGCTGAAAGAGAAGTACAGGGACGACGCGTGAGCACTAGGACTAACATTTCTGCAGGTCGTGGTAACATTTGGTCTCAACGTGCATCTGCTGCACCATCAAGCCAACCTCCTGCACCTTCTTCCACCAACAGCAAGCCACGGTTTTCATCGTCAAATTTAGCATCTCAGGTATCCGAAGCAACAAAGGGGACAGCCTAAGCACATGCAAAGAGCTCTTCATCCGTTGCATCTACGGGACGAACGAGGGATATCCAATGTCATCAATGCAAGGGGTATGGCCATGTGCGGAGTGAATGCCCAAGCAAGCGTGTTTTGATTGTGAGAGATGATGGTGGGTATTCTTCTGCTAGTGATTTGGATGAGGATACATATGCTATACTTGCAGCTGACCATGCAGGTAGTGGGAAGGACCAAGAAGAAGAGCACATTGGTGCTGAAGATGCAGAGCGCTATGAGAGCCTCATTGTGCAGTGTGTGTTGAGTGCACAAATGGAGAGGACAGAGCCAAATCAGTGGCACACCCTTTTCCAAACAAAGTGTGTCGTGAAGGAACGCTCATGCCGTGTGATCATTGATGGAGGGAGCTGCAACAACTTGGCGAGCTCCGATATGGTGGAGAAGCTTGCACTGGACACCAAACTACACCCACAACCTTACTACATTCAATGGTTCAATAGCAGCGGCAAGGTGAAGGTAACACGAATGGTGAGAGTAAATTTTGCTATTGGTTCTTATCATGATGTTGTACAATGCGATGTTGTCTCTATGAAAGCATGCTCTATGCTGTTAGGTACACCATGTGATGCAGATACACACATGATTAATTTGAATATTATGGGTCATTTTTCTTTTTATCTACTATGCCTTCAGATCTTCTTGATATGCTAAGCAAAAGAAGTGTTGATGACAAATACATATACCATGCATATACGTTGTATTCTTTACTTAGTACAATTTCAGGCTATCAAAAGCCGAGGACGGCTTTTCTTGAAGAAGGGGAGGATGATGTGGATACACACATGATTAATTTGAATATATGATGATTCCGGGGCCAAAGCAATGGAGAAGCACAAGAAGGTTAATCATATTTGCTACCAAAAACAAAAAGCTCAAAGCCCATGGGAATGGAAAGGAGAAAGCCAAGCAGCCCATCCAGCTGATCAAGGAGGAAAGAAGCCCATGCAGTGGGAGAGCAAAAGGGGAGAAGCCCAAGGACTTAAACTACAAGTTTTGGATAAGAATTTCAAACCAAATTCGGACTTCCCACATGCTCAACCCAATTCAAACTCGGATTCAACTCAGAATTCAATTCGGATTCGGTTCGGAACAGCCTGACTGGCAATTACTAAAAAGGCCATAACTTTCACAAACGAAGTCCGATTCAGGTGTTCTTGTACTCATTGGAAAGATAATTTCAAGAGCTACGCCATGGATCTGGTCTCACCTTCAAATTCATCACGGACAAAAAGTTATGACCGAAACAAGATGATGGGTGAAAAATATAGTTTCCTTTTTGTGAGAGTTCGTATCCAAAACCATATAGGGTTGAGTTGTAATTGGTTTGGGGACCATATGGACGTCCCAAGGGGCTATATAATCCTTGTATTGGCAGCCTTTAGAGGGAGACCAATTTTATGCAAAAGATTGAAATATAGCTATTGCTTGTTCTTTCAACACCAGAGTTCATGCGAGGACTTTGAGAGAGAACTAGGTGATCCATTGTTCGTTCTACAATTCAAGGTCAAGCCGTCGTTCCATTGGGAAATTGGGGACTGGGCGTTCGTCGTTTGTGGTCTCGCGACGAACAATTATCCGGTGTGTTTTGGGCGTATTCCGAAGAGTTGAGGGTTCGTGCATTGGCGCGAGTGTTCAACTAGCGACATCGTCTACTTCGCATCAACTATCCACGGTTCCTCACTGAGAAGATCAGGACCCCTCCCCGTGTCACCGTGGCAATATGATAAAGATTCTATTCATCATGGTAAAACAAGCCAATATTCTTTTGTGCATCATGACAAGAAAATTGTGTTACACCCTATGTCTCCTGAAGCTATTTTAAAAGATGAAATTGCTAGAGCTAGTAAAGAGAAAAATCAGGAGCATAATTGATGCGGATCCACCTTGACAGCTGTCCCAATCCGAGTCCGAATCGGTTTCAAATCTTTATATGTTTTGTTTTCTTGTTCAAGGGGCTTCCAAATCCATTTGGAACCTGAAAAAGAGTCATTCTCAACCTTTAGAAAGCCATGGTGTGGTCGGATTTTATCCTTACTTGCATTGCAATACTCGAACTCTTTATGTTTGGCAAGTCTCGCGCGTCTCTCCGGACAGCTCGTGTAGCATCCAATGAAATTGCCATAACTTTGTGTAGGAAGCTCCAATCAAGTGTCGTTTGATTCGTTGGAAAATAGACTTCATTAGCTTTCTGAATATGTCTTTTGTGCACATTAGAAACCTCAGAATTGGTATTCAAAGCTTCTTGAACATTATGCACAGAACTGCAAGCACTAACCAAAGTTGTAGTGCTACTTGGTGCCACATCATCCTCCCCTCCTTGAAGCAAAGCCGTCCTCGGCTTGGGGTAACCTTGGGAGCTTGCTTCTTCTTGGCTGTAATTTCTTCATCAACATGAATAGCACTCTCCAATTTTAGTTTCAACACATGCTTCTTTCCCCCATGTACAAAAGTGTATGTGTTGGACCGGCCCTCATGCGTAGCATTGCGATCATATTGCTATGGTCTTCCCAACAATAACCCACATGCATCCATTGGAACTACGTCGCAATCCACCTTGTCAACATAGTCACCAACAACAAACGGAACACGCACCTTGTGAGTTATCTTTAGCCTTCCGGAGTTGTGTAGCCACTCCACATGATGTGATTGAGGATGCCTCCATGTGGATAGCCCTAAAGCATACACCAAATCTTTGCTAATCACATTGGTATAACTCCCACCATCTATGATCAACTTGCATGCTTTATCTTTGATCTTACACTCTGCTTGGAAAACACTCCACCGCTGCCTTTTGTTTCATTTTCTTTACTTTGCACCTTTCGGACCAAAAGATTAACACCATTCAATTCTGGATCACAATAGACAACATCCTCCTTGGAATCGTCGATTTTTTCACTCAGAATCACTACTAGAAGTTGTTGAAGCATAGCCATCTTTAGTGAGAAGCACTCTTCATTGATTTGGACAATCACGCATCATATGACCTCTTCCCTTGCATATCCTATCTTGCACATCCTCATTCAACCCATTAAAGAAACGTGCCATAGTAGCCTCATCATGCTCCTCTGTTCCTGTTCGGATTATCAACATCTCCATCTCTTTATAATATTCATCAACACTAGAATTACCTTAGCGTAGTTGTTGTAGCCGGTTGTACAAGGTCCTAGCGTAGTGTGCTGGGACAAAACGCCGCCTCAAAATATTTTTCAATTATACCCAAGTATCCGGACGAGCTCCTACGCGACACAATTGGTTCCACCAAACAAGAGCATATCCGGTGAACTCAATTGTCGCCAACCGAATCTTCTTATCCTCAGTATAGTGATGGCTGTCAAAAATTTGTTCGACATGCATCTCCCAATCTAAGTACTCCTATGGTTCAGCTTTACCATTAAATGATGGGATAGAAATTTTTATCCGCCCAATTCCATCATCCACGGCAACACGCTGAGCAAACCCAACACCATCACGCATACCTCCACCATAGGCAGCACTTCTACCACGCATGTCCCTACCACAGTCAACACCACGGTAGTCCCAAGCATGGCGCGGTTGTGAAGCAAAGCCCGCTGCACAATCAAAGACCCGCACGCCGTTCGGGATATTGAGGTCCCCGTTCAGCATGCTGAAATTGTGGTGGATGGTTGCGTATCACCTCCGTCAAAGCATCAATTCGCGCCCCAAAATCATAAACCTTACCTTCAAGCTTCCGGTGATAACTTAAGAAATAGTCACGTGTCGCTTCAAACCTGTATTGCACCTCGGGCAGCAAAGACACCGCATATTGGGTTACCTCCCCGATTGGCTCGGCATGATTATGTTGCGCCTTGTCATTTTCAATCTTCATAGAACCCGCCATCAAGAAAAATTCAGCAACCTCGTACCGTGATCAACCACGCTCTGATACCAAGATGATGCGGATCCACCTTGCCAGCTGTCCCAATCTGAGTCCGAATCAGTTTCAAATCTTTATATGTTTTGTTTTCTTGTTCAAGGGGCTTCCAAATCCATTTGGAACCCGAAAAAGAGTCCTTCTCAACCTTTAGAAAGCCATGGTGTGGTCGGATTTTATCCTTACTTGCATTGCAATACTCAAACTCTTTATGTTTGGCAAGTCTCGCGCGTTTCTCCGTACAGCTCGTGCAGCATCCAATGAAATTACCATAACTTTGGGTAGTAAGCTCCAATCAAGTGTCGTTTGATTCGTTGGAAAATAGACTTCATTAGCTTTCCAAATATGTCTTTTGTGCACATTAGAAACCTCAGAATTGGTATTCAAAGCTTCTTGAACATTATGCACAGAACTGCAAGCACCAACCAAAGTTGTAGTGCTACTTGGTGCCACATCAATAATAGGAGTGAAAATCAGATTGTATCAAACGAACTTGAGCAACATAAAAAGAAAAACTCAAAATCTGTTCATGAGAAGAAAGATGAGATTAAATTAAAAGGTGCATGTTTTCTTGCTACTAAGTCTGATGTGAATGAGCTGGATGCTAGTACTTCTGTTTGCTATGCTTTACTTTGCAAACATGCTTTATTTTCATTCAAGGATGTATCTTCTTCTGTGCCTCCTGCTGTCACTAATCTTTTGCAGGAGTATATGGATGTCTTTCCAAAGGACGTGCCACCAGGGCTACCACCAGTGCAAGGGATTGAGCACCAGATTGATTTGATTCCCGAGGCATCTTTGCCCAATCGTGCGCCATACAGGACCAATCCAGAAGAAACTAAGGAGATTCAGCGTCAAGTTCAAGAACTGCTTGATAAAGGTTATGTGCGTGAGTCTCTTAGTATTTGTGCTGTTCCGGTAATTTTAGTTCCTAAGAAAGATGGATCATGGCGTATGTGTGTGGACTGTAGAGCGATCAATAACATTACCATTAGATATCGTCACCCTATTCCTAGGTTAGATGATATGCATGATGAATTAAGTGGATCTATTGTCTTCTCCAAAGTTGATTTGCGTAGTGGGTACCACCAAATTCGCATGAAATTAGGAGATGAATGGAAAACAGCATTTAAAACTAAGTTCGGTTTGTATGAGTGGTTAGTGATGCCGTTTGGTTTAACTAATGCACCTAGCACATTCATGAGATTGATGAACGAGGTTTTGCGTGCTTTCATTGGAAAATTTGTAGTGGTATATTTTGATGATATATTGATATATAGCAGATCACTAGAGGAACACCTTTACCATTTACATGCTGCTTTTGATGCTTTACGTAATGCACGTTATTTGGTAACCTCGAGAAGTGCACTTTTTGCACGGATCGAGTCTCTTTTCATGGCTATGTTGTTACTCCATAGGGAATTGAAGTTGATCAAGCCAAGGTTGAGGCAATACAGGGTTGGCCGACTCCTAAAACGGTCATGCAGGTGCGAAGTTTTCTAGGACTTGCTAGATTCTATCGTCGTTTTGTGAAGGGTTTCAGCACCATCGCCGCACCATTGAATGAGCTCACTAAAAAGGGGGTGCCATTTACTTGGGGGAATGCACAGGAAGACGCCTTCAACACATTGAAAAATAAGTTAACACATGGACCATTACTCCAACTTCCAGATTTTAGTAAGACTTTTGAGCTAGAATGTGATGCTAGTGGAATTGGATTGCGTGGTGTGCTGTTGCAAGAAGGTAAACCAGTGGCATACTTTAGTGAAAAATTGAGTGGGCCTAGTTTGAACTATTCTACTTATGATGAGGAATTATATGCTCTAGTTCGAACTTTCGAGACATGGCAACATTATTTATGGCCCAAAGAATTTGTCATTCATTCTGATCACGAGTCATTAAAGCATATTAGAAGTCAAGGAAAATTGAACCGTATGCATGCAAAGTGGGTTGAATTCATAGTCTTTTCCATATGTCATAAAACACAAAAAGGGAAAGGGAATGTTATTGCTGATGCATTGTCTAGGAGATATACAATGCTCTCACAACTTGACTTCAAAATTTTTGGATTAGAAACAATTAAAGAGCATTATTGATACAGGGTCGCCCGATCTTCTCGACGTAGGATCAAGGTACTCACGAG
This sequence comes from Dendrocalamus latiflorus, assembly GCA_017311315.1. Taxonomy (NCBI): domain Eukaryota; kingdom Viridiplantae; phylum Streptophyta; class Magnoliopsida; order Poales; family Poaceae; genus Dendrocalamus; species Dendrocalamus latiflorus. The sequence continues at coordinate 18,459,060 of CM029623.1, forward strand.
GATTCGACGAACCGTAGTGATCTCCCGTTGCCAATGCGATAGTTAGCACTCTATAATTCGCCCAACCACACGTGCTGAACTTCACGACCACCGATGAAGTTCCATCGCGCTCCCAATTCCCAACGGAAAGGTTGAACGATCTTGATTTTCAGTGAACTCCCAATTCCCTCAAGTTGGTTCAGCCAACGGAAAGAACAAGAGTATTATATTATCAAAAGTGCTCTGAGCCCTAAAGGCTGCCAATACAAGGCTTATATATCCCCTTGGGATGTCCATATGGTCCCCAAACCAAGTACAACTCAACCCTATATGGTTTTAGATACGAACTCTTACAAAAAGGAAACTAAATTTTTCACCTGTCATATTGTTTCGCTCATAACTTTTTATCCGTGACGAATTTCAAGGTGGGACTAGATTCATTGCGTAGCCCTTGAAATTATCTTTCCAATGAGTACAAGAACACCTGAATTGGACTCCGTTTGTGAAAGTTATGGCCTTTTTAGTAACTGCCTATCAGGCTGTCCCGAACCGAGTCCGAATTGAATCCTGAGTTGAATCCGAGTTTGAATTGGATTGAGCACGTGGGAAGTCTGAATTTGGCTTGAAAATCTTATCCAAAACTTGTAGTTTAAGTCCTTGGGCTCCTCCCTTTTGCTCTCCCAAATCCTCACATGAGTCATACCTAAGAATACATAAAATACTAGCATGAGGTAGTATTCCAAGTTCATCATCAATTAAAGGAAACTCCTTAAGAAACAAAAGCACCTGTTTGTTTAAACGCTTGGCTCTTGCCCTCGTCATTGGGCCCTCTGGTTCTTGGATATTCTCATGCGTGCTGGAGTGGAAGATGTATATGTAATGGGGATGTCCTCATCAATTATGTTCATGATGATGATTTTAAAGATGTGTTGCTGAATTGTAAAGAGGGAAAACCGTGGAATAAATTTGTCCTAAATGATGGATTTGTGTTTAGAGCTAACAAGCTATGCATTCCAGCTAGCTCCATTCGTTTGTTGTTGTTGTTGTTGCAGGAAGCGCATGGAGGTGGGCTGATGGGACATTTTGGAGTGAAGAAGACGGAAGACATACTTGCTGGTCATTTCTTTTGGCCAAAGATGAGACGTGATGTGGAACGTTTCGTTGCTCGCTGCACTACGTGTCAAAAAGCTAAGTCGCAACTTAATCCTCTTGGTTTTTATATGCCTCTACCTGTTCCTAGCGTGCCTTGAGAAGATATTTCTATGGACTTTGTTTTAGGACTGCCTAGGACAAAGAAGGGGAGGGATAGCATATTTGTTGTTATTGATAGATTTTCTAAGATGGCACACTTCATACAATGTCATAAAAGTGATGATGCTACCAACATTGCTGATTTGTTCTTTCGTGAAGTTGTTCGCTTGCATGGTATGCCAAATATAATAGTTTCCGATCGTGACACTAAATTCCTTAGCCATTTTTAAAGAACTTTATGGGCTAAATTGGGGACTAAGCTGTTATTTTCTACTACTTATCATCCCCAAACTGATGGGCAAACGGAAGTTGTGAATAGAAGTTTATCTATCATGCTTAGGGCTGTTTTGAAAAAGAACATCAAAATGTGGGAAGAATGCTTGCCTCATATTGAGTTTGCTTATAATCGTTCACTGCATTCTACTACAAAGTTGTGCCCTTTTGAGATTGTCTATGGTTTTGTGCCTCATGCTCCTATTGATTTGTTACCACTTCCATCTTCAGAGAAGTTAAATTTTGATGCTAAACAGCATTCTGATTTGATGTTGAAAATGCATGAGACCACAAAAGAAAATATTGAACGCATGAATGCTAAATATAAACTTGCTGGTAGTAAAGGAAGGAAGCATTTAACTTTTCAACCGGGCGATTTAGTTTGGTTGCATTTGAGAAAAGATAGATTTCCTGAATTGAGGAAGTCTAAATTGATGCCTAGAGCTGATGGTCCTTTCAAAGTGTTGGAAAAGATTAATGATAATGCATATAAGCTTGAGTTACCTACAGATTTTGGGGTTAGTCCCACCTTTAACATTACAGATTTGAAGTCATACTTTGGAGAAGAAGATAAGCTTGAGTCACAGACGACTCAAATGCAAGAAGGGGAGGATGATGAGGACATCCTTTCCATGGATACAACCGTGCCAACTCCAAAACAAGCTCAACAAACTGAAATACAAGGACCAATGACTCGAGCACGAGCACGTCAACTTAACCATCAAGTGAATGCGTTCCTAAGTTTGCATACAAATGTTTCAAAGAATGGAATACTACTTAATTCTTGTGATGATTTAATTGTCCTTAGGAACCATGGGGAAGAACCACGTGAGCTCAAGTATAGAAGTGGAACCGTCAAGCGCAACCCAAGTCCTATTCGCGAGTTTGACTCGGATTCGGCCTTCCTAACAGCGTCTACTTCAAACGGCCATAACTTTTGATCCAGAAGGTTTCTCGGGGCCTGTGAGTACTCGTTGAAAAGCTCGTGAGGTCTACTTTTATATGGATCCAATCTCACCTCCAAATTCCATCCGAGCCGGTCGAAAACTACCAAACAAGTCACGCCACGTTTCCAGTCCGAGTCAAAGTGGGCTTGGGCCTTGTAATCGAGTCCTATTCGGCTTCTATGTGTTTTGGCCGACCCTCCACCTCCCATATTCTCTTAAATAGGTAGCCGCACCCTCTTCTAGGGTTTGGGTTTTGATAGACTTAGTTTGATTTGAGAAGGAGTTAATGGCAGTAACATTATTTCCTTATTGTTCCACATGAATTTGTATTGATTAGTTCTTCCATCATGAATAACAGAATGATCATATTGCCATGGCCTACCTAATAACAAGTGACATACTTCCATGGACACAACATCACATTCTACAGTATCACGATAAGAACCAATCTGAAAGCTAACATCAACAGTGTACCCAATATTCATGGAACCATTATCATTCAACCACTGAATTTGATATGGATGTGGGTGTTTCTTGTATTTCAATCCAAGTTTAGTGCAAAGTTCTTTGCTAGCTAGGTTATGACAACTACCTCCATCAATAATAACTTTGCAACACTTACCATCTTTACTTACCTAAGCTCTTGTTTGGAAAATGTTGCAGTGCTGTTCATGTTTGGGTTTTGCTTGAACGCTCAATACCGAAGGGGTGCACACAAGGATAGGATCGGACTCGGGGTCACAATACCCATCCCTATTTGTTTCTTCTTCTCTGTCTTCCTCATGGCCATCCTGAAACGCCTCGAAATCAGCAAGGTGCTCTCCATCTTCCTCACTAGCAGAGTCATATTCTCCATTGTCAGTTATGAACATTACCTTGCTATTTGGGCAATCCTTTTGCATATGTCCGCGACCAAGACACTTGAAGCATTGGATAGAGCTACTCTTGGCCGTAGAACCAACAGAAGATGATGAAGACGGCTGGTCCTATCTTTGGGAAGGAAGGAGTGGCATTCTTGGCACTCGGGGCTGTACGTGCACTAGGAGCAAAACTTCCACTAGATGGATTAGTTTTAAACGAATTGAAACGAGATGTTGTTTTACCTCCTGTTGGTGCTACTCTGGGCATGTAGGATGAAGTTCTTGTTGCCCTCATGTCTTGTTGAACTTATCTTTCAGCCTTGGTTGCTTGATGTACCAACTCCACAATGTTGTTGTAAGGCTGAAATTCCATGATGCGCTTGATGGAAGGGTGAAAACCAGCAAGGAATCGCGCCATTGTTTGCTCTTCTTACTCATATACATTAGCTTGAATCATCGCCATCTCCATCTCTTTGTAGTACTCCTCCACCGTGAGGGTTCCTTGCTTCATTTGCTGCAATTTATCAAACAAATCACGCTTGTAATGTTTGGGAACAAACCTTGCTCTCATGTGGTACTTCATCTCTTCCCATGTAGTGATCGGAGGGTCGTCGTTTCCTCTCCTTTGATTTTGTATTTGTTCCCACCATATGAGTGGATAATTAGTGAATTCAAGTCCCGCCATGTGAATTTTCTTCTCCTCTGAATAATTGTGCAGGTGGAACACCTTGTCCACCTTGAGCTCCCAAGTAAGGTATTCCTCCCGGTCATGTGTACCTGAAAATGTTGGCATGGTAAATTTAAGCTTACCAAACTTATCCTCATTTGGACGTTCATCGCCGCGACGATTACGGCGGTGGTAGCCATCGTCGTAGTGAAGAAAGTCGTCGTCGTCAAAACGAGGTGCTCCTCCGCCACGGCCTCCATGTCCATGGCCCCTCCCTGGACCATGGAAGCCGCCCCCTTCACCTCTACCTGGTAGGGGTGGACGCATGGCGTTTGCCACCACACGGTCCCGTCTGTGTTGCGCTTCTTGGTCACCTCGAGCAATGCCCGCTTCCTCATCTCGTGGAGGGATGCCACCCCCACGATGAACACTACCTTCCTCTTGTTGCGGTCGAAGTGCGCGCACCACGTCGTTCACAATGTTGGTACGTAGTACATTATTTTGTTGGTTCATCTCAATGTGCATGTCTTGTGTGGAGTTGTTGATCTCTTCCTTGAGTTGCTCCTCCAAAGCAGAAGTAGTAGTAGCGAACTCATTGCGCAAAGTTCCCCTCAAAGCTTGGAATTGAAAACGTGTCACCATGGAATTCAGACCATGCTCCTCTCCCATGTTGTCGTCTCCACCTAACATGGTTAGTAGCACAAAGAAAACACAAAAACCACAAATGTATGGGTAATATGTGGAGTTCACTCAATCTCACTTTTCCTCTCCCAAGTAAAGTTTTTACCTTTCTGAAGTGAATTGAGGCCAAAAGAAACTTACACTTGGTGGTGGCTACAATAACAAGTGATGATCAAGCGGATTAAAAAGTGACTCACAATTGCACGGCAAAGGATATTTTGTGGAGCTTGGTTAGGAAGTATTTAGCCTACACGATCTGAATTTCACGATGTTGTAAAATTAAGTAATAATCCAAGCTAGAAAATATTGCCTATGTGCTGATCCAATAGATAAAAGTGAAGTGTATGAACGCACATGCAAAGATCAATGTGACTCAATTCAACAAAGGAATGAGCTAGATGGAAACAATCATAAAAATTAGCTCGTTTGCATCAAGTACTAGGAGAGACGCTAGCCAATTGCAATAACAAGAAAAGAGGGCACAGGATTGCTCAAAAATTTTAGTTTCTCAAACTGAAAATATGAACTAGAACTACTCACCCAATCAGCCTTCTCTCTAGTTTTTTTCCTTTTTTTCTTTTTTTTTTTTTGCTCACCTCTTTTTTTTGCTACCTTGCCAATCACAGAAATATGTTCAACTCACTGTTCTGAGTCTATTGAGGTATATGGGTCACAAACTTTTTGTGGAAGGTAGGGGTATAAAGGTAATTAAAAGACTTTGAATTTTAAACTTTGAATTTTTTTGATCGGCCGAGCGGGTGATGCACAAGCCCAATGTTCAGCTTTAAGTATTCAGGAGCAGCCGTCAATGCAATATCAATGACTAGTCTCAAGTATTCAAAGGATATAAGTGAAGCTTGTATGTATGGTGTTCAAGGAAGCCAACGTGAACACTAATACCTCTCTTGGTTTTCGGATAGCACCTCCCTAGAGTTGGTTTCGGATGGCAACTTCCAAACAGATTCGGAAGTGGACAGCTAGCCAAAACCGACTTGGATTCTAGGGTTGTACTCGGATTGATCTAGGAGGTGTTGTAGACGCGGATTCAATTTCAAGAGTAAATTGAATCTACTTTTTTTGTTTGTTTTATGGGGACACAAGATCAAGTTACGCGAAGGAACACAAAGATCAGCACGTAAACAAAATTTCTAATGGATCAAGACTTGATAAGACTCACGAAAATAGCAGATGCGAAGCTAGGGTTTGGATTTTTTTGTGTTTTTGGTTTATGGACTATAGGACAGCAAGTAATAAACTGAAATTGAAAGGCATAATATCCTACCGAGTAAACCGCGCTCTAATACCAAGATGATACAGGGTCGCCCGATCTTCTCGACGTAAGATGGATACTCACGGGAGTCTTAATGAATCGTAATGATCCTCCAATGCCAGTGCAAGGGACGAACGCTCTTTAATCCGCCAAAACACACTCGTGTTGATTTCGCCGACCACCAAGCGAAGATCTATCGTGCATCCAATTCCCAACGGAAAGGCTGAACGATCTTGATTGAAGAAGACACTCCTAATTCCCTAAGGAATTTTGGCAGCAATGCTAAACTCGAAAACTTTAGTAGATTGATTTTTCTCAAACGTGGTCTGCCTTCAACAAAAGGGATACAAGGGGGTTTTATAGTGCTTCCCCGAACTCACGCAAGGAAAGCCTTGGCCGAATCAATCTCTAATTCGGTCAAGTTTCCTATTCTTATTCCTAAAATTTAGCAAGTCTGTTTCCTGCAATTTCAGGCTAAGCCCCTATCCTATTACGAGACCGAGAATGAGTTGGATTCGGTCGGCTTTTGAGCACGTAGGCCACATCTTGTGCACACCATGAGATTTGTGATTACGTGGCCATCCATTGATTTGATGGCTGCTTGGTTGACACTTTCTTGGACGCATATATCTTAGTTCCTTGCTCGCATGGACTCTCATCCTCTTGACTCGTGGCTGGTTGGACCTTCTCTACTTGATCTACCGTTGCTTCGAATCTGAGAAGGCACAACATATTTGCATTAGGTAGTATGCTATTCTCATCTAACGTAATTGAAGACTCTCTAAGAAACAAAAGCACCTATTATTGAAGTAGTTTAGCTCTTGCTCTTGTCATAGGACCTTTCGGAGCCTCATCACTAGCTTGTCATGCACACTTGGAGTGGATGATGCACATCTCTATTACACATTCATCATCCACTCCAAGTGTGCATGACAAAGCTAGTGATGAGGCTCCGAAAGGTCCTATGACAAGAGCAAGAGCTAAACTACTTCAACAGCGGGTGCTTTTGTTTCTTAGAGAGTCTTCTATTACGTTAGATGAGAATAGCATACTACCTAATGCAAATATGTTGTACCTTCTCAGATTCGAAGCAATGGAAGATCAAGTGGAGAAGCTCCAACAGCCACGAATCAAGAGGATTCAAATCAATGCAACTAAGATATATGCGTCCAAGAAAGCCTCAACCAAGCAGCCATCAAATCAATGGAAGGCCACGTGATCACAAATCTCATGGTGTGCACAAGATGTGGCCTGCGTGCCCAAAAACCGATCGAATCCACCTCAATCTCAGTCTTGTAATAGGATAGGGGCTTAGCCCGAAATTGAAGGAAACAGACTTGCTAAATTTTAGGAATTAGAATAGGAAACCTTGACTAAATTAGAGATTGATTCGGCCAAGGCTTTCCTTGCGTGAGTTCGGGGAAGCACTATAAAACCCCCTTGTATCCCTTTTGTTGGAGGCAGACCACGTTTGAGAAAAATCAATCTACTAAAGTTTTCGAGTTCAACATTGCTACCGAAATTCCTAAGGGAATTTGGAGTGTCTTCTTCAATCAAGATCGTTCAGCCTTTCCGCTGGGATTGGGTGCACGATTGATCTTCGCTTGGTGGTCGGCGAAATCAACACGAGTGTGTTTGGGCGGATTAAAGAGTGTTCATCCCTTGCACTGGCATTGGAAGATCATTGCGATTCATCAAGACTCCCGTGAGTATCCATCCTACGTCGAGAAGATTGGGCGACCCCGTATCATCATTGTTAATCAATCTATCATGCCAAAGACTTTGACTACACATATAAAGTTATGACAAATCTAGCAATTTTAGCACAGATTATGGCAAGATGTAAAGTTGTTGATTCATGTCATATAAGGATAATAATCAAGGCTCCAAGTAGAATGACAGAAATGCAAGAAGATCCAGCTCCCCCTCAACAATAGATGCACTTTTAGTTCAAGTTGAGTTATGACAAAATTAAATTCTAGCATACCCAAATGAACTCCCACTTAACCAAAGCAATAAAAACAAGAAGCTAGGAAGAAAATCAGAAAAACCAGTCCTTAAAGCATAGATAAGATATAGAGGATACTAGGCTCAGACTGACTCTCATCTACCCCATATGACGCTAGAACTATCAGTTGATCTTCTAGCACACTAAGGAGTAAACACGTTCCCTGTCTACCCAAGGGTGGCCCAACCCTAGCTAGAACCTATAAGAAGTGAGTGAACTCAACCTAGTGAGAAGAGAGACAGCTAATAAACAGCATCCTAGAATCACAAGATGAGAGCAAGAAATCTAAGTAGCTAGACAAGAGAACCTAATGAGGGCATCCCTAACACTTATACATCTTCTCCTATTGGTGGTCATGCATATACTGATGAGGACATCCCCATTACATATACATCTTCCACTCCAAGCATGCATGAGAATAACCAAGAACCAGTGGGCCCAATGACGAGGACAAGAGCCAAGCGTTTAAACAAACAGGTGCTTTTGTTTCTTAAGTAGTTTCCTTTAATTGATGATGAACTTGGAATACTACCTCATTCTAGTATTTTATGTATTCTTAGGTATGACTCATGTGAAGACTTGGGAGAGCAAAAGGGAGGTGCCCAAGGACTTAAAATACAAGTTTTGGATAAGGTTTTCAAGCCAAATTCGGACTTTCCACGTGCTCAACCCAATTCAAACTCGGATTCAACTCAGGATTCAATTCGGATTCGGTTCGGGACAGTCTAACAGGCAGTTACTAAAAAGGCCATAACTTTCACAAACAGAGTCCGATTCAAATGTTTTTGTACTCGTTGGAAAGATAATTTTAAGGGCTACGCAATGGATCTAGTCATACCTTCAAATTCATCACGGACAAAAAGTTATGACCGAAACAATATGACGGGTGAAAAATATAGTTTCCTTTTTGTGAGAGTTCGTATCCAAAACCATATAGGGTTGAGTTGTACTTGGTTTGGGGACCATATGGATGTCCCAAGGGGCAATATAAGCCTTGTATTGGCAGCCTTTAGAGGGAGACCAATTTTATGCATAAGATTGAAACATAGCTATTGCTTGTTCTTTCAACACCAGAGTTCATGCGAGGACTTTGAGAGAGAACTAGGCGATCTATTGTTTGTTCTGCAATTCAAGGTCAAGCCGTCGTTCCATTGGGAATTCGGGACTTGGCGTTCGTCCTTTGTGGTCTCGCGACGAACAATTATCCGGGTGTTTTAGGCGTATTTCGAAGAGTTGAGGGTTCGTGCATTGGCGCGAGTGTTCAACTAGCGACATTGTCTACTTCGCATCAACTATCCACGGTTCCTCACTGAGAAGATCGGGACCCCTCCCCGTATTAGGGGTGGCTTAAGAAAATGCTTTTGCTGAACTTAAGAGACGCTTGACTGAAGCACCGTTGCTTGTTTTACCTGATTTCACTAAAAATTTTGAAATTGAGTGTGATGCTAGTGGATTGGGTATTGGCGGTGTTTTAATGCAAGAGGGTAGACCGGTAGTTTATTTTAGTGAGAAACTGAATGGTGCTCAATTGAATTATCCGGTCTATGACAAAGAGCTTTATGCGTTAGTGTGTGCGTTAGAAACTTGGCAACACTATTTATGGCCTAAAGAGTTTATTATTCATTCTGATCATGAGGCTTTGTAACTTTAGATTGCATGGGTGAAGCACAAATCAATGTAGTATTCACACTCTTGGCCATATCAATGAGCTCACCTAGGAGCATTACGCTCGTCACGTGAGTGCATGTGATGCCGTGGTTGGGATTCAATCACCCCCCATTCCTCTCCCACTGTAATCCTAGCTTCCGGCCACCCTATGCCCTAACCACCATCATCGAGTTGTGCAACCCCTTCCGCGATTTGAACGAGATCCACCATGCTGGCCACTATTGCATCACCATGAGAGCCACCGCCGAGGAGGGCTAGAGGTCACTACAAGTAGGGAGCACTACCATGAGCAGAGGAGCATCGACGAAGGGAACTGAGGTCCCTGCCATTGTCAAGGAGCACTGAGGAAGAAGTCGATAATGGAGGGCAGATCTGGCGGTGGAGGGTCAGATATGGTGGAGGGAGTTGGCACTCAAGGGGTGAAGGGAATCGGCGGTGCACTGGAGGCAGCTCTAGCAATGGATGCACGAAGGGCAGTGGCTGCTCTAGGTTTGGGTGTTTGGGTTGGGAGGTGATAGGGATAGAGTGATTTATACCAATTGAGGAGGATGGATTGAGATCCGTTAGATCTTGGTCCAATAGTTCAAAAGAGATGAGGTACTTTCACCAGTTGGCTACCACAACCAATCCCATCCCATTCCATCCCTCCAACCAGATACTAACTTGTGTCATCCCAAATCATCCCATCCTTGCCACGTGTTCTGTCAACTAAAATTTAACGGGGTCACTACTGCAAGAGTTGACTAACAGGAGCAACCAAACAGAACAATATCATCTGTGCAGCTATCCCTTCTGTTTTTTCTCTAGATTTGGTGCTTGCAGGCCTATGCTTCTGACATCGTTTCTAGACGAGAAGAGCAATGGCAAGGTTGAATACTAAAAGAGCAAAAGTCACCAAAGAAAAATGAATCTTGCTTCAGGACGAAGAATGGAGGAGACCAGCACTAATATCCCTGTTTTGTTTCATTAATGTGTGTCAGTGTATTGCGTTTCGTTAAAATTTTTCATTGCACTTAGTGATTGATCAAACAGTCTAATAGGCAAGTGATTCGATGGAAAAAAACAAGATGGAGCATGGAGCACCTTATGAACAACTTAAAAAGTGATCTATCATTGTTGGATTTGCACTAGCCTTGTGACCTCTCGATCTTCTTGTGGGGAATAAGATAGGATGGAGAGCTGAGAGCTAAGAGGGGGGAGAAGAACTAGGGGGGAGGAAAAATGGCAGTTGTCCTTCCGTATTTAATTAATGAATCACAACAATTTTTGGTAGTTAATCATGTGTTAATTGTTGGGTTAATAGGATATGTGGTTACATGGGATTGGGGCTGCACATAACTCTATGCAGTACTCTGCACCTAAGCTAAACTCTCACATCTCACCTTGTTCCTCCTACCAAACACACCCTTAGTCACCATTACCCACATTCTAACTATATACTTAGGAGTCCGATGAACCCCGGAACCTAACTTTGATGAACTAAAACCCTAATTGTCAGTGAGCACACCATGTCGGATCACTGAATTGGGCAAGAACTGGTGCCTCAAAGGTTCTATTGCCTACTAGTGGGCATGACATGTTAGATTTGCTATTAATTAGCTTACACATAACCAAGTATAACATTTGGGATCTATTTGGTTAGATGCATAAGAAGTTTTCACCTAACTAGATACATCCATGGTTTGCTTGGACCGTGTTTGGTCAGCAACTTAGCATTCTGAATGTTCTCCATTGGTCTGAGCAGACACACCATGCACCATGACTAGTCGGGTTCTGACTACCAATTTGGGTGCCTGGTTCAGGCAATCAGTGTTAGGGTTTGTTCATATTGGCTTTGGCTTCTGACTGCTTTCAGAAGCCAAAGCCAATATGAACACCCTAGCTTTTATAGGCCACTTCTATCAGCCACTACCTTGCACTTTCACATATTGTAATACATTTTGTATTTTAGTATGTCACAATTCTATAAGTCGCAGGGAGTCCAAATATTATAGTGTCTTTCGTTGCACCGTCTTTCTTACAAAATACATTACTATTTATCAATCGCTACTATTCATCAGTCGCTTTCACTACTACAAAAGAGGATAAACTGGACGCTTCCTCCGTCTGTGCTGCAAGTATCACAGACGATTCATACGAATAACCATCTGTGGTATTTTCACAAACGGTTCATACGAATAACCATCTGTGGTATTTTCACAGACGGTTTTTTATACAAACCGTCTGTGATAACTTCATTATCACAGATGGTTTTTAATACAAACCGTCTGTGATAACTTCATTATCACAGACGGTTTTTAATACAAACCGTCCGTGAAGTATCACAGACGGTTCTAGATAAGAACCATCTGTGATAATGACAGACATCACAGACGGTTTGATGCGGATACTCACATGCTTAGCACTTTTAAGTCAAATACATTATTTCACTGGAAAGAAGTATTGAGCCGCACTAAATATTGTCAGGTGAATTTGTTTCTTAATGAATTTCCTTGTATTCGTGGGAACGATATACTACCTTATGCCAAATTCTTGTTTATTATTAGGTTTGAATATTGTGATGATTCTGGGGCCAAAGCAATGGAGAAGCACAAGGAGGGTAATCATATTTGCTACCAAGAACAAAAAGCTCAAAGCCCATGGGAATGGAAAAGAGAAAACCAAGCAGCCCATGCAGCAGAATAAGGAGGAAAGAAGCCCATGCATTGGGAGAGCAAAAAGGGAGGAGCCCAAGGACATAAACTACAAGTTTTGGATAAGATTTTCAAGCTAAATTCGGACTTCCCACGTGCTCAACCCAATTCAACTCGGATTTAACTCAGAATTCAATTCGGATTCGGTTCGGGACAGCCTGACAGGCAGTTACTAAAAAGATCAGAACTTTCACAAACGGAGTCTGATTCAGGTGTTCTTATACTCGTTGGAAAGATAATTTCAAGGGCTACGCAATGGATCTGGTCTCACCTTCAAATTAATCACGGATAAAAAGTTATGACCGAAACAATATGATGGGTGGAAAACATAGTTTCCTTTTTGTGAGAGTTCGTATCTAAAACCATATAGAGTTGAGTTGTACTTGGTTTGGGGACCATATGGACGTCCCAAAGGGATATATAAGCCTTGTATTGGCAAACTTTAGGGCTCAGACAACGTTTGAGAAAAATCAATCTACTAAAGTTTTCGAGTTTAGCATTGCTACCGAAATTCCTTATGGAATTAGGAGTATCTTCTTCAATCAAGATCGTTCAGCCTTTCCGCTGGGAATTGGGTGCACAATCGATCTTCGCTTGGTGGTCGGCGAAATCAACACGAGTGTGTTTTGGCAGATTAAAGAGTGCTCGTCCCTTGCACTGGCATTGTAGGATCATTACGATTCATCAAGACTCCCGTGAGTATCCATCCTACGTCGAGAAGATCGGGCGACCTCGTATCACAGTTCTTATCAAGAATCGTCTGTGATACTTCACAGGCGGTTTGTATTAAAAACCGTCTGTGATATGTTTCTCCCCTCACAATCCTCCAAAATTTCATAATCTCCTGCCTGAGTCCGAGTAGGATTCCGTTCCGAGACATCTTTAATAAAACAAGCATAATTTTTGCATACAGCGTCCGTTTTCGACGTTCTTGTACTCATTGGAAAGCTAACGACAAGCCCGATCCAAAAAAATGACCGGCTTGCGCTAGTTGCCATTTAATTCTCTCAAAATCGGCCATCTTTAGCCCCAAATTTGTGTTACAAGTTTTTGGTTTTTATTTTTGCCCTTTTTCTTAGTCTTCCCTTCGGAATTTGGATTTTACTTCAACTGAAAAGTTGTAGATCTCATCAACCTTTCAAATGTGTATATATAAGCCACATAAAACTTTGCTATTCTATCTTTTGAGACTAGTTATTTATATTGCAACGGTATATAAAACTTTGTACTCTAATTCACAGACGGTTGGTATATAGAACCGTCTATGATATTCATTCATCATAGACGGTTTTTGCTACCAACTGTCTGTGATACTCTGTATCACAGATGGTTTTTATGTAGAACCGTCTGTGATAATCTGACCGCTGGGCCCGTCGTTCCTTCCCATCCCAATCCTAACCAATAGAAATTCACCAACCCTCACCCCACGGATCGTAGCTCCACCTCTCCGTCCCCGCACCAAAAATTTTTGCACTCCCGCGTCTCCCTCCCCTATAAATAATCACCCAAACTGTCTGTGAAGGATTATTACAGACGGCTCAAACCAAAAACCGTCTGTGATACTAGCACATCACATACGGTTCTATCTACCAATCGTCTATGATGAAAACTATCACAGACGGTTTTAGCTACCAACCGTCTGTGATACTCATCCATTACAGACGGTTGGTAGCTAGAACCGTCTATGATGTGTGAGTATCACAGACGGTTTTTTATTCAAGCCGTCTATGATAGTGTTCTTCATAGATGGTTCTAGTTACAAACCGTCTGAGTTGTGATTATCATAGACGCCTCATAAACCGTCCGTGATAACCTCCGATTATCACTGACCCATAAATTCAGACGATTCAGAAAACTGTCTGTGATGACGGTTTCGAACCGTCTGTGATAACCCTTTTTGTAGTAGTGTTTTATCAGCCACTACTATTCATTAGTTATAGCCAAAAGCCATTAACAAAAACCAATACAAATATGCTCTTAGCAAGAAGATTATGGCCCATTCATATTCTTTAGCTTCTGGCTTTTGCTTCCAGAAGCCAATGTCAATACGAACACCCTAGGTTCTATAAGTAGCTTCTTTCACATATTGTAACACATTTTATATTTTATTATGTCATAATTCTGTAAGTTACATGGCGATCCGAATGTTGTAGTGCCTTTCGTTGCACCATCTTTCTTACATAATGCACTACTATTCATCGGTTACTACTATTTATCAATCGCTTCTATCAGCCACTACTATTCATCAGTCAGAACCAAAAGCTATCAGTAAAAACCAATTTGAATAAGCCCTTAGTGAAAGTAGCCACAAACGATTTAGCCTTCCACCACAACCAGGCAAAAAACATAAAAAAAAATCCAGGCTACCTTCACTTTTTCTCAAGCACGTTACTCAGATACGAGGACTCCAACCAATGAAGCACACACAAACAAGATGGGGATATGTGCTAATTTAGCAAATACACAAGGGTCCTTGCATCTAGTGCAGAAATACTTGAAAATTTCTATCGGTTACTATGCACAACATACCTGGCCATTCTTGAAAACATCGCCCAACATGAATTAACACCAAAAGTGTTTAGAAGCTTTTTATTTGCACGCATGAATATATAGATAAGTCACACCAAGGCACACATACAACTCGATTTGCCCTTTTTAACAAGGGTGGGTTCGGTAGGGCTTATAACTTGGCTTTCTATAATAACTAGATTTTAAATGGAGTGTCTTTTCAAAATAAGGTCTACAAATCAATTATAGTAGACAATGTCTCGATTTCATCTATATCGGTCAAAATCACATGTGAGTATCTCTCTATTACAAATAGTCAGAATTCAGAAATTTAAGTCAAAAGCAACCCAAAAGAACCACCCCAATACCACTTAGCTTGCCTAGATCAAGAAATAAAGCCCAAGCTCGGTGTTGTTAGCCACTATACAACTTTTCTATCTAACTCCACTAAGATTTTTTATTTCTCAGTAAATTTGATAAATAAAAAATCCCAACTGTACCTCATTGCTCCTATCGTGGTATAGACAACTATTGTCTATAATACTATTCATGTCATCCATAGATACTACTAAAGATAGTTTCTACAATGGTTTGGATTTTTACATATCTTTATAGACAGCTCCTCCATATATAATATATCTTGTTTTTTGTGTTATAGTCGAATATTGCATAAGAAACAGTCCAATTCTTTATGCTCCCACTCTCTCCTCCACATCATCTCATATCCTAGATGGCAAGGATAACAAATAGTTGTACACCATTGTGCACGCTCTAAGTGGATCGTATAGCGAAATCTGCTTGCTCTCAGCGAAACTCCTTCTTGAGCATCGAGACAGCCATATCAAGGCGATGGACTAGTGAGTTGACCACGGCTGTTACGACATCTGTGACCATAGGAAGGTGCCGATAAGCAAGGCGACAATAAGGTCATGTTTGTATTGGTTTCTGTTTAGAAAAGCCAAAAGTCAATCGAACATCGGTTTTTCAAAGCGGCTTCTCCACTCCTCGTACTATCGTCTCACCCTAGGGATAAGACAGAGGGATGCATCACACACCTTACTCCTCCAGCTCCTGTTATGTGCATGCATATTTCCTTCACTTTTCGCACCCCTCGCTTTCTCCTTCTTAAAGTCATTTTTTCTACCACTACTGTTTATTTTCAGCCAAAAATTATAACCTAAAGTTAAAAGCTATCAGCAAAAACTAATATAAATATACCCTAAATCAAATGACGAAACACATAGGTAGTGGAGGTGACAGGATTGGGTGGTGTGGTGGCACCGTGGCAGAACATTTCCAAGCATCCAACGCCACCATATGTAGCTTACGCGGTGATGTGGCCAAGAGTGTGAATACTACATTGATTTGTGCTTCACCCATGCAATCTGAAGTTACAAGGCTTAGTAGCTCTGAATTGCGTAAGGAGAAAGAAGCAATCGGTTATGGGAGAATGAAGAATATCCTAGTTCGTGCGGATGCTTATGTGATTCCACCTTTGCGTAATGCAAACAAGCCAACAATGCATGGAATTAGAGGTATGGATGGTAAAGAAAGAAAGCTAGTTTGGGTGATTGCAGTTCTGTCCACAATGTTCATGAAGATTGCAACGCCAATTCTGAGGTTTCTAATGCACACAAAATACATATGTGGAAAGCTAATGAAGTCTACTTTCCAACGAATCAAACAGCGCATGATTTGGAGTTTCCTACACAAAGTTATGGCAACTTCATTGCTTCCTGCACGGGTTGTCCGGAGAGACGCGTGAGACTTGCCAAACGTAGAGAGTCTTGCAATACAAGGGTAAAATCCGACCATACCATGGCTTTCCAAAGGATGAAAAGGACTCCTTTTCAGGTTCCAAACGGATTTGGAAGCCACTTGTACAAAAAAAAGGAAACCTATAAAGATTTGAATTCAATTCGGATTCGGTTCGGGTCAGACAGGAAGTCCAACATTAAAACACCCATAACTTTCACAAACGGAGTCCGATTTGGGCGTTCTTGGACTTGTTGGAAAGATATTTCGAATCCCCATACAATGGATGAGGTGCCAGCAATGGAATCCTCATGGCCACATCGTAAATTGAGAGAATCCAAAGGTAGCAGTTTAGGTATTTCCCATTTAGTTCGTATTGGAGTTTGTTTCGGCCTTAGGCCAGGTTGTGCGTGAGTTTTAGTCAAGACCGTGCATTGTGCACCAATATAAGGCCAGGGCCTTAGCCCCATTGTAACTGAGACTATGATATGATAAGTTTTTATGCTTGTGAAATAAAGGAGAAAATCGCCATGACAGTTGTTGGCGGCCAGATTGCGTGATTGCGAGGTTTTCTCGTTTGGAGTTTGTTGAGTTGGTGCAAGGCAAGAATAAGAGATTCTTGAGATTGCCCATTGAATCTACAAGGTTCATCTTTTCTAATTCGTGTCTTCTTGCTGAATTCACGGTTTGGGGAGTTCAGTGGATTGTTTCTAGTGTGCACCTTGCATACTAGTGCAAATTGCCCTTATCAAGATTGTTGGCTGCGTCAAGACAAGCAGAAGGAACCTCGCTGAACGTACCAGGAATGATCGGGCATCCCTACGCATCAACTAATCCTCAGTTGGTCCGTATCACGCGGAAGATTTTTTTTGTCACGATGGGAGAAAATAGGGAAGGATGGAAATGAGCGGGCAAAATTGCCTATTATATTGTGATGGTTCTAACCGAAAAAATGATTAATGACACACAATTCCATTGGTATTTTATTAATGCTACAATATTTAGCTGTATGTTGTAGGGGTGGCCCCCACCTAAGCCCATTCGGCCTGCTAAAGAGTTGTAAAGTCCAAAATGAGATGTGTGTAATGACATAGAAACCCCTATGGAGGACACATGAATGTAAGGGTAGGATTGTAAAATACACTTCATGGAAATATATATACACACCCTGGACATAGGGAAGGGGCAAGCATTGTCCATCATCTCCACTCCACTACTCTCCTCATATACTGTTTGGTCAGTAACCACAACAGTTGGCGCCGTCCATGGGGACGACGCAGAGCAAACCTTGAAATTTGAGAAAAGATGGCACCAAAGAAAGCTTCATCGATAGCAAGGAAGAAGAGGAGCACGACGACAGTGCTTGCAAACACCAGGGCCTCGGTTGGCGCGCCGCCAGTGACTACGTCAACAACTGGTGCGGTGGTTGGCCTCAGTAGTGGTGCCCAGGTCGGCGGAGTAGTGACGTCGATGCCCACACTGGCATGGCCAGCGACCCGTCACCTAGTACGGGAGCGACAGGTGGCACCAGCGACCGCATCGGTTTCGTCACCAACCTGGGGGGGTCCATCGCACCAGCACGCCGAGTAGCTCCGGAGGGTAGGCCGTAGTCGCCACCAACCCGGTGGTTCGCGCTAACGCTTAGGCGAGTGCAACTGCTTCGACGGTGGAAAACGCCTTGCTGGTGGACCTCGGTACGTTGCGACGCGAGCTGCCGGATCTCTAGGGAGCCGTGCGGAAAATGCAAGAGGCTCAGAGCCAGCAAACCCCGTCGGCAGCGGCGACGGAAGCTACTCCAGATCGGGCAGACAGCCAGAACACTCCCACCTCCGACCGCGTCCCGCTTCGACGTGTCGATCCGGAGTCCCCTCTCTTCGCTGGCCTACAGCAATCGGCATGGCCAAAAGACTTCAAGTTCCCTACCATCGAGCCGTACAAGGGCGATACAGACCCCAAGGAGTTCGTTTGCGTGTACGAAACTGCCATCGAGGCCGCTAGTGGGGATGACTCCACCAAGGTGAAGGACTGCCACTTGCGTTGCATGGAGTAGCGCTCTCTTGGTTTTTTACCATAGAGCCAAACTCCATCTACACGTGGGAGCAGATCCGAGACCGTATGTATAACAACTTCTAGGGAAACTACATCGAGCGTATCGACGTGGATCAACTCTTCGCCATCAAGGAGAAGCCCTCAGAAAAGCTCCGGGAGTACTTTAAGCGTTTTACCAAGGTTCGCTATCAGGTCAAAGATGTCAATGAGACCACCATCATTAATGCAGCGATCCAAAGCCTTCGCCCGGGGCCACTGGCCAAGTACAATGCGCGTAAGCCGATAAAGACGATGGCCAAGCTCTTCGACAAGATGGAGGAGTACGCGAGGGCGGAAGAGGATGCACAGCAGCGCCGAGGCGGCAACTCCGACACCAACCAGGTGAAGAACTCACCGAAGGACACCTCCAAGCGCAAGCAAGAATCTTCGAAGGACACCTCCGAGCACAAGCAAGATTCCTCGAAGGACACCTCCAACGCAAACAAGATGCACCGAATGACAAGTCCAACCATAGGTAACATTGGTCTCAGAAGGCCCGCTACGTCTTCGACATCAAGGGCGACTCCAACGATAGCGCCCCGGCAGGCCGAGGATGGGGTCGCAAAGGTTGGGGACGCGGGCGCAGCCGGGGCCGAGACAATGGAATTCGCGGCGAAGGAGACTGCCACCAGTATGGCCTGTGGTGCGAAGTGCATGGCCATGGCGACCACCTCATGCGGACATGCCCCACCATTGCGATGCTTCGCTAAAGCGTCGCCAGGGACTGGGCCCTAGATGCGGGGCCACCAATGGTGGCCCACGTGCAACAGCTTTAAGAGGGCCCCCTACGAATACAGGCCCCGGAGGGAGCCTAGCGCCATGTCATAAACGTCATCTCTGGGGCTCTTCCCTAGAATTTTCATCTGCTCAGCAGCAGAAAGCCTATGCGCATCGGTTGCACCATGTGGCGGCGTACCCAGCACAAGCACCGACAACCTGGGCGCAACACAACATCACCTTCACTATTGCTGATGTACAGGGCGTTGACTTCGCTCACCAGGATCCCCTGGTCATTCAGGCCACCATCGCGAGCTACGATGTTAAGCGTGTCCTGGTCGATAGAGGCAGCTCTATCGACATTCTGTTCACGGCAGCCTTCGACCATATGGGAATCCTCCGGAGCTGGTTAGGCCCCTCGGGAATCCCATTGCAAGGCTTCAGGGTCAACCGTTGAAGGCTTTGGGGCAAATACGGCTGCAAGTGTCCTTTGGCCAAGGCAACAACATGAGGAGCAAGGACGTCACTTTTGACGTTGTTAATCTCCCATACCCGTACAACGCCATCTTGGGACGCCCAACCCTCAATTCTTTTGGGGCGGTCGTGCACCATGGTTTTCTGTGCATGAAGCTCCCAGGCCCATAAGGAATCATCTTTATGCTCGGCGACCAAGACCTCACCCAGCAAATAGAGCTTGGTACCCGAGGCCCACATCAGAAGGTGCACGTGCTCATGGACACTCCCAGAACATGCACGCCTTCCGCCCCGGGATGGACGCCCTACCCCGGCTGGACGGCGGAGTCAAGAGAGTCCCCCTACACGCTAAAGACCATCAGGTGTCCATCGACGAGGGCCTCCCCCTGGAGGTTGAGCAAGATCTGCTCCAGTACTCCGGGACAACGCGGACGATTTTGCGTGGTCCCCGACCAACTAAAGGGTGTGGACCACACCCTCATCAAGCGCACTTTAGCGGTCCGCCCCAACACCAAGCCAGTCAGGCAGAGACTCTGGCACATGTCACTTGAGCGTCAACAAGCGGCCAAGGCGGAGGTAGCGAAGCTGCTCCGGTCTGGGGTCATTCGTGAAGTCCAGCACCCGGACTGGCTCACCAATCCGGTGCTAGTGAAAAAGGCTAACGGTCATGGAGCATGTGTATTGACTTCACTGCCCTCAATAAGGCACATCCAAAGGACAACTACCCATTGCCTCGCATAGACCAGCTGGTGGATGCCACGATAGGATGCGAGCTCATGAGCTTCCTGGACACATATTCTGGCTACCATCAGATTCACATGGCCAAGGACGACAAGGACAAGACCAGCATCATAATGCTGGTAGGGACGTATTGCTTTGTCAAGATGCCCTTCGGCCTCAAAAACGCAGGTGCCACCTTCATGTGCCTCGTCGCACACGCGCTTGCCTCCCGGCTTGGGAGGAACATTGAAGCTTATGTTGACAACGTGGTTGTAAAGACCAGACAGCTTGCCTCCCATAGTCAAGACCTGCAGGAGACCTTCGATAACCTCAGATGAGCGGGCATCAAGCTCAATCCAGACAAGTGCGTCTTCGGCGTGTAAGCGGGGAAGCTTCTCGGTATCCTGGTGTTTGGGCGTGGCATCCAGGACAACCTTGACAAGGTCGACGCGATCCTCTCTATGGAGCCACCCAAGACGACAAGGGAGGTCCAGAGGCTCACCGGGCGCATGGCCGCGTTGAGTCGCTTCCTGTCTAGGGCAGCCGAGCGAGGCCTCCCATTCTTCAAGACCCTCTAGGGGTGCGACGAGTTTCATTGGGATAACGACTGTGCAAAGGCTTTCGACGAACTCAAGAAACACCTCGCAAGCCTTTCCATCCTAGTCGCACCAGCACCAGAGGCTCTGCTCATGTTGTACCTCACCACCACCGTAACAGCAATCAGCATAGTCCTCGTCCTAGAGGAGGGCACCCTTCAATGACCCGTGTACTTCATCTCTGAAGCCCTTCAGGGTGCAAAGACACGATAAACCGAGCTGGAGAAATTGGCCTATGCTCTTGTCATGGCCTTAAGGAAGCTCCAGCATTACTTCCTCGCTCACCCTATCACTATGCCATCCTCGTTTCCCATGGCGGAGATGCTACATAACAAGGAGTCCACAGGCCGTATCGGCAAGTGGGCGGCCGAGCTCGCACCCTTCTCCTTGACGTACGCTTCACGCACAGCCATAAAGTCTCAGGTCCTTGCGGACTTCCTCGCTGAATGGACCCCACCGGCTTAGCCGTAGGGGCAGCCGCCGATAGTCCTAGTGTGGGCCCTTCACACCGATGAAGCCTATGGCGCCACGGGTGTCGGGGTCAGAGCAGTAATCACCACACCAGAGGGGCATCGCCTGCTGTACTCAGCACGTCTTGAGTTCCCAGCGACAAATAACACGGCTGAGTACGAAGCGCTACTCTTCGGCCTCATCAAGCTAAACGCCCTCGGCGCGAGGCGAGGGCTCGTTCACATGGACTCGCGCTTGATCACGGGGCACATCGACAAGTCTTATCAAGCCAAAGACCTGGATCTAGCCAAGTATCTAGCTGCCGTGAGGGCTACGGAGCGCCACTTCTTGGGCATTACGGTGAAGGCTATCCCATGGGCAGACAACAACAGGCTGACGCGCCGGCCAAGGCTGCCAGTCAGCAGATCCCTCCTCCTGACAGAGCCTTCACTGAGGTCTTAGCCACCATGGCCGTCGAACAACATAGGCACGATGTGGCACTTGTCCACCAAATCGCCCAGCAAGGTGACTGGCGGGAGCCCATTTACAGCTATCTACAGGGCATAGCCGAGCCGGACGACCCTCTTGAGCTGCGGTGCCTGCAACATCGTGCAAGGTCCTTTGAGGTCCTGGATGGTATCCTCTACAAGCGAGGAGTCTACGCCCCACTCTTACGGTGCCTTTCGCACAACGAGGGAAAGCGCCTCCTCGTCGAGATTCACGTGGGGCTTTGCAGCTCGCATATCACTCCAAGATACCTCGTTGGCAAAGCATTTAGGCAAGGCTTCTACTGACCAATGGCCATCGCAAATGCGCAAGACCTTGTGCGTCGGTGTCAAGGATGCTAGTGGATGGGGTGGGTCATCCATAGACCCCCGAACAACTTGCAGCCCATCCCCCCGGTATGGCCATTGGCGCGCTGGGGATTTGACATCGTTGGACAACTTCCGCGCGCCTTAGGGGATCTTCGATTCGTCGTAGTTGCCTTGGAATACTTCTCCAGGTGGCCCGAAGCAGTGGCATTGGCTAAGGTAACCTACGTAGTCATACAACGGTTCCTCTAGCAAAACATCATTGGCCGCTTCAGAGTCCCCAGGGAGGTCACTGTCGACAACGGCCTGCAGTCTGACTCCGCGCTGTTTAAGGCGTTCTACGACCGCATGGGCATCACACTTCAATCGCCTCAATTGGGCACCCGCGGTCCAATGGAGCGGTCGAGTGGGCCAACGACGTCATCTCGTCCAGAGTCAAGAGGTGCCCCGTCGGGCTGCCGAAGGGCAAGTGGCCGGACGAACTTCATAGTGTGCTCTGGTCCCTCCGCACGACGGTAACACGTACGACAGGGTTCACGCCATTCAAGCTCCTCTTCAGCGACGAGGTAGTCACACCAGAAGAAATCAAGGCCGGTTCGAGGAGGGCTCGACAACATGGCTTCGGCCCGTGAAGCCCGCCACCATGAGAGGCTCTTGTTGTAGGGGTGGCCCCAACTAAGCCCATCCGGCCTGCTAAAGAGTTGTAAAGCCCAAAATGGGATGTGTGTAATGACATAGATACCCCTATGGAGGACACATAAATGTAAGGGTAGGATTGTAAAATACACTTCATGGAAATATATATTCACGCCCTGGACATAGGAAAGGGGCAAGCATTGTCCATCATCTCCACTCCACTACTCTCCTCATATACTATTTGGTCAGTTGCCACAGCACTGTATTTTGCTAAATTGGGCAAATACAAGTGGCATGTAACTACTTTTTCCACATAGTGAGCTATATTGTCAAAGTTCCTTAAACTAGAAAGGAAGAAATCCATATTACACCCAGAACTTTGATCGAAAGTCCATCCAATATCCCGAACTATGAAATCGGACATTTGACCACCCAAACTTTGCAATTCAGTTCAAATAACACTCTAACTAGGTTTCAGATGGTGGTGTTACTCGCATGGCGCGATAAGTGAGTGATTTTACCATGTAGGATGACACATTGGTCAAGTTTAGGTGAATAAATGGTGGGGCCATACAACCTTCTCTCCATAATCGGAATAGAGAGGGAGGGAACTATAGGGCAATGGTTATCGAAGCACAACTGGGAGCTCGGTGGGGAGAAAACCTGATGGGCCACACATGTCACTGACCAAACTTGGCCAGTGTGTCATCCTATGTGGCAAAACCATCCACTCATCTTGCTTGCGTGGGCAACACCACTATGTGAAACTGGATTATGGTGTTATTTGAATCGGATTACAAAGTTCAGGAATCAAATGTTTTCTTTTACAGTGCAAAATAAAGTTTGAGGGTGTTACATGGCCTTATTCCAACAAAAAATAAAGTCTTAATGCTCTTATCAATACGCAACCAAGAGCTATATGAACACACCCACTCAACAATTCCTGGTTCCACTGCCACTTGAGTGTGTTTGGTTTGACCCACCAATTTAATTCTAAAATTTAAAGGACTCTATTTCTGTTGACTTTAAAAGTCTTGCCAAATTTTGACCAATCCACAAAACCAAACTTCGTAACCCAAATATCACCTAACTTCATACCGATGAATTTCGTGTCTTTTTGGCCCCATGAGGCATTGGAATTTTGGATATAGCCACTGTGCATGCATATTTTGGTTTGTGACCCTTTGGCACGCTCGGGTGCCACGTGAGAGGAGGTCGCGTGTTTGGGCACCGCATGAGGAAGGTGGCGCATCCGGGGACTACGTCAGGTCACCGCAAGAGGAGGTCACGCGCTCGGATGCCGCACGAGAAAGGTGGCACATCCGGGGACTGCATCAGGTTGCCTGGTACATGAATTTTTAAATAATCCTTTTTTATTTGGAAATACAAAATTATACCTACATTTTTAATTTTTAAAAAGTAACCCCTGTAGCCCAACCGTAGGGCGACTGGACTCTGTCGCCCAATAGTCAAGCGATACGCAGGCAAGGCAGTCTGTCACCCAATAGCCAAGCGATACGTAGGCAAGGCAGTCACCAAATGGTTGGGCCATAGGGATGCAATCGCCCAACGGTTGGTCGATAGGTACTGTCACCCAACCATTCGGCGATAGCACCTCCTATCACCCAACCATTCGACGACTGGAACCCAGAGTAAATAATCTATTTTTTATTCGAATGTGACATTGAACAACGTTTGTTGATGGTATTGTTAGACTATAAAGTAGTGTTATATGATAGTTAGAAATATTTTAGGTAGTCAGCTGTATGTCATATGGCAAAGAAGTTAGCGTTTGAGGTCTTAATTTATAAATAAATATAGTAGAGTTTGAGCACCAATTTCATTATCACGGTTCGGAATTCTTGGATAAAAAATAAAATACATACAAATTCTACTATACAGTGCGAATACACCAGAAGGTAGAAGAGTGATGAAATGTTCAGACCAAAGATAAGTTGTGATACGGGGAGAGGTCCCGATCTTCTCAGTGAGGAACCGTGGATAGTTGATGCGAAGTAGACTATGTCGCTAGTTGAACACTCGCGCCAATGCACGAACCCTCAACTCTTCGGAATACGCCCAAAACACACCGGATAATTGTTCATCGCGAGACCACGATCGACGAACGCCAAGTCCCCAATTCCCAATGGAACGACGGCTTGACCCTGAATTGCAAAACAAACAATAGATCGCCTAATTCTCTCTCAAAGTCCTCGCATGAACTCTGGTATTGAAAGAACAAGCAATAGCTATGTTTCAATCTTGTGCATAAATTGGTCTCCTCCTAAAGGCTATCAATACAAGGCTTATATAGCCCCTTGGGATGTCCATATGGTCCCCAAACCAAGTACAACTCAACCCTATATGGTTTTGGATACGAACTCTCACAAAAAGAAAACTATATTTTTCATCCATCATATTGTTTCGGTCATACATTTTTATCCGTGATGAATTTGAAGGTGGGACCAGATCCATTGCGTAGCCTTTGAAATTATCTTTCCAATGAGCATAAGAACATCTGAATCGGATTTCGTTTGTGAAAGTTATGGCCTTTTTAGTAATTGCTTGTTAGGCTGCCCCGAACCGAATCCAATTGAATCCTGAGTTGAATCCGAGTTTGAATTGGGTTGAGCACGTGGGAAGTACGAATTTGGCTTGAAAATCTTATCCAAAACTTGTAGTTTAAGTCCTTGGGCTCCTCCCTTTTGCTCTCCCAAGTCTTCACATGAGTCATACCTAAGAATACATAAAATACTAGCATGAGGTAGTATTCCAAGTTCATCATCAATTAAAGGAAACTCCTTAAGAAACAAAAGCACCTGTTTGTTTAAACGCTTGGCTCTTGCCCTTGTCATTGGGCCCTCTAGATCTTGATTATTCTTATGCATGCTTGGAGTGGAAGATGTATATGCAATGGGGATGTCCTCATCAGTATGTGCATGACCACCAATAGGAGAAGATGTATAAGTGTTAGGGATGCCCTCATCAAGTTGGGAGATAAGAAACATATAATATATTGGAGTCCTTGAACCGCCGCACATACAATGCGGTTACATAGCATAGTGCTTTTGATAATTGCCTAAGTAAACATCGATAATACTATGATACACTGTGACGGAAGCATCCGAGTAATGCCAGAATATGATGAGGCGATGGTGCCCCGATCTTCCGACAGGATGATAACTATCGATTTTGGCGGAGTTGACCCTTGCGATCTGACTACAACCGAACGACGTCGCTTGCGTCTTAGCAATCGCTGAACACTCCAAGTTGTTATCAACCGTGCCAAAAACGCGGTTGACCTGACCACGAAGGTCTATTCCTGCATGCAATCGAAGAACACGCAAGAACAAGATAACAAGCAATCTGAAATTGCAAATATTGATATTGAGTGCAAAAGGTGGGATTCCGACGGCTGTCTTGACAGGTGGTCGTCCAACACAACTGAAGAACAGAAGTTTGCATAATAACTAAACCTAAACTCAACGAAATCCCGGTCCTAGCAACGGAGGCGGCAGCTCCCTATATAGGGAGAACGACCAAGGATGGCATCCAAGTGCATGCCCTAGGGTAACAAGGCCCATGGGCCCAAGTGGTGGTGGCGCATCACCCTTTTTGACTCGGACTCAGAAACCAATGTGAACTCTTTTCATGATTGCAGTTGGCTCAGACAGAATTTGAAGATGAGGTTGGATCCATTGGAAATTAGACTTCATAAGCTTTCCATGAAGTACAAGAACGTCCCAAACGAAGTCCGTATGAGGAAGTTCTGTCCGTTTAACTTGCACCATTGCAGCAGTCCGAATCCAATTCCAGTACGTGCCAAACACGGACTCTTTTGACGATTGCGGCCGGCTCAGATAGAATTTGAAGATGGGATTGAATCCTTTATAAAGTAGACTTGATAAGCTTTCCATCAAGCTCAAGAACATCCCTAACGGAGTCCGTATGAGAACGTTACGTCCGTTTAAACTTGCACCATTGCAGCAGTCCGAATCCGATTCCAGTACATACCCAACACGGACTCTTTTGATTATTGTGGTGCGCACAGAAGGAATTTAGAGGTGATACTAGATCCATTGGAAAGAGGATAAGAAAATCTTTCCAACAAGTACTCGTGGACCTCAAACGGACTTCATATGTAAAAGTTATGCACATTTGAAGTTAGGCCTGTCAGGCTGAATCCGAATTGATCTAGAGGCCGAATTGGATTCCAAAACGTGTCCATCTTGAACTCTTGCTTGAATTGGTGTAAAAGTGATGTGGTGCTGTAAAAATATATATTTTCATCATTAGGTAGGATCATATTCTCATTTAAAATATGTTGAGGCTGAAGAAACGAATTCACCTTTAGTTGAATCTTAATATTGGGCGCTATTGTCGTATGTGTTTGTGGCGTGGTCACATCAGAATACATGTATGTGCATAAAGGAACAATGTGATCAGCAAGCGGTTGCTACGGAATGCCTCAAACTACTATGTGGATCGTGGTCATTTACCCTTCCTTACGAGCTTGGCGTTGTACTCGTCACCGTCGCCCTTGACTTGGCTGCCAGTTCTCACTTTCTCTCGTGCTCCTCCTCTCGAGCCTTATGCTCCCTATGTTGCATGCCTTGAAATGAGCCTGCATCTCCCACCAGATACGGTCACTGCGCTCTTCATCGCAGTGGCGCTCCGCCATTCTCTAGTGGTTGGTCTTGGTGTCCCACTCCTCGTAGTCAAGATGCCACCGGTCGTGCGGGTGGATCTCTTGATCGATCCAACTGTGGTAGGCACATAGCAGATCCGGAGACTATGGGTAGATGGGAGAGGATGTTAGTGTGCATTTGCGGAGAGAAATGTTATGGGAATAAGTTGTAGCAGGTCCTTACCGGCTACCGGTAATGGCTTGTGTCCCAACAGCACTCAGGATAATCCGATTCGTAGTTTGTGCAACCCCAGTAGTGCATGCCGAGGCTGAGCCATTGTTTGGACTTGAAGAACTTACATCTGCCCCTGCACCAACAAAGGGGAGGCGTCTCCCCCTCGGGCAGTTCTTGCGGCGAGTGCTCGGTTGTAATGTTGAGGTAGGGGTTACCGCTACGAGAGGTGTCATTGCAGGGAGGTGGCCTTCTGTCACGCTCCTTTTGTTTGTCATGGATTGCAGCAACCCATGTGAGCCTACGGATCTTATCCCACTGGTTCTCCATTTGAGCGAGGTATTATTGTAGTCATGATGCAGGAGTACCCCATTAGAGTAGTACTTAAATACTGATGTGGATCGGCGGACGCGGTTAGAGCGTAATTTGGTTGAAGTTAATTTGGCACCTGTGAGGCAATGGAACCAGCGAGGAACCATACTACAGCCTTGTTCACATCGCTGCGCAAAGCTATGTCATTAGGTCATGTGGCTCATTTAGTCTTATCACGTCTCTACAGAAAGCAGGCGCAATGGGTCACGTCGTGTCCAAATCTGACTTGTTGGGTCACGTCGGTGTGCAAAGTTGCCATGTTTTGATAGAAAGGTCACATCCCGCTCTAAAGATGGAGGCAACATCGTCGCTCTACAAGATAACACATGATCTACTATGTCAGAAAGCACGCTGCCTCCCCCGTGGCTATAAAATGAATGCCCCACCCTTTGAAGTAGAAGCACTCGACCCTACCAACCATAGGAAGAAGAACCTTCTCTGTCATACAATAACATATCATGGCAGACGCTAAGGGGCCAGTCCAACTGGGTCATCGACACAAGACCTTCCCCTCAAAATGAGGAAGGACTTCGGCCCTAACAACCGCTTGATGCCAAATAAGCGTGCTCAACTAGTATGACAACATTTCTTTCGATGCCCACACTGGGGTACAATTGACAATAGTTTATTTTCTGTTACAGCTAATAGAGCTTCCATGTTAACGCTCCTCAGCAGATGGTGAAATGCAATTTTGTCCGCTGGATCGATCCTCCCACAAACGCCATATTGTGATGTACATGCATACATTGTGGAACTGAATGTTAGAGTTGGAGGCATAGATTGATAATCTCAATGAGCATAATGATGACATCCACCAACAGATGCAGCGCGAGAGGGGCAACGAGGAGGTTGTCAACATAGGAAGTTCCTATGATCCTACATACTGCTGTGCAAACTCTAGTAGCATATGTGTGTGCCACTACAACGACGGCCAACATCATCTGAGGCACCCCCTCTGCAACGCTCCATGTGGGTAGCATGATGAACTTTATACCAATAGCCATGCCTGAAGAAGTGATGAAGACGAGGTGCCCGATCTTTCGATGAGATTGATAACTATCGATTTTAGTGGAGGTGACTTTCACGATCCGACTGCAACCGTACGACGACGCTTGCGCCTTAGCAATCGCTGAACCAACTCCGAGGTGTTTTGACCTTGCTGGAAGCACGATCAACATGAACACAAGTTCAATTCATGCGAGCAATCAAAGAACTAGCAAGAATAAGATGTAGGCAATCTGATATTGCAAATATGAATAAAGCGTAGATGGTATTGCGAATAACAAAGTTGGGATTTTGAAGCTATCTTGACAGGTGGCCGTCCGACACAACTGAAGAACAGAAGTTTGCACAATGGCTAAACCTAAACTTAACGAAATCCAAGTCCTAGCAAGGGAGGCAGTGGCTCCTATATAGGGAGAACGACCAGGGGTGGGTCCAAGTGCACGCCCAAGGGTTACAAGGCCCATGGGCCCAGGTGGTGGTGGCGCAGCACCTTTTTGACTCAGAAACCAACGTGGACTCTTTTGATAATTGTGGATCAAATCGAATTGAAGATGAGGTTGGATCCGTTGGAAAGTAGACTTCATAAGCTTTCCATGAAGTACAAGAACGTCCCAAACGGAGTCCGTATGAGGAAATTATGCCCGTTTGAACTTGGTACCATTGCAGCAGTCCGAATCTGTTTCCAAACGTGCCCAGCTCAAATTCGTGCTTGGCTTGGTCCCAAGTGGCGTGGTGACCTCCATTATTCCTTCCTTGCATGTCCATGACTCCATGTCCCTTTCCTTCATCCTTTCCCAAGTTCCTAAGCACAATTAAATCACTTGCATTAGGTAGCGGTCTATTCTCGGTAACATATGAACCTAGGAATGAGTTCACCTGATAATTAAGTTGATGAGCACGAGCTCGAGTAAGTGGTCCTTGCAACACATGCTGTGGATGAGTTGTATCCATGGAAGGGATGTCCTCATCATCCTCCCCTTCTTGCATTTGAGTCGTCTGCGACTCAAACTCGTCCTCTTCTCCCAAGTAGGGCTTCATATCTGCACTGTTAAAAGTAGGACTAACCTCAAAATCTGCAGGCAAGTCAAGCTTGTATGCGTTATCATTAATCTTTTCTAACACTTTAAAAGGACCATCAGCTCTTGGCATCAATTTTGATTTTCTCAATTCGGGGAACCTATCTTTTCTTAAGTGCAACCAAACAAGATCCCCAGGTTCAAAAGTTAAATGTTTCCTCCCCTGACTACCAGCAAGTTTATATCTAGCATTCATACGCTCTATATTCTCCTTAGTTGTCTCATGCATTTTTAAAATCAATTCAGCACGCTGTTTAGCATCAGGGTTCAATTTCTCCGAAGATGGAATGAGCATTAAATCAAAGGAGCACGAGGCACAAAACCATAAACAACTTCAAAAGGGCACATCTTTGTAGTAGAATGCAATGAACGATTGTAAGCAAACTCAACATGAGGCAAGCATTCTTCCCACATTTTTAAATTCTTTTTCAACACAGCCCTAAGCATGGTGGACAAAGTTCTATTCACAACCTCAGTTTGTCCATCAATTTGGAGATGACAAGTAGTAGAAAATAACAGCTTAGTCCCCAATTTAGCCCATAAAGTTCTCCAAAAATGGCTAAGGAATTTAGCATCACGATCTGAAACTATAGTATTAGGCACACCATGCAAGCAAATAACTTCACAAAAGAATAAATCAGCAATATTGGTAGCATCCTCGCTCTTATGACATGGTATACAATGGGCCATCTTAGAAAATCTATCAACAACCACAAATATACTATCTCTCCCCTTCTTTGTCCTAGGCAATCATAAAACAAAGTCCATCAAAATATCTTCCCACGAACGCTAGGAACGGGTAAAGGCATATATAAACCATGAGGATTAAGTCGTGACTTAGCTCTTTGACATGTAGTGCGGCGAGCAACGTAGCGCTCGATGTCCTGTCTCATCTTTGGCCCAAAAGAAATGATCAGCAAGTATGTCCTCCATTTTCTTCACACCAAAATGTCCCATCAACCCGCCTCCATGTGCTTCCTGTAACAACAACAAACGAACGGAACTAGCAGGAATGCACAACTTGTTGGCTTTAAACACAAATCCATCATTAATGACAAATTTATTCCACATTTTCCCTTCTTTACAATTCAACAGTATTTCCGCAAAAACAGCATCGTGCACATATTGCTCTTTAATAGTCTCTAATCCAAAAATTTTGTAGCTAGGTTGTGATAACATGGCATATCTCCTAGACAAAGTATCAGCAATAACATTCTCCTTTCCATTCTTGTGTTTTATGACATAGGGAAAAGACTCAATAAATTCAACCCACTTTGCATGTCTACGGTTCAGCTTACCTTGACTTCGAATATGCTTTAAAGATTCATGATTAGAATGTATAACAAATTCTTTGGGCCATAAATAATGTTGCCAAGTTTCTAAGGTTCGAAAGAGGGCATATAACTCCTTATCATAAGTAGAATAGTTCAAACTAGGCCCACTCAATTTCTCACTGAAGTATGCTATAGGTTTGCCTTCTTGTAACAACACACCACCTAAACCAATTCCGCTTGCATCACATTCTAGCTCAAAAGTCTTATTGAAATCAGGGAGTTGGAGTAGAGGTTCATGTGTTAACTTATCTTTCAATGTGGTGAAGGCATTCCCCTATGCGGCGCCCCAAACAAATGGCACGCCTTTCTTAGTAAGCTCATTCAATGGTGCGGCGATGGTGCTGAAATCCTTCACAAAGCGGCGGTAGAACCCAGCAAGTCCTAAAAAGCTCCGCACCCATGTGACCATGTTAGGAGTCGGCCAACTCTGTATTGCTTCAACCTTGGCTTGATCAACTTCAATTCCCTGTGGAGTAACAACATAGCCAAGAAACGCGACTCGATCGATGCAAAAGGTGCACTTCTCAAGGTTACCAAATAGGCGTGCACCACGTAAAGCATTAAAAACAGCACGTAAATGGTCAAGATGTTCCTCTAATGATTTGCTATATATCAATATACTAGCTGAATGCCCGTGCGTTGCTACGGATTTAAACAAAATTAGAACATATTTGTATGCATGTTCCAACAAATTTTACCACTCGTTAGTTTTAGAACATGTAGTATGATAAAGTTTTAAAATCCGTAGCAACGCACGAGCATTCAGCTAGTAAATACATAGAGAAATGAATTTGAAACTCATTCCACCATGGGTGTATTGGAAATTATTTTGAAATCTGTTGCCATACAGGTATTGCGATTATGGAGTAATTTAACCAAAAAATGTGTAAGGTATGCCCTTTACATGTAATCACAATGTGGATCAAAAACCTTTGAATCAATCACCATTATATGTTTTTGTCGCATTGTATTATTGTTCAAGAAACAGCCTCATCCCATCTCCAGCTATAACATACTACAAGAGATCTTTTTTCTTCTAGTACCAAACCACATATACTCTTGTTTCACTGATTTCTTGACCTACCCCTTGCCAAGATTTGCCGGAACAGGTTGCTTGCATCACCAATGTTAAGATCCATCATAGGTATTTATTACATTCTCTGTCTGAAACAAGACCTTTGTTCTGGTTTTCTTGATTAAAAGTAAGGCTTGTATCCCTTTCTGCCTCCAGAAACTCATAGGTTACAGACATGAAATACATTTACTGGCCTTCAGTAGAGGTTTTCAACACACTAAGCAACAGTCATATACTTGGTAAGGGAATCTGCAAAAATTACATTAAATTCTTGATTTGCTAATCAGTATTAATTCTGGAAAGGTAAAGAATGCTCAAATACATGAGCTCAGACTATGAGCTTTTCTTTTTTTTTGTTCCCCAAAAAAGAAAACGACAATTCTAGATGTGTTAACCAGAAATCGCTTTGAATCTTTTGTTTGTCACAGAGATTAATCCTATGACTTATATAATTTGTTCAATAATCTACACATCAACATGATATAAGAAAACAAACTTTACCTGAGCTTTAGAATACTATGTGGAAAAACTCCTAGACAAATAAAATCATTCATTTCAAATCCCAAAATCCTGCCACCTAGCCAAAAAGGCATATAGTTTCCAAATCATCATTTCATGGACGTATGGCAGCAAATTAGCAACGGATATAAATTGAGATGCAAATAGTCATGATACTACAATCTTTCTGTTACTATTACATAATTGTTTTTATTTTACAATACAGTAATACTGTCTTAATTAAGCATGTCTAGAATATTCTTGAGTCGGCAATTCTCTTCTAACAAAAATAGTGACGAAAGCCACAATTTTTTTTACCTCATTGATTAAAATATTGACTTCAGCACGATGGAGGATGTTCACTCGCCTTTTTCTCATTGGGAAATATGAAGAAAATTAGTAAATGGCACATGAAAAATGTCAAATAGTCAAATGTGAAGCACGTTGTTAAAAATTTTCTAAAAAAATTTAGCCCTGCAGTCAGTACCTCTAGAGAATTCCAAGTATGTTGAGGAACACAGGCAAGTCTCCGTTGCAGCGTTACCTAAATAGGCCAGCACACTAAGGGGCTGGTACCACACTCCAGTAGTCTGGAAATTAAGTCTCACTAAAAAGGAATCAGAATAATGTTGTTCAATTTCTCTTTCAGAGTTGTTCAATGAGCAGATATTAATTCCAACCAAAAATGTGTTTATAAAAGGAACAGAGAGAGGAACTCTCTTCAGAAACACATCCATACATCTTGCAATTTGCTTAGCATAACTACCAAGTACCAATAAATTTAAATTTTAAAACTCAACTTAATAGACCTCAAAATTGTAGAGTTCCTAATAAAGTTGGCATTTGAAAAACTATTGTATATTGCTGCAGTAACAGTTTAGAATTGTACCATTGCTGCAGTTACTGAAGGCATGATGTTCTGAAAATCTGAACACATAACAAATTAAAATAACAATATTTCACCGAAAAGGGCAAACTTACAAAATGCTTGCGTGAATTGCAATTAGGTCTTGTCCATAGATTTTGTAAGTTTACTGACTGTTGTGTGCGATGCTAGATTAAAAGGGATGGGTATGTTTAGAATTTTTGCAATTTAATCTCTAGAGTTCTACAAAATTGCAATTAGGTCCTTCTTCCTCTTTGGATTTCTTCCGATTTACTCCTCCAGAACTCTGTTTTCTTCGGCTTACGATGTGTGTAAGGCGTCGCCTCGCCTCACGCCTTACCGCTTAAAAGGTGTGAGGGAGGTGGGTCGCCTTACCACCTTAATAACCTTAGCGTATTATCTACACCAATGATATTCTAATAATTTAATTCCTACACATATTAAATTTTCTCAGGGACATCACCTAAGCATAATACACATCTTTTTAGCAAGGATTTCTAAATTTAGCAAAATTTAGTCGGTAACTTTTATTTCTGCCTATTTTATTTTATTTCTCGTTTTTATTTCTTCTCTTTTTTTCTTTTTTCCCCTTTCCTTTTTCTTTTTTCCCTTTCCTTTCTCTTTTTCTCCCGGCTCCTCCCCCACCTCCCAGATTTGGATGCCTCCCACCGTCCCACGCGGCTGCGCCCGCCCTCGGGTTCTCCTTCCTCCCACGTGGCCGCGCCCGCCGCCCGGCTCCTTCGGCCTTCGCCCGCCGCCGCTTCCCCCTCCGGCCCCTCCCCGGCTCCGCCTCCCCCGCCGCCTCCCCCTCCGCCCCCTCCCCGGGACCCCGGCTCCCCCTCCCCGCTGCGGCGCCGCCCCATCCCCACCGCCCCCTCCCTCCCTCGGCCCCCCCCCCACCGCCCCCTCCCCCGCCGCCTCCCCCGCTGCTCCCCCTGCCCCGCCGGCTCCCCTCCCCGCACAGAGGAGGCCGGATCCGGGCGGGAAGCGTCGGAGATGGCCAGATCCGGGCGGCGGTGGCCTGGATCTGGTGCAGGGTCGGCCCCTCACCGGCTCCGCCTCTCCCGCCGCCTCCCCCTCCGCCCCCTCCCCGGGACCCCGGCTCCCCCTCCCCGCTGCGGCACCGCCCCATCCCCACCGCCCCCTCCCTCCCTCGGCACCCCCACCGCCCCCTCCCCCGCCGCCTCCCCCGCCGCTCCCCCTCCCCCGCCGGCTCCCCTCGCCGCACAGAGGAGGCCGGATCCGGGCGGGAGGCGTCGGAGATGGCCAGATCCGGGCGGCGGTGGCTTGGATCTGGTGCGGGGTCGCCGGATCCGGCGGCGGAGAGCGGAGGCGGCTGGATCCCGGCGACGACGCGGGCGAGCGCGACCACGACGGCGGGGGCGACGGCGGCGGCACGCGAGCGCAGTCAGGCGGATCCAGCGCAGCGGAGGCCGGATCCGGGCGGCAAGACCGGCTGTGGCCGGATCCGTGGCGGTGGAAGACACGGAAGCAAGTGGCCGCCCAAAGAGGCGGCGGCGGACGGAGATGCAGCGGCGGTGAGCGATGGCCGCCCCCGGGAGGAGAGAAGCAGAGAGAGGCCCCACATGTCAGCGCTTTTTTCTGTGAGAGGGTGGGAGAGCGTAGGACGCACCATCACCCTCAACTCGTTCTGTTAAGAGTAGAGATCATCAAAACAAACCACCACAAATCTACCAATGAAAGCACGCAAAACCTCGCTCATTAGTCTCATGAAAGTACTAGGTGCATTAGTTAAACCAAAAGGCATTACTAACCACTCATATAACTCGAACTTAGTTTTAAATGCCATTTTCCATTCATCGCCTAATTTCATGCGGATTTGATGATAACCACTACGCAAATCAACCTTGGAAAAGACAACAGAGCCACTCAATTCATCAAGCATATCATCTAACCTAGGAATAGCATGACGATACCTAATGGTGATATTATTAATTGCTCTACAATCCATACACATGCGCCATGATCCATCTTTCTTTGGTACTAAAATGACCAGAACAGCACAAGGGCTAAGAGATTCGCGCACATACCCTTTATCAAGCAACTCTTGAACTCGACGCTGAATTTCTTTAGTTTCTTCTGGATTGGTCCAGTATGGTGCTCAGTTGGGCAATGATGCACCGGGGATTAAATCAATTTGATGCTCAATCCCACGAAGCGTGGCAGCCCCGCGGTATGTTCTTTGGAAAGACATCTTTGTACTCCTGCAAAATGTTAGTGACAGCAGGTGGCAAAGAAGGTATATCCTCAAATGAAAACAAAGCTTCTTTGCAAATTAATGCATAGCAAACAGAATTACTAGCATCCAGTTCAGTCATACCAGATTTGGTAGCAAGAAAACAAGCACCTTTCAATTTAATTTCTTTATTCTTGTCACGAACAGATTTAGGTTCTTTCTTTTTATGTTGCTCAAGCTCTTTTGCTACAATCTGATTTTCGCTCTCAGTATTCTCCTGACTTTTCTCTCTTCTAGCTCTAGCAAGGTCATCTTTAACAATTTGTTCAGGAGTCATAGGATGCAGCACAATTTTCTTTCCCTTGAACATGAAAGAGTATTGATTATTCTTACCATGATGTACACAATCAGTATCGTATTGCCAAGGCCTTCCTAATAACAATGAACAAGCCTGCATAGGAACAACGTCACAATCAACATAATCATGGAATGAACCCATAGAAAAATTACTCTCACCATCCGTGTTACCTTCAACTTAGCATTGTTGTTGAACCATTGAATATGGTATGGGTGGGGATGAGGTTTAGTCGACAAAGCAAGCTTCTCCACCATATCCATACTCGCCAAATTGTTGCAACTCCCACCATCAACAATTATGTGAATCGAGCGTTCCTTGACAACACCCTTGATTTGGAACAAATTATGGTGCTGATTCTGCTCGGCACGAGACACTTGAGCACTTAGTAGCGTTGCACTATAATGCTGAAATACTTGTCGGCATCTTCGGCGCCAACATGCTCCTCCTCATGATCAGATTCATTATCATGTCCTGCAGCATCATTTGCAAGCATAGCATATGTTTCATCATCAAAATCACTAGCAGAGGAATACCCATCATCATCGCGTATAATCAATACACGCTTGCTTGGACAGTCCTGCATCATGTGTACATAGCCTTTGCAACGATGGCATTGAACGTCCCTCGTTCGTCCTGTCGAAGCAACCGAAGAGGAAGTTTTTGCAGAAAGTTGTGGTGCTGATTTGGGTGCTTCGGAAACTCGTGGCACTGAATTTGAAGTTGTAGGACGCTGTGGCTTGTGGTTGGAGGATGATGGTGGTGGTGTCACAGCGGACGGGGCAGTAGTGGTGTGTGGTGTCCATGAGCTCGTTCGACCTGCAGAAGAATTAGATCGTGTCTTCACCTGGCGTCCCTGCAATTCACGTTCAGCTTTACAAGCAAGATGAAACAATCTAGTCATGGAATTGTAATCTTTGTAATCAAAGATGTCCTGAATTTCTCGATTCAACCCGCCCAAAACCTTGCCATTGATGCCTCCTCATTCTCAACTAACCCACAGCGCAACATACCAATTTGTAATTCCTGATAGTATTATTCCACAGACTTTGCACCTTGTTGTAAGCGTTGCAGTTTATTTAACAAATCACGAGCATAATATGAGGGAACAAATCGATGGCGCATAAGCAATTTTAAATCCTCCCAAGTGTTAGGTATGTTGTTGGGTTGTTGACGGCAATGTTCTTTCCACCAAAAAGAAGCAAAGTCGGTAAATTCACTAGTAGCAGCCCTAACTCATCTATTCTCAAGAAAATCATGGCAAGCAATTTTTTGATCAACAGCTAGTTCCCAATCAAGATAACCATTAGGATCATATTTACCATTAAAAAAGGGCATAGTGAATTTAACCTTAGCAAAAGCATCATCGTGGTCACGTACCTCACGTCGTGGGGGTTCTCTTCTCATACCTTGTCAGTTAAAACGCAAGTGTGATGAGCTCGATCGTTGTTGTGGTTAGCCCTGCCATCTGCCTCGAAATCACCCACATCGTCGAATTCATCTTGTCCCTCTACCGTCACAGCAGGGGGAACAGTAGCCGAAGCTTGGGCAATCTCCTCAAGGCGCGCCATAATATCTGCCAAAGAAGAGTTAGTGATACCTTGCGCTCTCTCCATCGCAGCGAGCGTTGCGTTTGTCTCAATCTGGGTGCCCTCGAGTTGAGCAAGTCGCTCATTTGTGACTCTGACATCCTCCTCAAGGCCCTCCGTACGACGATTCATTTCGCGAGTGAAATGTTGTATGATTCCCTTCGTACGAGGAGTATGATATGTATCCTGATCTGTAAACTCTCCAGAACCTGCCATTGTTAGCAAAAACACAAGAATGTGTCCCTAACAAGTACTAGGGTATGGTGGTTCAAAAGTCGCTCGCACTCAAACTTTTATCGAATTCTTACCAATTCTTATCAAGCACACAAGGGCGATTGGCAACCAGCAATAACAATATATCTACGAAGATTGGATGGAGCGATTGCCAGATGAAGCTCAGCCTGTACGGTGTAGAAAAGGTGTAGCTGGGAAGGTTCAAGTTTGGTAGCAAGGAGTAGCAATAATCAATTCAGAAATTGCAAGCTGAAAAATCTTTCAACGCTGGTTGGTGCTGGTCCTAGGCTAGACCGTACTAGAGACGCGAGCCTAAAACACAAACGAATACACCGCGCAGAAAGAAACTAGATGACGTTGCACACGGAGTTCAGGAGCTCGAAAAAGGATGCCGTCTGCACGGGAACCTTAGAATGACTTGCAAAAGGTTCCTGTCAATTTTGAGTAAATTCTGAGAAACTTGATTTTTTTTTCTCGGTTTGCGGGCCCGTTTTGAGGCCCTAGACGACGTTTTTTGGGGTCGAAGGCGTGTGCCTGGAGGCTTACGCGGATCTAAAATCTTCAGATTTCCTAGACTTCTTTTTTTCACTCTATCTTCTCGTTTCCTTTCCAACGGATCAAGAAACGCCTCATCGGAGATCGTATGCAAAAGTTACACTTTTTCTTTTTCTCTTTTTTTCACACACACGATGCGGTTGAATCCGAAATCGTGTCCTACTCCGAGACCAACTAGGGCAAAGCCTCCCTAGAAAACGAGTCCTCCTCCTTTTCTACCCTCGCCGTGGCTGTTCGGATCTAACTACAACGGTGAGACCAAAATGTGAACAGAACTCGAAACTCTAGAAGACTAGACACTAAGACCAGCAAAGGACACGACGATGCAACCGAAAGTTCAACAATGCAATGTACTGAAAAGAAAAATTGTGAGGCTAAGATTGGTTTGGACAGGATGATCTACTGCTAAATTTTTTGTTTTGGTTTTGTGTACTCTAGGTAAGGAAAAACAATCTAATCTATGGTAAACTGGAAATTCTCACCGAGCAACCTTGGGCTCTGATACCACTTGATGAAGAC
The DNA here is from genome assembly GCA_017311315.1 of Dendrocalamus latiflorus. Classification (NCBI taxonomy): domain Eukaryota; kingdom Viridiplantae; phylum Streptophyta; class Magnoliopsida; order Poales; family Poaceae; genus Dendrocalamus; species Dendrocalamus latiflorus. Next base: position 18,498,667 of record CM029623.1, read on the forward strand.
GAGGTGCCCGATCTTTCGATGAGATTGATAACTATCGATTTTGGTGGAGGTGACTCTCACGATCCGACTATAACTGTACGACGACGCTTGCGCCTTAGCAATCACTAAACCAACTCCGAGGTGTTATTGACCTTCCTGGAAGCATGATCAACCTGAACATGAAGTTCAATTCCTGCGAGCAATCGAAGAACTAGCAAGAATAAGATGTAGGCAATCTGATATTGCGAATATGAATAAAGCGTAGATGGTATTGCGAATAACAAAGTTGGGATTCCGAAGCTGTCTTGACAAGTGGTCGTCCGACACAACTGAAGAATAGAAGTTTGCATAATGGCTAAACCTACACTTAACAAAATCCAAGTCCTAGCAAGGGAGGCGGCGGCTCCTATATAGGGAGAACGACCAAGGGTGGCGTCCAAGTGCACACCCTAGGGTTACAAGGCCCATGGGCCCAAGTAGTGGTGACGCAGCACCCTTTTTGACTCGGACTCAGTAACCAACGTGGACTCTTTTGATGATTGCGGCTCAAATGGAATTTGAAGATGAGGTTGGATCCGTTGGAAAGTAGACTTCATAAGCTTTCCATGAAGTACAAGAACGTCCCAAACGGAGTCCGTATGAGGAAGTTATGCCCGTTTGAACTTGGTACCATCGCAGCAGTCCGAATCTGATTCCAAAACGTGTCCAACTCGAATTCGTGCTTGGCTTGGTCCCAAGTGACGTGGTGACCTCCATTATTCCTTCCATGCATGTCCATGACTCCATGTCCCTTTCCTTCATCCTTTCCCAAGTTCCTAAGCACAATTAAATCACTTGCATTAGGTAGCGGTCTATTCTCAGTAACATATGAACCTAGGAATGAGTTCACCTGGTAATTAAGTTGACGAGCACAAGCTCGAGTAAGTGGTCCTTGCAACACATGCTGTGGATGAGTTGTATCCATGGAAGGGATGTCCTCATCAAGAAGTTTGTACCACGCTACTCTCCCTAACTGTACGTAGTTATGTTCAATCTTCTAAAGTATGTAACTAAATGTTGGACGCGTCATTGCAGTTGCCATTTATTGAGCGGACATTTTCAGTGCTGTGTTGTGTGCATTAAGCTAGAGGCGTCGGTATGCATTAAACAAATGTATATCACACAAAGGGGTACAAATAAGAATGCAACAGTATTACAGACATCATATAGTAAGTACGAAATTTAAGTATTACATGATACGGGGTTGCCCGATCTTCTCGACGTAGGATCTGGATACTCACTAGGATTCGACGAACCGTAGTGATCTCCCGTTGCCAATGCAAGAGTTAGCACTCTATAATTCGCCCAACCACACGTGCTAAACTTCACGACCACCGATGAAGTTCCATCGCGCTCCCAATTCCCAGCGGAAAGGTTGAATGATCTTGATTTTAGCGAACTCCGAATTCCCTCATGTTGGTTCGGCCAACAGAAAGAACAAGAGTATTCTATTATCAAAAGTGGTCTTAATTTTACAGGGGTGGCGGCTGTCTTTTAAAGAGATACAAGGGGTGGAGAGTCAGCCAAACACTTGGAAACTGAATAGGACTCGATTACAAAACCCTAGGCCCTACTTTGACTCGGACTGAAAAAGTGATGTGACTTGTTTTACAGTTTCTGATCGACTTGTAGGGAATTTGGAGGTGTGGCCAGATCCATCGGAAAGTAGACTTCAAGAACTTTCCATAGAGTACAAGAACACCTCAATCGGACTCCGTTTGTAAAAGTTATGACCATTTTAATAGGTGCTTGTTGGGCTGTCCCGAACCGAATCTGAATTGAGTTCTGAGTTGAATCCTAGTTTGAATTCGGTTGTACATGTGGGAGGTCCGAATTGGGCTTCAAAATCTTGTCCAAAACTTGGGTTTTAAGTTCTTGGGCTGCTCCCCTTTTGCTCTACCACTGCATGGGCTTCTTTCCTCCTTGATCAGCTGCATGGGCTGCTTGGCTTTCTCCTTTCCATCCCCATGGGCTTTGAGCTTTTTGTTCTTGGTAGCAAATATGATTACCCTCCTTGTGCTTCTTCATTGCTTTGGCCCCGGAATCATCATAATACTCAAACCTAATAATAAACAAGAATTTGGCATAAGGTAGTATATCGTTCCCACGAATAGAAGGAAATTCATTAAGAAACAAATTCACCTGACAATATTTGATGCGGCTCAATACTTCTTTCCAGTGAAATAATGTATTTGGCTGAAAAGTGCTAAGCATGTGCGTATCCGCATCATCCTCCCCTTCTTCAAGAAAAGCCGTCCTCGGCTTTTGGTAGCCTGAAAATGTACTAAGCAAAGAATACAACGTATATGCATATATTTGTCATCAACACTTCTTTTGCTTAGCATATCAAGAACATCTGAAGGCGTAGTAGATAAAAAGAACAACACATATGCATGGTATATATATATATATATGAATCAATTATTGTGTCATTCTCGTTGTTCCACACAAACCAATTAATATAACAGCAACCATAAGATGTATACATTGCAATATTGTCTTTCATATCATTACAGAAACAACAAAAGTACAGCTAGTGCAGGCGAACGGCCAACCTATATTGTCTGTCCTTTTATTTCAAAAAAAGATTTGTCTATTCGGGAGAGTTGTTATCCGACCGAATAGTATCGGTATTCGGATACCGGATAATTATCTGTTCGGATATTCGGTTGGATATCTGGTAAGAGCTAAGAATTCACCTTTTATTTTGCTAGTATTTGTTTTTTTTTTGTCATGTTGGTTGGTTGAGGTGTGTAGTTATAGAAAGTTTTCCTGGATCGTGCAAGCTTAAGTTCTCTAAAAGGAATATGATATTCAGTTGTGGCAACTATAAATATATAAATACTAAAATAGTATTTTATTTCTAATTCTACTGCTTGTGCAATTGGAATCCTAAATTGCTCATTAAGATCACTCTTCCTAGGTAATGGAATGAAAAACATGTAATCAGAGTATTATTAAACGATAAACTTTGGCATGCTTCAGTAAATGAACGGATAAATTCCCCAATTGTCTACTGTCTCTACCTTAATTTAGTAAAATTTCTTTAGCCTAGAAAAAGAAAATGTTGTCCGTCAAGAATCAAGATTCATCTTGAAACGCCACACCTCAATGGGCAATTTTGAGGGAGACGCCACACCATCTTCGGCTGATGAATTATAATCACTATTATGTACTTATGTCTAACAGTTTAAGGTTTGAAGTGATGGTGGTATGGTTTAGCATATGTTCCTTTCCGTATGCATGTACTATCCGTCTATATTATCCGATTTCAATCCGAAACCGTCAAGTATCCGTTCCGGCGGCACCGTATTCGAAATTCCGAATACTCCGAATTCGTATTCGTATCCGGTTTTACCGTATCCGACCCCAAATCCAAGAAAAAAATATGGGTTAGGATACAGTATGAGCAATATCCGTCCGAATCTGACCCGATTGCACCCCTAGTCTATCCATTTATTTTCAAAAAAAATAACAACCTAAAAACAAAATTTGCTAAATGTATTGACTGCAAAAATTGTCCTTTATTCCCCCACAATTAATTCCATTAGACCAATAAAATATTATTATTATTTTACATCGCCCAATCGGTGTGCGACTTGTTGACGTGTCGTCCATCGGTTAAACGAAGGTATATTATTGTAAGTTGAAACAAAAAATAGATTATTTCAAAACAAACTCGTGTTATGGTGCTCCACGAAAATATTATATTTTTTTGAGCTCATTTTCCATATTTAAGAATTTCTACAAGAAGTATTTTTGAATCTGGTTTCATGCAAAATTAGCATAGCGCGGCATGCGGGCGCGCAAGCTACCTCGCGCGGCACATGGCCGCACCAGGCGACCTGACGCTGTCCCCAGACGCGCCACCTTCCTCACGCGGTGCTCGAGCACATGACCTCCCCTCATGCAGCTCCCAAGCGCGCCAAGGGGCCACAAATGGAAATACGCACGAACAGTGGCTATATCCAGAATTCTGGTTCCTCAAAAGGCCAAAAAGGCACAAAATTCCAAACCAATCAGCGCTTATATTTGACCTATTCGCTATCCAATTTAAGTCAGTCAAGCTTGGATGAATTCAGATTTGTTTAAGTCAATACGGACACTAATACAAAGATTTTTTTATTATTTAATCCTTTTTATTAATATTTTAAAGTTAATCCCTCGGCAACTTTATTTTTAATTCTGACACCTTTGGCCACGCCACCTCCCGTGGCGTGGCCAAAACGTTCTGTCACGTTACGGGTGGTGGCATGGCCAAAGCTACCATGCAAGCCCTAGGCCATGCATCATGCCAATGTGGATGGCTTGCATGGCCTCTGTCACACCGTATGTAATGGCATGACAATTTCGTATTGTCAAGCCACGAGACTTGATGTGATAGGGTGACTTAAGTACGGCCACCGTTCCAGTTCCCATTTTTCTCTACGTTTTCTTTGCCTGCCCCACCAGCCACCTACATCGTCAACTGTCACCTCCATCGTCGTCGCCCGCCTCCTGCCCCGCTGGCCGCCTCTTGCCCCGCCGCCCGTCTTGAGCCCCGGCGCTCACCTCCTGCCGGACGCCCGCCTCCTGCCGCGTCACCTGCCTCCATCACCGATGCCACAAAAAGCAACAGGTGCTCAGAGTGTCACGAGCACGAACACACCAGAGCAATGCACATAGTAGAGACTCCCAACCGAGCAGGGTAAGGTGGCGCTGCTCTCATGTGCAGCCCCCTTGAGGTAACCATTATTGTTGTTGTACGGAGATCATTGGTTTTTTTATATAGTTCACTTATTTGAATTTTCTATATTGTTTTGTACCTCATGTGATCTTACAAAACTCCTGTCTTATAATGCAGGATGCCGCAGCACACATAGTATGCATTGCTCCTCTCGGAGTACGATGACAAGCACCATGCGCACCACGTAGCCGATGAGGGTGTGGTGAGACTTGTTATGTACTATTTGTTCATGCTTTCAACTTGTTGACCATGTTCTTGTTTTAGTAATTCATTTGCATATCTGTCCTACAGGTACTCCAGCCCCTTCGCCCCCACATCCACACTAGCCTCTACATTGGATGAGCGGTACGAGCCACACGTCTGCTAGGCTAGTCTACTTGCTGTGGCACGGACAGTGATCAACGGGTTCCCTGTATTGATGGTGCTACACTTACTATACTGGTGGACTGGTGGTGCCCGTAGACGTGGCACCTACCATCAAGCGAGACTACCATCATGTTCCAGGATGTCGCCATGATTCTCGGCCTCCCCATAGATGGGGATCCAGTGTGTGGGGAAGTCAACAACGCGCGTTGGTGAGAGCGGGTAGGAGAGTGGCTTGGAGATCGATCGGAGAACCTGCCTACCAACTCGAGGAACAACCAACATCCGTAGTGCTTGCGTCCTGGTTGCGCGCACACTTCAATGTGTGCCCACAGAACACAGATGAGGACACAATGCAGTGCTTCGCATGGGCATGGATGTGGCGCCTTCTCGGCTCCTTCCTGTTCCTAGACGGTACTAGGAATGTCGTCTCATGGATTTACTTGCAGATGCTGGTAGATTTAGAGACGGCAGGAACAACAGTTGGGGTTCTGCCATACTGGCGTGCCTCTATCGGCATTTGTGCGATGTGTGCCAATCAAGGAGTACGGATGGCAACTTGGGCAGATGCACATACCTCCTGTAGGTATGGATGTGGGAACGTTTCCCCATGGGTCGGTCCACTCGTGGTCCCTTGTAGGTAACCATTTATTCTTTTCGTTATAGATGTCACCTTCCAAGAAAAATGCAATTGAAACCTACCACCTTTCAGAGATGGCCCCTTCAGGACGTTGTGTCTGGACCGATGGTACCCTACCTTAGCTCCATAATTACACCCACTGGAAATCCAAGGTCGTGGTACATCGCGTATACAAACGAGCTTGACGTCATCATGCAAGACCAGGTATGTACCACATAACTTTCTTTGCTTCGTACTGCCTTCGAAAAATGATCTCATAGCTACTGTGTTGTGGCATGTGGTGCTGGTCACATGGCCCCCGTACACCCGCGACGAGGTTGACCAAATGGAGCTAAACCCGATGGGCGAGTGGGATACTGTCGTGTGGATGATGCTCTCACTGCTGATCTTCTTCCATGCGATGGAGTACCACCTTCCCCATAGGGTGATGCGCCAGTTTGGGAAGCTTCAGCCCACTCCGCTAATGGTGTTCTTGACAAATGTGAACCTTCACAGGTAAGGGTACCTACCGTCATTTCTTTGCTGCTTCTATACCGATTTTAATCCTAGCAATTATATTCTGGATGTGGTAGGTTGAACTGGAGGAGGAGGTACCGCCACACTGATAAGGCCGCATATCACCGTGACTATTTGTTGGAGTGGGGAGACCAGGGCAATCGGTCCAGGGACACGTCGTCGGTCCATCAAAAGGCCCAGTTTGTTCGCAACCTCTAGTGGCTTAGACCGGCCATGACCGATGCGGACATAGGGGAGGGGAACACATTGGATGAGGATATTGTGGATGATTATGACGAGTTTACATAGAAGGGCACACAGCCAAAGAGGGCCCCCATCAACACCTATTACGTGAGTACATTTAATCCCAGTAGTATTATGCCAACTCGGGGTGACGAAACTAATTTACCTTGTCAAACCCTTTCGCATGGAACACAGTTTGCACGTATAACCAACGAGGTTGGTGAGGCCCTTAGGCTACCCGAGGGTTCAGAGGGGAGCTTCTAGTGCCTGAGGGCTTTTTCTGATGTAACCATCTTTTCGTTGGTACAAGGTAGTCATATTATGAACCATGCATTGCATGGCATAGAACCCAACTATGTTGCAAATTTTTACATAAAACCATGTGATAGCTTATCCCACTGATTTGTCTCCTTATGTGAATCACTAGTATAGAACCAATTTCGGTGCTAGTTTGTTTCCATGCGATGTGATGTACAAACAAATTTTCAGTACATGCTACATTGTTTGTTTAGTTTTCATGCTTTCTTTTCTTTATGATAAAATCATTGTATTTAAATGTTATCCTTCCAATATCATTTTTACCATGAAGTATGTGACAAATCGTTGTATATAAACTCAACTAGATGAATATTTTGTTTCTCCAGTTTAAATCAAATAATGTTCATTCTGGCACTGAAGCATGACCTTTCTCCCTGCCATTTATTTTGTTGTATTAAACTTCAATCTCATTTTATTTTGGTAAACATTGCAGATGGTTCGACGGCGATGATGACAATTGGTTGCAAAAATGAACTGCATGTCACCAGCGGGCCATGTCGTGCAACCTACCCTAACTCGAAGTGGCTCCTCGCGTGCTATGACATCCGCTTCGGCCACATGCAATGAGCACTCGGAGGGCGGTGAGGATGAGGAGGGTGACAAGGACGACGAGGAGGATGTGGATGCTAGGCTTCCAGATAAGATGGCCCTACAGGACCTTATGGGTGCACCGACCCCCACACAGCTGACTCAGGCCACGCCTCCCCACCCTAAACAACATGATCGCATGGACATCAGTTCGAAAAATGTCGTAGAGGGCACACGATTACAACACCCAGCAGTGAGCCTCACACCGGGGTCGGGTAGGCGCTGGAAGTGCAGGTGAATGGATCTATGACACATCTGTTGAACTGCAAAACTAGAATATCATAAAGATTTGTCATCGACTAGGTGACCTTTGTTTTTAGCATGAACTTGCTAGAAGTAACAAATGTAATGTTATCCATTGCCTGCATATTTTGTCTGTTTTGCACTGGAATTTGTCTGTTTTGCACTACAAGCCACTAATAATTAATGTTGACATGTACTATCACGCTAGTTTTCCTGGCTTGACAGGACGGTTATGTCATGCCAAGGACTCTGGCGTGACAAAACCTAGCGCTGGAAGCTACTGGTAGTCAATGGTAATAGCTATTGTCACCCAATTTCCCTGGCGTGGCAGGACGGTTATGTCATGCCATGGATTCTGGCATGATAAAACCTGGCACTGGAAGCCACTGGTAGTCAATGGTGATGGCTACTATCACGCTAGTTTTGCTGGCGTGACAGTAAGTGATGTCGCGCCAAGGACTCTGGTGTGACAAAATCAAGCACTTGAAACCACTGATAGTACCCTAGAGTGTGGGCATCAGAAGAAACATCGTCTGCTATCGAACAGGGTGTCTAGGACCTGCATGACTACGTCCTCCTTGTATCTGCATTTCGGCCATACTGGTTGAGCATGCCTGTTTCGCATCAAGCGATAGTTAGGGCCGAAGTCCTCCCTCCTTTCTAGAGGAAGCTCTTCCTTTGGTGACCCTGCTCTGACTGATCCCTCGACATCTACCATGGTATGTTACTGTACGACGGAGAAAATAGTTCTTCATATGATTCACAAGGTCGAGTGCTCCTACTTTCATGGGGTGGGCCGTGCATTACATAGCAAACGAGACAGATTTGCACAGTGACAAGACCAGAAGGGTGCAGCTTTATGTAGTGACAAGACTAAATAAGGCAGTTTTGCGTAGTGACAAGCCCAAAGAGGATAGCTTTGCACAGTGACAAGACTAGACGGGGCAGCTTTGCACAGTGACAAGACCAAAGGGGCAGCCTTGCATAATGACAAGACCAAAGAGGGCAACTTTGCGCAGTGACAACACTCTGCCTCGCTAGATACTTTGCAAAAAGACAAGGCAATGCTCTGTGTCATAGGCTAGTCACATAAAATTAACCACACCATGCCAACCATTTAGCTTATAAAATATGGTCGAATAGATCTGCAAGAGAACACTATATAACCTAATCCAACACTACACCAAAACTTGCTTCATCACGTCGGGATGGATAGGAGGCAGAAGAAGCAATGGGGACAAGATGATGAAACAATGGGAGAAGACCTGCGACCTAGCAAGGTCTGCTGTGAGCTGTGACAAACAAGCAAGGGCTGCTGCAGCCTGGGCCAAACAAGCAGAGCGTGCCACAAGGTCACACCCCCGCAATGACGCCCCTCGTAGAAGCATGTCCGTCCTGAACGTTCCAACCGAGCATTCGCCGCAACACCTGCCCGAGGGGAGACATCGCCCCTCTATTGGTACAGAGACCCATACAAGTTCTTCAAGTCTAAGTAGCGATTCAGCCTAGGCATGCGTTATTGGGGTTGCGCGAACTACTCCTGTGACTATCCCAACCACTGTTGGGACACGAGCGGCTATCAATAGCCGGTAAGGACAAGTTATAGCATGCTTCCCTACTATTGATCACACCAAGTATGACGACATGACAAGGTTTGTCACGTCAGGAGTTATGGCATGACAGATGCCACGCAAGCCTCCACGCTAGCACGGGCGTGACTGAGGGCTTGCGTGACAACTTTACCCACACCTCTATGGGTGACGTGATAAAACGTTTTGACCACACCACGGAAGGATCATAATTAGAAATAAAGTTGGCGATGGATTAACTTTAAAATATTAATAAAAAAGATTAAATAATAAAAAAATTATAATACGAACTCACACTGCGTATACGCCAAAAAGGCTCCCGAGTCCCGAACAACCCGGCCAGCTCCCGGGAAGGCAAGAGCCCGTATACAGTAAGGACTAGTCCCGGTATCGTCCGATCCGACATCTCTTCGATCCAACGGTCACCAGACACCGCTCGCTTCCCACCGCCTCTCCTCCATCCAACGGCCGTGACCCCGCGTCCGAACCGACACCCACAGTGGAGGCTTCCAGATCCCAATCGCCGCAAATAAAAATCCCCGATCCCCTAAAACGCGTTCCACTCCAGCCGCCCTTGCTCTCGTGACCCCCCGACTCGACTCGACTCGACTCGAGCCGTCTCCTCCGCGCAGGCGAAAACCCTAGCCCGCCTCGCCTTCCGTGCCGCCCCGATCCCGCCATGGCCGGCAAGATGAAGGAGCACGACGGCGCCAGCCCCGCGTGAGTCCCCTCACTCCTCGTACTCCCCCTCCGTCGGCTCGGTCTCTGGATTTCGACTTCTGAGATGTTCTTTTCGCTGATTTTTATGTGTTTTTTGGTGGTTTCGTGCAGCAAGATCTTCATCGGCGGGCTCTCCAAGGACACAAGCATGGGTATGTGAAGATCCGCTCTAGATCCGCCTTTTTCATGTGTTTATTGCCTGTTATGCCGTATGTTTCGCGAGTTAGTTAGGGTTCGTTCGTGTTCGTTCAGATCTGGTGGTTGTTAGGTTTCAACGGCGATTGGCTTTGCTCTGGATGTTGTAGCTTAGTTGCTCCGGTGGTGATTAGTTGGTTTGTTGGTTAGAAGCATAGTTTTTGCAAGTTTAGTTTCGGTGTAGCGTGTAGTCCCAGTATTGTACTGCCCTTCGGAAGTAAACGAAAAGTGATTTTGCCTCAGCACCCCTAATTTTGTTCATTTGTTGGGCAATTGGCCACCTAGTAAATGTTTTTCAAGACGCAATCTTTCACGTTACCATCGTCACAGGTTAAAAGTGTTAGTAGGTAGGCAAAAGTAGTTGAAGCTGCCCACATTTACTTCGCATTTTTCTTCTGATATTTTATGGCTTTGTAGGACCTAATATGCTTGCCTTTTGCATGTGCTGTGAGCTGGTTAATTGGGCATGTAACATGTGTGTTAGATGTACTAGCTTACTCAAGTAGCTTATTCAAGGTCATTACTCTATACTGAATAGTGTATGTGTGTTTACAAAGTACTGATTCTTGAACCCTCAACTTGCTGTTAAGTGCTAACTTCTTTGCTTGCTTCTTAACGTGCAGGTACATTCAAAGAACACTTTGGGAAGTACGGGGAGATAATTGATGCTGTCATAATGAAGGACCGCTATACCCAAAAGCCCAGAGGCTTTGGATTTATTACCTTTGCTGATCCTGCTGTTGTTGACAGAGTGATTGAAGACAACCATGTTATCAATGGAAAGCAGGTGAATTGTTTGGTTCCTGTTATTGGTTGAAGTTTATTCTGTTGAGCTTGGTGTTATATTGGTTCACATGAGAACACATCACATTTATTGGCATTGCACACTAAAAAGACGTACTTTATGAAGTTTTTTATCCTTGAACATGACATAGCAAAAATCAGTAGCGCTTATGCGTAGTTTGGAATCTGCTTCAATGTGAAAACTGCAGGTTGAAATTAAGAGAACTATTCCGAAGGGTGCTGCCCCCCTGAAAGATTTCAAGACAAAGAAGATTTTTGTTGGTGGATTGCCCTCTGCTCTAAAAGAAGGTATTATGTGGTATTGTAGTCTGTTGTTTACCTGGCAGTTAACCTTATTTTGAGTATGTAGGCTGAAGTTCTCAACACACTAATTTAACAGATGAATTCAAGGAGTTCTTTTTGAAGTTTGGAAAGGTGGTGGAACATGAAATCATCCGTGACCATGCAACCAACCGGTCACGAGGATTCGGATTTGTAGTCTTTGATGCAGAAAAAACTGTAGATGCATTATTAGCTAAGAAAGGCAATATGATTGATCTAAATGGTTCTCAGGTGAGCCTCAACGTGGTGCTTTCTGAACTTCGTAAATCTAGTTTGGTACAATTGGGTCTGCACACACTAACAAATTGTGGTGGTCTAGTTATCTCCAAGAGAGCACATCATTTGCCAGTTTGCTCTTCCGTTTCAGTTGCTTTTGTTGTGCTCTTATGTAGGTGGCAGGTTATATTAGCTCTCCATTCTTGGAAAGTAAACAGATTTGAAAGAGAATATAGGTTGACTTTCTTGCTTTGCTGTAGGTGGAGATCAAGAAGGCAGAACCAAAGAAACCCTCTAACCCACCACATTCATTTGATAGCGAACCTAGGGGCCGTCCACATGCGGATGGTTATGATGGATTTGGCAGCTCTTATAATTATGGTGGTAGTTTTGGCCCCTATAGATCACCTGGAAGTTTTGGTGCTAGGCCTGGCAGTTACAGTAGTGCTTTTGGTCCTGGTGACTATGGTAGCAGCTATGGTGCTTATGGAGCATTAGGAGGTTATCGTGGAGAATCGTCAATCTATTCTAGTCGCTTTGGTAGCAATTATGGAGGAAGTTTTGGTGGTGGCTATGGTGGTGGTTATGGTGGTGGTGGCAGTTATGGTGGTGGTTTGGGTGGTGCTTATGGGCGTGACTCTGTGGGTTATGGTGGTTCTAGCTATGGGCCTAGTTACGATTCTTCTTCAGGTGCCAATGCCGGTGCCGGTGCTGGGTTTGGTGCGGGTGGACTCTATGGCGCTAGGGGAGGCTATGGTAGCAGTGGTGGTGTTGGTGCTACTGGTCGTTACCATCCATATGCAAGGTAGATAAAGCTTCAGGTGCTGCTGTTTGCTAGATATGCTTGCAGAAGGTCAATACTAGATGAGAGCGCAAGAGATATTATCTGCAGCTAGAAAAACCTTATTGAAGTTTATCTGCTCAGTTTGCTGTATTACTCCTGTTAAACCGGGCTTGTAGAACTTAAAAGCACTGTTTAGTGTTTGAAATTTAAACTGTTTAGTGTTTGAAATTTAAACATACTTAAGATGATTATACATGTGCTTTTGATTAGATAGCAAATTCAGTATAAACTATAGCTAGCAAAATGTTTAGCTTTTATTGAATTGTTGAGCTGGAAGCCGGTTGCGTTAGGTCTTTGACCTATTCACGAGTTTGATGGTTGCATGCAATATTTTTGGTTGTCAAAGTTGTTGATTGTTTTTCATTCTTGAAGCTCATGGTAGTGCACTTGTGTTTATCGTCATAGTGTTTCTCCATTGTTGTAACTAGCTTGCAGCCTTGCATCTTGCATTATAATATATTCTGCATGATATTTTTATATGGGTGTTCATGAAGATCCTATTTGAACCTGTTCCTTTATTTATCTTATTGCTTGCGGAGATCTCCAGCAAGTTGATAAGCTATTTTGCTTGTTGCGTTCCGAGCTGGTAGAAGTTTCGTTATTTCATTACTGTCGACTGTGAATATTGGTCGATTATGTCTCATTTTTTTTGCATCTGGACCTCAGTGGCGAGTGCTTTAGGTTTGTGGAATTGACATGTTGAATTGTGTATCGATTTCATTGGTATTGTGTGTAACGTTTTGATAAACATGTTTTCATTTCCCCCAAGGATTTCCTGTTTGCCTGCCACTGAAAATGTATCTTAACTAGTTAACTTTTGTGCTGAGGTTTATTGCTTTTGGTTTATGGTTTTTAAATTCTTGCTGTTTGCGAGAGACAAGATTTAGAGGGAAATAGTTATATGCAATTTTAGTCAGTATAACTGAATTTGGTACAGTGTTTACTATAATATATTTGTAGACTTTGTTTTGAAAAAATGTACTGTTAAATGTTAGTTACTATAGCAATAGAGGCCAAATCTAAAGCATGTGCTATCGAACCCACCCTAAATGTTATCCTAAATCTTTCGTAACCATACCTTACGTCTTGGCAAACTGTTCCTGACCTGCGTGCTGTTTTAGTGTACTGCTTACATATGACCTGTGCTTTTGAGATCTGTTTAATGGTTTCTGGTAGATATCATATTTGATGCGGATGTTTCTAAATCGACGTCCTCTCGCGGCAGTGAAGTTTAGAGTTATTATTAGTAAAATGTATGGCGTTATACGAGTTCACCCAACGTTACACGGTTGTAACAAGTACAGTCATATCCAAGGTAATAGTGAGGGTACTAACTCTACGGTAACTAGCTCTTGCCGATTGAAATGCAACTGTAATTCGCAATCCACAGCAAGCGTGCTCATTATTCTTTGTTAAGGTGTGTTGTAGTTGCATCCCATGTAAGACTAGACAAGTGTCCGTAAGTTGCAATGGATACAACCATTACATTGCCCTGCGGTGTTAAGAATCTTTTTTTTAATTGAAACTAAGTTTTAACGCAACTATGAGCTGCGGTAGATAACAATTATCTTAACAGAAGCATTCATTATGTACGATCAATGTGACCGCTTCGACCAGTAGTAGGAAAGTGGCTTGTTCATCAAATCACAATATAAACTTTGCACGTCTCCTCTGCTTATTTCATATTCTATACCAGAGCAGCAATGTATCCTTTGCTTCCTTAATAGAGCCACTTGTCCGCTTTATGTAGCTTCTCAACTTCTTCAGAAAGAAGATCCGAGAGCACTCAATAAATCGGTCTATATCATGTAAACTACACGCGGACAAACTCATCTCTTCTTGTGAAATACGTTATATATTTTTTTAATAAAGCAAAGTATACGAAGAACTGGAGTGCTATTAAGTATGCTCTAATCAACAAAGCAATAAATACGAAAGTACTGCTTTAATAGTGTATTATTGTGTATAACTAGTTGATATATTTACACCTGTAAAAGTTGCTCCCTGATCAAGCTCCTATCGTTACTTGCACCAGCCTTATTTGGCCAATATTGTACAACAGAAAAAGGTACTAAGTAAGACAATTCTACAAATTTCAGAAACAGATTATCATACCGCAGCAACAGTCTTATTCCTAAGGAACTCCTTCCCAGGAGCAAATTGCTTCGACGAGTTTGTTGTGGTTTCGACAATAACTATTCCCTTTGAACTGTAAAAGTGGGTCCCAAGGTCCAAAGCCACCTATCATTGCTAGTGTTACATGGATGGACATGTCGGAATTCAACTCATATTTCGGGTGTCCAATTTGGCAAAAAAAATTTGACACCGAAAATGTCACTTGAAAATGGACACGGGTGTCCGAATCGGACTCGGATTCGGGTGTTCGATTCGTCAAAAAAAAAAAAATTGGACATGGATGTCTGTGTAACACTGTTTGGATGCATGGAAGTAATCTTTATGTGACAGCATAAAGCTGCATTTTAATATGAAAAGCACCATCCAACATAATTTGCCTCCTCCAAAATGAATTGCTGCAAAATTGAAAGATAAAATAATAAAGAAAAGATGCCCAGAAAATGCAGTCATAGAAAGGGTACAGGATGTTATATGGAAATACATTACCTTAATAATTTCGTCCTCTGGTATCAGCGAAGCACCTCCAATAATGCCAAATCAACCTGAGATATCAACAATATCTTTAGAGATAGATTTTTGAAATGATTTTGTAAGAAGGAAATAATAGACAAAGAAGGATATAACATAGCATTTTGTCTGACAAAAAAATGACAATTTGGTATAAATAAACATTTACCTGAAGAGAGTGATAAGAAGTTGCATGGCCAACTGCTATTCTATGAACAATGATATTTCGAAATGCTTAAACGGTGATATCTGCAAATGAATTGCATAAGTAGTAGCTGAGCATCATTGTACTTATCGAAAAATCTCTTTTAGAGAGTAAAACCAGAGAAGGAAGAGAAAAATCACATATGCTTTACAAAAATCCAAAAACAACAGCTCAATTAATGGCCAATTGACTTGACCTCCGTTAAATGAATATTCCGAGGATGCTCTAATCAGCAAAACAACAAACATGAAAGTACTAGTTTGATATTGTATTGTTGTGTATGAGTAGTTCATAGATTATACCTGCAATAGTTGCCCCCTAATCAAGCTCCATCGTGACTTGCGATCAGCCTTATTTGGCCAATATTGACCAAGAGTAGAAGATAGAAACTGTATAACAGAAAAATGTATTAGGTAAGACAAATCCACAAATTTCAAAAACAAATAAGGCTATCAAACCTCAACAACATTCTATATTCGTTCCAAAGGAACTCGATGAGTTTGATGTGATTCAGATGAATAGCTATTCCCTTCGAATCGGAAGTTATTAAAACCTCCCCCCGTCTGCTGCTCTCACAGAATTTTGGGCGACGTGGAGCAGCGGCGGGTCGACACGTTCGCGTGCGCTCGGCCCGCGCGGGTCGCCTGGATCGAGGGGTAGTTTTGTCCTTTCGCACCTCGTGCACCTCTCGCGGTCTCGCGCGGCGTCCCCTCCCTCCTCCCCAGATCCCCCCCGCCGCCCCCTCTCCTACCCCTCCTCCCCCCGCCGCCCCGTCGCCCCCTCCCCAGATCCCCCGCCACCGCCCCCTCTCCTACCCTTCCTTCCCCCGCCGCCCTCTCCCCCCTCCCCAGATCCCCCGCCGCCGCCGCCGCCCCCCTGCTCCCCTACGCCTCCCTCCTCCCCTCCCCGCCGCCGCCCACCCCGGCGCCCCCTCCCCAGCTCCCCCCCGGCCTTCCGACCGCACCGCACCACCCCACTGAGTAGGCTTAGTCATAGAGCTGTTTGCTGATCCCGTAAGAAATAGGGCAGGCAGGCAGCACGACCAGCGGCGCGCACACAGGCAGGCACAAGCGGCTCCCTGAAGGCCTCAACTGGTCACGGTCTCTCCTCTCCCCTTCGCCCTCTCTTCTCCGGTTCTCCCCCTTCTCCTCCTCCGATCCATCCATCTCATCAGTCTCCTTCACCCCCGTAGCCGCAGCACCACCGGAGAAGGAGCGGCGGTCGGAGTCAGAGGAGAGGGGCGGGATGGGGCGGCCGCCGAGCAGCGGGAGCCCGGCGTTCCGGTTCACGCAGGCGGAGGTGGCGGAGATGGAGGCGCGTCTGCAGCAGCTCAACAACGCCATCCCGTCCCGCACCGTCATCCAGGCCATCGCCGACAAGTTCACCGCCTCCGCCGCCCGCGCTGGCAAGACCACCGTCCAGTACAAGCAGGCAGGGTTTTTTTTGGTTGCTTTTTCCTCTTTTCCGGTACCGAAGATCCGAGGGATTCGAATTCAATACCCCCTCCTTCTTTCCTGGGAGACAAGAAGGCCCTGTCTGATTCCGATCTGGGCTGAACTATGGGTGCGCGCAGGTGTGGAACTGGTTCCAGAACCGGAGGTACTCGCAACGGTCCAGGACCACCAGGGGCCCGCTGGCACCGCAGGGGAAGATGCTGCCGGCAGGGGCCGACGAGCAGCTCGCAGGCTCCTTCAGGGCTCTGCCATCTGCCTCTGCGCACTCCGGCTCCCCCTCAGGTGCTTGCTGAATGCTGATAACTCGATATTGACTTGTCCTGTTTGTTTCCTTAGTATGTAATTCTACTTACCAGTTAGGACTATGATGATGAAATGCTTTAGTGTAGTGCCAAATCTATTTGTGAGTCTTGTGCAGTTCTGCCCCTTATGTTGGTGTATGGGTACCTCTCAATGTCAAGGAATTGTGTGTGGATGCTGAACTTTCTTGTATGGCGCGGAAGGGTTTCTTCCGTTTCATGCAAAATTGGCTAAAAGACTAAAATTAATTTTGCGGGTGTTTTATGCCTTCATCAAAGCTTGTCACCACTCTGATCTCAGTCATTGAAGCTCGTTTGGATAACTGAGGGACACACAGATGGTGTTCCCATGCCTTTTCTTCACAATCACAGGGCATCCAATTGTGTAGTGTTATGTTATTTGGAATATTTAAGTTTTGTAATCGTCCAGCTATGCATCATGATCCTCATTTATCATGTCCCATCTCCCCTCTGATTATTGTGAGTGTTGTTGAAAATCAGGGAAAAATTCTTTGGAGGGTGGCCAGGATGAGTTTGAAGCAAAGTCAGCTAGAGATGGCGCATAGTATGCAGATATACATATATAATCCTTCCACTTTTATGTCTTTTGGCTGTCATGAGCGGGTATGTTTTGTGTGCGGGGGGTCACTTGCTGCTTAAAGTGTTGATCTAATGACCTTAATTCGCGCGTTTTCTCCCCCTTCTCGTTTGCTGCGTGCTTTGTTCTGATCTGGAATATACTCATTAGATTTCGATGTTATCATAAATTGATGACTGCCTGAAAAAGTCAACGCGTGCTATATGGTGTGTCTGCTATCTCACGTAATTTTAAGCTGTTGTCTTAAGTAAGCATCTTAAGGATGGTCCTTGATCTAAAGGCTTTTGTCTAAGCTAGACTTTAAGCTCTCCTCTGCACTGCAAAATACTTGAATTATTAGTGTATCGTCTCCTTGTTTAGGGGTCACATTATGTATTAGTATCCCTTGATGAGGATTATTCATGGTACATGAATTACATTTAGTATGTTATGTGCATGATCAAGTTCTTGTAGTGCTGGTGGTTAAGACACATAATAGAAAAATTGATTGATTTTGTATACATGGTGATGATAGGGTTTGGTTGGAACAACGAGTAATGTCATATCAGGAACGCTAACCACCTCATATAAACTATAGCTTCCAAATAAAAGATCCAAAGAATTACCAATAAATTGTCAGAATACATGGAGCATTGGAAGTCGGTTTTTGTATACATGGTGATGATAGGGTTTGGTTGGAACAACGAGTAATGTCATATCAGGAACGCTAACCACCTCATATAAACTATAGCTTCCAAATAAAAGATCCAAAGAATTACCAATAAATTGTCAGAATACATGGAGCATTGGAAGTCGGTGCTGCTAAGCAAATATACTCGATCAATTCTTAGTTTGATCTACAGTTAGGGTTCAATCAACTGATTAAGTGGAGTGACCATCTCTGATCTCAGTAAAAGCCCAAATTCACAGTAATTACATGCACTACAAGGACTTCTTTTTAAAGGGTTATACTTCTTAAAAGTTCACTGCCATCTATATAAATGATCTGAACTGTAATTTTTGTTTACCTATTATTTGTCATAATCTTCTTTTTTTTCTTGTTTGTTGTACCAAGGTTTAGTGGTTATTCCAGCTTATCTGATTTTGACTATGGAACTAGATGCTCAACAGAGCTGATATAGAATAGTGCATGAAAACATAGTTTCTAAAATCGTACTGGTGAGTGAACTGGTCACACATTGGTTAACTGCTTCAGCCAACAGTGTACTGATTGGTTCGGCAGTTCAATAAATATTATTTTAATATTTATTGTTCAACTAAAATAATACATCCTAGCTCAGTGGGTGGGATACTCCTTGGGAAAGCTGAGTTTGGGTCACAACTCCAGCTTCCCAAAAACCTGGATTATGATTTTTTTTACCAGTTCCTTTACAAAGAATAGTCAATTGTTAAATCGGACCAGACCTGGCTCGGATTCCTGTTTTTGCACTTGGAGTTTGATCTGCAACGCTGCGTCCGATACTCCTCCTAAATGTTATCACTTATCCGTAATAAAGTAATAGTTTATGGCACCATAGCATTTCATTTGCTGCTAGAATTGCCCTAAAATGCTTTCCCTGTTTGTCTACAGGGGGATCCACTTTTGGTGAAGGTGAATAAGCTGACATCAATAAAGACTCAGCTCCCCTATACGTATTACTCCCTTCCTTTCTGTAAGCCAAATACCATAGTCGACAGCACTGAAAATCTTGGTGAGGTTCTTCGTGGTGATCGCATTGAGAACTCTCCTTATGTGGTTAGTATCAGGTAACAGATTAATTGAGGTTTATGTCCTTGGGTAATGTGCCTAATTTTGAGTTTATCATCCTCTTTGTCTGAACTATAGTTTCAAATGAGAGAGGCGAAGACATGCCAGATAGTCTGCAAAATTACTCTTATCGACTAAACTGCAGTCAGTGTCCATATTTATTTTTCCTTCTAAGTGGCAATTGACCCAATTCTTTTAAGTTGTATAACATGTTAGAATTACATATGCTGAGTTGCTTTAAGGTGGTCTGGTCTCTTGCAGGTAAGAAATTTCTCTAAAAGCTCTGAACTTGTTGACGGGATCAGGTGGTTGCAAGTATCAACTGTGTTGATTGATGGCTTGATTCAACCAGCATTTATGAAATGGATTGAAGAAGAACAAGCCTTGGAAAATGGCAAGATCAATGAAGTATGTCGTCATTTTGAACTGCCCTGCATTTCAACGTATTGGCTAATGGCTATGCCCCCAATTCTCTGATGTGTTTTTCTATTCTAGAAGCTTATGACGATAATAAGTAGCACAATAAAGGAGGATGGCAGGATCTTGAAGAGGTTCAACAGATTAGGGAAAATTGAACTGTGGTCATGGTTTAATAAATCAAAAAGAGGTTGAAGTATCATGGCAAGGCGCGCGAAGCGCGCCCAATGTTCTAGTTGTAAAAATAGGTCCCAAGGTCCAAAGCCACCTATCATTGCTAGCGTTACATGGATGGACATGGACACGAGTGTCGGAAGATTTGGGGTGTCCAATTTGGCAATTTTTTGGACACTGGAAATGTTACTCGAAAATGGACACAGGTGTCAGAATTCGACTCAGATTCATGTGTCTGATTCGGCAAAAAAAAATTTGGACACTGGTGTCTTAGTAGCACTATTTCGTTGCATGGAAGTAATTTCTTTATGTGACAATATAAAGCTGCATTTTAAATGTGAAAGGCACTATCCAACATAGTTTGCCTCCTCCCAAATGAATTGCTGCAAAATTGAAAGATAAAATAATAAAGAAAAGATGCCCAGAAAATGTTGCCATAGTAAGGGTAGATGATGCTACATGGAAATACATTACCTTAATAATTTCAGCCTCTAGTATCGGTGAAGCACTTCTAACAATGTCAAAATCACCCTGAGATATCAACAATATCTTTAGAGATGGATTTCTGAAATGATTTCATAAGAAAGAAACAATAGACAAAGAAGGATGTAACATAGCATTTCGTCTGACAGAAAATGACAATTTAGTATAAATAAACATTTACCTAAAGAAAGTGATAAGGAGTTGCATGGGCAACTCTTCTATGAACCGAGGATATTTCAAAATGCTTAAATGATGATACCTGCAAATGAATTACATAAGTAGTAGCTGATCATCATCGTACTTATCGGCAATCTCTTTTAGGGAGTAAAATTAGAAAAAATAAGCAAAAAAAAATTGCATATGCTTTACAAAAATCCACAAACAGTAGCTCAATTAATGGGCAGTTGACTTGACATCCATTAAATGCATATTCAGAGGATGCATTAGACTATCAAACCCATTATAAGGCAAACCTAGCAAATGTGATTACACAAGATGCACATTCAAATTTACCACATTGTCATCTGGAATAAACCATCAAAACCAATAAAATGTCTAAATAGCAAGATATCATTCTTATTAGTGCTTCATGCAGCACAAATAACAATCAATTAGTACTGAACATGAATAATTACCACATAGAAAAATTTCTTCATAATTTACAAGTAAAGCAGTATTGCATTCAATACCAACTGATACATATATAAGTTCAAACTCTATTAAGTTGGTTTCGATGGTAATAACAAATCTAATTATGGGTGTTGTAGCTACAGGCTAAACAGGAATGAAGGGGACTAGTAGAAGGAGAAGAGGAGGGCTAGATCTGGTAAGAATGAGAGGATGTCCCCCCCTTTGCCCCTCCTAGGGGTTTATATATATGAGTGGGGTAGAATGGGAAATCCCCATTCTACCCCTTAGTATTTACAAAGGATGAGGGTACATTGGTATATTTACACTGGTATATTCCTCTACACTATTGGGCCTATTACATGTTGGACTAGTTGTACGGCCCAGTCACGGGGGGTTGGGCCACCCCTACAACAGTACTCCCTCGACAGCAAGCGCTGAGGTCCCGATGGGCGAGCTGACGCGATCAACCACCCCAGCCCCCCGTTCCCTGACAGCAAGCGCGAGGGCACCGACTGGTGAGTCGATGCAACTAGCAGCTACGAAGGGGTCCGCGGAATCTCATTCCGAAGCCAGGTCATCCAGCCGAGGCAACACTTAAAAGGCTTGACAGCGAGGTCGTCGCCGCCCCGCCGAGGCGGTGCCTACCAGGCGGGCGGCGAGGCGCTGCTCCGAAGCTGGGTCGTCTCGCCGAGGCGGTGCCTATCGGACGGACAGCGGAGTCTCGCGCCGGAGCCGTGCCGTCCCGCCGAGGCGATGCCTTCGAGGCAGACGGCAGAGTCCTGTGCCGGAGCGTGCCGTCCCGCCGAGGCTATGCCTACGAGGCGGACGGCGGAGTCCTGCGCCGGAGCCGTGCCGTCCTACCGAGGTGACGCCTACGAGGCTGACGGCGGAGTCCTATGCCAGAGCTGCACCGGAGCCGTGCCATCTCGCCGAGGCGGTGCCTACGAGGCGGACAGCGAAGTCCTACGCCGGAGTCGTGTCGTCCCGCCAAGGCGACGCCTACGAGGCGGACGGCGGAGTCCTGCCCCGGAGAGGTGCCGTCCCGCCGAGGCGATGCCTACGAGGCGGACAGCGAAGTCCTGCGCCGGAGGCGTGCCGTCCCGCCGAGGCGACGCCTACGAGGGGGACGGCGGAGTCCTGTGCCGGAGGTGTGCCGTCCAGCCGGCGCGATGCCTACGAGGCAGACGGCGAAGTCCTGCGCCGGAGGCATGCCGTCCCGCCGAGGCGACGCCTACGAGGCGGACGGCGGAGTCCTGCGCCGGAGGCGTGACGTCCCGCCAAGACGATGCCTACGAGGCGGACGGCGAAGTCCCCCGCTGGAGAGGTGTCGTCCCGCCGAGATGATGCCTACGAGGCGGACGGCGAAGTCCCCCGCTGGAGAGGTGTCGTCCCGCCAAGACGATGCCTACGAGGCGGACGGCGGAGTCCTGCGCTGGAGAGGTGTCGTCCCGCCGAGGCGATGCCTACGAGGCGGACGGCGAAGTCCTGCGCTGGAGAGGTGCCGTCCCACCAAGGCGATGCCTACGAGGTGGACGGCGAAGTCCGGTGCCGTAGCTGCGCCAGAGACGGAGTCGACGCCATTCCCTTACCTGCAAAGACTCACGCCCGCGGAGAGCGGGCGCTTGCTGCGTAGGCCGAGGGCGCTACACGAGCGGAGGCAAGGAGGCGGAGCCGCCGTTCCCCTACCTTCAAAAATAGTGCCCGCGGAGAGCGGGCGCTTGCGGCGTAGGCCGAGGGCACTACGCACGCCGAGGTAGAGAGGCAAAGGCGTCGTTCCCCTACCTTCAAAAACAGTGCCCGCAGAGAGCGGGCGCTTACGGCGTAGGCCGAGGGCACTACGCACGCCGAGGTAGAGAGGCGAAGGCGCCGTTCCCCTACCTTCAAAAACAGTGCCCGCGGAGAGCGGACGCTTACGGCGTAGGCCGAGGGCACTACGCACGCCGAGGTAGAGAGGCGAATGCGCCGTTCCCCTACCTTCAAAAACAGTGCCCGCGGAGAGCGGGCGCTTACGGCGTAGGCCGAGGGCACTACGCACGCCGAGGTAGAGAGGCGAAAGCGTCGTTCCCCTACCTTCAAAAACAGGGCACTCCTTGGTGCGATGCGCGCGAGGGTGCGATATCCAAGTGGTGCACCACTTAGTGTGGGGCACTCCCTGGTGTCTCGGTCATGTCGCAGTTTTTATACTTCGTAGAGTGCGTGGGAACATCATCCACGGCTTATTTATACTCCAGAGAGTACACGTAAGGACAATATCCACGCGTGCGCAGAACATCTGCGTCTTGTTTATACTCAGTAGAGTGCGCAGGGAAAACATCCGCGTCTTATTTATACTCCGTAGAGTGCGCGCGGAGGCGTCCCCCCGCCGTGTCTTATTTTAGAGTCTGTAGACTGGCGCGTGCGGAGGCGGACCTCAACGTCACATCTTATTTAGAGTCCGTAGACTGGCGCGTGCAGAGGCGGACCTCGACGTCACGTCTTATTTAGAGTCCGTAGACTGGCGCGTGCGGAGGCGGGCCTCGATGTCACGTCTTATTTAGAGTCCGTAGACTGGCCCGTGCAGAGGCGGGCCTCGACGTCACGTCTTATTTAGAGTCCGTAGACTGGCGCGTGCGGAGGCGGGCCTCGACGTCACGTCTTATTTAGAGTCCGTAGACTGGTGCGTGCGGAGGCGGGCCTCGACGTCACGTCTTATTTAGAGTCCGTAGACTGGCGCGTCCGGAGGCGGGCCTCGACGTCACGTCTTATTTAGAGTCCGTAGACTGGCGCGTGCGGAGGCGGACCTCGACGTCACGTCTTATTTATACTCCGTAGAGTGCACGCGGAGGCATCCCCCCGCGCGTCTTTGTTTATACTCATGCCCGCGTCTTTGGCGGAGAGTGCGCGCGCGAACGCGTGTCTTAGGTTTATACTCATACCCGTACCCCTGGCTACGGAGAGTGCGCGCGCGAACGCGTGTCTTTGGTTTATACTCATACCCGTACCCCTGGCTACGGAGAGTGCGCACGCGAACGCGTGTCTTTGGTTTATACTCATACCCGTACCCCTGGCTACGGAGAGTGCGCGCGAACGCGTGTCTTTGTTTGTACTCAGTAGAGTACGCCGAGGCGCGAGGCCGTCGTGCGATTTAAATCCAAAACGAGGACCAAAACAGAGGCATGAATGAAATGGCCGAAGACTTGCGACAACAAAGCGCTTCGGAATGCCGCACGGGAAAAGCATTTGACACTACGGTAGCCCAGAACAGGCCAAAACCGAAGAAGCAAATACGGCCAAATCAAATGCTCTCAGAATAAAAAATGTAGCTGCAATAACTGACCATGATGCACAACCGCTTCCTCAAAGCCATGCACGCAAGGAATGCAGTAGGGATTATCAAAGCTTTGTACGTGATCACATGTAGTGTGTACCGGGCGGGACGGTGGCGGCGCAGAGTAGACTCCGCAGGTGCGGAGACCCTGACTACGCAGAGCTCGCAGCAATGGGTCATACATGCAATACAGTGAGTCTGCTTGCCTCGTGGTTTTCCTTATGCGTGCCCCGGAGTCGAGGCAAAGTCACCGTGACCAGCTCAGGTTTCGGCGAAGCAAAAGTCGAGGCTGCCGGCGCGAAGTCTCAACGTGAAGGCTGCTTGGCGGAAGCCCGTATGGGACTTTGGTGCGGAAGCTTGGACACGGAGCCCGTCCATGCATGCGTACATGGCGAGCATGCATATCCCGTAGCGTGGGTGCATGCATGCGACGAGCCATGCATGCATGCTTCTTCCAGCATGTCTTGGACGTGCCATCGCGCGCGCGGAGTCCGACGCGGGGAGGCGGAGCCTGAGGCGAAGACGCCGAGCGGAGGTCCGGGCGGCGCGCGGGGAGGTGGAGCCCGAGGCGAAGACGCTGAGCGGAGGTCCAGGCGGTGCGCGCGGAGCCTCGCGCAGCATGAAGGCCGAAGAGTTCGACGCCGCTGTCGTTCCGGACGAGTGTGGGGGAGGCCGCAGCCCACTTCCTCTGTGCGGAGCCTCCGGTCGAGGAGGTCTTCGTCCGCGCGGAGTCCTTGGTCGAGATGGCTATCTTCTGCACTGAGTTGAGACTTCGTCTACCCGGAGTCGAAGCCGCGAAGCAAGCGGAGCCGTGGGCCAAGACGCAGGCGTGAAGGGCAGACAGCCTCAGAGCGGAAGGAGGTCTTGAGCAGGCAGATTGCCGGGGCAAGGCCCATGAGCGCTGGACTCACAGATCCCCCTTTCCTGCATGCAACATATGACACAAACAAGTGCTTTGCACATACACTTGAAATTCTTCTCTGCGTGAAGGCGAGCAGTGGAGCAGAGGCTCCGTGAAGCCCGGGTCGCGGAGCGAGGTCTTGCATAGAGGCGACGCGAGGCCGAGAGCTTCGACGGAGAACGGGGGCTCGAAGTCGCCCGGAGTCGGTGGAGCAGACTCGGCAAAGCCCAGATTGCGGGGCGAGGTCCTGCGCGGAGGCGATGCGGGGGCGAGAGCTCGACGGAGAGCGGAGTCTCGACGCCGTCTGGGCGCGGACGTCGCTGAACCCATCGGCGTCGGAGTCGAAGACGCAGAACGCCACTGTGGCTTCGTCAACGCTGGCTTCGTCCTCGAGCTGGGAGACCCTAAGCCACGGAGAACTCGTCGCGCCAGCTTCATCTCCGCAGACGCACTTCCTCTCCGCTCGCTCGTCGTGCCAGCTTCGCGGAGTACCCGCACTCTGATGGGCGTGAGCACCCGTTCGGAGTGAGGTAGTCACCACCGCTGCGAAGTCCATGCTGAACCACGCGGAGGCAAGGTCGACGCCGCAGCTGCGAAGTCCATGCTGAGCCACGCAGAGACAAGGTCGACGCCGCAGCTGCGAAGTCCATGCTGAAATGTCGTAGGCGCAGAGCGCAGAGCCTCTACCGTATACGCGGACCCATCCATTGCGCGGAACCGCCGTATACGGGAGTCTATCCACCGCTCGGAGCCGCCGTATACCTTACGCCTGCATGCAGAGCGGATGGAGCCGGTGTTGGAGTTGCCAGCGTCGGCGGCGCCGGTCTTGTTGTTGTCCGGGGCGGTGATAGAGATGGCAAGCCAACGCTGGCTTCACTCGGAGGCTGAGCGGAGTACCGGGCAAGACTCCGTCGGAGCCGTCTCATGTGCGGCGCGGAGGGCGCAGCCACCGAGGCGGAGACCAGCGGAGGTCTGACGTGGACGCCGAGCGCACGGAGGAGAAGTCCTGAGGCACGGAGTCCAGGCGGAGCACCAGGCGACCTCGTCGGAGCCGTCTACGTCTCTGTCGGAGGTGATGGCATCTCCCTCTTGCGAAGCCGAGCATTTCGTCGTGATCACTGCGCGATCGGAGGCCAAGGCGGACTTTGTCGGCGTGCCGGGACAGGTAGACGCTCGCCGGGGCACGTGGCATGGAGGCCGGAGCGGGTCTTCCCTGAGACGCGCCGCAGCGCCACCACTCGCGGTCGCCTGCTCACGTCGCGTGTCCGCCGGGCGGAGCCATGGTCAGGGCGGGATCCGATGCTGCAGAGGCCGAAGCTAGTCTTCGGAAGCACGAAGGTGAGCGGAGGCCGGGTCCCGTCTACGGCGAAGCGAAGTTTGAGGGTGCCATCGAAAGGGCAGAGCCTTCACGCAACTACGCGCATGCACACGTAGGTTGGCGCGGGGTAGGCCTCGCCTGCGAAGTTCCCCAGAACGGAGGCAGCCACTGACTTCGCCGAAGACACGCGGAGCCGCCGTATACGCGAACCGCCTGCGGAGTCTGACGCGGGGGCTGTGGCCGGAGGCAGGGCTCGCATCGACGTACCTGCAGCGCGGAGGCTTGGCGCTGCCTGTGCGGAGACTGCGAGGGGGAGGCTCGTGCGAACATAGATGGAGATTTTAAGCGTGTGCATGTATATTAGTGCTCACGCTATGTATGCAGAATCAATTGGCCGCCCACTAATTCCATGCATGCACATGCTGAGAGCTCACGTAGAGTACATGTATGGCAATGGTTGACGTGTTGAGATGCATGCATGCGGAGATCGGAGCGTGCAAGACCAGGCATGGAGGCCACGGCCGGAGACGGAGACTACGCGCAGCGCCTAGCGAAGGTCGGGGCTTCGCACCGGAGTCCGACGCTGCGCCCGCAACATCCGAGCGAAGGTCGCGGTCCAACCTCCGGAGGCCGGGAGCGGGAACCCGCGGAACCTGACGGCGTCGTCGCGCGAGCCGATGGCCAGCTTCTTGTACTCCCTGGCAGCGTCCTCGTCCGCCGCGTCAACCATTTGCATGAGAGCCCGTATCGCACACGGATAGATATTTCATGCATACCTGCGCGAATGGATGCTTGGATGGTATCTCTTCTATGATATGCCTACGCCACTCGATCAACTTCATGGATATGGGTCATTCGGCTGGATCTACTCAACACTCTTTTGTTGAACGCTGGAATAAACTCTTCCATACGCAACTTCTAGCCGGTCCCCACGGACGGCGCCATCTGTTGTAGCTACAGGCTAAACAGGAATGAAGGGGACTAGTAGAAGGAGAAGAGGAGAGCTAAATCTGGTAAGAATGAGAGGATGTCCCCCCCTTTGCCCCTCCTGGGGGTTTATATATATGAGTGGGGTAGAATGGGAAATCCCCATTCTACCCCTTAGTATTTACAAAGGATGAGGGTACATTGGTATATTTACACTGGTATATTCCTCTACACTATTGGGCCTATTACATGTTGGACTAGTTGCACGGCCCAGTCACGGGGGGATTGGGCCACCCCTACAACAATGGGACTAACTTATTTATTGATTATGATATTGCTTAGTCTAATTTGGATATAAAGGTAAAAATCATAAGAGCTATGTATTCGACATCATATTCTTAACTTCACTAAATAGTCTGACTTGAATATGTGCATATGCTTTCATAATACATTCTTGTATGCACACATTTAGAGGAAGTTCACTCTATGTTTTGAGGTTTCGTAAATATTGATCTATGTTCCTTTTCCATATATTAAGTATCTTTACCTTGAAACATATGCTTAAGTATATATAGATTGTGTAGTTCATATATACTCATAATCGGGTTGTCATCTAGTTCCTCCATTATGTGTTAATGGTTGGATAACTAATGACAGCCGGATGAGTAAACTTTGCTTGAAAAGTTTATTCTAGAGTATACAAGTTTTATGTGCATATTGTATGTTTACAAATAATCTTTTATCTTATTATTTATTGAGATTGTCATGAATTACCAAAAAAAGGAAGATTGTGGAATCTGGTCTGTCCATTATGAGTTAATGGTGAAGTTTTGGTAATTGATGACAATTAATTTATGGACTAACATTTTCCATGAGTTAGATGAATAGGTTAAGTTCCACAAATGAGGATGACTTGGAATGACTTCATATGTTGAAGATCATCAAGTCAAGATACGAGATGAAAAATGGTTTCATGAGTTGAAGGCTATCAAGAAGAGGATGTATCATGAGTTAGTGTATATCTAAGAGGAGATGATCATGAATTGATTATCAAGTCAGAAGACTCATCATTTATTGATGGAGTTCAAGTGAAGAGTGCATCATGAGTTGATGCATATCAAGACAAGACCCAAACTTAAAGTGAAGATATGCGTCATCAAGCTTCAAGAGGTTGTTCAAGGCAAAGATATGACTAGCTAGGTCTAATGATGTATTCCTAGTCTTTTATCAGTCTAGATGTTTGGTTGGAAGACCAGATTATTAATATTGGTTGTCGTACTATTAAAAGAGGTCATATCTAGTAGCTTGAGTCTCATCACATGTTGATAGCTCAACCTCACTTGCTCTAGCTCACTGTAGTATGATGCTTATATTTGTGAATGTGTTTTACAAATAGTTGAGGCTCATGTATTGGATCCTTGTAACATAGGACTATGCATTGCAAATGTGTTTTGCAAATCCTTGAAGCCCATGTTTCCTATTACTTGTGGTATGAGGCTTATATTTGTAAATGTGTTTTGCAAATGGTTGAAACTCATATATAATCCTTGTAGCATGTGGCTTGGGTTTGCGAATGTAATTTGCAAACATGTTAAGTCCATGTACTTATACCTTGTGTCATGATTTCAAAAATGTGCAATGTGTTTTGCAACTTATTGGGAATCATGGTTGATCCTTGTGTGTATGATACTATAATTTACAAATGTGTTTTGCAAGTTTTGTTGAAGTATATGCACTTGTTAGGAAAATCGGAACTACAACGTATATTGCACTGTACTACCGGAGATCGGAACTACCGGCTTGTGTGGCGTGGTACTACCGAAAATTGAAACTATCGGCATGTGTTGCATAGTACAATCAGATGTAGGAAATACCGGCTCTGTGTGAGTGGTCTAATTGGCTTGCGGTACTACCGACATGTGTTGCGCAGTACTACCGGAAGTCGGAATTACCGGCTCTGTTTGAGTGACTTCGGAAGCTTCGAAAATCCTATGGTACGTTTTTCTAGAGAGACCTTTGTGGGAGTTCTCCCCCATGAAATCAGTAGTTCCGCATGTATGAAGCGGTATTTCTGATGATCAGTAGTACCGGACTTTATGCGGTGGTACTTCCGATTTTGCTGAATAACGACTAGTTTTCTGATCGCTGCAAGGGGAGCGGTAGTTCTGGAATTATAACTATGGTACTTACGAAAATCTTGTTTTTTGTTCCCAACGGCTAGTTTCAAGGTGTAGGTTATAAATACTCCCTTGTGACCGGTTGGGGTAAGATCTTTAGCACTCCATTTCATTATCTTGAGCTTGTGTGAGGTTCTCTTAATTGTACATGTGTTGCAACTTGGGAGTAAGGGGAAGGGCTCTAGATTGCATGTGTTTTATCTAGAGGTGGATTTTGTATCCACTTGAGCTTGTGCATTCATTGCCCGTGGTGAGAGTCAAGTGATGAGCTTGACTTATTACTCTTAGAGTTTGCCGTCTCCTAGACGGTGTTGGAGGTGTTGTGCGCGATGATCTTCTCAAAGAAAGTTATGAGAAAACCCGACGAATTATGATTGTTGGAGCTCACCTACCCAGAACGAGAAAGAGCTACCACTAGTAAAATTGAGGTAATTGGATTAATTCGTGGAGTTGGTCTAATTCATTTTGGCTTATCTCAACGTGAACTAGGGGAGACCGACAAGTCTCCGAACACCACGATAAAAAGGAATCGTGTCAATTGTGGTTTATTTTCTTGTACTTAATTTACATTCAAGCAATTTACATTCATAGAATTAAACTAATTGCTTGTAATCCTAGGATTGCAAACCTTGACATAGCCTTAGAATTGTTGGTGCATTTAGGTGAACATAATTGTTTTAGGTGTTATTTGTGCTAAATCAATATTTAAATTAAGCTTCCGCATTATAAACTTGGTTTTACCAAATAAGATTAGATTAAATTTAAAAGAAAGTTTTTAATCCGTCTATTTGCCCCCTCTAATCGACCTCCTTGATCTTTCATCTTCGGTGGAGTGGGATGCGATGCGGAGGTGTACACCATCGAGGTCAAGCCCACCCATGGTGCACATTGGAGCTGAAGAAGAAGCACCTTGAGGACAATGGATTCGGTGGTGGCGGTGGGATCCCGATGTTGTAGGTGTAGTGGTGCACCCACATGGCGTGGCACATGACTAGAACTGAGCAGAGGTGGAGTAGCATCGTGTTGTCACCAGCACCAACGAGGAGGAAGAACCGGTGTGGTGCATGACATGCTAGAGGCAGTGCACGCCTAGAGGGTACAATGAGGAAGACAACAACCAAGTGCTATACCGGCGAGGAAGACAACGAGGAAGACACACACAGATCTGGTTGCAGCCCATCTCCAGCCTACACCTCCTCATCTATGACGATGGGATCTAGTTGGGTTGACGGTGGTGCTTCTAGTACGCACCAATCTGATGATGATGGTGGTGGCATGGTGCACACCTGGCTGACAAATACTGTCACGGAAGGAGGAGACGATGATCAAACAGGGATGACGACAGGCGGTGTATCGATGAGGAGGACAACAACCAGCAACTATGGATGGACCGCCGTGGTGGGTACTAGTGTCAGCCATCATGTCCATCACCGGCTGCTGCATTATCGTTCACCTGATCTGGTTGAAAGAGGGAGAGATGGGAATGGGGCATCCGGTGGAGAGAAAAGAGACAGCTGAGAGGATAAGGGGTGGTGGTGTGGCCCACTCGCACTATGCAACTGTTAATATCTCTTGTTTTCTCTCCCATTATGTGCAGTTGTCCGATGTTGAAGTGTCGAAGAACATACACACACCATTTAGGGGCAAGCCCACACATTGGTACCAATTCACTCTATGAGGGGGAGGGAAGGGGAGAACGGATGTATGACCACCAACTCATATTTTTAAGTAGTAGAGATAAATAGCTCTTGCCGATTGAAATGCAACTGCAATTCACAATCCAATTACAATGAGTGTGTCCATTATTTTGTGTTTGGTTGAGGCGGGCTGTAGTCGCATCCCATGTAATCAAATCCCAACCCAGTAGAAGGCACATTACACTCCAATTTGAGTGTAATGGGATCGTGTACTCTCCTTCACAGGATCTCCCACATGATATTTCCCTTCCCCCCTTGCCCTAACATGAGCTATCGTCAGTTGGTTTGACCTATGCCAAACTTGGCTAGCTCCATCTTGGTATACTTCACGTGGTCACCACTGTGCTCGACCTCACCGTGCAATGGCACTATTGGCAAGGGCAATCTAATGTGATTATGTAATTGAGCCACATCACTCGTTTATCAGAGGAGGGTTCTATCTTTTGATATATGCCTCCCTTGATTCCTCACACATGAAAAAAGAAGTCGACCACGGAAGGGAAATGGCAATTAAATTGGGGAGGCATGGTGTGTTAAGCATGCATATTGGATCAATCGACAATGCGTGAGTACATTCATGCATGGCATGTCGGCCATGTCTATCAAGTTCTATTACACAACTCCTTGATTCTTCTTTTTTGTAGCTTCTGGTAATGCACCTCCTCATGCATGTTGATGTAAGAGGTTATTTGTCGCCTACAATTAAGGGGAAGAGATAAATTTTTTGCGGAGTTAGAGGAATTGATTTTCCTTTGGGTGGAAGTGGAGGTGACCATCACCACCATCAATTGGTTATTTTTTAGTAAAGATATTTTTCACATCGATGTCACGTATGTGTCATAAAATGTATCTTGTGTGAATTAAGCGTGGTCCATAACAAATTGTTTTATGAGTATATAATAATATTAAATAAAATGTAATGGTCAAAGTCATATCTCGTATACTGTAAAAAATAAAAAAACCATCACATGTCAAAAACGTCTTATAAAAAGAACAGGAATAATAAGTTAGGAGTCACTAATTTATAATTTCATCCAACAATAACCATAGGTTCAGTTGCACTTACATCACATCTACAATTCCAACAACTAAAAAAATTAGTCACATAAGAGTGTGTGAGTCCCTAGGTGCTAAGGCAATGATATCATATCAAGGCTAGCAAGGTTTTGACTAGCTCCACCATTAATGACTAAAGTACAAAACTTGTCTTTGACATTATCTTGCACATGGAATACGTTATTCCTTTTGCTCAACGACACATTGTTTTCCGTATTGAAGGCATTTTCTTTGTTGTATACACGTTGAACAATGAGTGCTTCTTCAGTCTCATAAGTTAGCACATCAACTTCTTTGTTGGAGTTAACAATCTTCAGGTTTAGTGTCATTGTATCACCCGCAATGTTTATGATCATAGTATGTTTATTTGAATATTCATTCACATTATGACCTTTCCCTTGATATTTAAATAATTAATATTGCTACTCCTGGAATTAGAAGCAGTACTTTCAACTTTAGATGTGGTTGGTCTTACCTAACTCATTGGATCGGAACATAGGTGCTATTTTTTGTGATTTCACAGGTTAAGAGAAAACTTGCTCATTGGATTTTGTTTTCAACAATGATACTACAAGGGTACACAGCGACACATATACCCGGACCATGTAGGAATGCATGCATTTTGGAGAATGGAATAGCATGGTGTATAGGATGGTGGGATAATACGAAATGGCCCGGTCTACTACGTGGACCATGGCCATTTGCCCTTCCGAGGTTGGCGTTGTGGCTGCCCTAGCCTTGGCCGCCAATTCGGGCTTTCTCCCGTGCTCCTTCTTGTGACCCTTATGCTCCCTGCACCTACACCATCCAGATGAACTTGCGTCTCCCGTTAGATATGCTCGCTTCCATCTTCGTTGCGTCTCCACTCCTCCCTCCTCTCGCGTGTTGTCTTGGCGTCCCACTCTTCGCAGACCAGACGCCATTGGTCATGCAGGTGGATCTCCTGGTCGATCCATTTGCGATATGTGCATAGCGGATCCAGAGACTACAGAAAGAGGGGAGAGCTTGTTAGTGCGTGCCATATAAGAGAACTAATAAGAGGAATGTACTGTAACCCATCCTTACCAACTACCGGTAGCGAGCCGTGTCCCAACACTGATCAGGATAATCCCTGGAGTAGTTACCACAACCCCAGTAATGCATGCCTAAGCTCAAGCACTACTTGGACTTAAAGAACTTGCATACGTCCCTACACCAGCAGAGGGTGGGTCTTCCCCACAGGCGGGTCTTGCGACGAATGTTCAGTGGGAATGTTCATGTATGTGTTAGAGGTATGGGGGGCTTCGTTTCAGGGAATTAGCCTCCTAGCACGCTACGCTTGTTCATCCTGGGTTGCAGCAGACCTTGTGAGTTGGGTGATCTCCTCCCATTGCTTTTCTATACTAGTGATGTAGTGTTGCAGTCTGGTGCAGAAAAACCCGCTGCAGAAGGGGTAGTACTTGTAGGCTAATCCGATGCAGCGTACGTGTTACAACTCCAATTTAGTTTGACCAAATTCACGTCTGTGAAGCAGCAGCATGTTGAACAATTCGTGGACCGGTGAACCATCACATCGCTATACAAAACTGCCCTGTTTGGTTTTTCATTGCGCAAAGCTATCTCATTTGGTCTTGTCAGTGCGTAAAGCAATCCCGTTGGGTCATGTCACGAAGCAAAGCTAGCCTATCAAGTCAGGACGATGCACAAAAGTTGCCCCTTGCTAGCGCCAAAGAAGTGGCCATTCCTCAAGCACTTACCCTGCATTGTTCTCCTTGCCCATGGCTCAATATAACAAATTATTTTTACTCATACACATTGGACAAGACATAATGCACAACTCGAGAAAGCTTAAGGACACAAGATTTTAGGGCCCTAGCAAAATCAATTGATAGAATGTCTGCTTGGGCACACACCGGAGGAAGAAGGCCTATTTGGGCAGTCCTTGAAAGCCCACGAGTCTTGCATAGCCTGCACCTCCTAGTGTAGGCCTATCTCCATGTTAGATAGCATTCATGTCATTCTGGATGCACCTTGATTGACGTCTGCCCTGCCCAGCATGCCATAGTGTGCTATTAGGCGAACACTTAACAACCCCCTACCATAGGTTCCTGTAGTGCCCTTCCATGCCATATGAGTTGAACTCTGCATTCCAAGTATCACACAGGTGATGTATGTCATAGAAGTCTAATACATCCATTGCAGAAGATAGGTGCCATGCAGCACATGCAACATATACGTGGGAGCAAGGCTTATGTAGCAATTGAAGCTTGTTGCAGGTGCAAACAATCACATCTCTTATGGTGCAAACATGCTTCCAATCACCTTTTAAGTGGCCCATAACATACTTGTCCCGGAGATGGATTTTGAACTTCTTCCTCACCCTGTCCATCGTGCGAGTTACATGGGTTTAGGCCTTCGTTATTTTCTTCTCCATTTACGCAAGGGTAACCTCCAATACTACTTCCCCTCATCGAAGTACTTCTTGGCCATCATATCCCGGTTCACAAAGTAATCGATAGTGCGGTTCCAAATCTCATCCACAACGGCGGTGATGGGCAGGGCATGGACCCCTTTCAACACACCATTGTACACCTAAGACATGTTGGTCGTCATGATGCCATATTGCGCACCATGCATGTCGTGGAGAAGGAACCATTTCTCCAAGTCTGGGCAATGCACGCTCATCCACTCAGCAAACTCGCTTTGTGGTGTGCCTACCCTAGAACCTCCACTCCTACGGGCGGTTTCCACCTCAAGCTCTCGCCGTACAACATCGAACTTTTGCTTTTAGTTCTACAGGCACAACTTCTTGAACTTCTTCATAAGGTCATTGCTCCAAAAACGGGTGTGAAAGTTGGCCGCAAGATGCCACATGCACCAACATGTGTGCATGTCGTTCCATTGGAATGCCGGCCTTGTGCCATGCTGCATAGTGTTCAACGTGGACAACAACCCAATGCGATGGTCCATGATGACACACACATCTAGCTGATCCTACACAACATGTTGCTTTATGTTGGCTAGGAACCATAGCCAGCTGTCGGTGTTTTCATTTTCCATAATTGCGAAGGCAACTGGTTATTGGCATCAATGGCAATAACGATCTAGATGGTGCCCTTGTACTTCCCGCATATTAAGGTCCCATCCATACTGAGGATGGGCCGACAGTGCTTGAATCCCTCCACTGCCGGATCAAATGCCCATAATACATGATCTAGGATCAGAGAATTTGGGGTGTTAGAGGGATGAGGCCGGTCCATCTTGTTGATGCTTGTGCTCGAATTAGCCTCGGCTATCTAGTACAACATTATGGGGACTAGGTCATACGCCTCCTCATATGTACCGTACATATCTGCAAGCACCTTCCGCTTTTCCTACCACACCTTGTTGTAGCTCATGGCATAGCCTACTGCATTTACTACATTCGTCATCAAAACCATTGGGGAAATGGTTACATCTTATGCAACTAAATAACTAATGATGGTCACGATGTAGCCCAAGGTCACATTTCGATGGCAATGCAACGGCTTACATGTATGGTCCCTCACAACTATGATACGAAAGTCCGTTCCTGCATTGGGGAATCTCTGTGTATGGACTTTGCCCAAGCAAGAGCTAACCATGCACTTAACTGTGTGTTAGGGTTCGACCTTCAAAAGGATAGTATAGACATATTGGTGACTACGATTATCTTCATATAAAAAATAACGCCATATGTTCATGGTCCAACTCACCTGAAATTTTGGTTAGTTCGACTGATCCTGACTGTAAAGCTTGCGATAGCTTGCTTTGCGGTACTCTTGTCTGTCAGGGAAGCGCTGCCTCATAAGTAGAGTTTCCACGTTGAAGGCCCATGAAGTTGTGGTCTTGTGGCAGAACTAGGGAAGAGGTTGCTTGCAAATCCAACCAACTAGCCACATAGTCCATGTCAGTGGAAACAATGCCACCCACGACGCCACCCTCACTGCCTGCTTCATCCTCGCTAGACCGCAAGTTGAAGTCCTCCTCGTCTTCGGTATTTGTCCCCTCAGACATGCAGCGAATAATATTGTGGTAGTCAATGCGAGCGTCCTACCATTTACCAACACCTTCGTTCGGCTTGAAGCCCACAGAATCTCTGTCAACTAGAGCTTCCTCCTCGGTGACCTAGGCTCTTGGGGCAACTCTTCAATTGACAACGATGGAAGAGGGGTGCAAGATCATTCTTGCCTGCTTGCGCACTGGCCACCCCAGAGGAATCACCATGGTCAACAAAATGGACATACACCATGGGCTGCCAAAAGGTCGGAGAAGAAGAATTGCTAGCGATCTCCATGTAATGCTCCCATATGGCACTGCTAGTAAGTTTCACTATGTGCCACACGATTTGCCCCTAGGGTGTGAGCATGGTTGTGACCACTGTCTCTATTATTATCTTGTTTCTTGCGACATCCCTATCGAACAAACGCCGAATGCACGGCGTTGCTCGACCAAAGGCATGTGTGCCAGGTTGGGAACAATTACTACAGCGCGCTCACAGCTGGACAGATCAAGTTCGAACGGATCGCTATGCACAACCTCACCACTGTGGAATACGAACAGTTTATCTATTTCTACGAAAAATACCATAGCAGTAAAGTGTCATTCCACCTAAAAAACGTACATACGATATTGAAATTAACTTACTGATAATGGGAGAGCGTCTGTACACCGTACACACGAAATACTGCATAGAAAACATATAAAGCACTATTACCTACATCATCAAATAATACTCCAAAGGAATAAGACAACAAAAAACAATTAATACTGCAGATTAGTATCCTTGATGCAGGACGAAGTAATCTGCAAACATCACTGCTGTTTGCAAGAGAGCACTGCGAGCAATGCGGGAGGAAATAGGGAGAGAATGTAGGGGTGAGGTTCACTACACACCCTCATGCGCTTAAATAACCGCGTGAACAAAGGCATTGAATGATATCAATGAGATGTGATGCACGCGCAGCACCTTCCCATTGGCATTATGTGCCTCCCGGCCGCGCCAGTCGCCTTGCCGCGCTCCTTGATCGCGCCAAGTATCTGGTGCGCTTCTCGGTCACGCCATACGCCCTGGTGTGCTCATTGGCCATGCCAGTTTGTAAAGGGGGCCATTTTCTTAAAAAAAAATGTCACGGATCATCTCTGCAAATAACTCTCTCCAGGGCCAGAAAAAAAATTTCCTAAAAAAAGGCGAACGTGGCCCGTACTCACCCCCACGGGCCGTAAAGTTAACGGCCCAATAATTGGGCCGCGGTCCAGATCGTCCTTAGTCATTAGCAGCCCATAGGGTTTTACTTGCTCGCTTCCGTCTAGGGTTCCGTCCCTCCTGTATAAGGTCACCCTTCCGCGCCGCCGTCCTCCTCTCCGCAATTCCTCGCCTCGCCTCGCTCGCCGCTGCCGCTGCCTTGAGTTCTCTCGCCAGAAGGAGCCATGGTTTCCCCCCCTTCTCTCGTCCTTGTTTTCTTCTTCTTCTTTGCTGCGCTGTGATCTAATTCTAGTTCTCGGTTCTTGGCAGGTGAAGTACTCGGCGGAGCCATCCAATCCCACCAAGTGTGAGCACCTTCCCCCTTAGATCCTTTTATCAATTCGCGTGTTTGCATCTTGTTGTGTGAGAAAGGGTTCTGATCTGGAAATTGATGATACTTGCCTTGTGTTTTGCAGCCGCCAAGGCCATGGGCCGGGACTTGCGTGTGCACTTCAAGGTGAGCTCCAGAGAAAACAAAGATTCCATCTCATGCAAATTCGGCCTCTAATTTGTCCTGTAGTTTCCGTCATTTTTTTCTTGTTTTCCTGTTGGGTCGGCAGCATATCGCACGAGTTTATAGAAATATGAATTCCTGTATATGTTTCTAGTTATGTGCCCTCTAGTGAATATGCCTCTGAACTGTAGATTACGTGACTAAAGTTTATGAATATTTCTTCATGTTTCATTTGGTGCTTTGGTGAGAACCCTAGAGTGAAAAGCAGGTTACTGTGATCTCTACAAGCAGTACCTTCGTAGACTTTAGGTATATGATATATCATGTTCATCATTATTGGGTGAACCGTTGGACACAGTTATATGCCAATAGGTTCAGTAAATGATGGCACACTTGTATTCAAATTCTCTTGCAGTTTGGACTAAAATTTGTTTTGATGTTTGAATGTAGGATGTAGTGGTAGGTAGGAAAGATGGATTTATGTCCAAATTGTTGTGTATGGTTGAACGCTTCTAATGAATGTTATGCTTTATTTGTGTATTCTCATATTGTGGTACATGAGTTCAGTTAAATGTAATGCCTGAGGTTCTATTACCATTCAGTAACCTCTAGCATGCCCTTGAATATTATTCATCATGGGACCTTCAGTATGGTCCTTGTTAATTTTTTTAATTGCAAAAGCCTTGTGTGCTCATTGCAGAAGCTCTAGCATAATTTATTTCAAGATTTGTGATCGAACTACTCTATTTCATACCTTATAACTTAATGCTTCAATTGCTGTTTGATGAGCTTTCTTTGTTTACTTGATTGACACTACTGCTACTATCGCCATACAGCGTTAGATACCTGCTGATCATTTATCAGTCAAGCTGGAGATTAGCTTCCAGTACTTCTGTATTACTGTATTATTTGCTTGCACTTAATCAACCTAAAGTAAAGAAGCTGGCTGTTGTTTTCTCCGCTGGCAGTAGCATTGTAATCTTTAGGAAAATCGCTTTCATTGTTCTCGGTGAACCACTGGTTCAGTAAATGATGATACATACCAATACGCCTTTGGTCAGAATAACCATGCAAATATTCTGGAAAGAAATAGGGGTTATCTGTTTACTGGTTTCCCTATCCACCTGCACATAGCAATATTTGAGGGTAATAATTGTAGCATTTTCTTGTTGATTGATGTTTAAAACCTAAAGAAAAAAAGCAGGCTATTGTCTTCTTTACAGACAGTATCCTCGTAAACTTTAGGAAAATCATATTCATTATTCTTGGGTGAACCATTGGACTGACCGTGACCACTGGTTCAGTAAATGATGAGACATGCCAATGCATCATGATGTGCAATTTCATATGTAAGCACTTCTTTGTTACTATGTCAGGGGCTGTAGTTGCTTATTGCTAGAAAAATGATATTGCATATGTTGTTCTGGTCCAGCTTTCAAAGTTACCAGCTTCATGATTCATATTATGGATTTTACGGTTGAATATTTTATTGGATTTTAGCATATGTTGGTTAATATTTTGTTGTCACTTTCTCAGAACACACGTGAGACAGCTTTTGCCCTCAGGAAGCTGCCACTTACCAAGGCTAAAAGGTACCTTGAGGATGTCATTGCCCACAAGCAAGCCATTCCCTTCCGGAGATTCTGTGGTGGTGTTGGACGAACTGCACAAGCAAAGTCACGACACTCAAATGGTCAGGGACGTTGGCCTGTCAAGTCTGCTAGGTTCATTTTGGATCTTCTGAAGAATGCAGAGAGCAATGCTGAAGTATGTAATCCTGCTATAATCTGTTAGAGCCATTGCATTCTCCATGATTTATAAGTGTGAGATTTTTCATTGAAGGTCAAAGGCTTGGATGTCGATACTCTCTATGTGTCACATATTCAGGTGAACCAGGCTCAGAAGCAGCGGCGCCGAACTTACCGTGCTCATGGCCGCATCAACCGTGAGTTCTAAATATGATGGTAATATTTTCTTTCTGTTTGCCTCTTGGTGCTTTGAAAATTCTCATGAGCTTTACTACCTATTACAGCTTACATGTCCTCCCCATGCCACATCGAGCTGATCCTATCAGAGAAGGAAGAGCCAGTTAAGAAAGAGGTATGTGCTTCATAAAACTGAAAGGAAACAACTGATATATGTTGTTTAAACTGATCACTTTTCTCTATGGGAACCCGGTGAGTGATTCCTGATGCGACCTTTCATCTCTGCAGGTTGAGACCCAGATTGCAGCAAGGAAGGCATAAACAACAGGAAGCTTTGCATGGTTTCTCTAGTGTCGGTTAGAAATTGAGCTGATCGTCTGTATCTCCTTATGTTTTGCTGTTGGCTCATAGCTCATCAAACCCTTTTTGAAGTTTTTTTTCTCAAGTGGATCTTATTCTTACTGAGCAAAACTATCTCATGTTTTTGCTTGTCCTGGTTGCGCCGTCTGATTTTTGTGTGGAGATTGTTTGAAGGGTATTTCTTCTGTTTTGTTTATGTTGTTTAAAATGCCCCTGCCTGTCATTTCGCGCAGATGGCCATTTTCAGCCAGAGACTTTCCTGAACTGTGTTGCGTGTTTGCATTATTACGGGACTGTTGTTTCAACTTATGATTTCGGTCGAACAAATAAACAAATAAACAGGCGGGTTTTTCCGCTACTGTTTCGAAGCGGCTTATCGGTATAGTCTGTTTCGAAGCGGCTTATCGGTATAGTTTTTAGATATGGCTTATCAGTTTGGCTGGTTTGTTCGTACGAGTACTTGCACTAGGATCAAAATCCATAAGAGTAGGCTTACATCATTCATGTGTGATTGATATCTTCCATAACAAAGCATTTTTGTATGGGCTGGCTTTTCTCTCATTTTCCGCCAGCCTTATCCGCAACCTTTCTTCTTCCACAGCTGCCTCCGGATCCAGCCTGCCCCACTTAACCTATCTCTTCTCCGACTTCTCGCCGGAGTCGAGCGGGAGGGGTCCCATCCCTTCTCCGTATGTTACCTTAGCTGTAGTTCTACCTCCTCCCGGTGGTTCCTCTCATCCAGGTGGTGGTTTGCAGCGACCATCTCGAGCGAAAATTGCCTGTGGAGCAGCTCCTCGTCGACATCCAGGCTCGCCGGTTCTTCCACCCCATCCTCCTTCAGATCCCCTCGATTGGGATGCGTGTCTGGAAGTGCTAGCCCCTTCATGCGGTTTTCCCTGAAGAATCAGCATCCAGCGCGTGCGGCTTCAGAGCTGCGTGCTGAGGTGAGCTTCCAACAGCGTGTTCAAGGGTGCGTTTAACTTGGTGGCGTTAAGGCCCTTAAGGATGCAAGGGGGGCGGGCTGGGCTGGGCAGGCCTGTTACCTGGCCCCCATGGCCCGTGGGTAAAACTGAGGTGGGAAATTCTTCTATTACACGGTGTGTATCGGGAAGTTTGTCGGCGTCACCTTATATGGGGACGGGACCTCATATGCGGACGGGAATGCTTTTCCATCATAGGCCTGTTGTTTTCAGTCTTTAAATGTTGTTTTTCGAATTTTCTACATTAACTAGTTTTTAAATGGAGTATCTTTTCAAGATAGAGTTTACTAGTTAATTGTAGTACATATTGTACTGACTTCATTTATATCGGCAAAAACCGCACGTGAGTTTCTGTTACTCTGTAATTTCTCGCATGAACAGCTCAAAGCCACAAACCGCAACCAAAAGTCATAAGCTTTAGTCAAAAAGAACAGGCCCATAAACACTCATATACACATATATTGATACATCTAAGGATCTATTTGGATAGAACAACAACAAAGCCTTTTGTCCCAAACAAGTTGGGGTAGACTAGGAATGAAACCTCCTCAAGATCGAAGAGATATGAGCCTTGAAATAAAACCTACAATGCTAAAACTCTAAGCTGTACAACCTGCTATCTAAGCCGAGAGCCTAAAACGCTGCCCCTAACTTTCTTATGGTTCCGGTACGTGGATCGCTAACTTCCATGCACTTTTATCCAAAGTTAATTCTTTAGATACATTCCAATCCCTCAAGTCTCTTTTAACTGCTTCCTCCCACGTCAGTTTTGGTCAACCTCTGCCTCTTCTTACATTTTCAGTACGTCTTAAAATTCCACTACATACCGGTGCCTTAGGAGGCCGTCATTGGAGATGTCCGAACCATCTCAAGTGATGTTGGACAAGCTTCTCTTCAATTGGTGCTACCCCCACCCTATCACGTATATCATCATTGCGGATGCGATCCCGCCTTGTATGACCACAGATCCACCGCAGCATCCTCATCTCCGCTACACTCATTTTCTGTATATGTTGTCTTTTAGTCGCCCAACATTCTGCTCCATATAGCATTGCGGGTCTGATCGCCGTCCTATAGAACTTACCCTTTAACTTTAAAGAGGATTTTTTGTCACACAGGACACTAAATGCTTGGCGCTATTTCACCCACCCCGCTCTTATCCTGTGGCTTACGTCTTCATTAATCTCACCGTTCCACTGTAGCATCGATCCCAAATAACAAAACGTGTCCTTGTTAGGCACTATTTATCCATCCAATCTAATATCTCCATCATCTACCCTAGCACCACTGAAATCACACCTCATATACTCAGTTTTAGTCCTACTAAGCTAAAGCCCTTTAATTCTAAGATTTTCCTTCATAACTCGAGCTTCCTATCAACACATATCATACTCTCATCAGCTAGCACCACATCATCAGTGAAAAGCATACACCAAGGGATATCTCCTTGTATGTCCCGTGTGACCTCGTCCATCACTAGGGCAAAAATGTATGAACTCAACGCCGACCCTTGGTGTAGTCCTATCTTAATGGGAAAGTCATTAGTAACACTACCACACGTTCTGACATTAGTCACAATATTTTCGTACATGTCCTTAATTAGGGTAATATATTTTGTTGGGACTCTTTTCTTTTGAAGCGCCCACTACATGACATTTCTTGGCACTTTGTCATAGGCTTTCTCCAAGTCAATAAATATCATATGAAGGTCCTTCTTTTGCTCCCTATACCTCTCCATCAACTATCGTAGCAAGAAAATCGCCTCCGTGGTCGACCTCCCAGGCATAAAACCAAATTGGTTTGTCGTCACGCTAGTCACTTTTCTTAAACGACGCTCAATCACTCGTTCCCAGAGCTTCATTGTGTGGCTCATGAGCTTAATTCCTCTATAATTAGTACACTTTGAATGTCTCCTTTATTTTTAAAAATTGGTACTAATGTGCTCCTCCGCCACTCGTTTGGCATTTTGTTCAACCTAAAAATGCTATTGAACAACTTAGTTAGCCAAACAATTGCCACTTCTCCTAGGCATTTCCACACCTCAATAGGAATGTTATCAGGCCCCAACGTCTTACCCACTTTCATCCTTTTTAAGGCCTCTCTCACTTCCGACTCCTGGATTCTTCGAACAGACCACTTATCGGTGTCGTCAAAAACATTATCCAGTTCAATCGTACCATAATCATTATCGTGATTGAACAACTTGTCGAAGTAATCTCTCCACCTATCCTTGATCTCCTCGTCTTTTACCCATAGTCTATTAGCGTCATCTTTGATGCATTTAACTTGGTTGAAATCTCTCGTCTTCCTTTCTTGAATTCTAGCCATCTTGTAGACATCGTTTTCTTCCTCCTTTGTACTTAGTTTCTGATAAATTTCCTCATATACCTTGCCTCGTGCCTCAGTCACCGTTTTCTTCGCATTCTTTTTTGCTGCTTTGTATTTCTGTACGTTGTCATCGCTCCTATCATAATACATGCGCTTGTAGCATATCTTCTTCTCCTTAATAGCCTTTTGCACTTCCTCGTTCCACCACCATGTGTCTTTTGGTTCTCCTCTTGTCCCCTGGGTCACTCTAAGCACCTCAGTAGCCACCTTCCTAATGCGAGTTACCATCTCTGTCCACATACTATTCGCTTCGCTATTCGCTTCTCCCACATCCCACGTCCCTTCCGTAACCATCCTCTCCTTAAATGCCTGTGCGGTATCTCCTTTGAGTTTCCACCGCTTCGTCCTCGTGACTCTGGCGACCTTAGCTTGTCGGACCCGTAACCTAAAATGAAAGTCGGAGACTACCAACTTATGTTACTAGACAATACACTCTCCAGGTATAACCTTACAATCTATGCAGGCTCGTTTGTCTTCACTCCTAACAAGTATAAAATCGATTTGACTAGAGTGCTGACCACTGCTAAAGGTAACTAAATGAGAATGTCTCTTTCTAAAGAAGGTGTTAGCTATCACGAGATCAAAGACTACGACAAAGTTTAAGATATCTTCTCCCTCTTGATTTCTATCACCAACCAAAACCTCCATGCACTCTTTGAAACCCTCCACTATTTGTACCAACATGACCATTGAAATCGCCTCCTAAGAGAATCTTTTCATTGATAGGCACACTTATTACCATGTCATCTAGGTCTTCCCAAAATTGCCTCTTAGTGGTCTCATCCAACCCTACTTGTGGAGCATACGCACTAACAACATTCAAAACCAAGTCACCAAAGATTAGCTTGACTAGAATAATCCTATCCCCCTGCCTCCTCACATCGAC
The DNA here is from genome assembly GCA_017311315.1 of Dendrocalamus latiflorus. Lineage (NCBI taxonomy): Eukaryota > Viridiplantae > Streptophyta > Magnoliopsida > Poales > Poaceae > Dendrocalamus > Dendrocalamus latiflorus. The sequence goes on from CM029623.1 coordinate 18,543,258, forward strand.
AACTCCACTCTTGAGGCGCTTATTGATTAAGATGCCCACTCCATTCTTGTTTCGTTCTATTCCAGTATACCACAATTTGAATCTAATATGCTCCACCTCCTTTGCCTTCTGACCCCACCCACGCACAAGATATCTATACCTCTTCTAATCGCTGTATCAACTATCTCTCTTAACTTACCTGTTAAGGACCCTACATTCCAACTACCCATGCGAATCCTACTATCTCCTCGACTAGCTTCCTTGCCCCTTGCACTCGTTGAGTAAAGTGCGAAGACCCTTGCCCATTTTCCACTACATCCGGGCGCCGATGTAGCGCATTGCTAAGGGAGTGACGTCCCGGCCCTTGCTCATTTACCACCACACCCAGGTTCCGATATGACGCGTCGCTAAGAGGGTTACACCCCAATGAAACTTTTAATTTGGGTTTCATTCCATGAAAAGATGGCATGATTTTTACGTTGGCTTGCCAAGCCTATCACAACACTCCTTTTTCCTGGCTTGGGACAGGCTACGTAGAAAACTACATAGGCGAAGTTATCTAAGGGTCTATTTGGATACAAAGTATTTTTTTAGAGTAAATTCCGATAATATTAAATACTCTGAGGTGTTTGGATACAATGGATGCTGTTGTTTTAAAAACTTTAGCCTTCCTAGGTGCCGCTCGGTTGAGCTAAAATAAACTAGCTCATGGTTAAAATTGCATTGTAGTTGGCTAAAATTACACTGTAGCGATGATAGTTTATTTAGCGTAACTAAATTTAAAAAAATTTAAAAATAGAAAAAAGGGTTAGCCCATCATAGATAATGCAATCGAATACGGGAAAAAAGAATTGGCAAAAAAGCTAAAAAAAGCCAAAAAAGGCAAAATTTATAAATAGTGAAAAATAAGTCAGAAGTTAGAAACTCAAACTGAAATGAGCGGGGCCACCATGGTTTTTTTGGAGTATTAAAAAAACCCGTCCCTACCTCTTTTTTTTCTAAACCAAGAAAGCTTCGAAGCATGCCTCTCCCACGTTCCATCTATCCTCTCGTCCGCCCTAAGGGCCTGTTTGGCAGAGCTCCACCAACTCCAGATCCACCAAAAACAGCTTCACTACACGAATTTTTACCCAAACGCTCCAGCTCCACGAAATATGGATCCACCAAAATACTGAATCTAGCTCCAGATTCATGAAATCCATGGAGCACCTCAAGGGGTGCTCCACGAAACCTTGTTTCGTACCTACTCGTGGAGTTGGGTGGTAATTACCCACCTTTTACCACTGGTTACACACCCCACCCCATACCACCATAAAACCCATAGGCAAAACAGGCCATCCCACCAAAAACTCAGTTTCGTGGATCTGGAGTTGCTGTGCAAGCCAAACAGTTTTGTCTAGCTCCATGGTAGGATCCCAGATTCACGGTGGAGCTGTTTTTGGTGGATCTGCTGCTCCAGATTCATTTTTTCAGTGGTGGAGCTCTGCCGAACAGGCCCTAAACTATGCAGCCATGGAGAAAAACACACAACCACGTGATGAAATCATCCACTCTGAAATTTCTTCGTCTTTCCTTTGATTATTGCACCCTGGCCGCAACGCTAGGGCCTCTAGACATGTCGTCCAGCAATCTTGTGCTGCCACTGCTGGTATGTCGTGCTTGTCGTTGAACATGGGCTTTCAAGCCTTTGCACATTCGGTCGGAAAAGCTGAGCTTGAAGACAGCAAGCTATAAATACGATACTTAATTTATGTATAGTACACATATATAAAAGCTAGGGCAACCATGGAAATATGCCATAGAGATAATCATGGAGATGATTATATTTCGCTATGTTCATGATTTATTGGATAATATGTTATCTTGTTCCTTGAATAATATCGTTAATATTTATTATCAAGTATGTAACTTGATTATGAAACTCTATATTTCTACGATAATTATTCTTAAACAATCCTTGGTCAGAAGCATACGAGGATATATATGAATGACTAACATATGTATTGGCTGATGACCATATTTCACGGGTCATAGATATAGAGATATCAAACCAATAATATAGACACATGTTAGTGAACATGGGGTTGGATTGACCCACCATAAGACATTGCAAGAACACTGCATTCTTACATGTCATCAGTTGATCTCATTTACAATGTGTATGCAATGTCTTAAGACTTGAGGTCGTCACATGTACTCGAGATGCATAATGACTAATTTAGAGGTTGTCAAATGCTACTCTGTAACTGGTTAGTCATAAAGGTAGCTTTTGGGTTTTATCACGATGCATGCATCGAGGCATGGTCTATCAAGATAGGACTTACCCCCTTCATGCAATGAGAGAGATATCTCTAGACGTCTCGAGTAATTGAATTCCAGAAATGCATGACCATGCTACCCACGATTAAAGAGTTAACCGTAGTCAGGAAATTCAAGTTACGTAATTGAGAAAGAGTGGTCGAGCTAACCAACAAGGATGACACATACTCACCTTGAGCTTGACCGATATCATGAGGCAAAGGGAATGCATATGAGCTTTGTTGAGGTTCGTCCGATATGATATTTACGTATACTTGGGAATCGGCATGTCTTACTAGGAGCCTCTACCAATTAGTTGACGAGTAGGAGTACTCAGGCCATGTATAACTGTACGTGAACCTATAGAATCGCACATTAAAGGGCTGGCATATAATTCAGATGACGATCTGAATTCATGTGGGCCACAAGTACCTAATGGGCCTTAAGTTCGAGGCCCATCATGGATGCTTATACATAGAGGGGCGGTGGCATATGGTTTTTAGAAGAGAATTCGGAATTCCCGAAACCCTAGTCGTCACACCTTTTGCATCTAATACCATGCAGCTGACGCTAGCACTCCAGCGTGTGGTGTTCCTACCCCGTACGTGTGGATACCTTTGGAAGTGTTGATGCGAAGTTTCAGCACTAGGACGATCCGCAACTTGTGATGACCAGAAGGAGCATCAACACACTCATCGACTCTACTTCTGCTATGAGTCTGCGCGTCTAGTGTTAATCCTGTGAACTATTATTAGCAGAGATTCCTTATTTATACAATATATTTTTGAAATTGTGCTAGTGTAGCTTACCCGTAGCGCAACACCTATAAAAACTAGCTACGGAAACAATGGGCCTGTTCTTTTTGGTTGAAGCTTATGGCTTTTGGCTGCGGCTTGTGGCTTTTGGGTTGTTCGTACGAGAGATTACAGAGTAACAGAAACTCACGTGCGGTTTTTGCTGATATAAATGAAGTTAGTATAGTATGTACTACAATTAACTAATAAACTCTATCTTGAAAAGATACTCCGTTTAAAAGCTAGTTACTGTAGAAAAGCCGAGAATCAACTTTTAAAGGCTGAAAAGAACAGGGCCAAGGTATATTGGCACTTCATAGGCGTGCATGCATCCAAGTTGCTTGAATTATCGTAAAAATGGCTGGTTAGCCTAACAACTATTTTTTAAAAAAAACTCAAGATACTATATATAATAAATACTGCAATTGCCAAAGGCATCGTGGTTTTTGACAATACTGCAAAAAACCATAGTATTCATAAACTGTTTCATACCTACGATATGAAAAACTGTGAAACTGTGGTTTTTAAAAGCCACAACATCCAAACAGGGTCTAAATGTCTAAAATTGGTGTTTTCTCTATAGCATAATATAGTTTTATATAAACTATAATATATAACTCATTTAGTATTATTCTACCTCTCATATATTAATAAATTTATATATTTCATATAAACATATGATAAATTTATGAAAATATCTTTATTTCATTCGAATTTAAATTGTTATTGGACCCCGTTCCCCGCATATTCCCCATGAGAATAGGGATAGAAGCGAAGTCTTTTCCGATTGCTAAATAGGGAGGTGGCAGCGGCGGATCCAGGATTTTTAGAATGGGTGTTCGGATTTCGGAGCTAAGTTGCTCGAATACGTCGATACCACAGCGCACTGTCACCCCCCAAAATACCGATATAACGACACATGTATGTAGATATAATAGAAATACATAAATTATAGAAATTAATGATTTCTTACGAGGAAATGGGCGACATAGGGCGAGCATAATTATATGAATTAAACAACAAATTATAGAGATAAATGAGAGCTGTATATCTTGTTGATCTTGCCTTTTTTTTATTATTTCCCTATCAGTAAGAACTGTCCATCTAAGAGGAAATTGTATATTCCTTCCATGGAGCAAAACAGACTAAGAAAGAAAATAAGTGGAGTGTGATGGAGCACACCTAGATCTGAAGAGAGTACGATGACAATAAGTTGGAGGTGCTACTCACTTCCCAATGTCACGCTCCCTCCCGGCTACCACGCTATTCCCTACCTCCGTGTTCGTTGTACCACTGCCTGCTTGCCCGCGACACCTCTCTGCTCGCCCGCGCTGCCACACGTTCACTTTACACCACGTGCCGCCTCACGCATGATTGTCGTCACATCATGGCACCACGTCCGCGTCCACCGGTCATCACTCGCCTCTAGCCTGCACCTCTGCCCGCTCGCCACTTAAAGGCCGAAGCTGCCTCCCACACAGACAGCCACAAGATGAGAAATAAAACAAATATTAGGATTTTGTTTATATCTTTACATCTTTGAATGTGAGGAGAGCTGAAGTAGAAAGAAAAATAGGTCTAATGTATTACATGGGCTGCGCGCGAGATACGAGGAGTGCGAGCTGAATTTAATTGCAGGTATAAAATATAATTTTAACACAACTAATAGTATATATATATAAATATAATATACCTATTATATACCTGGTATTTATAAATTTTTTTGGATGTTCAGCTGAATACCCATGACCTATACTGGATCCGCCAATGGGAGGTGGGACGGGAAGGCATTCTCCGTGGGAATAGTTTCGTTGTCATCCCTAATCGCATCGTAACAATGCTAGCTAAATAGAGAGTAGGGATGGAAAGACATTCTTCGCGGTAATAGACCCGTTGTCATCTCTATTCATGTGGTAACTGTTGGATTATATGTGGGCCAAGCCCATATAATAAGAATAATTCCTATTAAATCTCAAAGGCCCACTCATGCAAAGGAGGCATGCATGTGACCTTTAGTACCATATTGCTAGTTCTAGGAGAGGAAGACCACCTTAAAAGGGATGGTGCACTCCTAGCCACTTGAGGCATGTGTGGGAGAGAACTAGAGGATAACACGCGCGCGCTCGCTCGCCTCGCCTCGCCGGGCCGGGCCGGGCTGGGCGGGCGGCGCGGGCGCACGGCACCTGCGTGAATGGTCCGCCAAAATCCGCTCCAGGTGCTTGCGCAGACGCGGCTTCCTTTTGCAGTTTTATTTTGCTGTTTTGAGTGGCGGTGAATCCGGATCGGTTACGGTTGCTAATCCGGTTCGGTTACGAGTTATGGAGAACGTGCAGGCGTCTTGATCACGCGTCCTGGTCTTCTATAAATACAGAGCCGCCGCCTTCATACAGAATATGCGAAATTCAATCTAGGGTTTTGCCTCCTCCATCCATTGTGCTGCGCCGTCCCACGTAGTCTACTCCGTCCCGTCCGCCGGCGTGCACTGTCGTTCGGGAGAGCAGGTCTCCGGAACCGTCGCCTTCGAAGTCCTGCACCGGGAGAGGGCGAATAAGGTTTTTGGGAAGCGCTCTGCGCGACTGCTCGCTGTAGCTCTGGCTCGTCTTCCTCGTCGTTCGGCTTCGGCGAATCGTCATCGACTTCGTGTCATCCTCACCGTGCCTGCGGCGTCTACATCGGCAAACCGATCAGAACAGAACCATCGGTACGTAACAGTCATGTTCTCCGTATTAGATCTGTTCATGTACAGTTTCCTGGTTTACATGTCTAGATCTTTTATGCCTGTGATGGTTCTGTTATTTTGCGTGCATGATGTCATGATTTATTTATGGAATAAATTAAACCTACATGTGCTTACATTTTCAACAATCCAAAAACCTTATTGTAGGCACTGTGGTTTTACTATGGCTGGATTTGCCGATGCACTGAGGCCGGATAAGTTCTCCGGTGTGCACTTTAAGAGATGGCAGATCAGGGTCACTCTGTGGCTTACTGCTATGAATGTATTCTGGGTTAGTAATGGCAAGCCTGAAGGTGTTCTTGATGCTGAAAAGCAGAAAGAATTCGAGACTGCCACTACTCTTTTTGTTGGATGCATTCTTAGTGTTCTTGCTGACCGTCTGTGCGAGGTGTATATGCACATGACAGACGCAAAGGAGTTATGGGATGCACTGAATTCCAAATACGGTGCTACTGATGCCAGCAATGACATGTATGTCATGGAGCAATTTCATGACTACAAGATGGTTGATAACCGTTCTGTAGTAGATCAGGCTCATGAGATACAGGCCATTGCCAAGGAACTCGAACTCCTGAAGTGTGCCTTACCCGACAAGTTTGTGGCTGGATGTATTATTGCGAAATTACCTTCTTCATGGAGGAATTTCGGAACAGCACTCAAACACAAGAGACAAGAATACTCTGTTGAGAATCTGATTGGGTCTCTTGAAATTGAGGAGAAAGCTCGGGAAAAGGACGCTGTGTCTAAGGGTGATGGAGGGCAGTCTAGTGCCAATGTGGTACAGAAACCCTCAAGCAAGAACAAAGGGAAATTTGTTAAAGCCCAACAGACAACCAACTTCAAGAAGAAGAAGAACAACAACAATCAGGATGATAGAACTTGCTTTGTGTGCGGTGAGCCTGGTCACATGGCCAAGAAGTGCCCACAACGCAAAGGAAAGAAGGCACCTGCAGGACAGACTTCTAAGTCTGTCAACGTGACCATTGGCAAGACTGGAGATGGGACTGGGTATGGTAATTTACCTACTGTTCTTTCAGTTAGTCAATCTACCAATTGGTGGATTGATACAGGAGCTAATGTACATGTGTGTGCTGATATTTCGTTGTTTTCTTCTTATCAGGTCGCCCGAGATTCCTCCGTCCTAATGGGGAATGGGTCACATGCTACTGTTCATGGTGTTGGCACGGTAGATCTGAAGTTTACTTCGGGAAAGATCGTGCAGCTGAAGAACGTGCAGCATGTCCCTTCTATAGACAAGAATCTCGTTAGTGGCTCCCGTTTATGTAGAGACGGGCTTAAGTTGGTATTTGAGTCTAATAAAGTAGTCGTGTCTAAACATGGACATTTTATTGGTAAAGGCTATGAGTGCGGAGGCTTGTTCCGCTTTTCCCTATCAGATTTCTGCAATAAGACTGTAAACCATATTTGTGGCAGTGTGGATGATGAGGCTAATGTTTGGCACTCACGTCTATGTCATATTAATTTTGGTTTGATGTCTCGGCTTTCCAGTATGAATTTAATTCCAAATGTTTCCATCACCAAAGGTTCTAAATGACATAGCTGTGTGCAATCAAAGCAACCTCGTAAGCCTCACAAGGCTGCCGAGGAGAGAAACTTGGCACCACTAGAACTCCTGCATTCAGATCTTTCTGAGATGAATGGCGTGTTGACGAAGGGTGGAAAACGATATTTCATGACATTGATTGATGATGCAACTAGGTTCTGTTATGTGTATTTATTGAAAACGAAAGATGAGGCTTTAGACTATTTTAAAATCTATAAGGCAGAAGTTGAAAACCAGTTAAATAGAAAGATAAAAAGACTTAGGTCAGATCGTGGTGGAGAGTATTTCTCAAACGAATTTGACTTATTTTGTGAGGAACATGGCATTATACATGAGAGGACTCCTCCTTATTCCCCCGAGTCAAATGGGATTGCCGAAAGGAAAAACCGCACGTTGACTGACTTGGTGAATGCCATGTTAGATACTGCGGGATTACCTAAGGCATGGTGGGGGGAGGCTTTGCTAACGTCTAATCACGTATTAAATAGAGTTCCTAACAGAAATAAGGACAAAACACCATACGAGGTATGGATTGGGAGAAAACCATCACTTTCTTACTTGCGTACATGGGGGTGCTTGGCGAAAGTTAATGTGCCAATAACTAAGAAACGCAAGCTTGGACCTAAAACTGTGGACTGCGTCTTTCTGGGATATGCTAATCATAGCATTGCCTATAGATTTTTGATAGTTAAAACTGAGGTACCTGACATGCATGTTGGTACAATTATGGAGTCTCGAGATGCAACATTCTTTGAGAATATTTTTCCTATGAAGGATACACATAACACTACTAGTCAACCTTCTGAAATAATTCCCAGTTCAATCACATCACCTGAACCTTTTGAACATACACATGAACTTGTCAATGAGGAGGATGACAGTGGAGCTCCTAGAAGGAGCAAGAGACAAAGGATATTCAAATCCTTTGGTGATGATTTCACTGTGTACCTTGTGGACGACACTCCCAAGTCTATTTCAGAAGCGTATGCATCCCCTGATGCAGACTACTGGAAGGAGGCTGTCCGTAGTGAAATGGATTCCATTATCGCTAATGGAACCTGGGAGCTGACAGATAAACCTTATGGGTGCAAACCTGTAGGGTGCAAGTGGGTGTTCAAAAAGAAGCTTAGGCCTGATGGTACTATTGAAAAATATAAGGCTCGGCTTGTTGCCAAGGGCTATACTCAGAAAGAAGGCGAAGATTTCTTTGACACTTACTCACCTGTTGCTAGACTGACCACAATTCGAGTACTACTTGCTTTGGCTGCCTCACATGGTCTTCTCGTTCATCAAAAGGACATTAAGACAGCTTTTCTTAACGGAGAGCTGGATGAGGAAATTTACATGGAACAGCCTGATGGATTTGTAGTAGAAGGTCAAAAAGGCAAGGTGTTAAAACTGTTGAAATCTTTGTATGGTCTGAAACAAGCCCCTAAGCAGTGGCATGAGAAGTTCGATAGAACACTGACATCTGCAGGCTTTGCTGTCAATGAGGCAGATAAATGTGTATACTATCGTTATGGTGGGGGTGAGGGAGTTATTCTATGTTTGTATGTGGATGACATCTTGATTTTTGGGACAAACATTAGTGTGATAAATGAGGTCAAATCATACTTGTCTCAAAACTTTGATATGAAAGATCTGGGAGTGGCTGATGTTATTCTAAACATTAAATTGGTTAGAGGTGAGGATGAGATTACACTTTTGCAATCTCATTATGTGGAAAATGTCTTGAGCCGTTTTGGCTTTTCTGATAGCAAGCCTTCTCCAACACCTTATGATCCTAGCGTGTTACTTCGTAAGAATAAGAAAATTGCTAGGAATCAGCTGGAATACTCCCAGATAATTGGGTCACTAATGTACCTAGCTAGTGCAACAAGGCCAGACATCTCCTTTGCTGTGAGCAAATTGAGTCGGTTTACATCTAACCCAGGAGATGATCACTGGAAGGCGCTTGAGCGAGTGTTGCGCTATCTGAAAGGTACCTCGAACTTTGGACTTCACTATACTGGGTACCCGTCGGTGCTGGAGGGTTACAGTGATTCCAACTGGATCTCTGATGCTGATGAGATCAAAGCCACTAGTGGATATGTTTTCACTATTGGTGGTGGTGCTGTTTCATGGAGGTCTTGCAAACAGACCATTTTGACGAGGTCAACCATGGAAGCAGAGCTTGCGGCACTAGACACTGCTATTGTTGAGGCAGAATGGCTACGAGATCTATTGATGGATCTACCTACGGTGGAAAAGCCAGTGCCAGCTATCCTTATGAACTGTGATAATCAAACCGTTATCGCTAAAGTGAACAGTTCTAAGGATAATATGAAATCGTCTAGGCATGTTAAGAGACGATTGAAGTCTGTCAGGAAATTGAGAAACTCCGGAGTTATAACCTTGGATTACATCCAAACAGATAAAAACCTGGCAGATCCCTTTACAAAGGGACTATCACGGAATGTGATAGATAGTGCATCGAAGGAGATGGGTATGAGACCCATGTGAGTTATCTATGGTAGTAACCCAACCTATGTGATCGGAGATCCCGTGAATTAGGATCTGGGAAAAACAAGCCATTAGTTAACTGGAGGAGAGTAATTTTAACCCTCTCTATGTGAAGATGCAATACTCTCAGAAACTGCAAGGCAGGTTGACTAAGGTCTTAATGTGTTCCATTGGCTTTTAGAAGCGAAGACGCTATCCTGCAGAGCGTTCTTGAAAGAACACACCTATATGAGCCCGACTGTTAGTCGCAGTCTATGGAGATCTTGGGTAATCTCCTACTAAGCTCATGAAGAGACCAAGGAGTATGACTTATACGCTCCAACCGAGGGGTAGCCTACTGGCGGCCTAGTATCAGTTAAGTCTTTAAGTGAAGCTTGCTTGCACCAAACTTGCAATTCAAGGCATAGTCCATTGTTCAAGTTGTGAGTAAGTGTAGCTTGGAGTTCTAGGTGGATGTTCAACCTTAATCGGTCTCCATCGAAATACTGATATATAAATAGTACATTGGCATTCAGGCAAATCTCTGTGGGACTTTGAGATCTGGTGGGGGATTGTTGGATTATATGTGGGCCAAGCCCATATAATAAGAATAATTCCTATTAAATCTCAAAGGCCCACTCATGCAAAGGAGGCATGCATGTGACCTTTAGTACCATATTGCTAGTTCTAGGAGAGGAAGACCACCTTAAAAGGGATGGTGCACTCCTAGCCACTTGAGGCATGTGTGGGAGAGAACTAGAGGATAACACGCGCGCGCTCGCTCGCCTCGCCTCGCCGGGCCGGGCTGGGCTGGGCGGGCGGCGCGGGCGCACGGCACCTGCGTGAATGGTCCGCCAAAATCCGCTCCAGGTGCTTGCGCAGACGCGGCTTCCTTTTGCAGTTTTATTTTGCTGTTTTGAGTGGCGGTGAATCCGGATCGGTTACGGTTGCTAATCCGGTTCGGTTACGAGTTATGGAGAACGTGCAGGCGTCTTGATCACGCGTCCTGGTCTTCTATAAATACGGAGCCGCCGGCTTCATACAGAATATGCGAAATTCAATCTAGGGTTTTGCCTCCTCCATCCATTGTGCTGCGCCGTCCCACGTAGTCTACTCCGTCCCGTCCGCCGGCGTGCACTGTCGTTCGGGAGAGCAGGTCTCCGGAACCGTCGCTTTCGAAGTCCTGCACCGGGAGAGGGCGAATAAGGTTTTTGGGAAGCGCTCTGCGCGACTGCTCACTGTAGCTCTGGCTCGTCTTCCTCGTCGTTCGGCTTCGGCGAATCGTCATCGACTTCGTGTCATCCTCACCGTGCCTGCGGCGTCTACATCGGCAAACCGATCAGAACAGAACCATCGGTACGTAACAGTCATGTTCTCCGTATTAGATCTGTTCATGTACAGTTTCCTGGTTTACATGTCTAGATCTTTTATGCCTGTGATGGTTCTGTTATTTTACGTGCATGATGTCATGATTTATTTATGGAATAAATTAAACCTACATGTGCTTACATTTTCAACAGTAACAAGGCCGGACCGTGAGGAGCTTCTGGGTCGGCCCTCATGCATGGCTGCAATGGGAAACTGGGCTAAGGAACGTGGTGCTGCCTGAAAGGCTGCAACCGTGCCCTTTGCTCACTGCAGTTGATGGGCCTGTGATTTGACCTCTCAACTATTTCGCATAGGCTTTGGGGCCGCACAGTGCAAGTTTACATCTTATGAAATTCACACCATCTCCTCAAAAAAGAACAAGAAAGAGAACAAATTCACCAAAAATTACTTGTACAAATAAATTATTCACACTGATTCAAAGTCACTAATTTCTTCTCTGAATCAAGTAAAGCGCACAAACTTATTCGAATTAAGTTACAAGTCAATAACTGGCACACGAACTGATTCAAAGTTACAAAATTATCTCTATCATTTTATTACAAGGGGTTCAGGACAGAAATTTCAATTTTTCAATCAAGGGACATCCTACAATAAAAAACATGATGCTAGACATGCACCAAAACTAGTCTACCAAGAACTCAGGCCTTTACATTACTACAAAACTACTTTTACTTAAGAAGTTCAGAACTTCAGATGCGTTAAAACTAAATTTTTGACTAGAGTGCAGACATATACAATACTGAAGATAATTCCTGTCCACAATGTGACATAACTGAGTGCATGGAACTGAACATAGAATGCATGCCACATAATTTCATAATCCTTGTGCATAATCTGACATAACACAAAGTGTCTACAATACCGTAACATCAATCAGAGGAATTCCTAGTTAATGATCATTTAACAAAACACCTTTCCAGAACACCTCTTCCACAACACCACCTACTTGTTTAATACTTGGCAACCAAAACACCCTTCCAGAACACCTCTCCCAGCACCAACTTAACAATTTTCACAGTTTCAGTTATCAGATGAAACCCTTCCAGAACCCTGCAAAAGAAACAAGATAGATGGATCGAGTGAAAAAAAATGTAATGTTTTCATAATAATAAATCTTTTGTGCTTTCTGTTCTTGGTTTCTTGCTGGCAACGCCATTTTCCCTTTGAATCTTCCAAGGCCATCAAAGTTACGCATTCAAAACTTAAACGAACTGCACCAAGCTTAAGTAGAATAAAAATGTGATATTCAAAACATTTTATCACATCCCCTATAGCCAAATCCTTGTTACTAGTCTAGTACCATGGAAGTATGGGACAAGTGTCTTGTTGCAGTGACGGATCCAGAACTAATTTTGAACCGGGCGGGGGGGGGGGGGGGGGACGCGTATCCCCTGCCTTCAACGTCACTGCCGTTGGGTCACTGACGCGTGGGCCCCCACGGCTCGTGGGGCCCACGCGTCAGTGACCCAACGGCAGTGACGTTGAAGGCAGGGGATCTCAATCCGGGGGGGTTAGTGGGACATAAACAACAAATGATAAATAAACGAAACATAAATCGAACTATTTTCTGCAATCTAAAATCATACATAACTAGAATAGGTACATAGTAAAAATGCAAAATACAATAAAAATCATATATACACAAGTGCATAACCACAATTGAACTGTTCTGTTATGCATCCATTCAAATTGTAGCTACTAATTGAATTGTTCTTTAATGCATTCTGGAACATTAGGTATGTTTGATATGAACACATGCATAGTACAAACCATACAGACCTAAATATGTATTCCTGATGTTTTTGTGTGAACTACTACCATGCTAAAATTAGTCCAAGCCAAGCACCAGGAAACATGATACTAATTGCTAAGTGGTAGACAAGTAGCACAAAACTAGATCGAGCATAAACAAATTTAGTATAATATTATTCTATCACATCGTGTGCGCGTACAAGACTACAAGTACCACAAATAAATTAGGCCTCGTAAAGAACAAAAAGACAAGCACGGAAGCACAGTATGCCACACGACTTAGTACTTACCACGTTCATGCCCAATTGGCCCAAGTGCCCAATTCGCGTTACTCGACGGCAACAACTCTAGTCTCCAGACGATAGATCTAGTCCAGATATTTCCCGGAAGCTCCTCGGCTCCTCCAGCAGAAATCGCTAGATCCCCTTGGCTTGATGCCTTGATCCCTTCCCCTCCGGCCTCCCTCATAGCCAGGCTCACAGTAGTCAGCACTCACTAGATCTAGACGCCCAGTGGCCCAGGCGCTTGGTCGGATGCCGCCTGCTTGGAGCCCCATCAGCCAACCGCAGCGCCCACCTCCAAGCCGTCCAAGCCGGCGAAGTCGCCCACCGACCGCCCAGGACTCAGCGTCTCGGCCACTCGCCAACGGTGCAACACTGTCGCCAACCACAGGAGCACTTCACAAAAGGGATTAGGGATCGAATTACTAGCTTGTTGCTGCTGTGGTGCTGCTGAAAGGCAGCCGAAATGATTTATTTGGTTGGCCTGGCCACGTGGGCTTCATGCTTCGGTATTTGGGCCCTGTTTGGCAGAGCTCTAACTCTAGGAAATCTGTAGATTTCCTAGAGCTGGTCATCTGTAGCTCTAGGAAATCTTGGATCTAGAGTTGCAGGCATGTTAAGTGCATTTCATTTATATTATATATTAAATAAAAATATTTAAATCACTTTAATTTAGTCAACAAAATACAGATCCAGTATAGATCTCGAAGCTAGAGCTGTGCCAAACGGGGCCTTGGTTTTGGTAGGCTTTGGCCTTTGATGCTTTGCTAGTTTGCTACTTGTTGCTGAATGCCATGGTTGGTTGGCCCACGTCCAAGTGCATGGCTTATTGGTTTATGACTTTATACGTGTCTTGCTCGCTCTTGAGTCTTTGTCTCTCGACCGACAGTGACGACGTCCGAGGTCCAACGACAACCTCGCATGGCGCAATTGCACCCTGTAGTAGGAGTGGCCCCCATCTGAGCCCATCCGGCCTATTAGGGAATCGTAAGGCCCATCAGGATATATGTAATGACCTGCATACCCTTAGAGGAGACAAATGTGTGTAAGGGCAAAGTTGTAATTATACTCTATGAGGAAATATATACATGCCCCACACATGGAGAGGGGATAAGCATTGTTCATCCATCTCAACACTCCACTACTCTCCTACTTTACTGTTTGATCAGTAGCCACAATAATTAGCGCCGTCCGTGGGGATGACAGAGAGCAAGCCGTAAAATTTGAGAAGTGATGACACTAAAGAAAACTTCATCGATGACGAGGAAGAAGCGGAGCACAACTGCAGCGCTCGCAAATGCCAGGGCCTCGGTCGGCGGACCGCCTGCGTCAATGTCAGGAACCTGCATTGAAGGTAACACTGGTGCCACAAACATCGATGTCCACATCCGTGGCACAGTGGCTAGCCCTGCCGAGGGCGCGATAGCTGGCCTCGTTAGCGGCACCCAAATCAGCGGGAGCAACGACGTCGGTGCTCGTGCTGGCATGATCAGCGACCCGACGTCCAGCGTGGGGGCGACGGGTGGCCCTGATGGCCGCACTGATCTCGTTACCGACCTTGGGGCCCACTGCACCGATGCACCAAGCAGCCCTGGTGGGCAGGCTATAGTCGCCAGCAACCCGACAGCACACACCATCGCTAAGGCTGGTGCAGCCACCTCGACAGTGGAAAATGCCCTGCTGGCAGCCCTCGGTACGTTGCAGCGCGAGCTGATAGATCTCCGAGGTGCTGTGCGGGAAATGTAAGAGGCTCGGAGCTAGCAGGAGGTGCAGAGCCAGCAAACCCCGCCGGCAGCAGCGGTAGAAGCTACACCAGACCGGGCGGACAACCGTGGCGCTCCTATCTCCGGTCGCATTGCGCTTTGACGTGTAGATCTGGAGTCCCCCTTTCCGCTGGCCTGCAGCAGTCGGCGTGGCCGAAGGACTTCAAGCTCCCCACCATCAAACTGTACAAGGGCGATACAGACCCCAGGGAGTTCGTTCGCGTGTACAAGATCACCATCGAGGCTGTCGGCAGGGATGACTCCACCAAGGCGAAGGGGTTGCCGCTCGCTCTGCAGAGAGTAGCGCTTTCCTAGTTCTTGACCGCCTCTATAACAACTTCCAGGGAAACTACGTGTGGGAGCAGATCTGAGACCGCCTCTATAACAACTTCCAGGAAAACTACGTCGAGCGCGTCGACACAGACCAACTTTTCGCCATCAAGCAGAAGCCCTCGAAAAGGTTTTGAGAGTACTTCAAGCGCTTTGCCAAGGCTCACTACCTAGTCAAGGACATCATGAGACCACTATCATCAATGCAGCGATCCAGGGCCTTCGCCTGGGGCCACTAGCTGAATACAACGCGCGTAAGCCGATAAAGACGGTGGCCAAGCTCTTCGACAAGATGGAGGAGTATGCGAGGGCAGAAGAGGATGCACAGTGGCGCAGAGGCGACACCTCTGACACCAAGCAGGCGGAGGACTCACCGAAGGACTCCTCTAAGTGTGAGCAAGACTCCTCGAAGGACACCTCCAATGCAAATAAGACTCGTCGAACGACAAATCCAACTACAAACAGCGCAAGTCCCAGAGGCTCGCTTTGTCTTTGACATCGAAGGCGGCTCCGACGATAGCGCCCCCGCTGGCCGATGACGGGGTCGTAGAGGTCATGGATGCGGGCGAGGCCGAGGCCGCGACGATGGGACACATGGCAAAGTGAAGTGCCAGTAGCACAGACTGTGGTGCAAGGTGCACGGCCGCGGTAACCACCTCACGCGGACATGCCCCCACCATTGTGACACTTCGCCAAAGCGTCGTCAGGAATAGAGCCCTAGAAGCCGGGACACCGGCGGTGGCCCACATGCAACAGCCCCAAGAGGGCTTCCTGTGAATACAGGCCCCAGAGGGAGGCCAGCGATGCGTTATAAATGTCATATCCGGGGGTTCCTCCCTAGAATTTCATCCGACGGTAGCAGAAAGCCTACGCTCGTCGGTTGCATCATGTAGCGGCGTATCCGGCACAGGCTCCACCGACTTGGGCGCAAAACGACATCACCCTCACCGTTGCCGATGCGGAGGGAGTCAACTTTCCCCACCAGGATCCTCTGGTGATCTAGGTCACCATTGCAGGCTGCGATGTTAAGTGTGTCCTGGTTGATGGGGGCAGTTCTGCCGATATGCTATTCGCGGCCTTCGACCAAGTGGGAATTCGGCGTAGCAGGTTAGGCCCCTCGGGAATCCCGCTTCAGGGCTTCGGGGGTCAACCGTTGAAAGCCCTAGGCCAGATACAGCTACAGGTATCCTTCGGGCAAGGCGATAGTGCGAGGAGTGAGGATATCACTTTCGATGTCGTCAACCTCCCGTACCCGTATAACGCCATCCTGGGACACCTGACCTTTAATGCCTTTGGGGCAGTCCTGCACCATAGCTTTCTATGCATGAAACTCCTAGTCCCACAAGGCATCGTCACCATGTTTGGGGACCATGACCTCGCCCAGCAGATAGAGCTTGGCACCCGAGGCCCACATCGGAAGGTGTAGGTGCTCACGAACACCCCAGAGCAGGCACGCCCTCCGCCCCGGGGTGGACGCCCAACCTCGGCCGGACGGTAGAGTCAAGAGAGTCACCCTGCACACCGCTGACCATCAGGTGCCCATTGGTGAGGGCCTTTCCCCAGAAGTCGAGCGGGACCTACTCTGAGTACTTTGGGACAACACAGATGTCTTCGCGTGATCACCAACCGACATAAAGGGTGTGGACTGTGCCATCATCGAGCACACTCTTGCGGTCTGCCCTGACGCCAAGCCGGTCAAGCAGAGACTCCGGTGCATGTCTCTCGAGCATCAGCAGGTGGCAAAGGCAGAGTTCGCGAAGCTACTCCAGTCTGGGGTCATCCGTGAAGTTCAGCACCTGGACTGGCTCGCAAATTCGGTGCTGGTGAAAAAGGCCAATGGTGTGTGGCGCATGTGTATTGACTTCACCTAGCTACCAGCTTTGCTGCCACCACCTCGAATGGTAGGGTACGGAGTGCTCGCGTGTCTACCTCATTTGGCAGCCAGCTCTGCTGCCACCTCTTCGAAGGGTTGCGAATGGTAAGGGACGAAGCGCTCGCACGTCTACTTCATTTGACCGCCTCTACTTTCACAAAATGAGGGGGCTGTGTCGACCCTTCGTTCCTACCCTACTTCGCACATATTGTGCGCTACGTGCTGGAGGACAAAGCCCGCGACACTCGCTTGGCACCCGAAGTCCTAGTTATTGATCGTGTTCCCGAGCACTCCCAGCCACGACAAGTGTTATAGAAGTGAGCATAATCACAAAAGGGAGATGGGAGCACATGTTTGCTTTGGGTAATGCTTCCATTAAATGTGCGAGGGGTAGTGTTTACAAGTACATTCATTCAGGCTAGGTTAAAACCACTACTTGTCCGACTCCTCTTCTACTTTAATGTATTCTCGTCTCGGTGTCTCCCCCGTCAAACACCACGTTTCCCAAAAATGCAGGGAATCCTTCACCCAGCCCTAGTGTCGAAGGCGCCACCGAACCATAAGGTCCGAAACTAGCAAACGGCCTCTATCAAGCACCTGCTCGCCAAAAGTACAAAGATATGAGAAGAACTTCAAAATTTTTATTGCATTGCCAAAAAGGGTAGAGGCGTAAAACACTATTTTACAAAACATTGACATGGGGTACATAAAACGAGCTACATGTGCGGGCACGAAGCTTTGACATCACACCTGTAGGTCGACACCGTGTTCGGAGCCGACGGTGCCATCTTCGTCATGCCACGGGACTTCATCTAGCCAGGCCCCAAAGTTGACACCGCCTTGCGGGCTTCGCCTCATGGCTACCTTCGCTGCGGCCTCACCGATGTAGTCCCAGATTCGCTGGTGGATTGCCCGTATGGAGCGTCGGACTGCGTGCACCGCCCTGGACATAATCCCACTTCCGGCAGGCAACTCTAGCTGCGGGGTAGCCAGCTCCCCAACATGCGAGCAGCCCAGGTGGTGGAGAAGGCTGAGGACGATCCGGGTCATCACCAGTGAGCAGTGGTTGCCGAAGGAGCACGCGGCACTTAGTGCGAGGGCAGACGCCTCCCCAACCCTCCGGAGGGTCCTCGACAGATCCTCGGGCCCAAATGTGCGAGGTGGCACCACGATGGAGACATCGGTGAGTGCGTTCTCTAAATCCTCCATCGAGCTCCACGCCGCCACCGAAGCGTCGCGCAGCGCTCAGTCTTTCTCTCCGATTGCAGCAACTAGCCGAGCCTTCTCCTTTTCGAGTGCGGCAATCTGCTGTAGCAGGCCCTCGCACTCTTCGAAGGCCAGGCATTGCATTCGCTTCACCAGAGCCTGCGCGTCCGTGATCGCCTTCGCACCCTCTGTCTCAATGAAGCGGATGCACTCATCCTTGGAGGCACATGCGGCGTTAGCTTCTTCCGCGGACTGCCGGGCAGCGGTGGCCTCCAGCTCCACCACATGGAGTCGGTCCTCCAGGCTACTCCGTTCATGAGCCCAGGTCACCTGCAGAGCGTGTGCAAGGGCAAAGGCCTGTACAATGCTGCAATTAGCGACATCTCTACAAAGGTAGGCGCGGTCAAAGAATGGGTTCCTTCATCTCTGCCGCTTCCAGAGCGCCCTCCAGGAGCTCTGGTCCGCATGACGAGAGCGTTCGCTGGTCTAAGCTAGCATCCATGCAATCTGCGGCCCATTGCAAAGCTCGCAACGCCTTCGGTCGAGGGATGAAGTTCACCACTGTCAAGTGTCAGGCCTCCATCCCGGCGAATTCCACGGGGGAGGACATCAAGGATACGTCCAGGGCAGGTACGCCCGACCCCCTGCGGTCACTCCTGTTGTTGGAGCCTTGCACGTGCCCCGGAGATCGCGTGCTCGTTGATGCCAACGATACTGTCAGTGAGCAGATCGGGGAAAGTCTCACGAAGTCGCGAGAAGAAAATGAGTTATTTTTACCTGCATCATGGAGAGGTGAAGGTCGTCGCGAAGCCACGCCTGTGTCCATAGGAGCAACTGCGGGGGCATCTCGACCATCCTGGGTGGCGAACTCCACTTCGGGCCACGCAGCATCTGCCTTGAAGGCCGACTCCAACAGCGTAGTAACCACTACGTGGAACCCTTCGCTCGCCCCTGCAGGTCAAGTTGTGTGGGCATGCTTCACACTTGGTGCCTCTGAAGGTGCCTCCTCGGCCCCCGTAGCTGGCATAGGTGACGACGCTTCACATTCACTGACGTCAGCGTCGCCTCTGCGGTGCCCAACGCCCTCATCGCCCGCGTCGCTCACGAGACCCTTATCGTCGGTTGCGTCACGCTCCGCCTCCACCTCCAGGTCGGAGTTTGCGTGCTCTGCCAGGTCAGAGTCGGTAACCGTCATGGTCTCAGGCCCGGCGGGTCCTTCAGGAAGGGTGGCAGGTGACCGAGCCCTTCCGCGAGGGGGAGATGCTTCTCCCTTGTCATCGCCATCTCGAGGGCGACCTTGGCCAATGGTTGGCATGGGGGGCTCCGACACAGGGATGCCGAGAGCTTCATAGATGCAGTTTATCCGCCCCACGTTCGCCGTCACCAACTCCCGAAAACTATGCTCCTTGGCTACACAAGACCCAAGGAACACTGTCGCGGCGTGCTTTGCGTCCTCGAGGAGGAGCTCTGCGAAAAAGGAAGGGTTAAAGCTGCAAACTGACAGTGATCACGTCGTGCACAACAAGGGTGATCAAAGACTCACTCGGATCGGTGGGCCTGGGCAGCGAAGCCACCGTCGGATGAATGTCATCATCGCGGGCAGGCCCAGGTTGCACACTCCACTACCAGGCCAGCGGAGCCACCCCGAACATTAGAAACTCCTTTGTGAGGTCCCGCATGTTAAACCGGAGGGCTACCCCTACCAGCCTCCATGCCCGATGTTCATCATCGCGGTCCAAAGTCACTGAAGGCGAAGTGTTGAACTCCATCGGGTGGCCCGTGCACTTCAGGCTGCTGCCGCCTTTTGCGGGATGGTAGAACCACTTCTGCATCCAGTTCGACTCCCACTTCACCCGGGTTGCATTCGCCAGGAATAGCTTCGTGCACGACGGACGGAGCACGAAGTTCACGCTCCCGAAGTTTGAATATTCCCCCCGTCTAGCTTCTTCGGTTGGCAGCGGGTGTCATGGAGGAACACGAACAGAGCGGCGCTAGGCCACACTGCCTCCGTCCGTGACGCCCAGTAGTAGACAGCCAGGCGTTTGGAGTGAGGTGCGCCAGCTCCAGCCCGTATGTCCGAAGTACTTCATCGACGAATAGTGCGGATGGGAATCGGAGTCTGGCTTCCAGGTACACAACGAAGACCACCGCCCTGACTTCGTGGGGTGTGGCTCTGTCTCATCGGCAGAGGAAAGACGAACCGCACTGCGGTCCAAAGGTTTTCCTCACGCAAAAGAGACCGAATGGTCTCCTCCATCACCAGGCTCTACCCCAGAATGTTTGAGCAAACGCCATTAAGCTTCCGCACCGCGCTCCACCGCTTGTTCACCAGCGACGGGTCACGGTCGACCAACTCATACTCCATCTCGGTCGTCGACTAGAGGAACCTCCGCGGCTTGACAATGCGACAACGCTCGGCTGGCGAGAACGATCGTCACCACGGGCCATCTTAGCTACAGTCCTTCCGACGACGGCGAGCAGTACGCGACGACGGCCTCTTGGGTCAAACTCTCACGGCACTGGTGATCAGACGCTGCTGATGACGTGAAGAAGTGCGACAGGGGACGGCGGCGGAAGATGTTGTATACGGCGACGGTGCGCACGGTAGCAGTGGGTGAAAAGTAGTGTTGACGCAACAAGTGCAAAGTGAGGGACAGCGATGCGACGGTGATCGCTCTTTTAAAGCCTGTTCGGCTGCCCCACGATCGGGAAGCCCAATCGGTGGAAACTGACGCCGCATGACCTCCCAATCATGCCCGCACATGTGTCCCACGACGCCTCGAAAGCACACCCGGCCACGGTCAAACGCCCACTGACAACGCTCGATGCACAAATACAATTTTGCCGTGTGTCCCACTACGTTCGAAGGCTGGTTCGACTTCGGCGTGCAAACATCATCAAACCGGTCCACACGACCGCTGTCAAACGCGGACTGACAACGCATGACGCGCCAGTAAAATTCGACCGCATGTCTTGCTACTACCGAGGCGCGTTACGGCCTCAAGCGGAGGGGTGTTAAGATTTCAAGCGGATAGCGAAATTACTTCAGCCCGCACAGTCCATCATCGGAGGCATCACAGGCCGCACGGACGGAGGGGGCCAAAGGGCTCGGTGGCATGGTTTCGGCTCATGAGAAGCCCTTTACCATGAGAGGCTCCTGTAGTAGGAGTGGCCCCTACCTGAGCCCATCCGGACTATTAGGGAATCGTAAGGCCCAGAAGGATATATGTAATGACCCATATACCCTTAGGGGAAACAAATGTATGTAAGGGCAAAGTTATAATTATACTCTATGAGGAAATATATACACGCCCCGCATATGGAGAGGGGGCAAGCATTATTCATCCAGCTCAACACTCCATTACTCTCCTAGTTTACTATTTGGTCAGTAGCCACAACACACCCCAACAAGAGTAGGGGGCTAGAGGGGGTACCTACTCTCCGGCCGAAGGTAGGGTGGGTGCCAGCCTTCCTTGACCCACCGATAGGTATGCCACTGTCTTGTTGGATGCAAGCAAAAGAAAAGAAACAAGACAATAAACTAATAGACTACTACTGCTACCTCTTCCTATTAAGATGACAAAAAAGAGAAGTACTACCGCTACCTCTTCCGGCGGCAAGGACAGCCTCTAGGCCAGCTGAGGGGACAACCTTGAGGCCGGCGTGGTAGATGACGCTGCAGCAGTTGGAGGCGGAGGGGGAGGCGGCGCTCATGACCTTGCCCAGGACGTTGCCGCCTGCCGGCCATTGTGGATGAGTGGCGCAGCCGAAGGATGGTGTCTAGGAGTGGCACTCGCGAGTCGTTATCCATGCTCCCCTTGCGCTGCCAATGGGGTCTCATTAACCCTAGGGTTGATAGATCCCGTCCTTATTGGATCTCTTAATTTTAGGAGGGGAGGGGGGCACATTACCGTTTAGTGCTAAAATTTTAGGAGTAGGCCATGTGGGCCAACGGGCCAAACCAACCACCCTTGCACCCCTAGCTGGTGTCCTCCTTGTAGGACCCCATATTAACATCCGGCATCCACTGTGATTCCACCGCACTATTCTCTGGATCAGTAGATAGTGCTCACAGGTTACAGTTCTGAACATCAAAGTACATATCATGCGGAAGGGTAAATTTAATAGTAGACTTACACATGGACCGATTAGGCCAAAATCCATAAAATGCAGCAGCGGAAACGAAGCACGCAGGTAGGACCTCCAGGACATGCCCACAGGCAGCCAACTGGAGGTTCGCGACCTAGCACTTGACATCTTTATCATCTTTGCCATCATGACCAATAGTGTTGCTGAGGCATAGTGATCTGATTCCTGATTCTGGATTTGTTGTGAGAGCGAGTGTGAGCACAACCAACGTGCTCCGCGAGCTAATACACAGGATGCAAATAAATAGTATGCATGGCTTATCAAAGGAGAGGCTCGGGTTATTTCATTTGCCATAAATTGCTTTTAGAAGTATTATTATTATTTAATCATAGTGTTAGTGTTGCTGCCTAAACTTCACATAGTGATTACCATAATTGACTTAATCCACCAAAAATACACTTTCTTTATTGATTGCTGTCTAAGACTCCAAATAGCGAGTAACATTATTTAATTAATCCACCGAACACACACTTTCTATATTGAGTGCTGTCTAAAACTCCAAACAGCGAATATCATCAATTATACAATCCACCAATCAATTGATGCCTAAATCCCCAAACAGCAAGTATCATAATTTATATAATCCACCGATCAATTGCTGCCTAAGACTTCAATCAGCTAGTGACATCATTTATTTAATCCACTGACTATACACTCATTGCTGCCTAAGACTCCAAACAACGAGTGTCATCATTTATTTAATTCACCGAAATCATTCGTATCAGGACTTTCTAACAATTCAATCCTCTTGTTATTGATCCAAAACCATAATTTGCTCTTCCAATAATCAATCTTATTTTTTATTATCTAACTCTAATTAGTTCACTAGTATACCTCCACAAAGAATATCAGTGATCAAATCTACGATTCGCTAGTAAACATCCACCAAGAATATCATTAATCAAGATTATACTCCAATAATTGTTATCATTCCTCCAATCCCCAAAATTCAATTCATCCCTCTAATGTTTGCTCAAATCCTATTAATCCCATTATCTCCAACATCTCCTAAGAATTTATATTAGTTATCAGTGTCATAATCTAGCAATTACCTTTGCACCCCCTAAATCTCCAAAAATCATTTAGATCATCTATCTAGCCTATCTATTCATTTAGGCTCCACCAATTTATTTCTCTCAGAATCCACACTATCCTTTCCTTTTTATGATCGACATGAATCCACCAACAACTTTATGTTTTTACCACAAATAGCCATCTTCTTTTCTTACGACTCTATTTATTGTTCCTGATATCTTTTTTTGTGAGAAGTATTATCATTGTTTAAAAATATAATACATAGAAATTTTCTGAGACCTAACAGTTTTGAACAAAAACATAATGTGTAAGAGAATGCAATAATAATAGCGATCCAGATTCCATCCGTCATTATATGGTCTCTGCACCATAGCTAGACCTTCAGCATTATAGCCGCTTATATTATCACTGGGATGACACTAGGGGTCGGCTCGGCTCGTGAAAGCTTGGTGAAATGGAGGCTCGGTTCGGCTCGGCTCGGTTAGCATATCAAGCTTTTTTGTGGGCTCGGTTCGGCTCGTGGTGCGGCTCGAGCCAGCTCGCGAGGGCTCGCGAGCCAACAATGAAAATAACATAAACTGCCATATACACGTATTGTACAAACCAATACTGATAGTTTCACATACATAAAAATCCAAAAAACACCACATACATTGTGCATACATACTACTATGTACTGTACAATACTAACTCCAGGAGTCCAGGGAGATCGCCGGCCTGAGCAGGCTCTGCCGGTAGGCCGGCGAGCGCGGGCTGAAGCGCGCGGCGGTGAGTCGGTGAGACGGTGACCAACGCGCCGAGGGGCAACGCCGAGCTCATGATCTCCACCCTCTAGGCCACGGATCCGGCGGCCATATCCCAAGCGCAGCCGAGCGGCGAGGAGAGGACAGTCCGGGCGGCAAAGCTCGGCGAGGGGAGGCGGCGCATAGGAGAGAGGGAGCCTGTAGCGGTAGGGTAGCGCAGAGGCCGGGTCGAGGTAGATGAGGAGAGGAGAGGCTTACCGTCTTACCGAGACGTGGAGAAAAGACACCAGATCGGCCAGATCTGGCGTAGAAGAGAGGAATCTGGGGAAGGGAAGCCGAATCGGGAGGTGCGGCGGCGCGGCACCAACGGGTTGGTGGTGCGACCGACGGGGTAGATGGCGCGAGGGGAGGTGGAACCGAGCGGCGCGGAGGTAGCGGCCGGCGCAGCGGCAAGTCGCCGCTAGGATCAGTCGAGCGACGGGAAGACGGGTGCGGGAGAGCCACATCCGGGCGAAGCGGCGGCACGGCGTGGGAAGTCGGGGCTGGGGAGTCGAACCCCGGAGAGGCGGCGCAAGGGAGCGCAGAGAAAGAGGGAGCCGAGAGAAGAGAGGGGGGAAACGGGGAGGAGGAGCTGAGGCGTCGGTGGAAGAAGAAAGGAAGTGGGGAGGTGGCGGAAGAAACAAGAAAGGGAAGGGGCGGCGTGCGGCGAGAAAAAGAAAAGAGAAGAATATGGGCCGGGGAGGAACGGGGGAGTTGGGCCGAGCCAACCGAGCCGCTCGCGAGCTGGCTCGGGCTCGGCACGGTTAGACCACGAGCTTTTTTGCTGGCTCGGCTCGGCTCGTTTCATCCACGAGCCGAGCCAAGCCTCCACGAGCCCGAGCCGAGTCCGAGCTGGCTCACGAGCCCGAGCTTTTTTGCCAGCCCTAGATGACACCCATGGCAACACAAATCAGGGCTTTCCACTGCCCTCCACTTTTCCATTCCCACCCACAAAGTTTTTTTTGAAATAGAACTATATCTGGTTAAGTTCCCATGTCCGCCCTTGACCGTGGGCACGGCTATTCGAATAGTTTTTGACTCTACAGAGTTTGCACACTTTACCCACAAGAGACAGTTTACTCGTTGCCCCACACGATTCCTTAGCCGTGCTGTTGAGCAAACCATCACAGTAACCGTTCAAAGTACCTCGTCCCTTCCATCATCTCACCCCTCTGAGCTTGGCCCTCTTGCGGCAGGTCTTATAGGTTGTGCGGGATGTTCTCCTTCTAAACGGCTAGCAACTGGCTTCCCACACCGCTAGCACGTCACAGTAGAACTTCACCCTCTGCGAATGTCCCGTTCAAGCCGTCACCCAGACAGCCACTTGCACTACCTTACCTCCTCCACCTATGATGATGACTTTCAAGGTCCGGTAAATCTACTAAGCCAAGTTGCACTTTACAGACTTGTAGTTGCACTTGTTTTACACAGAAGATCATGACAAGATTCAGTCCTAGGGTTATCTGGGCGGTTCTACCACAAACCACACTCTCGTGCACCCTTGCACCATACCCCCGAACCATCCGCCCAGATAAATAAGCAAATTGAGGTTTTTGGGAGTATAAAATAACCATATCCAACATACACCAGTCATTACCGCCATGACTGCCCAACCAAATTTTCTCATGATTAAAAGTGATATTTGGGCGATCTTGCGCCCGCAAGTATCTAAGCAAAACTAAGCATGGCATATAATTACGGACTTATTTTCGAAAGGTTACTATTATAATTTTGCTAGGGCGACAAGGTTCGCATATTCAATTGTTCCTAAGGAGGTGTAATATTAATCAAGTTAAATAATAGGCATATAACTAGAATCTTAAATTAAACATGGATTTGCATATAAAATAACAGCATGCAAATTTGATAATTTAAACAAAAGTAATTTGCAGAAAATGTAGGTTCAACATGATCAAAGTATTGACTCGCCTTGCGTGGTTTACCGCAGTCTTGAGCTCACGCAAATCTTTCCCATTTGATGGTCTTGAGCTTTTGGTCTTTTTCTTCACCTCAATCTTGATCTTGCTTGATTCTTGATTCTTTCGGATTCTAATTTCTAATTACATGCTAAGCAACTGAATTCAAATAAAGGCAAATAACTCAAAAGTCCAAATAAGCCAAAATTTGTTTTATTATGAGTGAGAGGGTGATTTGAGGTAAGTGATGAGGACATCCTTTCCATGCATACAACCATGCCGACTCCATATCAAACTGAAACTATGATATAAGGACCAATGACTAGAGCGCAAGCACGTCAACTTAACCATCAGGTGAATGCGTTCCTAAGTTTGCATACAAATGTTTCAAAGAATGGAATACTACTTAATTTTTGTGATGACTTAATTGTCCTTAGGAACCATGGGGAAGAACCACATGAGCTCAAGTATAGAAGTGGAACCGTCAAGCGCAAACCAAGTCCTGTTCACGAGTTTGACTCGGATTCGGCCTTGTTGACAGCGTCTACTTCAAACGGCCGTAACTTTTGATCCAGAAGGTTTCTCGGGGCCCGTGAGTACTCGTTGGAAAGCTCCTGAAGTCTACATTCAGATGGATCCGGCCTCACCTCCAAATTCCATCCGAGTCGACCAGAAACTGCAAAACAATTAACGTCGCTTTTCCAGTCTGAGTCAAAGTGGGCCTTGGGCCTTGTAATTCGAGTCCTATTCGGCTTCCTTGTGTTTTGGCCGACCCTCCACCTTCCGTGACCCTTAAATAGGCAGCCGTACCCTCTTCTAGGGTTTGGATTTTGTTTAGACTAAGTTAGCTTTTGTTGCTTTGCCTTGTACTCGCGCGTGTCGGCTAGACCGCCCGAATACTTGTCTTCGGAACCCCACCGTTTTCTGTTTTTCGATTGAATCTTACATCGTTATTTGCAATTGAGTTGTTGTTCATCTTGTTCTTGCTTGTTCTTCGATTGCTTGCAGGAACAAGAACCCTCGTGGTTAGGTTGATCATGCGCCGAAAAGGTCACGAACAATCTCTGGAGTTGGTGTATCGATCGCTAAGGCGCAACGTCCTTGGATGGTTGTAGTCGGGTCGTCAACATCATCTCCTTCCCCAATCGAATCTACCACTCTCATCGAAAGATCGGGACCCCTAGTCCTATCAGTTGGTATCAGAGCTCAAGGTTGATCGGTGAGAGATCTTATCTAGTCTTTGCATTTTTTTTTACCTACAGTCCAGAAAACCAAAAAAAAGGAAAGAAAAAAAAAGAGAGAGAAAAGAAGGAACAGGCAGCCACATTTAGAAAGAGCCGCGGCATAAAAAAAAGAAAAGAACAGAGGAGAGAGAAACAGCTAACTTTTGCATACGACCTCTGATTGAGGCGATTCTTGATCCGTCCGGAAAAACTGGAGATTTCAGATCCGCGTAAACCACCAGGCACACACGCGGCAGCTTCGACCCCAAAAAAACGTCGTTTAGGCCCTCAAAACGGGCCCGCAAACCGAGGAAAATCAAGTTTCTCAGAATTCCCTCAAAATTGGCAGAGCCCTTCTACAAGTGATTCTAAGGTTACCCGTGCAGACGGCATCCTTTTTCGAGCTCCGGAACTCCGTGTGCAGTGTCATCTAGTTGTCTTTCTGCGTGGTGTACTCGTTTGTGTTCTAGGCTCGCGTCTCTAGTACGGTCTAGCCTAGGACCAGCACGGTGCCGTCGTTGAGCGATTTTTCAACTTGCTTTGACTAATGTGGTTCTAGTTATCCTTTGTTCACTCTCAGCCCACCTATAGCTCCACAGATTTGGCTACCACCTCACAGGGATTAGCGACCGAGGCAGCGATACATCCAATTTCCAGGAGATATTGTCTTGACTTATCGGCTGCCATCACCTCCTGCTCGCTGTGGTAAGAACTTGTAAGAGCTTGACAGAACAGGTTGAGAGTGTGCGACTTGATTTAACCACATCCCAGTAGTTGTGAGGGCATAACCTGCAGTTTTTATCTTCTTGCTTTGTTTCTTGTGTTCTTCTAACAATGTCAGGAGAACCGGAGGACCTGCGGGCAGCACCACATTCCCCTCGGACTAGGGGCATCATACAACACTTTGAGCGCCAAATGAAGCTACACACTGAAGGACTTGATGAGGATGTACGGGTCACCAACGAACGCCTTGGCCAATTGGAGGCCGCGCAGATCGACACCAACACTACGCTTGCAACATTGGAGGCTTCCGTTGGCACCGTCAACACCTCACTTGCTGAGATTTTGAGACGTCTTGATGAGAGGGGCCGTGCATCTCCCGCTGCACCGACTCAGCGTACTCGTGCCAACATTGGTGTCTTGGGCAGCAGGGTGGACGAAAATGGTGGAGACGAATATGCAGCTGACACTGAGATTGATGATGATGAGGACGCTCACCGTCAACGTCAACCACGCCGGGCTGAGGTACGTGACAATGATGAATCGCTTGGTAAGATTAAGTTCACTATGCCACTTTTTGATGGAAAATATAACCCTGATGCTTATATCACTTGGGAATTGGCTGTTGATCAGAAATTTGCTTGTCATGCATTCCCTGAAAACAAAAGGGTTAGGGCTGCTACTAGTGAGTTTACTGATTTTGCGTCTGTTTGGTGGAGTGAATATTGTAAGAAAAATCCTTTCACCATACCACAAACTTGGGATGCATTAAAAAGAATCATGCGAGCTAGATTTGTTCCCTCATATTATGCACGTGATTTGTTACATAAGTTGCAACAATTGAGGAAAGGTAGTAAAAGCGTAGAGGAATATTTTCAAGAATTGCAAACAGGCATGCTGCGTTGTGACTTAGAGGAAACTGAGGAAGCCGCTATGGCTAGGTTTATGGGTGGTTTGAATCGGGAAATTCAGGATATCTTAGCTTACAAGGAATATAATTCTATCACTCGTTTATTTCATCTTGCTTGTAAAGCTGAAAGACAAGTACAGGGACGACGCGCGAGCACTAGGACTAACGTTTCTGCAGGTCGTGGAAACATTTGGTCTCAACGTGCATCTGCCGCACCATCAAGCCAACCCCCTGCACCTTCTTCCTCCAACAGCAAGCCACGGTTTTCATCATCAAATTCGGCATCTCGGGCATCCGAAGCAACAAAGGGGGCAGCCCAAGCACATGCAAAGAGCTCTTCGTCCGTTACATCTACGGGACGAACGAGGGATATCCAATGTCATCAATGCAAGGGGTATGGCCATGTGAGGAGTGAGTGCCCAACCAAGCGTGTTCTGATTGTGAGAGATGATGGTGAGTATTCTTCTGCTAGTGATTTGGATGAGGATACATATGCTATGCTTGCAGCTGACCATGCAGGTAGTGGGAAGGAGCAAGAAGAAGAGCACATTGGTGCTGAAGATGCAGAGCGCTATGAGAGCCTCATTGTGCAGCGTGTGTTGAGTGCACAAATGGAGAGGGCGGAGCAAAATCAGCGGCACATCCTTTTCCAAACAAAGTGCGTCGTGAAGAAACGTTCATGCCGAGTGATAATTGATGGAGGGAGCTGCAACAACTTGGTGAGCTCCGATATGGTGGAGAAGCTTGCGTTGAACACCAAACCTCACCCACACCCTTACTACATTCAATGGTTCAATAACAGCGGCAAGGTGAAGGTAACACGAATGGTGAGAGCAAATTTTGCTATTGGTTCTTATCACGATGTTGTAGAATGCGATGTTGTCCCTATGCAAGCATGCTCTATGCTGTTAGGTAGACCGTGGCTTTATGATAAAGATTCACTGCATCATGGTAAGACAAACCAATATTCTTTTTGTGCATCATGACAAGAAAATTGTGTTACATCCTATGTCTCTTGAAGCTATTTTCAAAGATGAGATTGCTAGAGCTAGTAGAGAGAAAAATCAGGAGCATAATAGGAGTGAAAATCAGATTGTTGCAAGCGAACTTGAGCAACATAAAAAGAAAAACTCTAAATCTGTTCATGAGATGAAAAATAAGATTAAATTGAAAGGTGCATATTTTCTTGCTACTAAGTCTGATGTGAATGAGCTGGATGCTAGTATTTCTATTTTCTATGCCTTACTTTGCAAACAAGCTTTATTTTCATTCGAGGAGGTACCTTCTTCTGTGCCTCCTGCTGTCACTAATCTTTTGCAGGAGTACATGGATGTCTTTCCAAAGGACGTGCCACCAGGGATACCACCAGTGCGAGGGATGGAGCACCAGATTGATTTGATTCCCGGGGCATCTTTGCCCAATCGTGCGCCATACAGGACCAATCCGGAAGAAACTAAGGAGATTCAGCGTCAAGTTCAAGAATTGCTTGATAAAGGTTATGTGCGTGAGTCTCTTAGCCCTTGTGCTATTCCGGTAATTTTAGTGCCTAAGAAAGATGGATCATGGCGTATGTGTGTGGACTGTAGAGCGATCAATAACATTACCATTAGATGTCGTCACCCTATTCCTAGGTTAGATGATATGCTTGATGAATTAAGTGGCTCTATTGTCTTCTCTAAAGTTGATTTGCGTAGTGGGTACCACCAAATTCGCATGAAATTGGGAGATGAATGGAAAACAGCATTTAAAACTAAGTTCGGTTTGTATGAGTGGTTAGTGATGCCATTTGGTTTAACTAATGCACCTAGCACATTCATGAGATTAATGAACGAGGTTTTGCGTGCTTTCATTGGTAAATTTGTAGTGGTCTATTTTGATGATATATTGATATATAGCAGATCACTAGAGGAACACCTTTGCCATTTACGTGCTGTTTTTGATGCTTTACGTAATGCACGTTTATTTGGTAACGTTGAGAAGTGCACATTTTGCACGGATCGAGTCTCTTTTCTTGGCTATGTTGTTACTCCACAGGGCATAGAAGTTGATCAAGCCAAGGTTGAGGCAATACAGAGTTGGCCGACTCCTAAAACGGTCACGTAGGTGCGAAGTTTTCTAGGACTTGCTGGATTCTATCGTCGTTTTGTGAAGGATTTCAGCACCATCGCTGCACCATTGAATGAGCTCACTAAAAAGGGGGTGCCGTTTACTTGGGGGAATGCACAGGAAGACGCCTTCACCACATTGAAAGATAAGTTAACACATGCACCATTACTCCAACTTCCAGATTTTAGTAAGACTTTTGAGCTAGAATGTGATGCTAGTGGAATTGGATTGGGTGGTGTGCTGTTGCAAGAAGGTAAACCTGTGGCATACTTTAGTGAAAAATTGAGTGGGCCTAGTTTGAACTATTCTACTTATGATAAGGAATTATATGCTCTAGTTCGAACTTTAGAGACATGGTAACATTATTTATGGCCCAAAGAATTTGTCATTCATTCTGATCATGAGTCATTAAAGCATATTAGAAGTCAAGCAAAATTGAACCGTAGGCATGCAAAGTGGGTTGAATTCATAGAGTCTTTTCCTTATGTCATAAAACACAAAAAAGGGAAAGGAGAATGTTATTGCTGATGCATTGTCTAGGAGATATACCATGCTCTCACAACTTGACTTCAAAATTTTTGGATTGGAAACAATTAAGGAGCATTATGTTCATGATGATGATTTTAAAGACATGTTGCTGAATTGCAAAGAGGAAAAAACGTGGAATAAATTTGTTCTAAATGATGGATTTGTGTTTAGAGCTAACAAACTATGCATTCCAGCTAGCTCCGTTCGTTTGTTGTTGTTACAGGAAGCGCATGGAGGTGGGCTGATGGGGCATTTTGGAGCGAAGAAGACGGAAGACATACTTGCTAGTCATTTCTTTTGGCCAAAGATGAGACGTGATGTGGAACGTTTTGTTGCTCGCTACGCTACGTGTCAAAAGGCTAAGTCACGACTTAATCCTCACGGTTTGTATATGCCTCTACCTGTTCCTAGTGTGCCTTGGGAGGATATTTCTATGGACTTTGTTTTAGGACTGTCTAGGACAAAGAAGGGGAGGGATAGCATATTTGTTGTTGTGGATAGATTTTCTAAGATGGCACACTTCATACCATGTCATAAAAGTGATGATGCTACCAATATTGCTGATTTGTTCTTTCGTGAAGTTGTTCGTTTGCATGGTGTGCCAAATACAATAGTTTTCGATCGTGACACTAAATTCCTTAGCCATTTCTGGAGAACTTTATGGGCTAAATTGGGGACTAAGCTGTTATTTTCGACTACGTGTCATCCCCAAACTGATGGGCAAACTGAAGTTGTGAATAGAACTTTATCTACCATGCTTAGGGCTGTTTTGAAAAAGAACATTAAAATGTGGGAAGAATGCTTGCCTCATATTGAATTTGCTTATTATCGTTCGCTACATTCTACTACAAAGTTGTGCCCTTTTGAGATTGTCTATGGCTTTGTGCCTCGTGCTCCTATTGATTTGCTAGCACTTCCATCTTCGGAGAAGTTAAATTTTGATGCTAAACAGCGTGCTGACTTGATGTTGAAATTGCATGAGACAACCAAAGAAAATATTGAACGCATGAATGCTAAATATAAACTTGCTGGTAGTAAAGAAAGGAGGCATTTAACTTTTCAACCGGGTGATTTAGTTTGGTTGCATTTGAGAAAAGAACGATTTCCTGAATTGAGGAGGTCTAAGTTGATACCTAGAGCTGATGGTCCTTTCAACGTGTTGGAAAAGATTAATGACAATGCATATAAACTTGAGTTGCCTGCAGATTTTGGGGTTAGTCCCACCTTTAACATTGCAAATTTGAAACCATACTTGGGAGAAGAAGATGAGCTTGAGTCGCGGACGACTCAAATGCAAGAAGGGGAGGATGATGAGGACATCCTTTCCATGCATACAACCATGCCGACTCCATATCAAACTGAAACTATGATACAAGGACCAATGACTAGAGCGCAAGCACGTCAACTTAACCATCAGGTGAATGCGTTCCTAAGTTTGCATACAAATGTTTCAAAGAATGGAATACTACTTAATTCTTGTGATGATTTAATTGTCCTTAGGAACCATGGGGAAGAACCACATGAGCTCAAGTATAGAAGTGGAACCGTCAAGCGCAAACCAAGTCCTGTTCACGAGTTTGACTCGGATTCGGCCTTGTTGACAGCGTCTACTTCAAACGGCCGTAACTTTTGATCCAGAAGGTTTCTCGGGGACCGTGAGTACTCGTTGGAAAGCTCTTGAAGTCTACTTTCAGATGGATCCGGCCTCACCTCCAAATTCCATCCGAGTCGACTTCCTTGTAATTCGAGTCCTATTCGGCTTCCTTGTGTTTTGGCCGACCCTCCACCTTCCGTGACCCTTAAATAGGCAGCCGCACCCTCTTCTAGGGTTTGGGTTTTGTTTAGACTAAGTTAGCTTTTGCTGCTTTGCCTTGTACTCGCGCGTGTCGGCTAGACCGCCCGAATACTTGTCTTCGGAACCCCACCGTTTTCTGTTTTTCGATTGAATCTTACATCGTTATTTGCAATTGAGTTGCTATTCATCTTGTTCTTGCTTGTTCTTCGATTGCTTGCAGGAACAAGAACCCTCGTGGTTAGGTTGATCGTGCGCCGACAAGGTCACGAACAATCTCTGGAGTTGGTGTATCGATCGCTAAGGCGCAACGTCCTTGGATGGTTGTAGTCGGGTCGTCAACGTCATCTCCTTCCCCAATCGAATCTACCACTCTCATCGAAAGATCGGGACCCCTAGTCCTATCAGTAAGGCAGATTGGTTGCGGAGTATTGACAGAGCCGAACTAGTTGGATTGAAGCGATGATTGGTAGAAGGACGTTTAATGAAGGAGGGTTCATGACACAGAAATATTGATGATATTATTTTGCTTTAGATTTGAGGATGACTGGGTTGAACCGGCCGTTGAATACTATGGCTTACCCTATTTTATTTAATAACTTCTTTTTATTATTTTATATTTATTTAGGAAGTTCCATGAGCTAGGTTAGACCTATGAATCGGTGTATGAGTCTAGCTGGGTATCATTTTGTCGAGCGTTAATATTCAGGGCATATGTGATATACATACATATAAGCGAGGTATACAATTGTTAGCCTACCGAGTTAGTCTTATAGTCTATGTATATAGCATTTTGTGGTTCAATATCTTATGTATCTTTGGTTCTTACTTGACATAGCTTAATTGGATTTAGGACCTATTGGTATGGTTCCTAGCTTGTTATTCCATGCTCAACATTATTATTTATTAAGCCTAACGTTAGGATTTAATTACTGGCACCATTACCATTTTATCTACGTTTTAGTTATTATTAGGCTTAGCTCTATCTAATTTAGATTTATTTATCTAGACAGAGATTATTGTACAAGGTTATTTCATTATTGCTATTTAATAAAATATATCACTGATATTTGCTTAATGGTGGCATGATAAATATTAGGGCATATATGTTTGTATTTTAATTAAGGGTAATCTTTATTAAATCTGTATATTTAATCAAAAACATTTTTCTTTATTAATGTCTTTATTTAATAATAAGTCTTTTAGATAATTATTCAAACCATATAATTAATCATATATGAACTAATCCAAATTTAAATCTTTAAATAATCTCATTTATATCCTAATTAAATTTATTACATTTCTTAAATTATTTCTTAATTTTTCCTTAACTGAAATGATTAATAGAAACAACAATAAAAAGAAGGAAGAAATGCACCGAGAGGGAGTCGAACTCAGGACCTGTTGGTTCGTGCACCTGGCTGGACTTAGTTGACCAACTGGGCAGCCGGCTCTTAGCGACTTTACTGGAGGGGGTAGTATAGAAGAGCGAACAAGTGGATGGGGACCCAAAGCAGAGCATGCCGGCGGCGCGGGGTGCGGGTGTTGCTGGCGGCGGACGGTGGCCGAGGAGAGGGTGGGGATTCGCAAAATAGGTTGCACGGAGAATGGGGAGGCGAGGGGTGGCGACGAATTGGCCGGAGCGGCGGCGAGGTGGGTGGGCGGCGGTTCGAGGAGACCGACGGCGAGGTGAGAAAGGGGACGGCGGCGCCGGCGTGGGGAGAGGAGAACCGGAGGTGAGCACGAGCTACAGGGGTTAAGGGAAGGCTCACCGTGCGGGTGCTCGGGCCGGGGAGAGTGCCCGGTGGGCTGGCGGCGTGGACCGACGGCGGCGCGGGTGGAGCTTGCGGTGCCAGCGAGTTGGGGCTAATGGGAAGGCTTGGCAGCGATTGCGGGAGATTCGGGGCAGTGTGGAGATGCTCTCCCCCGGTGGAATCGGGTGGTGGCACCCTGAGGGAGAGATGGGCTTCCCGGCAAGCTCAGTGTGGCGTTTTCCAATTGGGCCGGAGGGGAGGAAGAAGGCTCTTGGGCGCACACAAGGGCGGGGTCAATTTGGCATGGGTTTGTCGGAGCGGCCGGAGCGACGGTAGCGCGCGGTGGCCGGCGCACGGGCAGAAACGGGAGAAGAGACAGGGAGTGGCACGCGGGGAGCTACTTATGCTCATGGGGTGGTTGTGGAGACGGTGGGCGCGCAAGAGAAACCGGGGGCGACAGGGGAAATCGGTGGGCGAGAGCTGGTGCATGGCTACCACGCGGAGAAAAGAAGATGAGCGCAGCAGAGAGGAGTGGCGCGGGCGCACTGGGGAAGAAGAGAAGAAAGAGAGGGAGGGGCGGTCCCGCGCGGTAGAGGGACGGGGACGGGTCCCGCTGGCCAGGGAAAACGGTCGGGAGGGAGGGGTGGAGCTGGGCCGGGCTGATGGCCGGCCTGACTCCATCTTTCCTCTTTTTTTTATTTCCTTTTGTTTTGGTTTGTGTATTTGTGTCTGTATATATAGAATTCATGTTTCATTCACCAAATTTTCTTTTGTATATCCCTGCCACAATTTTGTAGTTATATTGATATGTATTATCCATATTTTATCGGTATTTCATTTATTTGCTTCTATTGTTATTTGTTCCATTATTTCTAGAAATGAAATCTTATGTTCTAGATTCAGGCCTCTCCCTTTATTTTATGGATCATTTTTTCAGATTCGTATTTTAAATTCTTGTTCTCTATTATTTTAACATTTCCTCTTATGATATCACTAGTGTTTGTTTCTTTCTTGAGTTTCTAAAATTTTTGGAACCTCAACCAAACTTCAGAAAAAAAATACCACAAACTCCAAATTCAAATAAAGTATATTACAAAATAATTCAAAAAGCTTCACATTTTCAGATTTAAATTTTCAGGATGTTACACTCCTGTTGCCATGGCACCGTCCGCCACCACCATCTTGGCGCCAGTCTTGTACATAGTTGGCGCACTAGGCATCAATGAGTAACCCTTAATAAGCTTTCATGTGAACCTGATGCTTGTCGCCTTTCTAGCCAGCGCGCCGCCTCTTCCTGGCCGCCGAGTATTCTCCTTCTACTATTTTTCCCCTTGATTTGTATGTAAAGTCCCTTAATTTCCAAACCGATCCCTACTTGGCCAACTCAGGGCTGGTTATGAATTTTTTTACACACGTTATCAATTTTTTTTATGAAGGACCCGCAGTCTTAAGGAGCGCTGACATGTACTTTCTCACTAAACACACGTATATATACTTTGGATAAATACGGCACACCGTGTCACTGACCATCCGTCTCTATGTAGCGATTTAGGGTGTGTTTGGTTGAGCTGTAGCTTCTGGAAAAGTTGCTGTGAGCTGTGGGCTGTGGAAAAGCTGCTGTGGGTTGTGGGCTACGAAAAAGCTGAAAGCTGTTTGGTTGAACAGCTGTGGCTTTTGGAAAAACTGTTGTCAGCGGGCCCCACATGTCATCCGTGACCCCACATGTCAACCACCCAATGCATATTTTTCTGTTTTTTTCCTGCGCGTTTCTTCCTCAGGTCGTCGATCCGCACGGAGACGAAGCAAGGCAAAGGCAGCGGTGGCGGAGCTCACGCTCGTCTGCGGCGATGGCGGAGCCCACGTCGGCGGCGGAGCTCGCGCTTGCCCGCGGCGGCGGCGGAGCTCGCGCTCGTCCGCGGCGATGGCGGAGCCCACGTCGGCGGCGGAGCTCGCGCTCACCCGCGGCGGCTCCCAGCTCGTCGATTTTGGAGCGGAGCGGGCGGACGGGGTGGAGCGGCGGTGGCCTTTCCTTGCGAGTCTGCGGATGGGGAAAAGAAGAGGAAAAAACGAAACGGTACCTTCATAACCAGTGGCAGGTGGGTAATTTCGTGGACAATCACGAATCCACAGCCGGTGGAAGCAAAGTGCCACCTGCTGTGAAAATTGTACTACCACAAAAGCAGCTTTCTCCAAAAAGCAGGTGTGGAGTTTCCCCCCTTTGGTTGACTTTTGGCTTTTTAGGAAGCCAAAGCAGGTTGGGAAGCCCAACCAAAGGCACCCTTAGTAGGGAAAGAGCTGATTTGTTCAGGAGCCAGACAAGTCTATCGTCTTCGTGGTTAAGCACCACCTCTCCGAATTGGTCTTGTAGTTGGATCCATTCCAACATTTCCAACTCTCCAAAAGTTCTTCGAAAACTCAACTGCCACTCATTCTCTTGAAAAGCTTCTGCAATTGTGTAATCAGATTGCTCAGAGCCAGGGGCAGAACCAGAACAAAAATGACTAGGATTCACTATTTCACTGTATATTTAAGACATATTCTTTTGGTTTTTTGGCTTTTACTTTTTGCTCTTGGCTTCTTCGAAAGCTAAACGTTGAAACATGACACCTCTTGAAGCGGACTTTCCAAACAGATTCACGAGCACAAAATTGTGTGTGTCATCCACGTCGGTGTCTTCGTCGTTCCATGTAGTGTCAAAAAGCACTGACAAAAATCATCAGCCGCAGTCCAAAAGAACGCCCCCATAATTACATGTATAATTTTGCCTCCGATTTGCAACGAAGTAGGTGGATATTTGAATTTTCAAAAACCCAAATTAAAATGCTAATTTCGAATCCTACAATTTGACAAAAATCAATAGCCATAACATTCAAATCATAACTCATAAATTCAATCGATTTGCTTAAAGAAATTGAAACAATTGAGAGAAATTTAGCAATGCCCTATGTCGATTCAGAACTTAATCTATGTCACCAAGTGCTCGGTAAGATGATTGATAAGTGATGATGACTAGGAGATGAGGTAGCTCTGCAGTCTAGGCCTTTGGGCTGCGGCAACCGATTGGCTAAGAGCCTGCAACTAAGCAAGAGGGTGGATTTTGCTTTCGCACTAGGCGGGACAGAGGGTGGGATGGAACGAGACGTAGGTGACTGGGGCAATGTGATGCGCGTGTTGTGTGATCTTTGCTTGCTATCTTTCCTTCGTAGATTGGCTTGATTGGCCGGGTGTCTTGGGCCATGCTTCTGTCAGTTACACTATACTTGCGTATGCTATGCTACATGTCCTAGGTTTTAATTGGTGTCATCTTGGGCCTATTGTAGGAGCGCAGAGTGGAGCAGTGAGAGGCGAGAGTCTAAGAGCTTTAATCTTTAGGTTAGCCGGATGTCATTTGATTTTTTTGTTAGGGGTTCATACCTAAATTTACATAGGTTATACAATAAAAAATAAAATTTAGCCCGGTGTCATGTGCACCCCGTAACCTCTTTACATACTATTATATCTTTATGAATAATACAAATGAAAAAGTCATATAAAGAAACTCGTATTCTAAATAATTTTTAATTTTTAAAAGACAGAAACATTCGCTGTTTGAAATGGAGCGAGCTAGCAAGACGTTGAAACAGGGCAAGGAAGATGTTATGATAAGCAGTGCCTTCCTCCACTGTGGCACTGTATTGCTACGCGCCTCAGCGATTTCTAGCGGAAACATCTAGGACTCCTAGAACGCTCGTTCCCTTCTCTTCTCCTCCGCCCATCCTCCTCCTTCTCGTCGCCGACTCGCCGTCGTCTCCCATCCGGCACGACCCACCACTCCCGCCTGCCGGCCATGGAGGAGTACCTGGCGAACATGAAGACCCTCCGCTCCTACATGAACGGTGCGTCCTTCGATCCCAAATCCCCCAACCGAATCGAACCGAAAGCCCCATTCCATTCCATTCCCACGCAACTTGGTCTGATTGTTCCGCCGCCGCGGGCGGTGATGTCGCTGCAGATCTGGAGGAGGAGGCGGCGAAGCGGTCGGCGGAGGAGCAGCGGCAGCGCACGGCCATCGACGCCCACGACGCTGACATCGTCCA
This sequence comes from Dendrocalamus latiflorus, assembly GCA_017311315.1. Classification (NCBI taxonomy): domain Eukaryota; kingdom Viridiplantae; phylum Streptophyta; class Magnoliopsida; order Poales; family Poaceae; genus Dendrocalamus; species Dendrocalamus latiflorus. The sequence continues at coordinate 18,582,696 of CM029623.1, forward strand.
AGGTTCTTCTATCTTTCCTCCCTCTCGGTTCGCTTCCCCAGATTTTGCCTCCGTGCTCGGGTGACGCTGTCCGTGCGCTGGGGTTTTGGGCAGTGAGGGCGCAAGCGAAGCAGGTGAGCAAGGAGGCCGAGCAGCTGGCGAAGGCGAGGGAGCCGGTCTGCGTGGAGATGGCCGAGAAGCAGGGGAGGATCGCCGCGCAGGAGGTCGAGTGCGCTACGCTGAAGCAGGTGAGGACATGACATTGTTTATTCCAGTACTCACTAGGTGCGTGTCTGTAACCGTAGTGATCGTTGTTTATTCTAGAGTAAAGTCCATTACCGGTCCTTTTTATGCTGTGTCATCCCGGTCCATAAACTTTTAAAGTATGTCATCCCGGTCCTTAAACTTTCAAAGTGTGGCAAGGAAACCAGGCACATGAACATCGTTGATAAGCAATTAAATGTTGTTTGAGACCAGTAGTTAAGAGAGTGACAATTTTGTGGAGGCTTGTTGTTCCTTGGTCTGTTCTGGAAGTAGGAATCCTGTCCCATTTGGATGAATTTTCTGCTTTTCACAATTGAATATTCGATCCGGGATGTCATTGCCTTTCCGCTGGGTTTTGGCATTTGGCATTCCAAACCATATGTTATCTAATTAGCAGTATAACAGCCAGTAAAAATCGAAGGCTAATGGAAGCAGTAGTTTGTGAAAGTGGTGTAACGTTGGTTATTCTGTGATTCATAAGTATCATAATTTACTAACCAGAATATGGAAGATACAGTTGTTACTGTTGGCATAAATTATCTGAAAGCAGCAACTGACCTTGATGTTTTGATATGATTGATTGTGTCAGAGTTATCTTCTTAAAAATCTTCATGACATGATATTTTACATGATTTTTGAATCTTGAAGTAAGATTTTTTTTTGACTTAAATCCCATACTAAATATATGACTTGTGACAACGCAGATCATTTTCACTTTGTGTTTTTTTCAGCCTTTAGAATGATAAACAGATAATTTGAATGTTTCATCATCTTTGAAATATAGTCATGATCTTGAAGTGTTTAATGGTTATAACTAGTTTCAGTAAGTATTTCAGTTTAATGTCATACAAACATGCTTGCATTACACTGTGAGACCATGTAGAGGTTATCCTATGGTTGTGATGAGTAATTGAATTTTGGATTAGAATTTTTGTGGAGTTTGAGTTTAGTTTTTGAAGGTTTTGCAAAAGACTACATTCTGGTTGGGTTGTCTGTTGGAATCTTCAGGTTAAACGGTCTGACCGCTTTGTTTTGGTCATATCGGTCTTCGACCATGTAGGTTTTCAACCACGTTTTGGTCCTCGACCACACTGGTCTTTCGACCGCTCAATGCTGTTTGGCCACGTAGGTTTCGACCAATTAATGTCCTCGATTACGCTGGTTTTTTGACTGCTTTCTTGTCATCGACTGTATTGGTTTTCGACCATTCTCTGGTCGTTGACCACTCAAGTCGAATTCAGACCACGTCGATTCTCGACCATGTTAGTTTCGACTACGCTGGTTTCGATCACGCTGGTTTCGACCACGTTGGTTTTCGACCATGTTGGTTTTTGACCACTGTCTGGTCATTGACCACTCGAATCGAATTTCGACCATGTTGGTTTCGACCACGTTGGTTCTAGACCGTTGTCTGGTTGTCGACCACCATAGTCGAAATTCGACCACGTTTTCTGACTGGTTTTGCTCGGCTCTGATTCTCTAGTTTTCTAGTGGTATAGCTCCGTGTTTCTCCAGATTTTGAGTATGGTTCTTATCCGAATCTTGATAGCTTTGTAGCTATCAGAGCAAAGGATAAGTGAATACTTAGGGGAAACTTTTAAGGCATCATTTGCCCCATCTCTGCTGCCATCTTCGGTCCTACATACGCATTGCTGTGATTTAGCTGATAAATAACTCATTAAAGCTAATAACATTACCAGGAGCAGAGGTACCAGGGGCTCCTCCATAGTCCATGCCCTCTGTTAACCATATAACCTAGTGCCTCTGCTCATCAGGTTCTGTTTAGTTAATTTTCTTGGTATATCAGGTTTTGTTTAGTCAATTTGCTTCTTCCTGCAAGTAAATATTAGCAATTGTGAATTGCTTACTGGATGTTGCCAATGCCAGTTGTCATGCAATATCTTGTTCCATACTTCCATTAGAAACAAACGGATACAAAATGGATCAATGTTGCTTTTCTTTAGTGCTTTGTGTTGATAAACAAGTATTTTATGTAGTGAGTTTTCCTTTTTTAAAAACTTAACTGCCTTTCTCTTGATGTGCTTTGTGCTTCATCTTATCTGAATGAATATGCTGAAATCTGTCTTTTTTTTAATTCTAATAACTGATTTGGAAATTATGGAAATGAAGTGCTGGTGTAAATAACTGCTATACCTATGCTAGTTATTGTAATCAAAAGTAAATTGTCCTATTGATTTTGCTTACGAAAATCCATATCATACAAGTGAGATGGTTCTTCGAGATTAACCTTTTGGAGTAATGTTTACGTCAAAATTTCATATTTCTTTTGTCTTCGATAAACACTGTTTACTGGACTTGTGTTAGGGACATGAAGTTCTTTAAAGACCTGCTATTTGGCACTATCTGAAAATGTTTTGATAAGACTTTTCTTAATATTTTCATTTGTCTAATATTTTCACAAATATTCAATATCTAGCCTGTTATAGGCGTGGGCCTTGGGCCTAGCCGGGTTATTATTAGGAATTAGAGATTGGTTTCTATTTGAGTTAGAGATTGGTTTCCTTGTATTAGAGATATAATTAGAGATATGATATCAGTTAGAGATATAATTGAGATTAGATTCTATCTGTTAGGGGAAGCCATCTATATAAGGAGGCTACCACATGCTATTGTGATCAATCAGAGAATTATCATAGTCTTCCTCATTGAGTCTCTCTCTTTCTCCCTCTACGCCGACGCCATCCGGCCATTTTCTTGGTGGTGTTTACCCGTTATGAACTAAGGTTCATAACAACTTGGTATCAGAGCAGTCGATCCATTCCCACGACTTCTTCTACCATGGTTTCCGGCGAGGAGGCCCGTTCTGTGAGTGCAATGCTTAAGGCGATCCAGGAGCAGATGGCCGATATGAACTCCCAGATTGCAGATTTGACACGGCAGAGCATCGCAAATAACGCCAGGATTGCAGCACTTAAATCCGGGGGGAGTTTAGCCGCCGGCTACGCCCCACCGGCCGCATCAACTCCAAGCCAGGAGGATTCCACCGTCGCAGCGTCTCCCGCAGCGTTTTCTTCGCCGCTGGCGTCTCGTCAAGCTTCCACGCAGGCGCCGAGGAGTTCTGGGTCGTCCCCGTCGCCGCCTTCCGCAGCGTCCTCTCCACTTCCGCCACAGCCGCTCCTCCGGCCGGCTGCTCCAACCCCGCTCGAGCCGCTGCCGCCGCCCGACGGCCACCGCTCCAGATCCGGGCGTCCGGGACCTGGGTCTCCACCGCCCCGCTCGTTCCAACCCGTGCCGCTCCAACCGCCCTCGGGGACGCCGCCTTCCTGCGCCGCCTGGACCACGACGGCCTCAAGAGGGAGGTCGCCGCCGGCTGCCGCGCTCCGAAGCCGCCCGAGCCGCCGCCGCCGAGAGCGCTGTCGCCTGGGCCGCCGTCGCCGCATCCGCTGAGCCTCCGCCAGATTCGAGCGTCGCGGGATTCGCTGCCGCTGGTCGGCCCGCCCCCACCTCCGCCCGGGCCGCCTCCGTCCGGGTTGCAGCCGCCGCTGGCGGGACCGCCTCCGCCCGAGCCGCCTCCACCAGATCCGTACAGGCCGCCGCCCCCATCGCTCGGGTTGCCTCTGCCGCGCGCAGGCCGCCGGTCCAGCGGCCGAAGCCGCGTTGCTTCCGCCGGGTCCGACCTCCGGCCGGCGGATCTGCCGCCCGGATCCACCATCGCCGACGCCGGCTGCCACCTGAGCTCCTGCGCCTGGGAGCCACCGCCAGACCAGCCGTCGCCGCTGTCCAGGCCGTCTCCGGCCGAGCCGCAGCGGGCCGATCCGCCCACGCCTCTGCCGCGCGGAGACCGCCGCCAGACTCGGCGGTTGCCAGATCCGCGGGCCGCTCCGCAAGCCGTCGATCCTCCGGCCGCTGCTCCGTTTCCGCTGGCCGCCGCTCGTTCGCCGCCGCCGGCCGCCGTGGGGACGCCCGGAACCGCCACCCCCGCCGCTCCTTCGAGTTTCGACTGATACGCCGTGGGCTCGTGGGTGTCGGTCGGTTTTAAAGCCGACCGGTTAAGTTAAGGCGCAAAAAAAATTAAAAAAAATTAAAAATTAAAAAAATTAAAAAATTAATTAAAAATCAAAAAATTAAAAATCAATAAATAAATAAATAATAAATAAAACAAGTATTTTTCAGACATTATATAATCGAAGGCGTTACACTTCGTCTAGCCTTGTTCCGCGTGGATCTGGCCACTCGTATCCATCCGCTGCAGCACCCCGCTACTGTTCGTCTTCTTCATCTGCGTCGAAGGTCTTCCATTGGCCGCCGTCTAGCAGCTCGAGGACGAGCTGCATGTCCGGGAGGGGTGTAGTGTTATAGGCGTGGGCCTTGGGCCTAGCCGGGTTATTATTAGGAATTAGAGATTGGTTTCTATTTGAGTTAGAGATTGGTTTCCTTGTATTAGAGATATAATTAGAGATATGATATCAGTTAGAGATATAATTGAGATTAGATTCTATCTGTTAGGGGAAGCCATCTATATAAGGAGGCTACCACATGCTATTGTGATCAATCAGAGAATTATCATAGTCTTCCTCATTGAGTCTCTCTCTTTCTCCCTCTACGCCGACGTCATCCGGCCATCTTCTTGGTGGTGTTTACCCGTTATGAACTAAGGTTCATAACATAGCCTTTCTTCGTGTTGCCAGAGATTAATTTTAAGCCAAGTGCACCCTGGAACTTATTTTAGCATGAATTTCTATGAATAGATTTTTAAAATATGTCAGACATTAGTTTTGAGTTGGTTTGGATTTCTGACTTTATTTGCCTGTTTATGATTTGCAGACCTTGGAGCTCCTCCATCAGGAAATCACAAGTGCTTCTGCAAAACTCAATGAGAAAAGGTATAACTCTGAGCTCTCAAAAGAATGTACTGTAAGTTGTAACTTGCACAAATCTTTTGTTTTCTACTTCTGCAAAACTCACTGAGATAAGGTATAGCTTTGAGCTCTCAAAAGAAAGCACTGTAAGTTGTAACTTACACAAATCTTATGTTTTCTCATGACAGATTGTTCTACACAAAGACAATGGAAAATTTGACTGTCAAACTACGAGAGCAACAGGTTAATATTTCCATTTTTTCCTTTTTGATCTTTTCTGATCAATATTATTTCTCATGAGGAAGATTGTCCAGCTATCGATGTCATTGCATTAACACTATGCATTCTTCACTTCACAGGAATGGCTTGGTTCATTTAAGAATAAGATTACACTAGAGCCACCTACAGCCTTTGAGTCCCATTGAAAAACTCATTTTGCTCCTTACCATGAATAAATTTTACTGTGTGAGAAACTTATATATACCATTATTCTAATTTATGCAAATGAGCATAATAAGTTTTATTACTGATTAATTATGGTTTACGTCGAATATGGTACTTGTTTCTGGCCAGTTGATGGTGACTGGTGACTGTCATGCTCCACGTCCTAGCCCAAATTCCAACATAACTCTGCCAAAATTTGACCGATCCTCTTGAAATCCTGGAAGTAACCAGTTTTTACATCAATGAAGTGATGAATAGCAGAAAAACTTTTTCAATAGTGTGGTTTGTTCATAAATCCATTGCATCAATTATGCTATCTGTAAGATGCTGGGAATAAATTCATGCTTCCATTAAGGAATATAGCTGGTCACTGGTCAGTCACTGCAGGGTTTCTGTACCCTAATGGCTTAGTTACCTGAAGTAAAATTGATTCAAGCATCAGAACCATTTACCTACTGGGTGCTTTTATTCATGGTAACCCAAATCTTATGCGAAACAAAAGTAGTTCAGAAGTATTTTGGCAACCTATCAAGTTACTTTAAATATTAGTAGGCTTTTTTTTATTTGATATTAACATGTCCTGTGCAAGTTTTTTGAACATATGGATTTCTTAGTAGTTCAACAAACTCACCTGAACACTCTTATAGTCATTTCACTGTTTCAATGTCTTGTTACTTATGATTCATGAAGCAATCAATGGTTTAATCAGTGTTGCAATGTACACATGCAGGTTGAAGCATCTCAGAGCAAGCAAAGCTTCATTGAAGGTATGGGTTCTTCTGAATAGGGAAATAAATAGCGCCTTTCAATATGTCATTTTTTCTATTTTGCCTCGAGTCTTTCATGGATTTTTTTGTATCCATGTTGATGAGCTTCGATATGTTGGAAGTTTGTTGTGCACAGCATATTTATCCATCTTCTATTTGAAAAATGTTATTGTTGTTTAAAACTTGTGGTGATTAAATTTGTGATTTTTGCATTGTGTTACATTCTATCAGGATCTGGCTTTTAGCATGTCTAAGTGCAACAATAGATTACATACAAAGAAATTCCTTGTCAAATTTTATACTGAATAATTTATAACTTCACCTGGACTTGAAGGGGAGAGGCATGGAATGCTTAACTCAGATTGGAGCCTACATAAGGTGGTCAGTTTTTTACACCCCACCCCCCAAAAAAGTCCAAATTGTGATGTGCTTGTCACTAACAAACAGGGAAGTGACGTTAGAAGCAAACAAGGGGAACTAAGGATTCAACTGGAATCAGCTCAACTTAAGATAGAAGATATCAAAGCAAAAAGATCAGGGCTTCTTTTAGAAATCAGCAAAGTATTCCAATTCTGATACTCTTATGGGCGTACATCTGTCAACCTGTAACATGGCTGTTTCTGAGTGAAACTAACAGATTTAAGTCTTTTACATTGCAGAGTAAGAAGATCCTAGAGCAAGAGAAAAACACAATTGCTGGCTTTCCTGTAAGTTTAACATGATCTTTTACCATTTAAACACTGTTTTAAATTCTGATGTGTCGTTGTATCATACTGGTGCTTGCAGGCTGCACTACAGCAGATGGATATGAAATCCTTAAAGGAGGAATACAAAGCACTACAAGGTGATAAAGCTGAAGAAGTTGAGTACATCCAGTCTCTTGAAGAACGGATTAATGAAATGAAGGTACTTCGCTGTTGCTGTTCAGTTTGGTTGCCACATCATGATAAAATCAGTTCGGAAATATTTTGTTTGCTTTTCTCATGGCTACTGAAAGATAATGGCATACATGAAGCCTACTTTGAGCTGTTCTATGAGCAATGGTGATAATCTGAACATTTTTTTTCCCTGCAGGGGGTTTCTGATCCTGTTAAATGCTCTTGTGGACTGGAGTACAAGGTAGAACTAGGTGGGGAGGCCATGGTTATAAGCTAAAACTCTTGTGTAGAATGACTACAGTAGCATTCTGTTCACACTTCGCAGTTTGTGTATGCATGACTGCATTGGCACAGAGCTTGACAACTTCATACAGAAGTACTAAACATCGAGAACCATGGTGGTTACCGATTAAAAGAGAAACCAACAATTAAAAGGTATAAGGAAAGCTAGTTAATAGTTTGTGAATGAGAAAGATTTGTGATGTAGCAACTAATATACGGAGCTTCCATAGACAATAGTTTGTTTTTTCTTTTTGTAGTTTTTACTTTAATGAGATAGAAGACATTATTATTTGAGTCAGCTCTGGTTCCATTTCGTTACAGACGTTATACGTGTACCACGAGTATTGCAGGCTCAAGATTCAACACACCAGAATCCTAACGTAGCCAGTTGGCAAAGTGCTGCTGTTTGATTTACAACTCACAGCGAACATTTTATATTCTTCTCTGGGTACACCGAGAGGCAAAAATACCGCTTTTCTCCTATTTACCGTTTCCAGTCTGTTTGCACTTTGCAATTTCTTTCTTTTTTATATTTTCCACAAAAAAGTATTTTGTTGCCTTTGCTCAAGGGCCTAGACGATGTTTTGCTGCCAGTGTCGCGCGCACAAGCAATGCGACGACGTCTGAAGCTCACTGCTTCAGCTGGGGTGGCCAGCGGTGGCGTGGCGATGATGGCAAGCGTCGGGGAAGAAGATGGCATCGGCGGCAGACCTGCAGCGAACCAGGCGGCATCGTGCGGCTCGGCTTCGTGGGAAAGAAGATGGGGCGCAGTTGGGGCTGAGGCGGGAAGCTGGCAGGGCTTGGGGGGGGGGGGGGGGGGGGGGGGTTGGATATAAATTTTGATACAAGAAGATTCATTTGAATTTGAGTTTAAAATTTGAAAATAAGGAAAACACCGAATAAACTACAATTTTTGGAAATAAATATTTTGAAATTTGTTTTTTACAAAAGTACAAATCTCAAATGTTACAGCAAATCTGATAATTATCTCATGATTGCCGCTGGTCCACGTGAGTAGTACCATGTGTACTGTACACACACTTCAGTACCTAAGGCCATTCACAGTGTGCACCTTAGCCGGTGCTAGAAGAGGAGAGGGGGAGTTAGCACCGGTGCTAGCCATTGGAGGGGGTGGTGCTGAAAAAGATTCCTAGCTCTGGTGCATCTACATGCACCGATGCCAAGCTATTAAGCAATTTGCATGGGCCCACCTGTCATTCTTGTTGACATCGCCTCAAGTTGGGCAGCGTTGTCATGCCTTGACACCACGCCATGGATCGAGATCGGAGTCACTAGATCTAACTTGGAGGCTGCCACTTGGTGCCTATCGTCGTTGAATCCACGCTCGCAGCCACCTCGGGAGCAGCTGCCGCTCAAGGTTCGCCTCCGACAGACGTTGCTAGGGCCTCCGGCGAGCGGTTGGGCCGGCTCGACTCGGCCGCAGCCGAGGGAAAGAAAGAGAGGGACGGGAAGATGCGGGCTGGCGGGGAGAAAGGAAAGGGCCGTGCCGCAGAGATAATTCAGCCCGAAGGTGAGCGAAGAAAAATTAGTTTAAACTTTTATCTAGGATTTGATTTGATTTTATTTTTGAATTTGTAATTTGAATCCTATAGGGTATATATAGTACACAGAATGTTTTGGGGGAAAATATATATTAGCACCCAACTAACATTTACAAATTTTGACATTATATTTTTGGGTCAAGGAAATTAATTTAAAATTTTAAAACTCAAGCCAAGCTTTTAGGAAAAACTTTAAAATGCACCCCGAATTTTGAAATCCATAAAATCATGCATGTTTTTATTTTCAAGAAAGTTTGGACTGTTACAAAACCTACCCTCTTAAAAGGAATCTTGTCCTGGAGATTCGAGCTAGTCAGCAAAGAGGTTGGGAAACTCAGCCTTGAGGGTTTGATGTGGATACAACTAGCAAGCTAACGGTATTGTGTTGTTTTGCCCTAATCTTTCACGGTGCACTTCACTGATCGCTTTCATGCTCTAGGTTCTTGTGCATCTCAAGAACAACACCACCTTGCATTTGATTATTCTCCCACACACACCAAAGTACGTGAATAAAGAATGGTAGAACCGAAGTTCCAATGGGTTTAATCCAACACCACAATTGGATTCGACACACAACAAGCAATTCCTAGATGGAAATCTCAAGAACACACACCAATAATGGCCGCCAAAACCACGACAATTTTCTAGTATCTATTTGTCAACTCAAGCAATCTGATCTAAGCTACATGGTGTATGTCCCTTAGCCTTATATTGGTGCCTAGGCACGATCACCATACACGCACGGCTTGAGGCCAATCCAACCATGGTCACAAACCAACCATAACTCGTGCACGTTCACAATTGCATGTGCTTACAAAGGACTTAGACTCCCTAACAAAATCGAACTCCTTTCTCCTAAAAATCGGACTCTCCAATTAAACTGATATGGTTTTGGAAGGGAACTCCCAAAATCCATGCACTCGGGCATCACTTGTTTCACGTACTTTCCTATGTGACTGAGCGTGTAAACATCCCCCTCACATGTAACACCCCACCTTAATAAAATCTCAAGATGTCATCTACAACTACTTTCACTACCAATTTTTAATGAATAAGTAATCATTATCAACCCCTCGGTTTCAAGAATACTCATTCAACATAATAATGACATAACTTTTCAGTAACATAATAAGCCATAAATTGAATTTAATATGAACCAAATAATTATCAGGAGGAATTATAAATAAGTCTAAACTAAGTAATGCATCAAATAGCAATATTACGAACCATAAGAAACTAAAGGAAACCACAATTATCCAATTATTACAATGGAAGTTACTAAATTGTTCATGACTAAAAGTGACGAATAACTAGGTAGAGTGAAGAGTTACAAAAATGCAATTGTTCCCTGTTCTACTTCCACCCAATGCACATGCCTTCAATGATCACCTTAAAATAATAAATAAGGGTGAGTCCACGACTCAATAAGTACAAGTAGAATAATAAATGAGACATCATCTTATTAGCAATTCATACCCATTTATTAATAACTCAATTCCTTATATTCATTCCCATCAGTTTCCATTCACGTGCCTCATTATCACAAATCATTTTCACTTTTCATGAATATAATGCAATGCTCATGCTCATGTCTCAACTTATCTTCTGCTTATACTGGTATAGCAGAGTGTAACACCTGTTAGGGTTCACTCATGCCCGCACTCTTTAGTGCGGGGCCAATTGCCTGTTCTTTTTCATACGGGGAGCTCATTGCCAATATCTTTCAATGGGGGATCTTATCTCACTCCCGTGAGTCAAAATTTTCCATCATGAATGCTCAACATGCAATATAATAATTATTATCTTTCTTCATTAGCAATTGATATAATCATCATTATTCCATAATCATTATCATCATCAACATAAGCATGTGAGCAATATAAGATAAGCATAATCATATGAATATTCATGGTAAGTATTCAATCAATCAAACAACAATTTCAACACTCAAATTACCATTCTACCATGCACTTACCTTTCTAGTTCCGATGACCGAAATGATTTGAAGGTGACAACACACCCGACGCTACTCCTTCTATAATAGATATTCAATCTCAATATAAGCTACAACAATACAAGACAAGAAATAATCGACAACACTCACACGCTTCCCAATTCACCACTTCCCCTTTTTTCGGATAGTCTCCCCAGCTGCCCCAGCACTAAAATTTTCATAACTTCCAACTTCCACATTGTATAACAAACCATACTAGTTCTAAAATCTATACAAATTTCCAACAACTTTTTAGTTGATTAAATGTTTATATTAAATCATCTAAACCCCCGTTTTTAACTCAAAAGATAGATATGTCATCTTCTGGACAACAAAGTTAATAATTTCATATTTTTAATCTACACATGCAAATATGTTGAACCATGATATTTTTAGAAACTACAGGAAATTATCTACCATTTCCTAGTTATGCCCAAAACTCAATTCTATCATTAAATTAGTCAAATTAATATTTTCCATGACTGCGTCTAGCACCAACCCAGTTTTGGACAGTAGTCCTCCAAAATTCATAACTTATGTTCTACTCATTCGAAAAATATGTTCCTGGTATCTTTGGAATTCTTAAAAAATTACATATATTTTTTTATGTATGCTAGATTCCCAAATTATTCCTATCTTCTATTTTTAGTCTGCAGATTCATACACGCTGTCAAAACAAGACAAATTTACCAGATAGCATGATTATCGAATTCATATTTCATAATCTAATCATTTGATCAACATGAATAAAAATCTACAAAAGGATATCAAAATCCTCTACAACTTTTTAGTAGATGCTATTCCCAAATTACGCCCATATGATCTCCGAAATCACAGTCAAACAACAAAGTAGATAAATCGATTTACTACTCGAACCCTTGACAAGAAATTTCCAATTCCCTCTCTAATCTCGATTTTAATCTTTAATTAATACAAAAAAATATAGAAGAAAAGTATATTGTTACCCAAATTGCTATTTCTTCCTCACAATTTCTTCCCTTCTCCCTCCTGATCTTTTCCCCGGCTGCGTTTTCCTTTTTTCCTTGATTACCATTTGTGTCCCTGACCATGCACGGTAGCAATTGATTTCCCTTGGCACACTGCTGACTTGGCCACCAGACGTGTGTTGGCGCACATTAGAGACTCACATGCGCAGTGTGCATGCAGTGAGCAGCGCTTGCGACTAGCTAGTGGTCGGGCGTGCATGTGGCCAGCAGCATGGCGCGTGGCATGGTGATGCTCAAGCGTGGGCGACAAGCAGCCAATGCGAGAAGGTGATGTGGCATGCTACAGTCGGTGCTTGTGTCTTATGCACGCGTATGTGTGTAGTGCCTTGCACGGAGATGGGGAATTCTCTGGTGTGTGGCGTTGGAAGTTCTGGTGACAGGTAAAGAATACAATGCGAGTGGCGAAGGAAGCGACTGTGTATAGGGAAAAAGAAAAGTGGCTAGGGTTTTTGGGTTTACCTCTCCCCCACTACCTCTTTTATCTCGGTATGAGATCCTATCATGACTCTAACTCCCCGAATGACTCATTCCAGGAAACCGGTCCCTCCTCTAAAATTCCATACATCCCCTTTCCATGTACCCTCTTTTCACTAATTACGCATAGGTCCTTGAGAGGGATAATTCTAGAATGTTACATCACGCCTTCTCTCACACGGTCACCACTCCATGTGCCCTTCGCTATGCGTCCGTGCATTCTCATGCGCCACATGGACTAGAGGTTTTCTCCCTTGGCCGGCCTCCCTCTCGGTCAATTCTTATTTCTTCTTCTCTTCACTCAAATCAGCACCACATTGCAATGCCAATTCAGATTGCAATGCTGAAACACAACTCAAAGTAACAATGCCACTTGGTGTCCATTATCCCCTCCCCCTTCAAGCAAAATCAACCTTGGTTTCGGGGTAATATTTGAAGCCTTCTTCTCCTATACAGTGAGCTTGATTTCAGACTTGATTGTATTGACGCCATCGGCTTTAGCATGTGTCGTTTCCCGTCATGCTTGAAAGTGTTGATCCCCCCAGCATGTGTAACACCGCGATTGTACTACCACAGCCTTCCCAACAGCAAGCCACACACTTCCAATGGCAAAACATCGCACTCCACTTGATCAACATAGGCACCAGCTGAAAACATCATATGCACCTTATGTGTTATTTTTAGCTTTCCGGCCTTATTCAACCACTCCACATAATGTGGTGCAGAATGCCTCCATGTGGATAGCTCTAATGCATGCTCTAAATCCTTGCTAATCATATAGGTGAAACTTTCACCGTCGATGATCAACATGCATGCCTTGCCCTTGATTTCGCATTGGGTTTTGAAAAGACTCTGCTGCCCCTTTGCTATCTATCGACGTCGTCACCTTGCACCTTCTTGACTTGGATGTTCAGCCCACTAGATGGTCAGGGGTAGAAAAATGTTTAGCACCCTTGGCTGTGAGCTACACCTCTTATTGTGTCAAAACCGTTGCTGGTTTCAAGTTGATCGACAAGTCTCCTTTTGTGGCTGAACCACCTTTAACAGCAGCAACCTAACTTTTTTTTTATCGATATTGGGCTATTTTCAATCTGTCCTTGATTTTTCTTACTTGTTCTTCAGCATCATGAAGTAGGTTTGGTCCAGCATCTTGAAATTTTCCTATCTGTTCCCAGAGTAAAGTCATTCTGCACTTCCTACCATACAATGCTTCAAAAGATGCCATCTGCAGGCTGGCCTGATAGCCATTGTTGTACAAGAACTCAGCATATGGTAAAGAATGATAAATCCATAGCACAATGTCAGACTTGGATTTTTCAATCCAGAATCTCTTGTGAAAACACTGCACTATTCCCTGGATCAGTAAATAGTGCTCACAGGTATATTGCTGCATCATTTCATACATCGCATGAATCACATCAAATCATAATAATATTACATATTTGAGTTTGAATTATGCCGCCTTGGCAACCGTTTTACATAAGGGCTGGTTAGGCCAAATGTTCACATTACAAAAGCACAACAGCGGAAGCAAAAGCAAGGTAAGGCCTTTAGTCCACAGGCAAGCGACTGGGGGTAAATATGTGCCATTGATTATTACCTAAGCTTAAGCAATAATTATAGGCACACAACACTATAGTCTAATTTCCTAGAACCCCAAAAGCGCAGTAGTCGTCCTAAGTCTCGGCGTTGTTCCCTCCATCTGAAGCAGGGGTTTCTTTATATGCATAATGGACTTAGGCCCTTGAATCTGATTTTGGTAATGCGAGTGTGAGCACAAACCACCGTGCTCAGCGACCAACACACATGATGCAATAGGTAATATGCATGGTTTATCAAAGGAAGGCTCATGTTATTTTATTTGCCAGAAATGCTTTTAAATACAATACTTAACAATTGCCTATGACCTAGCATTTTGACTAAAAACATGTTGCATAAAAAGTATGCTTTACCATTAATGATCCAGAGACCATCCACCATTACATGGTCTCTGCTCTGTATGCTATACCTTCAGCGTTATAGCCGCTTACATTATCACTGGGATGACATCCAGGGCAACACAAATCAGGGCCTTTCTCTGCCCTCAATTTTACCAATTCCACCCACAATGTTTTTGAAATAGAACTATATCTAGTCAAGTTCCTATGTCCGCCCAAGACCGTGGGCATGGCTATTCGAATAGTTTTCTACTCTGCAGAGTTTGTACACTTTACCCACAAGAGATAGACCGTTACAATGCATAGTCCTACTTGTGGTTACGCCCGCTAAGGTCTATCTTCAATTGCTCGTGTTCACACCTTCATGTAACCACACTAGAGCTATGCAAATTAGATAGCCCTGCCTACAATTTGCCAGCTTGTGGTTGTACTGTTGTACCTTGGGAGGTTATCACAAGATTCGGTCCTTAGGGTTATCTGGGTGGTGCTACCACTAACCACACTCTCATGCACCGCTGCACCACACCCCCAATCCATCCACTTAGACATTTAAGCAAGTTGGGGTTTTTGGGAATCTAAAATATCCTTGTCCAAATACACCAGCCATGTTCACCATGATTTCCCAAATCAGTTTCTCATAATTTAAAGTGATCCTTGGGGCATTTTGGTGCCCCCTAGTATCTAAGCACAACTAAGCACGGAATATAATTATAGACTTATTTTCAAAAGATTACTACTATAGTTTTACTAAGGTGACAAGGCTCACATATTCAATTATTCCAAAAGAATGTATTACTAACAAGCTTATTAATTGGGTATGTAACTAGGGTATTGAAATCAAGCATATACTTAGCACATAAAATAATAGCATGCAGTTGATAATTTAAACGAAAGTAAATTGCAGAAAATATAGGTTCAATATGATCAAAGTATTGACTCGC
The DNA here is from genome assembly GCA_017311315.1 of Dendrocalamus latiflorus. NCBI lineage: Eukaryota > Viridiplantae > Streptophyta > Magnoliopsida > Poales > Poaceae > Dendrocalamus > Dendrocalamus latiflorus. The sequence goes on from CM029623.1 coordinate 18,598,044, forward strand.
CTTGGTCACAGTGAGTTTGGTCCTGGTGGTCTAAACCAGCTTCTGCTTCAGCTTCCTCCTCTTGAGCTTTGTACGCTGTTTTTACGTGCGCGAAAATTAGGATAAAAATCAGCAAACCAAATAAACATTCCCAAGAAATTTCAAATGACTCTAAAGTTCATGGTTTCAGTTCCATTGGGTAGATTTTGATTTTTGGGTGAAGTTAGAAATGTGTTTCATTCAATTTGGGGTTAGAGTGAATTAATTATAATCATTTGAAGTTTAACCATAATTCAATTATATGCAATATAACCTCTAATTAAATTTGAGTATCATAGCCTAAGGTTAGTGGCTTAATGTTCACATTATTTAATAGTCAAAAAGGATTATCCTACTTGCTAGGGCATAAAGACAATGATTTATGGCTTAACCTTGCAACGGTTAACTTCTATATCATTTACTAATCATTTCATGAGAGCATAAATCTACACAATATTCTTAAACAATATCTCACAATGTCTTTAATTAGTGTTTAGAAAGCTTTAAGATAAAGGTTAAAGGCACTCTAGTTACCAACATGTAATATTTAATCCATGATTAGATATTCATTAAGCTCATTTATATTCTAAATAAATTTTTGTATCTTCCATGGAATTATTTCCAACTTTTCTGGATTTTTCCTAGCTGCAATCGGCTTAGCAAAAATTAACCAAAACCAATTCTAATTGTTGCGGTCTGGGGGAATCGAATGCGGGTCGGCGCACTGAACGCATGCTCTGTTAACGAGTTGGCCTCTCGGTGTTACCTGATTGGTAAGGGGAGAGGAATGTTGATGAGCCGAGTGGCAGCAGTGTCCCAAAGTAGAGGAAGTCGGGGGCGGCGTACGGGCGGCGAGGTTGCCGACGAGAGGCGGCCGGGGAGGTGCCGATGGTGGGAAAAATGGACTCCTGGCGCTGAGGGGAAACCGAAGGAGGTGTCGGTGGGGGCCGAGGAGTGCCGGAGATTGGCCGTCGGTGTGCGGCGACGGCGAGCTTAGAAGAGGCTTGATGCCGGCGAAGTGCAGGCTAGGAGGAGCTTGAAGGAGGGCGGCGTCGGTTTTGCTGTGTCCTGAGGAGACTCTGGGAGGAAGGAATTGGGCTACGGTGGGTTGACATGGTGGCGTGCTTGCCGGCTGGCCGTGGGGAAGAAAGGGGGTGCCGGGAGGAGGAGGGCACGAGAGGCCGATTGGTGGCTGAGGGAGGGGGAGGGAGGTCTTGTGGTGCGGATGGGAGCTTCGGCTGGGGCTTTCTAGTGGGGAAAAGGCGCGCGACGGTAGGGGCTGAGCTCGGCGACGGTGTGGCCACAGTGGCGGCAGGACGTCCGGCGGTGAGGTGCTGCGGGGGTCGTGACGGGACTGAGCTGCGCCTGGGTGCAAGCGTGCGCGACAGGGCTGTGGTCCGGGCGTCCTGTGGCCGACACGAGCGGCTGACCGGAGCCGCGCCTCCGGTCTTCGGCATGGGCGGCGACGGGCAATTAAATGGCTGCCAGGCGGTGACGTGGGCGCTGCGTTTGACGAGACAGCGGTGGGCCCGGCTGACGAGCGTGGAGAGGCGTCGGCGACCAGTGGTCCGAAGAGGGCGTCGCGGGGGAGGTGGTTGCTGCGCGGGCTGTCCGAACGGAGGAAGGGGGCTTCGGCCCTTGTCCGAACGCCCCGAGGGCGGGGAGGAAGACAAGGGAAAGGGTGTGGGCCGGCTAGGCTGACTGGCTGGGTTGGCTGGGCCGGTTCGGCCGGCCGCAAGGCCTTTTCTCTTTTATTTTTATTTTTATTTGTATATATATATATATTCCTATGTTCATACATATTCTTATGCACATCTTTATTTGTAAATTTCTTGGCATATATTTCTTCATTTACATCTTTTCATTTTATTATTTCTTTATATGTTATTTTTATTTTTACTTATATATTTATTATTAATTTCATGTTTCACTCATAATTTCTTATTGGTTTTATTCTTCCATTATGGAGACCTTAAACCAAAATCCAAGAAAATCCAACAGAGTTCAATATCAAAACAAATATACTCCAAGATAATTCAAGGTTTACATGTTTTCCCAGAACTCAAATTTCCAGAGTGTTACAAATCTACCCCGCTTAAAAAGAATCTCGACCCCGAGATTCGGCCTAAGCTGTGAACAAGTGTGGGTAATCTCTCATCAGCTGATCTTCACGCTCCCAGGTGGCCTCTTTCTTGGTATGATGGCTCCACTGAACCCGGCATAAGCGGATAGTCTGGTTCCTGGTCTTCTTTTCTACTATATCTAAAATCTTGATAGGTCGTTCCTTGTAGGTCAAGTCACTTTCGAGCTCGGCCACAACATTCACTTTGCCTGGAACTCTAACCATCTTCTTTGCCTTAAGTTAAGTTCTGCTTGGGTGAAGATATATTTCAAACTTTTGTGATCCGTGTAGACTTCACAATGGTTACTAATGAGATAGTGACGCCAGATCTTCAAAGCATGCACTACAGCTGCTAGCTCCAAGTCATGAGTAGGATAATTGCACTCATGAGGTCTTAGTTGGTGTGATGCATAAGCTACCACTTTTCCTTCTTGTATCAAAACACAGCCTAGACCTTGACGAGAAGTGTCACAGAAAACTTCAAAATCTTTATGCATGTCCGGCAAAACAAATATTGTTGCTGAGACTAGCTTGTTGTTAAGAGTCTGAAAATTCTGCTCACAAGTTTTTGTCTATTCAAACTTTTTCTCCTTCTTCAGAAGTTGAGTCATTGGCTTGGCTAACTTTGAAAATTTTGCTATGAAGTAGTGATAGTAACTAGTAAGTCCAACGAAACTTCTAACTTCAGTACTGACTTGGGTTGCTTCTATTCCCTAACTGCGTCTACTTTGGAAGGATCTACTGCGATTCCTCTGGCTATCACAATATGTCCAAGAGAAGCAACTTGCTTTAGCCAAAATTCACATTTACTTGAATTTGGCATATAGTTGATGCTCTCTAAGTTTTTTCAGGGTTATTTTGAGATGACTCTCACGCTCTTCCTCATTCTTGGATACATAAGGATGTCATCTATGAAAATTACCACAAACTTATCTAGGTACTCCATAAATACACTGTTCATCATGCTCATGAAATAAATAGGTGCATTTGTCAGTCCAAACGACATGACGGTGAACTTATACTGTCCATAATGAGTAGAGAATGAAGTCTTGCGGATATCTTCGGCATGGATTTTCAACTGGTGATACCCTGATCTTTCAGTTGATCAAATAGATCATGAATTCTAGGCAACGGGTACTAGTTCTTGATAGTAACATCGTTGAGTGCTCTGTAATCCACACACATTCTCATACTACCATCCTTTTTCTTGATGAACAGAATAGGTTCTCCCCAAGGCGATGGGCTTGGATGGACATATCCTTTATCCTCCAATTCTTGAATTTGCTTCTTCAATTCAGCTAACTCATTAGCTAGCATATGATACGGTCTCTTGGAAATTGGAGCGGTGCCAGGGACTAGGCACTCACAACTCGATTTCCCTATCCAATGGCATTCCGGGTAAGTCTTCTAGAAATGCATCTAGGTATTTCTGCATAACTGGTACTTCTTCTAGAACTTGAAGTCGATTAAGAGCACACTATCCTTTTTCAGGGACTTTAGAGGTGAAGTTTACTTTTACTCCTTGATCATTGGTGAGACTAATGGATCGGTTAACACAATTAATTTAACCATTGCTCTTGGCTAACCAGTTCATTCTAAGAATTACATCAAAACCCTGGGATTCCAACACTATGAGGTCCACTAGGAATAGATTCCCATCTATAATCAACTCTACCTTTGGACACATGGTGCTTGCTCTCATTTCTGCTCTAGGGGAGTAAACTACCATAGGACTGCCCAGAGGAACCATTCTCACCCATTCTTAACCGTAAAAGCCTTGGAAATAAATGAATGGGAAGCTCTGGAATAAAAAAGAACTGAGGCTGGTATCGAGTTTACAAGAAACATACCTAGTACAATGTTTGGTGTAGCCTGAGCTTCTTCACTGGTGATGTGGTTCACATGTCCTTTGATAAAGTTATTCAACTTCTTAAACTGTTGTCCTTGGTTCTGACTTTCAAATGCACTAGCATTAGCTGCTTCTAAGAGCTTCTTGGGGCAAGACTTAGCATAATGCCCTATTTCCTAGCAATAGAAACAGGTCACTCCATCAGGTGTAGCGGTACTCTTCTGCACTTGACCACCAACCGAAGGAACACGAGCTGCTTGAGGATCAGGACGATTAGCCTGGAAAGGTGGGCGGTTAACTATTAGCCTGAAGTTGCTTAACCATGGCTTGAAGTTGCTGGAGTGCAGCTTGAATTGGCCATCTGCGGTGGAGTGCTGCGAGCCTTAGGAAATCCTCTGGGGTTAACCTTTTGAGTAGCCATTCTTCTTTTCCAGTTTTCTATTTCCACAAACTTGCCCTCCTGGTGAATAGCCTTACTCACCAACTAATGAAAATCTGCATAGTCACTGGATATCAATTGTACAGACATGTTGTCATTTAGGCCTTCTAAAAATCTTTCTTGCTTTCCTTCATTGGTAGCCATGTCTTCTGGTGCGTAGCGCGCCAGTTGGTTGAATTTTTGCAGATACTTATTTACGGTGCGACTTCCTTGTCGAAGAGCTCTGAACTCCTACTTTGATGTGGCACCAAGTAGCACTACAACTTTGGTTAGTGCTTGCAGTTCTGTGCACAATGTTCAAGAAACTTTGAATGCCAATTCTGAGGTTTCTACTGTACACAAAATATATGTTTGGACAGCTAATGAAGTCTACTTTCCAATGAATCAAACGGCACTTGATTTAGAGCTTCCTACACAAAGTTATGGCAATTTCATTAGATGCTGCACGAGCTATTTGGAGAGACGCGCGAGACTTGCCAAACATAAAGAGTCCGAGTATTGCAATGCAAGTAAGGGTAAAATCCGACCACACCATGGCTTTCTAAAGGTTGAGAAGGATTCCTTTTCAAGTTCCAAACGGATTTGGAAGCCCCTTGAACAAGAAAACAAAACATATAAAGATTTGAATCTGGTTCGGACTCGGTTCGGGACAGCTGGCAAGACCGATACTGAAATATCCATAACTTTCACAAGCGGAGTCTGATTTGGGGGTTCGTGGACTCGTTCGAAAGCTATTTCAAAGGCCCATACAATGGACAAGATGCCAGCCATGAAATCTTCATAGTCACATTGCAAATTGAGAGAAAATCCGGTGATAGTAGTTTAGATATTTCCTTTTTAGTTCGTATTGGAGTTTGTTTCAGCTTTAGGCCAGGTTGTGCGTGAGTTTTAGCCAAGGACGTGCATTGTGCACTAATATAAGGCCAGGGCCTTAGCCCCATTATAACTTAGGCTATGATATGGTAAGTTTTTATACTTGTGAAATAAAGGAAAAAATCGCCATGATGGTTTGTGGCGGCCAGATTGCGTGATTGCAAGGTTTTCTCGTTTGGAGTTTGCTGAGTTGGTGCAAAGTAAGAATATGAGATTCTTGAGATTGCCCATTGAATCTACAAGGTTCATCTCTTCTAATTCGTGTCTTCTTGCTGAATTCACGGTTTGGGGAGTTCGGCGGATTGCTTCTAGTGTGCGCCATGCATACTAGTGCAAATTGCCCTTATCAATATTGTTTGCTGCATCAAGACAAGGAGAAGACTCTATCCAAGGAGAAGGAATCTCGTTAAACGTACCAGGAAAGATCGGGTCATCCCTACGCATCAACTAATCCTTAATTGGTCCGCATCATTCTTTTTTAGAGTAATGGCGCCAGACGGAATATGAGCTTTGCGGAAACCCTACACAAACTCATTCCAGGTAATGGCCTGAAGATTGGCATGAGAAGTGGTTAAAGTATCCCACCACTTGGATGCTGGTCCATTCAGCTAGTGAGAAGCAAACAAGACCCTTTCTCAATCAGTACACTACAAAATATCCAACTTGTTTCTTATTGCATGGAGCCAATCATTAGCATCCATTGGCTCTGCACTGCTTGACAAGGTCGGGGGCCTTATCCTCAAAAACTCTGACAATTTGGTTTGAGGAGCTTGAACTAGCGGCTGAGGAACATGCTGAACAGGGTTGTCGATGGTTTGAGCTAGCAGTTGAATTAGCTGATTTTGGTTCATCATCAGTTGAGCCCAGTCTAGTCCGGCTGCTGGCAGAGGTGGAGGGATAGGAGCGGACTGGCTTCCTTGTGCTCTGGTGTTGGTGTTGTCATTCCTCCTTGTGTTCACCATCTGCCAGATTCTTCCAGATTTAGAGGAAGGAAAGAGAGAACTAAGAGAAGGTCTTTGTAACATTCCTACCACAAAGCATGAAAAAGCAATGAAAGCCAACAAAACACTTTATTGGATATTAATTATAACCCTGAGGCTGTTGACAAAGGAATAATAGCTCACAAGTATCATTCCATAACTTTAAACTTAAGCTAATGGTTTTTACGGGGTTGGTGCTACTACTACTTATTTTGTATTTATGCTTCTTTGGGTTGTCCTATAACAGAGGAACCCTTATCCTCTGCACGGTACTTGGCCAAATCTTCTTCCACTGCATGGAGTCTCTATGCCATAGAGCTCAACTCATCCAAGGTGACTTGGTACACATATTCCAAATACTTGGTGTACTACACCTGTTGAACGAGCCGCGGGTTACTCTCAAACTCTGTAGGGCAGAAAATGCTATTGGAGCTGACAGGAAACTTGCCGGGGTAGTATCGAAATGTGGTGCGTCGTAGATCTTAGGTGTAGATGTCCCTCATCTGCCAGATTGCTTCACGGGCTGCATCTTGCATACCATTGAAGAAGATGTCCCAAGGTAGGGAGGCATCAAAGGTGTGGAATGCTGCTTCATCTCAAATGTTGGCGTAGATCAGCACTCCTACCCTCCAACGTTCTTGATCTCCATAGGTGCTCAAGTATCCCTGGTACATGGGGCGTGCCTTAAAATCCAACTCTTGGAGAAGATTCCAAAGACAGTCAGCTAGGTGACTGGCTAGGATTCCATGGGTGACTTGGGTAGGACATTCAGCCATCTACAAGTTTGGAAAAGGGAAGGAATTAGTAAACAGTTTTTCACAAAGGAGTAGTTAAGTGGAAGAATGAATAAGACTAGGTGTAGAACACTTTTCAAAATACTTTTCTTTTTAAAAAAGTCCTTAAGGTTGTCCATTCTATTCTATCTACGGTCACATTTTAGGGTCATTATAGCACTGATACCATCTCCGTCGGACCCCAGAGCAGCAACTCCGGAACCCTCTGTGTAAATCGCACTATCCCAGGATAAACTAGTGCAAACAGGGTTAACAGGGATACATGTCATGCAGAACAAACAAACTTTGTTATAATATAAAGGTATGGGTGATAGCACTAGGGGTCCCGATCTTTCGATGAGAGTGGTAGATTCGATTGGGGAAGGAGATGACGTTGACGACCCGACTACAACCATCCAAGGACGCTGCGCCTTAGCGATCGATACACCAACTCCAGAGATTGTTCGTGACCTTGTCGGCGCACGATCAACCTAACCACGAGGGTTCTTGTTCCTGCAAGCAATCGAAGAACAAGAAAGAACAAGATGAACAACAACTCAATTGCAAATAACGATGTAAGATTCAATCGAAAACAGAAAACGGTGGGGTTCCGAAGACAAGTATTCGGGCGGTCTAGCCGACACGCGCGAGTACAAGGCAAAACAGCAAAAGCTAACTTAGTCTAAACAAAACCCAAACCCTAGAAGAGGGTGCGGCTGCCTATTTAAGGGTCACGGAAGGTGGAGGGTTGGCCAAAACACAAGGAAGCCGAATAGGACTCGAATTACAAGGCCCAAGGCCCACTTTGACTCGGATTGGAAAAGTGACGTGAATTGTTTTGCAGTTTCTGGTCGACTCGGATGGAATTTGGAGGTGAGTCTGGATCCATCTGAAATTAGACTTCAAGAGTTTTCCAACGAGTACTCACGGGTCCCGAGAAACCTTCTGGATCAAAAGTTACGTCCGTTTGAAGTAGACGCTGTCAACAAGGCCGAATCCGAGTCAAACTCGTGAACAGGACTTGGTTTGCGCTTGACGGTTCCACTTCTATACTTGAGCTCATGTGGTTCTTCCCCATGGTTCCTAAGGACAATTAAATCATCACAAGAATTAAGTAGTATTCCATTCTTTGAAACATTTGTATGCAAACTTAGGAACGCATTCACCTGATGGTTAAGTTGACGTGCTCGCGCTCTAGTCATTGGTCCTTGTATCATAGTTTCAGTTTGATATGGAGTCGGCATGGTTGTATGCATGGAAAGGATGTCCTCATCATCCTCCCCTTCTTGCATTTGAGTCGTCCGCGACTCAAGCTCATCTTCTTCTCCCAAGTATGGCTTCAAATCTGCAATGTTAAAGGTGGGACTAACCCCAAAATCTGCGGGCAACTCAAGTTTATATGCATTGTCATTAATCTTTTCCAACACTTTGAAAGGACCATCAGCTCTAGGCATCAACTTAGACCTCCTCAATTTAGGAAATCTTTCTTTTCTCAAATGCAACCAAACTAAATCTCCCGGTTGAAAAGTTAAATGCCTCCTTCCTTTACTACCAGCAAGTTTATATTTAGCATTCATGCGTTCAATATTTTCTTTGGTTGTCTCATGCAATTTCAACATCAAGTCAGCACGCTGTTTAGCATCAAAATTTAACTTCTCCGAAGATGGAAGTGGTAGCAAATCAATAGGAGCACGAGGCACAAAGCCATAGACAATCTCAAAAGGGCACAACTTTGTAGTAGAATGCAGCGAACGATTATAAGCAAATTCAATATGAGGCAAGCATTCTTCCCACATTTTAATGTTCTTTTTCAAAACAGCCCTAAGCATGGTAGATAAAGTTCTATTCACAACTTCAGTTTGCCCATCAGTTTGGGGATGACACGTAGTCGAAAATAACAGCTTAGTCCCCAATTTAGCCCATAAAGTTCTCCAAAAATGGCTAAGGAATTTAGTGTCACGATCGGAAACTATTGTATTTGGCACACCTTAGCCTTTTGACACGTAGTGCAGCGAACAACAAAACGTTCCACGTCACGTCTCATCTTTGGCCAAAAGAAATGACTAGCAAGTATGTCTTCCGTCTTCTTCGCTCCAAAATGCCCCATCAGCCCACCTCCATGCGCTTCCTGTAACAACAACAAACGAACGGAGCTAGCTGGAATGCATAGTTTGTTAGCTCTAAACACAAATCCATCATTTAGAACAAATTTATTCCACGTTTTTCCCTCTTTGCAATTCAGCAACACGTCTTTAAAATCATCATCATGAAAATAATGCTCCTTAATTGTTTCCAATCCAAAAATTTTGAAGTCAAGTTGTGAGAGCATGGTATATCTCCTAGACAATGCATCAGCAATAACATTCTCCGCATCAGCAATAACATTCTCCTTTCCCTTTTTGTGTTTTATGACATAAGGAAAAGACTCTATGAATTCAACCCACTTTGCATGCCTACGGTTCAATTTTGCTTGACTTCTAATATGCTTTAATGACTCATGATCAGAATGAATGACAAATTCTTTGGGCCATAAATAATGTTGCCATGTCTCTAAAGTTCGAACTAGTGCATATAATTCCTTATCATAAATAGAATAGTTCAAACTAGGCCCACTCAATTTTTCACTAAAGTATGCCACATGTTTACCTTCTTGCAATAGCACACCACCCAATCCAATTCCACTAGCATCACATTCTAGCTCAAAAGTCTTACTAAAATCTGGAAGTTGGAGTAATGGTGCATGTGTTAACTTATCTTTCAATGTGTTGAAGGCGTCTTCCTGTGCATTCCCCCAAGTAAACGGCACCCCTTTTTAGTGAGTTCATTCAATGGTGCAGCGATGGTGCTGAAATCCTTCACAAAACGACGATAGAATCCAGCAAGTCCTAGAAAACTTCGCACCTACGTGACCGTTTTAGGAGTCGGCCAACTCTGTATTGCCTCAACCTTGGCTTGATCAACTTCAATGCCCAGTGGAGTAACAACATAGCCAAGAAAAGAGACTCGATCCGTGCAAAATGTGCACTTCTCAACGTTACCAAATAAACGTGCATTACGTAAAGCATCAAAAACAACACGTAAATGGCAAAGGTGTTCCTCTAGTGATCTGCTATATATCAATATATCATCAAAATAGACCACTACAAATTTACCAATGAAAGCATGCAAAACCTCGTTCATTAATCTCATGAATGTGCTAGGTGCATTAGTTAAACCAAATGGCATCACTAACCACTCATACAAACCGAACTTAGTTTTAAATGCTGTTTTCCATTCATCTCCCAATTTCATGCGAATTTGGTGGTACCCACTACGCAAATCAACTTTAGAGAAAATAATAGAGCCACTTAATTCATCAAGCATATCATCTAACCTAGGAATAGGGTGACGATATCTAATGGTAATGTTATTGATCGCTCTACAGTCCACACACATACGCCATGATCCATCTTTCTTAGGCACTAAAATTACCGGAACAGCACAAGGGCTAAGAGACTCACGCACATAACCTTTATCAAGCAATTCTTGAACTTGACGCTGAATCTCCTTAGTTTCTTCCGGATTGGTCCTGTATGGCGCACGATTGGGCAAAGATGCCCCGGGAATCAAATCAATCTGGTGCTCGATCCCTCGCACTGGTGGTAGCCCTGGTGGCACGTCCTTTGGAAAGACATCCATGTACTCCTGCAAAAGATTAGTGACAGCAGGAGGCACAGAAGAAGGTACCTCCTCGAATGAAAAAAAAACTTGTTTACAAAGTAAGGCATAGCAAATAGAAGTACTAGCATCCAGCTCAGTCACATCAGACTTAGTAGCAAGAAAACATGCACCTTTCAATTTAATCTCATTTTTCATCTCATGAACAGATTTAGAGTTTTTCTTTTTATGTTGCTCAAGTTCGCTTGCAACAATCTGATTTTCACTCCTATTATGCTCCTGATTTTTCTCTCTACTAGCTCTAGCAACCTCATCTTTGAAAATAGCTTCTGGAGACATAGGATGTAACACAATTTTCTTGTCATGATGCACAAAAGAATATTGGTTTGTCTTACCATGATGCAGTGAATCTTTATCATATTGCCACGGTCTACCTAACAGCATAGAGCATGCTTGCATAGGTACAACATCGCATTCTACAACATCGTGATAAGAACAAATAGCAAAATTTACTCTCACCATTCGTGTTACCTTCACCTTGCCGCTGTTATTGAACCATTGAATGTAGTAAGGTTGTGGGTGAGGTTTGGTGTTCAACGCAAGCTTCTCCACCATATCGGAGCTCACCAAGTTGTTGCAGCTCCCTCCATCAATTATCACTCGGCATGAGCGTTCCTTCACGACGCACTTTGTTTGGAAAAGGATGTGTCGCTGATTTTGCTCCGCCCTCTCCATTTGTGCACTCAACACACGCTGCACAATGAGGCTCTCATAGCGCTCTGCATCTTCAGCACCAATGTGCTCTTCTTCTTGCTCCTTCCCACTACCTGCATGGTCAGCTGCAAGCATAGCATATGTATCCTCATACAAATCACTAGCAGAAGAATACTCACCATCATCTCTCGCAATCAGAACACGCTTGGTTGGGCACTCACTCCTCACATGGCCATACCCCTTGCATTGATGACATTGGATATCCCTCGTTCGTCCCGTAGATGCAACGGACGAAGAGCCCTTCGCATGTGCTTGGGCTGTCCCCTTTGTTGCTTCGGATGCCCGAGATGCCGAATTTGACGATGAAAATCGTGGCTTGCTGTTGGAGGAAGAAGGTGCAGGGGGTTGGCTTGATGGTGCGGCAGATGCACGTTGAGACCAAATATTTGCACGACCTGCAGAAACGTTAGTCCTAGTGCTCGCGCGTCGTCCCTGTACTTCACTTTCAGCTTTACAAGCAAGATGAAATAAACGAGTGATAGAATTATATTCCTTGTAAGCTAAGATATCCTGAATTTCCCGATTCAAACCACCAATAAACCTAGCCATAGCGGCTTCCTCAGTTTCCTCTAAGTCACAACGCAGCATGCCTATTTGCAATTCTTGAAAATATTCCTCTACGCTTTTACTACCTTGCCTCAATTGTTGCAACTTATGTAACAAATCACGTGCATAATATGAGGGAACAAATCTAGCTCGCATGATTCTTTTTAATGCATCCCAAGTTGGTGGTATGGTGAAAGGATTTTTCTTACAATATTCACTCCACCAAACAGACGCAAAATCAGTAAACTCACTAGTAGCAGCCCTAACCCTTTTGTTTTCAGGGAAAGCATGACAAGCAAATTTCTGATCAATAGCTAATTCCCAAGTGATATAAGCATCAGGGTTATATTTTCCATCAAAAGGTGGCATAGTGAACTTAATCTTACCAAGCGATTCATCATTCTCACGTACCTCATTCTGGCGTGGTTGACGATGACGGTGAGCGTCCTCATCATCATCAATCTCAGTGTCAGCCGTATATTCGTCTCCACCATTTCCGTCCACCCTGCTGCCCAAGACACCAATATTGGCACGAGTACGCTGAGTTGGTGCAGCGGGAGATGCACGGCCCCTCTCATCAAGACGTGTCAAAATCGCAGCAAGTGAAGCGTTGACGGTGCCAACGGAAGCCTCCAATGTTGCAAGTGTAGTGTTGGTGTCGATCTGCGCGGCCTCCAATTGGCCAAGGCGTTCGTTGGTGACCCTTACATCCTCATCAAGTCCCTCAGTGTGCAGCTTCATTTGGCGCTCAAAGTGTTGTATGATGCCCCTAGTCCGAGGGGAATGTGGCGCTGCCCGCAGGTCCACTGGTTCTCCTGACATTGTTAGAAGACAAGAAACAAACCAAGAAGAGAAAAAAAATAATAAAACTGCAGGTTATGCCCTCACAACTACTGGGATGTGGTTAAATCAAGTCGCACACTCTCAACCTGTTCTGTCAAGGTCTTACAAGTTCTTACCACAGCAAGCAGGAGGTGATTGCAGCCGACAAGACAAGACAATATCTCCTGGAAATTGGGTGTATCGCTGCCTCGGTCGCTAGTCCCTGTGAGGTGGTAGCCAAATCTGTGGAGCTATCGGTGGGCTGAGAGTGAATAAAGGATAACTAGAACCACATTAGTCAAAGCAAGTTGAATAAACGCTCAACGATGACACCGTGCTGGTCCTAGGCTAGACCGTACTAGAGACGCGAGCCTAGAACACAAACGAAGACACACCGTGCAGAAAGAAACTAGATGGCGTTGCACACGGAGTTCTGGAGCTCGAAAAAGGGTGCCGTCTTCACAGGGTACCTTAGAATCACGTGCAGAAGGGCTCTGTCAATTTTGAGCGAATTCTGAGAAACTTGATTTTTCCTCGGTTTGCGGGCCCGTTTTGAGGGCCTAAACGACGTTTTTTGGGGTCGAAGCTGCCGCGTATGTGCGTGGAGGCTTACGCGGATCTGAAATCTCCAGTTTTTCCAGGGATACATGTCATGCAGAACAAACAAACTTTGCTATAATATAAAGGTATGGGTGATAGCACTAGGGGTCCCGATCTTTCGATGAGAGTGGTAGATTCGATTGGGGAAGGAGATGACGTTGACGACCCGACTACAACCATCCAAGGACGCTGCGCCTTAGCGATCGATACACCAACTTCAGAGATTGTTCGTGACCTTGTCGGCGCACGATCAACCTAACCACGAGGGTTCTTGTTCCTGCAAGCAATCGAAGAACAAGTAAGAACAAGATGAACAACAACTCAATTGCAAATAACGATGTAAGATTCAATCGAAAACAGAAAACGGTGGGGTTCCGAAGACAAGTATTCGGGCGGTCTAGCCGACACGCGCGAGTACAACGCAAAGCAGCAAAAGCTAACTTAGTCTAAACAAAACCCAAACCCTAGAAGAGGGTGCGGCTGCCTATTTAAGGGTCACGGAAGGTGGAGGGTCGGCCAAAACACAAGGAAGCCGAATAGGACTCGAATTACAAGGCCCAAGGCCCACTTTGACTCGGACTGGAAAAGCGATGTGAATTGTTTTGCAGTTTCTGGTCTACTCGGATGGAATTTGGAGGTGAGGCTGGATCCATGTGAAAGTAGACTTCAAGAGCTTTTCAACGAGTACTCACGGGTCCCGAGAAACCTTCTGAATCAGAAGTTACGTCCGTTTGAAGTAGGCGCTATCAACAAGGCCGAATCCGAGTCAAACTCGTGAACAGGATTTGGTTTGCGCTTGACGGTTCCACTTCTATACTTGAGCTCATGTGGTTCTTCCCCATGGTTCCTAAGGACAATTAAATCATCACAAGAATTAAGTAGTATTCCATTCTTTGAAACATTTGTATGCAAACTTAGGAACGCATTCACCTGATGGTTAAGTTGACGTGCTCGCGCTCTAGTCATTGGTCCTTGTATCATAGTTTCAGTTTGATATGGAGTCGGCATGGTTGTATGCATGGAAAGGATGTCCTCATCAATGGGCCTTATGGTCAAGTTTACAATAATGGCTCAAAGCCAAACATAAAGTAAATCAGTAAAAGATAATTATTAAAGGAGTAGCCCATCTTGCCTACCCACAGGCGAATGATTGTAAGACAGGGCCTATTCATCGTATTCCTCATTGAAGTCAAAGAAGGCATCTTCTGGAAAAGATAATTTAAGCAATGTAAGCACATAAAGTACTCCACAAGTTACACCAGGAGGTTTAACAGGGTTAATGCATGCATAAGTAATGACAAAGAAAGGCATAGTAAGGTTAATTGAATGAAAAGTATAATTGAAATAAATATTGTAAGTAGAATCAAAAGCTAAAGCTGATACAATAGATAGAAACAAGATATTAATGAAATAATATCATTAGTGCAGGCTCCGACCAAACACCAACTTAACCGCGGGCATCCCACCCAGACCATCTTTCTCCAAAAAGATTTTATATGGATTCCATCCATCCATAAACATTTTATAAATCATTTTTGAAAAAACAAAGTCTATGATAACAAGCAATCTGAAATTGCAAATATTTATATTGAGTTCAAAAGGTGGAATTCCGAAGGCTGTCTTGACAGGTGGTCGTCCGACACAACTGAAGAACAGAAGTTTGCACAATGGCTAAACCTAAACTCAACGAAATCCAAAGAGTTTAAAGGGGTAGAGGGTGAATACATGAGTTGAAGAAGAGAGAGGGCGGCCAAGGGTCGTCCTAGGGTTGGACACCCACCCTAAAAAAATTTACAAAGCCTTTGGGCCCAATAGGAGGTGGTGCAGCACCTTTAGACTCGGATTCAGAAATAGTCCTGACTTATTTCAGTGATAGCTTTCCACACAGAAGAAATTTTGAGGTTAGGCTAGATCCATTGGAAAAAGGATAAGATAAGCTTTCCATCAAGTACTCACCCATCCCAAATGGACTCTGGATGAGAATATGCATGTTGGAAGTCGGTCTTATCAGGCTGAATCAGCGTCGGATTGTTTTGGTGATTGCGACACGACCAAAAGTTTTATGAAGCTGAGGCCTTACCCATTGGATGGGCCTTGGAATAAGCTTTCCAAAAAGCACAAGAACACCTAAATCGGACTCCGCTTGTGAATGTTATGGCTGTTTTATTACAGGCTTGTCTGGTTGTCCCGAACCGAATCCGAATTGAGTGCTGAGTTGATTCCGAGTTTGATTTCGGTTGGGCTTGAGGAAATGCTGAATTTGGCTTGGAAACCTCATCCAAAACTTGTGATTTATGTTCTTGGACCTCTCCCCTTTTGCCCTCCCACTGCATGGCTTCTCCTTGGCCCTCTTCTTCCTTGTTTTTCTCCATTGATTTGGCCCTAGCCTCCCTCTCAGTTCGACAGTATTCCATTTGTCAAACTTGAGAATGAACAAAGTAGTGGCATGAGGAAGTATTTTATTCTCATGAATAACATTGGTGGTAATAGATATAAGCGAATTCACCTTTTGTTCAATCTTAATATTGGGTGCTATGGTCGTATGCGTTTGTGGCATGGTCACATCGCGCGCCCTCCGTCTCTAGGAACTGGATGCGATCATCCTTGACAGAGTGGGCCTCTTTGGTAGCACACAGCCGGTCTTCTAGCGACCCCCGCTCGAGCAAGGGCTCGAGCAAGGGCGAGGGTCTGCGCAACGCAGCCGTTAGCAAGTTCCTAGATGACAGCACACATCATTGACGTCGAGCACTCACCCTCATCTCCGAGGCCTCTAGTGCGCCTTCCAGGAGCTCCGACCCGCACGTCAGCAGCGCCTGGTGATCCAAGTTGGTGACCGCGCTGTCCGCATCCCCTTGCCAAGCCCGCAGCATCTCCGGTCGAGGGACGAAGTCCATCAACGTCGGTCGTGTGGCCTCCGCAGCGACAATTTTGAGGGCGTCGGCTGTCGATGCCACCCCATGGACGTCTCCGTCCCTCAAGGATTGTCCACGGCCTAGGGACCATGCCTCAGAGAGCTTTAGGGATACCTCGCATGATCGTACGGAGGGAATCAAGCTTACCTTCGGCGTCAACCAGCGGGATCCGATGAGGTGTCCCCTCGGTCTTAGAAGGGACCGCGGGAACACCAGCGCCGCCTGGGGCAGCCGGCTCCTCGGGCCAGGCGGCCTCTGTGTCGGAGTTAGACTCCAACATACCCCCGATCCCAGTCGCCACGGCGAATCCCCTCTCCGGCTGCGAGGACGATCATGTCCAAGGCCGCTTCGCTTTCGGAGACCAGGGCGAGGACTCCTTAGTCTCGGCAACCGGCGCGGGCGAGGACGCTTCGCCTTCCTGGTTGTCCGCGCTGCACCCTTGGTCCTGGGGGCCGCCCAAGGACTCCTCGCCTAGAGCCATCTGCTCCGCCCCCACCTCGAGTCAGAGTCGGCGGCCGCGCCACCCTCAACTCTGACAGGGTTGACGGGAGTGGCGGCCGCCGGGCTGGATACGGCTGTGGGGGACCGGGCCCTCCGCCGGGAGGGCGACCCCTCCCCCTTGTCGTCGCCGTCACAGTGACGAGCCTAGCCTGAGGTTAGAGTGGCGCGCTCCGGCACAGGGATGCCCAGAGCTTCGCACACCCTGTTTATCCGCCCCAACTTTGCCGCCTCAGTCGCGACTTCATGTAGGCCATGCTCCTTGGCCGTGTACGGTCCGAGGAACACGACCACCGCGCGCTCTGTGTCCTCCAAGAGAAATCCTACAAGTAGGGCGAAGCGAAACCAAAAAACAAAACAAAAAAAAACCAGGGAGACTCCAGTGCAAAACTTACGAGGGTTGGAGGGCCTCGGCAGTGAGGACACGGACGGCCGGACACCGTCACGCCGGAGGCCTCCAGGCTGGACGTGCCACCGACTGGCAAGTGGTGTCACACCGTACATGACGAACTCCTCGGTGTGGTCATGCATGTTGAATCGAAGGGTAATCCCCACAAACCTCTACGCTCTCCACTTGTCCTCATCGTCGATCGTCACGCTTGGCGAGGTGTTGAACAACATGGTCCAGCCTATGCACCCGAGGCCGTTGCCGCTCGCCACACGGTGGTAGAACCACCGCCTCATCCAATTCGATTCCCAATTCCCACTTCATCCAGGTTGAGTTGGTAGGGAAGATCTTAGCACATTGGGGCTGCAAAACAATGTTGACGCTGCCGAGGAGTTCATCATGCAGCTGGCATCGCGTGTCATGCAGGAACGCGAACAGCGTGATGCTAGGCCAACACGCCTCCGTCCGCAGCGCCCAGCTGTAAACAGCTAGGCGAGCTATTGCGTTCGGGGTCACCTGCGCCAGCTCCAGCCCGAAGGTCCGCAAGACGTCACCGACGATCGGGGCCGCTGGGATTCAAAGACCGGCTTCAAAATATGCAACGAAGACGACTGCCTCCGACTCCTTTGGGTGCGGCTCCGTCTCGTCGCTGGCGGGCAGGTGCACCCCACGGCGGTCCATTAGCTTCCCTTCGCGTAGTAGAGTTCAGATCGTCTCCTCCGTCGTGAGGGTCTGGCCCAGGACGCAGGAGCACGGACCCTTCACCTTCTCCTCCGCTACCCATTGCTTGTTCACCTGCGATGGCTCGCACCCTACAAGCGCGTATTCCACCTCGATCGACGATGATCGTCCGGATGAGGCGCCACCGCCAGCCCGGAGAACACGTTCTTCGCCGCGAGCCATTGTCCTCTAGGAGCCAAACGGCGAGAAGTGCATCGCCTGTGGCTAATAGCGGCAATGAAGGAGGCGATAGCACAATGCGCAAGTCAAAGAGAGCAAGGGAACAGGAGGCAAGTGAAGGAGAACGCCGGTGCAGTGCAAAAGGGGTATATAAAGCCCCTTCACCTCCCACACCACCGGTAAGCGCAACCGGCGGAAGCCGAACCACTCGCCTCCCCCACGATCAGGAAGTGCAACCGGCGGGATCCCAACCGTCCGCCTCCCCACGATCGAGAAGCATGACCGGTGGAGGCCGAAGACGTGCAGGCGCCCGGCCGCCCGACGGCACATGACACGCCAATCACGTTTCACCACGTGGCCCGCTCTATCGGGATTGAACGCATGGCTACGGTCGTACGATCGCCAGACAGCGCATGACACGCCAATCACGTGCCCCCACGTGTCCCACATTCTCGGGAAGGGACGTATGACCGCGGTCGTGCGAACGCTGGATAGCAGACAACACGAAAATCACGTGTACCCACGCGTCCTGCCCCACTAGGAAAAGCGCGCGGCTGTAGCTGGGCGGCCGCTAACACTGCAAGACGCGCCGGTCACGTACCGCCACGTCGTGCATTCCCCACTGCACGCAGGAGTGATTAAAGCACCGTCGCTGAGCCACAAGCCACCTGGCAGTGCCTCAACTTCGAGTCTGTATGGCGAATCCAGAGTCCACCCCGACTTCGGGCCCGCTCAACCACTCTGGAGACCACTTCGACTCTGTGTCCGAGGGTTGAGTCGGCCCACCGATTTGGCCTCGTATACGAGGGATGACTCTGCATCCTGCTTCGCCTGCATGTCCGCGAAGCGAAGTCGAATGCAGACTCGGCTTCGTCTTAATGGACTGGCTACGACAGGGGGCCAGTGAAGGAGAACATCGGTGCGATGCCAAAGGGGGTATATAAAGCCCCTCCCCTCCCACGATCGGGAAGCGCCAACCGACGGAAATCCAACCGTCCGCTTCCCCACGATGGGGAAGCGCGACCACTGATCGGCGATAAGTTTTGATCGAACCCCAAAATAGACCTCCTTCAGTTCATCAGTGTTCTCTGATCGCGTCGATTGGCGCTAACCCTGCTATAAAATAGTGCTTTCAGAGAATGCAGATAAACCGAGGTAGGCCTATTTTTGAGAACAAGATCATCCCAGCCACACCCGGCTACGCATCACACGCAGGAACACAGCGCGCCCGAGCAGAAAGCAACGAAGCGAATAGCCAAGGGTGCGGAAGGACGATGCTGCGATGGGAACGACATATATATACCCATCTTCCCCCGGGAAGTGTAACCGGCGGTAGCACCAACCGGTGGAAGTCCAACCGGTGGGGGGTGAAGCATCGAAGTAGCATGTGCGCACAACGCCTTACACCTCATGGCGTGCCAGTCATGTCCTGCCACGCATCCGCTCCCTCGGGAACGAACGCACGATCGCATGACGTGGTCCACCTTCCATCGCGCACCAGTGGTCGGTGCGATTCTCGGGGACATTAATGCATTCTCGGTAGGCCACTAGCTAGTCACTCCGATTAATTGTTGTAGGAGCCCAGATATTACAATCCGGATTCCTCTGTGATTCCACCGCACTAATCCCTGGATCAGTAGTTAGTGCACACAGATTACAGTTCTGAATATCAAAGTTCATATCATGCGGAAGCGTAAATATAATAGTAGACTTACTCATGGGCCGATTAGGTCGAAATCAATAAATTGCAGCAGCGGAAGAACGAAGCACACAGGTGGGACCTTCAGGACATGCCCACAGGCAGCCAACTGGAGGTGCGCGACCTAGCCTTTGACATCTTCATCTTTTCTGCCAGCTTGTGCAACCTTGTTGCGGAGGCGAGGTGATTTGATTCCTGATACTGAATTTTGTCGCAAAAGCGAGTGTGAGCACTCCAACCCCGTGCTCCGCGAGCCAATACATAGAATGCAAATAAATAGTATGCATGGCTTATCAAAGGAGAGGCTCGGGTTATTTTATTTGCCAAAAATCGCTTTTAGTAGCATTATTTTTATCACATCATAGTGTTATTATTCCTACCTAAACTCCACACGACGATTGCCATAATTGACTTAATCCACCAAAGACACACTTCCCTTACTGATTGCTGTCTAAGACTCCAAACAACGAGTGTCATCATTTAACTAATCCACCGACATGATTCCTTCTATATCGATTACTGTCTAATACTCTAAACTGAGAGCGACATCATTTAATTAATCCACCAATCATACACTCTCTATATGGTTTGCTGTCTACAACTCCAAACAGCGAATATCATCAATTGTTCAATCCACCAATCAAATGCTGCCTAATCCTCAAACAGCGAGTATCATAATCTATATAATCCACCGAGCAAGTACTGCCTAAAACTCCAAGCAGCTAGTGACATTATTTATCTAATATCACTTATATAATCCACCAATATATTTGTATTCTAATCCCTAACAGTCCAATCCTTTTTGTTACTGATCCACAACCACAATTTGCTCTTCCACTTATCACCCTATAATCCATCTCTAACTACTTCACTATTGTACCTCCACCAAGAATATCATTGATCAAGTCTACGAATCGCTAGTATACATCCACCAAAAATGTCATTGATCAGATCTAGAATTCTCTAATAAATATCCACCAAGAATATCCTTGATCAGGTCTATGATTCACTAATATATATCCACCAAGATTATCATTGATCAAGATTAATCTCCCATAGTTATTTTCATACCTCCAAATTCCCAAGGTTCAAATTATCCATCTAATATTTGATCAAATCATATTAATCCCATCATTGTCAACATCTTCCAAGAATTTATACTAAGTATTAGTGTTGTAATCCAACAATTACCTTTATACTCCCTAATTCTCCAAAGATCATTTAAATCATCTATCTAGCCTATATATTCATTTAGACTCCACCAATTTATTTTTCCCAGAATTCACACTATCATTATCCCTATTATGATCAACATAAATCCACCAACTTCTTTATGCAATTACCATAAACAACCATCTTCTTTTCTTACGACTCTATTTATTCTTCCCATATTTTATTTTGTAAGAATAGAAATGCCACTATTTGAAATATAATATGAAATTTCCTGAAACCTAGCAGCTTTGGAACAAAACATAATGTTCAAGGAATATTAACATGATTTTCTATACATATGGCATCACACCATATGCATAATATCACCATAATTTCTCCATACATACGGCATCACACCGTATAACATCTTTCAGCGTTATAGCCGCTTAACTTACCACTGGGACGACACCCAGGACAACTCAAATCAGGGCTTTCCACTGCCCTCCACTTTTCCATTCCCATTTTCCAAACATTTTTAAATAGAACTATATCTAGTTAAGTTCCCATGTCCGCCCTTGACCGTGGGCACGGCTATTCGAATAGTTTTGACTCTGCAGAGTTTGCACACTTTACCCACAAGAGACAGTTCCCTCGTTGCCCCCACACGATTCCTTAGTCGTGCGGTTGAGCGAACCATCACAGTAATCGTTCAAAGTACCTCGCCCCTTCCATCATCTCACCCTATGGGTCGTTCCCACTTGCGGTGGGTCCCATACGTTGTGCGGGATGTTCTCCTTCTGAACGCCTAGCAGATGACTACCACACTGCTAGCACGCCACAGCAGAACCTCACCCTCCGCGGATGTCCCATTTGAGCCCGCCACACAGACAGCCGCTTGCACCACTTCACTCCTCCACTGATGATGATGACTTTCAGGGTCCGGTAAATTTACTAGGCCAAGTTGTACTTTACAGACTTGTGGTTGCACTTGTTTTATACAGGAGGTCATGACAAGATTCAGTCCTTAGGGTTATCTGGGCGGTTCTACCACAAACCACACTCTCGTGCACCCCTGCACCACACCCTCGAACCATCCGCCCAAATAAATAAGCAATTCTAGGTTTTTGGGAATATAAAATAACCATATCCAACATACACCAGTCATTACCACCATGACTGCCCAACCAATTTTTCTCAGAATTAAAAGTGATGCTTGGGCGCTCTTGCGCCCATGATTATCTAAGCAATACTAAGCATGGCATATATTTAGAGACTTATTTTCGAAAGGTTACTATTATAATTTTGCTAGGGCGACAAGGTTCACACATTCAAATATTTCAAAGGAGGTGTAATATTATTCAAGGTAAACAATAGGCATATAACTAGAATCTTAAATTAACATGTATTTGCATATAACATAACAGCATGCAATTTGATAATTTAAATCAAAGTAGTTTGCAGAAAATGTAGGTTCAACATGATCAAAGTATTGACTCGCCTTGCTTATGCTACCATGGCCTTGGTCATATTCAAGCCTGCTCAGTCAGTGATCTTGAATCCATGGTTCTTGTCTTCACTTGATTCCTAGTCCTGTCTGAGCTTGCCGTCTCCCGAGATTGCAGCTTCTAATTACGCGGCAACGACTGACAAACCAAATAAAACCAAAGGGCCAAATAAATCCAAATAACTCCAAACGTTCAAACAAATTTAAAATACTTGCTTTATTTTGGCTGTGTTTGAGGATTGGATATAGAATTAGTGAGTGTGAGATAGACCTGGAGCCAAGGGATTGAGCACAAGGTAGTGGCTAAGCAGCTTTTCCGTGAGGGAAAATTAGGAAGAAGGAATGATCAACGATAAAGAGATATTTACAGGGGTATTCTGCTTGGGAAAGGAAGGTGATCAGATATAGCCGATTGAGGAACACTATGGCTTGATCTTTTATTTAATAGCTTTCTTTTTATGGAATTTTCTTTATCAAGGAAGTTCCATGAGTCGAACAGGACTTAGGAGCAGATAACAGAGAGTATCGATGGTAGTAAAGAAAAACATGATTTGATGATTTTTAGGATACGGATACGTAAGGTGAGTATGCGGCGAAACCTTGATATTTCATGTGGCACAACTTATCTGGGATTGCAATCGCAAATTCTAAAGTCAGTTATTTTGCTTGATTAACATCTTTAATTGATAGGACCAATGGCTGTGATTTGTCAGAAAGGATAGTTAGGATTTTACAAAGATCTTCTTGATAAAGCTATTATTATTACTATTATTATTAGGAGCAGGGGTAATTATTCCGTTGATTAAATGAATTATTATTAAGGATTAACGATCCATTTTTTTTATTGGCGGATGTAAATCTTGAGAATATGAGGGAATGGTTATTACTCATGTAAGACCTTATTTTAATCTTATTATTTAAGGTTTAAATACCATTGATTCTAATAGTCCAAACATTGATTACCATACAAAAAGTGTTGCGTGATTTTGGAGGTATGCAAACCATACTTGATATCATATGTGGCCTGAGGATTGATCTTGAGAGAAAAACTCTCCGGGCAAGGTAGATCAAATATGTACTTTAATGGCATAGTTATCCCAATGATTATGTGAGTTGTCTTTATGGCCATTTTCTTTATTGAGGTCAAATAATTCATAGTTTATCATGTGGGTCTTTGATTACATTTGGAAATTTTAATCATAATCAAGGAAGTTAAATCTTAGCTGGCACTTAAGTAGGATTATATCCTTTGCGTTTTATTAACTTGTAAACTCATTTGAATTAGCTTCACATGTCAATTTGAACCTTAACATTAAGGGGGTTCATGTTAATTTCTTGCCAGTTAGGGAAAATAACCATGCCCGATATTAGTTTCGCCCAAGGGCCACCGTAATTGATTGGATTACATTCCTAGGTTATATTTTCTTTCATAGAAGAGCATCCTTAGATCAATCTCATGTATTTGATTTTTGACAAGCTTGGCTGGCAGTTAGTTAGGATTAGACCTTCAGTGATTTATTTTTCTAAAAATCCTTAGTTAATCTCACACCTTATCCATTGTCATGAGGTTAACTAGAGTTAACTTTCCCTCATTTATTATATATACCTATATATATAAATACATATATCTGCAAGAATTCTCAACATTGATTTTTACAATTTTAATTCCTACTCCTTTTTATTGTTTAATTTATACTTTACTAATTTGCTCCTTTGAACAAGTTTAGATAAGAACAGGTACCAAATCTGGAATGCAATGGCTAGAGGGATTTTTCCCAGCTGGGCCCACCACTCGGAGAAAAGAGAGGGGCCAACAGAGCGAAGGGGCATTCGGCCAGAAGGGGAGAAGCAGAGGAAGGGTGCCGGCGCGGGGCTAGGCAGCGTGCTCGCCGGCGAGGGGCGGCTCGGCGGGGCCTGGGTACGGCTGAAATGTCCCGCTGGGCCTCATGCGCATCCTTGGGCGGGCTGAATCGGATGGCCATCGATCGGGGAGACACCGGTGACGAGCTCGGCGGTGGTCAAAACAAAGCAGAGACCGCGACGGCGCCTCGAGCAATTGCATCTCAATTAAAATAAAGGGGAGCTAAAGGAGCGTGGCACTAGCTCACCGAAGGTGGTTGCCGGGCTCGGGGAGGTCGAAGGTGAGCCGGCGACGTCGGGGTCGGAGCGGCGGAGAGGGCGCTCGGTGCCGGAGAAGATGAGCCAACGGATCTTCGATCAGGCATTGGGATCGCCTTCACAGAGTCCAGGTGGTGCCCCGTCCGAGAGGAATTGGTTGGCGGTGGCCTTGCTTGGCGGTGAGGGGAGTCGCCGGAGTCGGGGGAGGCACGGTGCTCCGGCGGCCTGCAAGGGGAGGGGAGTCAATTAGAGACGGCCGGGGCATGAGGGGGAGAAGGGGGGCTCGGGGAGGGAGTCACTGCCGGTGAAGGGTCGCCGAGGGGCGCTAGCGACAGCGGCGGCCGGAGAAGAGCTGGGCGGCTCACAGGCGGAGGTGCTCGGTTTGGGGAGGAGAGGAAATCGGGGGAAAGGAGTGAGGAAAGAAAGGGGAGTGGCGTGTGGCTATGAGGGGAAACCGACGGCTTTCATAGCTGCAGAGGGGGCGGGGGACCGGGCGGCGGGGCGACAAGACGAGACGAGCACACGGTAATGATGGCCGTGAGCGTGCTGCGAAGCCAGAGGAAGCGGAGCACAAGGATTAAAGAAGGTGACGCGGAGGGCTCATGGCCACAGAAGGGAGGAGGAAGAAGAGAAAAAGAAAGGAGGAAGTGGGTGTGCTCGCAGGGGAGAAAAAGGGGAAGGAGTGCGGGCGCGGGGTGGGGTTGGGCTGGCTGACGGTCGAGCCGATCGGCCGGTCTGACCCCATTTCTTTTTTTATTGTGTGTATATGCGTATACAGATATATATATATATATATATATATATATATATATATTGTTTATATATATACATGTTTATATTTCCTTCATGCCCATATATATATTTTTTGTATAAATACATTTTATGTCTTGTTCATCTTTCTTGGCCCTTTGTATACATACTTGTATTGGTTCTAGTTATTTTTGCCACCCTTTATATTATTTTTTTCCAATTTAAATTCTTATATTTTAATTCAAGTTTCTTCCTCCCTTTTGAGGACCACACTTTCATATTTTAATTTAGAATGTTTGGGTTTCTATCATTTGCATATATCTTTTATGGTCTTACTAAGATTAGTTTTATTTTTCGTGACATTAATTCTTGAAACCTCAACCACAATTTTAGAAAACCCCAAAGAAGATTCAAATCTCAAGAGAATATAATGTAAAATAATTCAAAAACTTCACGTTTTCAAATTCCAAAATTCCAGGATGTTACAATTGTGTCCTGCCACACGTCCTCCCTCTCGGGAAGGAACGCACGACCACAACCGTGCGACTGCTAGACACATCAGAGTCGACGCGATCCTCGGCGTCATTAAGACATCGTCTTCCGGCTGCAAGCCATCAGACCGTACGTCGACTTCGCGTCTACAAGACAACCTCGAAAATCACTTCGGTGACGTGTCCGCTTCGGACTCGTCTCCACGAGACGAGCCCACCCTCGGCTCCGACCTCACACACGTGGGGCGGACCTACCTCGCACTTCGACAACATGTCCGCAAGACAAGCCTGGCCTCGCCCTGGCTTCGACTCGGCGGGGCGGCTCCGCCAGCAACTTCGATTCCACGGCTAAAGGACTTCACGACCGGGGATAGCATCGACAGCAAGTTCGACTCCGTATCCTCGGTGTGAAGTTGGGCTGCACCAGCAAATACATTTCTACCCAAGATCACAGAAGGTCACATTATGAGACAATGGGGTCCCGATCTTCCGATAGGATTGATAACTATCGATTTTGGTGGAGTTGACTCTTGCGATCCGACTACAACCGTACGACGTCGCTTACGCCTTAGCAATCGCTGAACAAACCCCAAGTTGTTATTAACCATGTCAAGAACACGGTTGACCTGACCACGAAGGTCTATTCCTGCATGCAATCGAAGAACACGCAAGAACAAGATAACAAGAAATCTGAAATTGCAAATATTTATATTGAGTTCAAAAGGTGGGATTCCAAAGGTTGTCTTGACAGGTGGTCGTCTGGCACAACTGAAGAATAGAAGTTTGCACAAGAGCTAAACCTAAATTCAACGAAATCCAAAGAGTTCAAAGGGGGATAGAGGGTGAATATATGAGTTGGAGAAGGGAGAGGGGCAGCCAAGAGTTGTCCTAGGGTTGGACACCCACCCTAAAAAAATTACAAAGCTTGGGCCCAATTGGAGGGGGCGCAACACCTTTAGACTCGGATTCAGAAATAGTTCTAAATTGTTTTGGTGATATCTTTCCGCACAGAAGGAATTTTGAGGTGAGGTTAGATTCATTAGAAATAGGATAAGATAAGTTTTCCATCAAGTACTTACCCATCCCAAACGGACTTCGGATGCGAATTCTATGCTGTTGGAAGTTGGTCCTGTCAGGCTGAATCAGCGCCGGATTGTTTTGGCGATTGCGATGCGACCAAAAGGTTTCTGAAGCTGTGGCCTTACCCATTGGATGGGCCTTGGAATAAGATTTCCAACAAGCACAAGAACACCTAAATCGGACTCTGTTTGTAAAAGTTATGGCCGTTTTATTACAGGCTTGTCTGGCCGTCTCGAACCGAATCCGAATTGAGTTCTGAGTTGATTCCGAGTTTGATTTCGGTTGGACTTGAGGAAATTCCGAATTGGGCCTAGAAACCTCATCCATATACGGGCTTTAAGTTTTTGGACCTCTCCCCTTTTTCCCTCCCACTGCATGGCTTCTCCTTGGCCTTCTTCTTCCTTGTTTTTCTCCATTGATTTGGCCCCGGCCTCCTTCCCCTCGGTTCGAAAGTCTTCCATTTGTCAAACCTAAAAATGTACAAAGTAGTGACATGAGGTAGTACTCCATTCTCATGAATAACAATAGTAGGACTTGATAGAAATGAATTCATCTGTTGTTCAATCTTGATATTGGGTGCTATGGTCGTATACGTTTGTGACATGGTTACATCATCCTCCCCTTCGTGACAGAAAACCGTCCTCGGTTTTAACATATGTGTAGCCTCACGTATTACATGATCTTGATCATAAATCTCGGTACATGATAACAAACGTAGCAAAGCATCATTATGTAATATCATAAGTTCTTTATCAAACAAAGTAAAACCTCCTTAAAACGAGCTCACCTGATAATTAAAGTGATGAGTATGAGCTCTTCTAATTGGAAAAACAAGCATAACAAATATGGTTGTATCCATAGGGTATATGTTCTTATCATCCTCCCCTTCTTGCAAACAAAGCCGTCCTCGGCTTTTGATAAACTGAAAATAGGGTAACAAAGAAGTCAAGGTGTATGCATGGTATATGTATATGTCATCCGTTTTAGTAGTTCTTTGTTGTTGCACCATTAATGTTATAAAACAGCAGCGATCATAAAAGCTCATTGTATTATTAACCCAAGAGTAATCATATATGTTAATGAGCAAATCAAAATTTTCTCACATCAATTATTGCAACTAGTTTTGCAAATGTAAGTGAAGCATTTATACAATTCAAATCTTTGAAGTTGTAAACTTGCAGTGGTGGCACATATGGGCAAAGTTAGAACCTTTGGAATCAAGCAAAGTTCTTCTATATAATCATATCTTAATTGAGCAATAACAAATTTATCTAGCAAGGGTGAAAAGATTTGTAAGTTCTTCCATAATTCATCATCTTTATTCAGATTGTCCATACTGGATGGTGCAAAAAGAGATGAACACATAGACATTGGATGAGTACTAAATTTTACTTCCCTCTCACATTGAACATGATTTAGCATACAAGAATTGTTGTCCCAAGCAGCAAGTTTCAATTCATCCATGTTATCGCAAGTTATGCATATTCGATATACAAGAAATTGATTTTCTACACCATAATCTCCAATCAAATTAAACTTATACCTAGGGGTGTAGGCACTAAACAAGAATTTTAAACATGCAAGTTCAGAAACTCTCTCCATAGCATGTGACAATTTCATAGGTAGATCCAACATGATGTAACACAATGTATTAGCAGGAGAAATTCTAGTCACAACTTCTTTATATCTAACCAAAGCCACATGTCATTGTATGTGATTAATTCATCACATCAATCACTCAAAACAGCAGGCAATTCAATTATTCTTTGACAAGGTGCACTCAACTCATTCTCAACACTCAAATCAACGCAATGTAAATTCTCTACTTGAAATATGGGCGTGTCAGAATTGTTTTCCACTAGGTTTTGCTCTAAAATAGCATGAATAGTGCATAATTGTAGTTCTTCACAAGCATACTCATCGTGAGTGATGATAGCACCATGATCTTTATCATTTTGGCTCCCCTCAGACGATGTAGGTGCATCCATCTCCTCATCTTCATTCTCAACCAATGGAGTCGATGGTTCAATCAGCTCATGCTCCTCTTTGACATGGTTCTCAACTACATGCAAGTTGTTAGTCACAGAAAAAGGCACAAACACGGGTTTGTTCTCGTGTTTCTTATCATCAAGCACTCTCAATTTCTCCTCAATCTGACTTTCAACCTTACAAGTAAGTATAAACAAATGAGGGAGAGAATTATATTCTTCGTGAATGAGAAGATCCTGAATTTCTTTATTAAGCCCACGTAAGAATCTATTCTCTATAGCTTCAGCATGTTCCTCTAAGCCACAACGCAATAAACGAGTTTTTAATTCATGATAATATTCCGATACAGTTTTACTTTGTTGTTTTAAATGCTGCAATTTAGCTAGCAAATAATCAGCATGATATTTAGAACAAAGTGATCTCTCAAAAGTTTTTTTAATGCATGCCACGTTTGAGGCACTCTTCCATGTCTACTTAAGTACTCTCACCAAAGTATTGCATCATCAATAAAACACTAGTGGCAGCTCTAATCTTTTGCCTATCAAACTAATCATAATATTCAAATTTTTATCTAGTGCTATCTCCCAGTCAATATAAGCATCAGGATCAAATTCATTAGCAAAGGATGGTAAAGTGATTTTAGTTTAACCGGACGTACTATCACGATCATATACCTCCCGTGGTGAAGAAGCTTGTTTTAAGCGTGCATTTTCCTCACGAATTATTTTGAGCTCCCGGTCAATGGTTAGTAGAAAACAAGGAAACAAATCACAAGTATATGTTCCTATCAACTACTAGGATATGGAGACTCAAATCAAGTAACATATCTATCAAGTTCTTACCAAATTCTTACAAGTTCTTACCAAAGCAAACAGGTGGTGCAACCGATGGCTGGTTCATGATAAATCTGACTTAGTTGATAAGTAAAGCGATTGCAAGGGACAATTCGACGTGATCTGCTGCTTGGATAGTATAAGGTGTAGCTTGGAAAGCTCGATATGTAGCAATGGAGAACAATCAGTTAATTTTAGAAATTGCACAGAATTGAATTATAGTTCGTATATAGCTCTTAGCCTATGTTGCTGATCAACCAAGGATGGAAGAAGGCTAAAATAAGTGTATGGCAATGTATAGGAGTGGTAAATACAAGATAATTCAATCGAATACAATCTGGACTTGAAGAACACAAGGATTGACCCAAAACTTGAAAACTGAAGATTTCTGTCCACTGGACAGCACATCGGTATTTCGGCCGTAACTTTTTGTCAGTTGCCTTTTTTCAATGATTCTTTTTTTCTCCGTTTCCTGATGGCTTTTTCTACAACTTTTGTTTTCTGGTCAAGTTCTAGAAACCGACTTAAAAATTTGCACAAAATTTTACAGGAAGATGGATAATGAAGTTATGAATCTAAAGGCAGTGGTCTCACTCAAAAAGAATCACAGAATCAAAAGTTATGGCTTTTTTTGTGGCGGCTGCAGAGAAAAAAAATCAGCCGAAATTGGAATTAGGGTTTGTGGTGGGGGAAATTTTTTTGTTTGGATTTTATAGGAAGGTATGACCAGCAACTAGACAATGGTAAGATGGATACAAATTCAATTTAGCAAACCAAAACTAACATATTGATAGGCACAACGGGGTTTGGACAGTGGGAATTAACTCTTTTTGTGGAGCAAAATTTTTTCTGGACTGTGGGAAATAAAAATCAATCTACTAACTAGGGATACAAAAAATTCCTACTGGTCAACTGAAGCTCTGATACCAACTGATGAGGCGATGGGGTCCCGATCTTCCGATTGGATTGATAACTATCGATTTGGTGGAGGTGACTCTTGCGATCCGACTACAACCGTACGACGTCGCTTGCACCTTAGCAATCGCTGAACCAACCCCAAGTTGTTATCGACCGTGCTAAGAACGCGGTTGACCTGACCACGAAGGTATATTCCTGCATGCAATCGAATAACACGCAAGAACAAGATAACAAGCAATCTGAAATTGCAAATATTTATATTGAGTTCAAAAGGTGGTATTCTAAAGGCTGTCTCGACAGGTGGTCGTCTGACACAACTGAAGAACAGAAGTTTGCACAAGTGCTAAACCTAAATTCAACGAAATCCAAAGAGTTCAAAGGGGGTAGAGGGTGAATACATGAGTTGGAGAAGGGAGAGGGGCGGCCAAGGGTCGTCCTAGGGTTGGATACCCACCCTAAAAAAATTACAAAGCCCCTGGGCCCAATTGGAAGTGGCGCAGCACTTTTAGACTCGGATTCAGAAATAGTCCTAACTTGTTTTAGTGATATCTTTCCGTACAAAAAGAATTTTGAGGTGGGGCCAAATCCATTGAAAATATGATAAGATAAGCTTTCCATCAAGTATTCACCCATCCCAAACGGACTCCGGATACGAATTCTATGCATGTTGGAAGTTGGTCTTGTCAAGCTGAATCGGCATCGGATTGTTTTGGCGATGATGCAACCAAAAGGTTTCTGAAGCTAAGGCCTTAACCATTGGATGGGCCTTGGAATAAGCTTTCCAACAAGCACAAGAACACCTAAATCAGAATCCGTTTGTGAAAGTTATGGCCGTTTTGTTACAAACCTGTCTGGCTATCCCGAACCGAATTCGAATTGAGCTCTGAGTTTATTCCGAGTTTGATTTCGGTTGGGCTTGAGGAAATTCCGAATTAGGCTTGGAAACCTCATCCAAAACATGGGCTTTAAGTTCTTGGACCTCTCCCCTTTTGCCCTCCCACTGCATGGCTTTTCCTTGGCCTTCTTCTTCCTTGTTTTTCTCCATTGATTTGGCCCCGGCCTCCTTCCCCTCGGTTCGAAAGTCTTCCATTTGTCAAACCTAAGAATGTACAATGTAGTGACATAAGTTAGTACTCCATTCTCATGAATAATATTAGTAGGACTAGATAGAAACGAATTCACCTTTTGTTCAATCTTGATATTGGGTGCTATGGTCGTATACGTTTGTGACATGGTCACATCATCACAGGCCGCAGGGACGGAGGGGGCCAAATGGCTCAGCAACATGGCTTCGGCCCATGAAGCCCTTTACCATGAGAGGCTCCTGTTGTAGGGGTGGCCCCCACCTAAGCCCAGCCGGCCTGTAGAAGGTTGTAAAGACCAAAATGGGACATATGTAATGACATAAATGCCCTTGAGAGGGATACTTGGGTGTAAGGATATAATTGTAAAATACTCCCCATGTGAATATATAAAGCTGTCCTGGGCATGGAGAAGACCCCAAGCAACATCTCCACTACCATACTCTCATCTCACTATTTGGTCTGTAACCACAACACAAACCATCTCTAATAATGCCACGACACCGATCTGTGGCATCTCCCCCAGAATTCTGATCTCACCCGTCCATTCTCTCCATATCGAATGGTAGGCACCGGCCCCTCTCACCTCTCGCCCCTTATTTATTACTCCTCTCTCCCTTTCATTCCAAGATAAGTTCTACCGACTACTCCTAGCTAGTTCATCCACTCCTAACTTGTTCCTCGATGACACCGACTACCGTCGTGATCTAGCGCCTCCGTTGTGACACCACGGTCGACTGCACAACACACTCTTTGTCATAAGTGTCGTAAGAGTGTCTTGTGCAGTCTCACCGTAGTGACACAAAGGTGATGCTATCACCGCCTCTCCTTCACTACAAGGCACCATGAAAGCAGCTAGCTACCTAGACGGTGCTCAAGTCGGTGTCAAGGACATCCAGCTCGCGCGTTGCTAGGATATCTCCTTCTTCTATGTTTTTGCCATAGGTTCGTAGGATTAAGATGTGTTTTTGCCATATTTAAGAGTTGGGTTCGTAGGATTAGAATGTGTTCTTGCTGTGTTAGATGGGTAACCTCCTCATTATCTTGTGATGTTATAATGGTGGATTCTAATAGAATATGCTACTATGGTTACTGCTGTATTTGCTTGTTTTCAAATGGCATAGCTAACATTATTTCTTAGAGTTAGCCAAAAAACAGAAAAACAAATTTATGTATAGAATGAACTATCACAGACGGTTTGTGCTATAAACTGTTTATGAAGGACTATCACAGACAGTTTTTGGTTCGAACCATCTGTAACAGTTTTCTTCACAGACAGTTCTAGTTACAAACTGTTTGTAATGTTTTTATCACAGACAGCTCACCAACCGTTTGTGATAACCCGCGATTATCACTGGCACATAAATTCAGGCAGTTCAGAAAAACCGTCTGTGATGACAGTTCCGAACCATCTGTGATGACCCTTTTTATAGTTGTGATACAATAATGATGGAAGCAAGGGTAATATAACATTATATTTAGGTGGTGTTCTGTTGGGCTGAATTTTGGTGGCTTATGACTGAATTTTCACTGTAATTGGCTGAAATTACACTATAATTGATGGTGGCTTATTTGCTAGAATTAAGTTTAGAAAATTTTAAAATGAAAAAAGGTTAGCCCATCATGTATAATGCAAACGAATGCGGGAAATAAAGAACCGGCAAAAAGCTCAAAATAAACCAAAAAGTCAGAAAAAGACGAAATTTGTGAAAAATAAGCTGGAAGTCAGAAGCCCAAGCTCAAATGAGTGGGCCTAATTAGTCTCTTAACATAGTACGAACTAGCCGAATGTCCCACATAATTGTGTGCCTAGATATCCCAGTGCATATGTTTACTTGAAAATAGAGTTACTTATCGTTGAAAATATCGATATATTGTTACACAACTATAACAGTCAAATATATATCTGATTAATCCGTATCATTGCAATCCGTACCCCACAAAAATAAGCGATGTAGATCTTTATATTTTTTTTATTAATGTAAGAATTTTTAGTCTCTTAGAGCGAACATGTAGTCTTCTTTTAACATATTTTGAACAATATAATAGATCATCTTTTGAACAATATAATAGATAACCATATGTAGGAACATATGTTTTGCCCATGCAAAAGAAAACTACAATTCTATTAACTTAAGTTAGGCTCTAGCACTACCAAGCATAGCGACATACTTTTTCTAACATGAACATCGTGGTATCTTTAATCAATGATGCTAAATTCTAATTAAAAAATAGTAATGTTGTCACTATATGGGCATTAAAAATTAGTTATCACCAAATTTCACTAAGAGAAGCTTAAGCAACTAATTGACTCATTATGTATTGAATAGCTCATGCAGGTCCGGTTGATCCATGAGGGGGCAAGGCCCTGCCAGCCCCCTTACCTCCACCCCTGCTACCACGAGGATCGATGGTTATGGTGGGGTAGGTCAAGGAGTGAACAGGGGCTACCACTAATCTATTGCGAAGCTTGGGCCCAAATTTGAAGGGGGCCAACACTAAACAATGCATGAATGAGACAATATACATGTGCCCATTTTGAAGCTTAATCACTAAAATACCCTAAATGCTACATTGTCAATAAATATAAGATGTTTTTGACTTTTGCGATCATAATGTTTAACGAAAATTACATATTAATTCAATAGTATTTTTACATAGCCAATCTATATATTTTTACATATAATAATAAACAAAATTTTAAAAGTTTGATTGTATGAATCCTACGGCAACAACCTATATTGAGAGACTAGGTGAATGACATTGTTGTGGCTACTGATCAAACAGCAAAGTAAGAGAGCAATGGAATGGTTGTGATGGATGAACAATGCTTGCCCTTTTTCCATGCTCAGGGCGTATATATATTTCTCCGTGAAGCACAATTACAATCTTGCCCTTACAGCTCTACGTCTCCGATAAGGGTACGCAGGTCATGATATATATCATATTGGGCCTTACAATTCCATAGCAGGCCGGATGGGCTCAGGTGTGGGACACCCCTACTACAGGAGCCTCTCATGGTAAAGGGCTTCTCACGAGCCAAAACCATGCCACCGAGCCCTTTGGCCCCCTTCGTCCTTGCGGCCTGTGATGGATTCCGTGTCGGGCCGTACGAGCCGAAGTGATAACCTTGCCTCCTTGAAGTCGTACCGCCCATCGCCTGTTGTGGGACACGCGGCAAAATTTTTTTGGCGCGTCGGTCATGCGGCCGTTTGCGGCGTCGTGCGACATGTGCGCGCACACGGTTGGTGGGTCGTGCAGTGTCGTTTCCGCCGGTTGGGCTTCCCAATCATGGGGCAGCCGAACAGGCTTTAAAACTATGATTGTCGTCACATCGTTGTCCTTCACGCTTGACAACTTGCGAGAACACTGCTTTCCCACTACTGCTCCCGTGCGCACTGCTGCCATACACGCCGCCCATTACCACCGTCCGCCGCCACCATGCTTCTTCCTTTCGCCAGCCCCATTTGGTAGCTGGTGCCATGAGAAGTTGAGCCGGAAGTCTGCCACCATCTGCCGCCCACCGTTGTGTGGAGAGCTGTAGCAGAAAATGGCCTGAGGTGATGATCACTCTCGTCGGCCGAGCGGTGGCGTGTCGTCGAGCCGTGGCGGCTCTTCTAGGTGGCGGAACTCATCCACGAGATGGAGTTGAACTAGTGGGGCATGATCCCTCACTAGCGAACAAGCGGTGGAGCGAGGCGAGGAAGCTCAATGGCGTCTGCTCGAACGTGCTGTGGAAGAGCCTAGTGACCAAGGAGACCATCTGGTCACTTCTGCACGAAGGGAAGCTTTCGGACCGTGACACAGTTCGTCTTCCCTCCATCGACCGACAGAGTCGGAGGCTGTGGTCTTCATCGCATATCTGGAAGCTAGGCTCCGATTCCCCTCCTCCATGTTTGTCAGCGAGGTGCTGAGGGCCTACGGGCTGGAGCTAGCACACTTGACTCCGAACACCCTGGTGCGCCTGGCAGTTTACTGCTGGGCGTTGCGAACAGAGACGGTGTGGCCTAGTGCCCCTCTGTTCGCATTCCTCCATGACACACGATGCCAGCCGAAGAAGCTGTACAGAGGGAAGTACTTGAACTTCGGGAGCATCAACTTTGTGCTGCGTTCGGTATGCACAAAGCTGTTCCCTGCGAACTCGACTTGGACCAAATGGGAGTCGAATTGGATGCGGTTGTGGTAGAATGGCAAGCGGCAGTAGCTTGAGGTCCCAATGGAGTTCAACACCTCCCCTTTAGCGGCCCTTGACCGCAACGACAAACAACGGGAGTGGAGGTTGGTGGGGATCGTCCTCCAGTTCAATATGCGGGACCTCGCAGAGGAGTACTTGATGTACGGCATGGCCCCGCTTGCCCGGCAGTGGCATATTCAACCTGGCCCCATCCGTGATGACAGCATTCGTCTGACGGTGGCTTCGCTATTGAGGCCCGCCGATCCAAGTGAGTCTTCAACCACACCTGTTGCGCACAGACCACACCTGTTGTGTGGAGCTCGATGGAAGCTTTGGAGAGCGTGCTCTCCGATCTTGCCGTTGTGGTGCCACCTTGCACCTTTAGGCCTGAGGACTTGTCGAGCACCCTCCAGAGGATCGAAGAGGCTTCGGCCCTCGCGCTAAGTGCCACGCACTCCTTCGGCAACCACTGCTCGCTGGTGACGACTCGCAATGTCCTCGGCCTTCTCCACTACCAGGGCTACTTGCACATCGGCGAGCTGGCTACCCCACGGCTGGAGTTGCCTGCTAGTAGCGGGGTGATGTCCGAAGCAGTGCATGCGATCTAGCGCTCCGCAAGCGCCTTCCACCAGTGCATCTGGGACTACATCGGTGAGGTCACGGTGAAGTTAGCCATGAGGCGGAGCCTACAAGGTGGTGGCGACCTTAGTGCCTGGCTTGACGAAGTCCCACGGCGTGACGAAGATGGTGTCGCAGGCTCCGAACATGGCGTTATGAATCTAATGGAGGTGGCCTCACTCAAAAAGGATCACGAAATTGGGGAAGAGAGAGGGACGGCCAAGGGTCATCCTAGGGTTGGACACCCACCCTTACAAAGCCCTTGGGCCCAATTGGAGGTGGCGCAATACCTTTAGACTCGGGTTCAGAAATAGTCGTGACTTGTTTCGGTGATATCTTTCCGTACAGAATGAATTTTGAGGTAAGGTCAGATCCATTAGAAATAGGATAAGATAATATTTCCATCAAGTACTCACCCATCCCAAACGGACTCCGGATGCGAATTCTATGCATGTTGGAAGTTGGTTTTGTCAGTCTAAATCAGCGTCAGATTGTTTTGGCGATTGCGACCCGACCAAAAGGTTTCTGAAGCTGAGGCCTTAACCATTGGATGCGCCTTGGAATAAGCTTTCTAACAAGCATGAGAACACCTAAATCGGACTCTGTTTGTGAAAGTTATGGCTGTTTTATTACAGGCCTGTCTGGCTGTCCCGAACCGAATCCGAATTGAGTTCTGAGTTGATTCCGAGTTTGGTTTCGGTTGGGCTTGAGAAAATTCAGAATTGGGCTTGGAAACCTCGTCCAAAACATGTGCTTTAAGTTCTTGGGCCTCTCCCCTTTTGCTCTCCCACTGCATGGTTTCTCCTTGGCTTTATTCTTCCTTGTTTTTCTCTATTGTTTTGGTGCCGACCCCCCTCTTGATTCGAAAGTATTCCATTTGTTAAAACTGAGAATGAACAAAGTGGTAACATGAGGTAGTATTCTATTCTCATAAATAACATTGGTAGTGATAGATAGAAACGAATTCGCCTTTTGTGCAATCTTGATATTGGGTGTTATGGTCGTATGTGTTTGTGGTATGGTCACATCAGAGCTACATGGCCTTGCCCTTTTTGGCAATGCAATAAAAATTTTCAAGTCTTGTTCTTATGCTCTTGGTGCTTGTGGCGAGCAGGTGCTTGATAGGGGCCGCTTGTTAGTTTCGGACCTTATGGTCCGGCGGCGCCTTCGACATTGGGGCTAGGCGAAGGATTCCCTATGTTTTTGGGAGGAGCGGTGTTTGACGAGAGAGACCTCGATGCGAGAGTACATTAAAGTAGAAGACAAATCAGACAAATAGTGCTTTCGAACAAGTCTGAATAAATGTACTTGTAAACACTACCCTTCGCACATTATAGTGAAGTGTTGCCCAAGGCAGATGAATTGTGCCTCATATTCCTTGTGCACGCATGTTTTCCGATAACACTTGGTATGGAGAGAAGTGGTCGGGGAGGTCATCGATAAGTAGACTTTGGGTGCGGGACGAGTGCCGCGGGTTGTACCCTCCGGCACTTGAGATGCAATATGCGCGAAGTAGGTTAGGGATGAAGGGTCGACGTGGGCACCTTCATCTTGCGACAAAGTAAACGCAAGCGCTCCGTCCCTAACCTTTCGAAGGGGCGACCGCGAAGTTGGCGGCCAAATGAAGTAGATGCGGGTGCTCCGTCCCTAACCTTTCGAAGGGGCGGCAGCAAAGCTAGCGGCCAAATGAAGTAGATGCGGGTGCTCCGTCCCTGACCTTTCAAAGGGGCGGCAACGAAGCTGGCGGCCAGATGAAGAAGATGCGAGCGCTCCATCCCTAACCTTTCGAAGGGGTGG
This sequence comes from Dendrocalamus latiflorus, assembly GCA_017311315.1. NCBI lineage: Eukaryota > Viridiplantae > Streptophyta > Magnoliopsida > Poales > Poaceae > Dendrocalamus > Dendrocalamus latiflorus. The sequence goes on from CM029623.1 coordinate 18,636,400, forward strand.
TAGCAGAGCTAGTGGCCAAATGAAGTAGATGCGCGCGCTCCATCCCTAACCTTTCGAAGGGGCGGCGGCGAAGCTGGCGGCCAAATGAAGTAGACGTGGTCGCTTCGCCCCTAACCTTTCGAAGGGGTGGTAGTAGAGCCGGCGGCCAAATGAAGTAGACACGCGCACTCCATCCCTTACCTTTCGAAGGGGCGGCAGTGGAGCTGGCAGCCAGATGAAGTAGACGCAGGCAATTCGTCACTAACCTTTCGATGGGGCGGCAACGGAGCTGGTGGCCAAATGAAGTAGACGCGCGCGCACACTCCATCCCTAACCTTTCGCAGGGTCGGCAACGGAGCTGGCGGCTCGGCATCTGTTGGCGTCTTATTTATACTCTGAAGAGTGCACGCATAGGCTCGCCTTCCCATGTCTTATTTACACTCCGAAGAGTGCACGCAGAGGTTCGCCTTCACGCATCTTATTTACACTCCAAATAGTGCACAGGGAGGCTCGCCTCCGCATGTCTTATTTATACTCCGTAGAGTCTTATTTATACTCCAAAGAGTGCACGCGAAGGCTCGCATTCGCGTGTCTTATTTATACTCTGTAGAGTGCACGCGGAGGCTCGCCTCCGCGTGTCTTATTTATACTTCGAAGAGTGCACACGGAGGCTCGCCTCCATGTGTCTTACGTTGAACGGGACAATGCCTTCATGAACGGTGCGCTTTATTGACTTCCCGTTTGCGTAGGTGAGCTATTTACAGATTGTACAACGCCAGCAGTATGTTGATCGCCCCTTCACTTTTATGCATAATATCACCGCAACCGATCTGCATTCCACATGTGACAGAGAGTCTGTCCATCCAGGGTTACGGAACGATACACCCCATGCTGAAAAGCCATTGTGACGATGTAAGGGCCCTTTTAATTGGATTCAAACTTGCCCACTGTCGCTGCATGCAGTGCCATTTTGAGGACGAGGTCTCCTGCCTGGAATTCTTGCAAGTACATGGTGAGATTGTATGAGCGTGCTGCTTGGCACGCATACTTCGCAACGTGTTCGTGGCACTGACTCGGTCACCATCGAGGAGGTCCAAAGATAGTGCACGCTCTTCCGTCAGAGCCTAGGCGAGGACTCTCCTCGAACCAGCCTTGATTTCTTCAGGCGTGACTGCCTCGTTGCCGAAGAGGAGTTTGAACAGCGTGAACCCTGTCGGGTGCGTCACCGTTGTGCGAAGGGACCCTAGCATGCTGGGAAGCTCTACTGGCCATTTGCCCTTCGGGAGACCTATGAGACGTTTCTTGACTCCGGCGGAGATGGTGCCATTTGCCCGCTCGACCACTCCGTTAGACTGCGGGTGCCCTACTGAGGCGTATTGGAGCATGATACCCATGCGGTCGCAGAACGCCTTGAAGGGTGTGGAGTTGAATTGTAGGCTGTTTGTCGATGGTGATCTCCCTAGGCATGTCGAAGCGGCAAATGATGTTTTGCTAGAGGAACCGCTACATCGCTGCAGAGGTTACCTTGGCCAGTGCAATCGCATCAGGCCACCTGGAGAAGTACTCAAGGGAAACTCCGATGAATCATAGGTCACCTGGTGCGCGCAGGAGTGGTCCAACGACGTTGATGCCCCAACGCACCAATAGCCATACCGGTGGGATGGGCTGCAAGTTGTTGGGAGGTCTATGGATGACCCTTCCCATCCACTGGCATCCCTGGCACCAGCGCACGAGGTCATGCGCATCTGCGATGGCCATTGGTCAATACAAGCCCTGTCTAAATGCCTTGCTGACGAAGGACCTCAGTGCAATGTGCAAGTCGCAAAGCCCTGCATGAATTTTGGTGAGGAGCTGCTGTCCCTCACTGCGCGAAAGGCACTGCAGTAGTGGGGCGCAAACTCCCTGCTTGTAGAGGACGCCGTCCATGACCTGGAAAGACCTGGCACGATGTTGCAAATGGCACAGCTTGAGGGGGTCATCCGGCTCGGCTATAACCTGCAGAAAGCAGTAGATGGACTCCCGCCAGTCGCCCTACTGGGTGATTTGATGGACAAGGGCTGTGTCACGCTTGTCGTGCTCGATGGTTGCAGCAGGTAGAACTTCGTAGAACGCCCCCGCAGGAGGAGGAATATCTAACTGGTGGCCTTAGCGAGTTTGTCAGCCTGCTCATTGTCCGCCGTTAGAATGGCTTTTACCGTGACGCCCAAGAAATGGCATTCCTTCGCCCTCACCACAGCTAGATACTTGGCTAGATTGGGGTACTTGGCCTGATAGGATTTGTCGATGTGCCCCACGATCAAACAAGAGTTGGTGTGGACGAGGACCCTCTGCGTGCCCAGGGCCTTGAGCTTTGGCGAGGCTGAAGAGTAGCGCTTCGAACTCGGCTGTGTTATTTATCGCCAGGAACCCGAGATGTGTCGAGTACTGCAGGCGATGTCCCTCTGGTGTAGTGATCACTGCGCCCACGCCAGTGCTAGGGGCACCGTAGGCTCCGTCGGTGTGAAGGGTCCACATCGGGTCTATTAGTGACTGTGCTTTCAGCTGAGCTGGTGGGGTCCACTTGGCAAGGAAGTCCGTGGGGACCTGAGACTTGATGGCCATACGTGAGGCATATGTCATAGAGAAGGGCGAGAGCTCGGCTACCCATTTGCCAATACGGACCGTGGACTCCTTGTTATGAAGCATCTCCGCCAGGGGGAATGACGAAGGCACAATGATATGATGGGCAAGAAAGTAATGCCGAAGCTTCCTTGAGGCCATGACGAGGGCACAGGGCAATTTTTTTTAGCTCGGTGTACCGTGTCTTGGTGCCCTAAAGAGCCTCGGAGATGAAGTACACAGGTCGCTGAATGGAGACCTCCTCCAGAATGAGGACTGCACTGACTGCTGCTGCCGTAGCAACGAGGTACAATAGCAGCGGAGCCTCTGGTGTTGGGGCGACTAGAGTGGGAAGGTTTGCGAGGTGCTTCTTGAGTTCACCGAAAGCCTTCACGCAGTCGTCATCCCAATGGAACTCGTTGCATCCGCGAAGGGTCTTGAAGAATAGGAGGCCTCTCTCGGCCGCCCTACATAAGAAGCGGCTCAATGCAACCATGCGACCGGTGAACCTCTGGACCTCCCTTGTCGTCTTGGGTGGCTCCATGGAGAGTACAACATCGACCTTGTTAGGGTTTGCATGTATTCCTCACCCTGAAACCAATAAGCCTAGTAGCTTCCCAGCTTGCACATCGAAGACGACTTGTCTGGGTTGAGCTTGATGCCCGCCCGCCGGAGGTTGTCGAAGGTTTCCTAAAGGTTTTGACCGTGGGATGCAAGTTGCCTAGTTTTAACGACCACGTCGTCAACGTAGGCTTCGACATTCCTTACGAGTTGGGAGGCGAGTGTGAGAGTGACGAGGCATGTAAAGGTGGCTCCTATGTTCTTGAGATCGAAGGGCATTCTGACGAAGCGGTATGTCCCTATCGGCGTTATAAAGCTCATCTTGATTTCATCATCCTTGACCATGTGGATCTGATGATAGCCGGAATATGCATCCAAGAAGCTCATGAGCTCGCATCCTGCCGTGGCATCCACCAATTGATCTATGCGAGGCAGCGGGTAGTTATCCTTTGGACATGCCTTGTTGAGGGCGGTGAAGTCGATGCACATGCACCCGCGCCACTAGCCTTCTTCACCAACACCGGATTCGCGAGCCAGTTCAGGTGCTGAACTTCACGTACAACCCCGGATTGGAGCAACTTCGCAACCTCCGCTTTGGCCACCTGCTGGCGCTCAAGTGACATGTGCGGGAGCCTTTGCTTGATCGGCTTGGCGTTAGGGCGAACCGTGAGGGTGTGCTCGATGATGGCGCCGTCCACACCCCTTACGTCGGCTAGCAACCATGTGAAGACATTCGCATTGTCCTGAAGAACTTGGAGTAGGTCCTGCTCGACCTCTGGAGAGAGGCCCTCATCGATGGAGACTTGCTAGTTGGCGGTATGCAGGGGGACTCTCTTGACTCTGTCGTCCAGCCTGGGCTTAGGCGTCCACCCCGGGGCGGATGGCGTGATTGCATCGAGGGTGTCAGTGACTGCGTGCACCTTCCGGTGGGGGCCTCGGGTGCCGAGCTCTATCTGGCGAGCGAGGTCTTGGTCCCCAAACACGGCAACGATGCCATGCGGGCCCGAAAGCATCGTGCAGAGGAAGCTGTGGTGTAGGACCACTCCAAAGGCCTTGAGGGTCGGGCGTCCCAAGATTGCGTTATACGGGTAAGGAAGGTCGATGACGTCGAAGGTGACGTCCTCGCTTCTCACACCGTCACCTTTCCCAATAGACACTTGCAATTGTATCTGGCCCAAGGCTTTCAACAGTTGATCCCTAAACCCCGAAACTGTATTGGGGAATTCCCATTTGGTCGAAGGGTGTTGTGAACAAAATGTCGGCGGAGCTGTCCCCATCGACTAAGACGCGCTTAACATCACAGCCCGCGATGGCGGCCTAGATCACCAGGGGATCCTGGTGAGGAAAATCGACTTCGTCCGCATCGACGACGGTGAAGGTGATGTCGTTTCGCACCCAGGTCGGTGGCACCTGGGGAGGGTATGCCGTCACGTGATGCAGTCAATGAGCATAGGCTTTCTGCTATCGTGCAAATGAAAATTCTAACGAGGAGCCCCCGGATATGACATTTATGACGCGACGTTGGCCTCCCTCCAAGACCTGTATCTGCAGAAGGCCCTCGGGGGGCTACTGCACGTGGGCCATCGCTGGGTCCCCACTTCCAAAGTTCTGTCCCTGGTGATGCTCTCGCACAGTGTCATGATGGTGGGGCACGTTCACGTGAGATGGTCGCTGCGGCCGTGCACCTCACACCACAACCCGTGCTGTTGGCGCTCCCCCTGGCCCCGGCCTCACCCGCGTCCGTGACCTCTGTGACCCCGTCCTCGGCCAGCGGGGGTGCTATCGTCGAAGCCGCCTTCAATGTCGAAGACGTACCGGGCCTTCTGGGATTTGCGCTACTTGCAGTTGGATTTGTCATTCGATGAGTCCTACTTGTGCTTGGAGGCGTCCTTCGGGGAGTCCTGCTTGCGCTTGGAGGCATCCTTCGGGCAGCCCGGTGCCTGCTTGGTGTCGGAGGTGTCGCCCCTACGCTGTCGCGTGTCTTCTTCCACCTTGTGTACTCCTCTATTTTGTCGAAGAACTTAGCAACCGTCTTTATCGGCTTGTGTGTGTTGTACTCAACTAGCGGCCCCGGGCGAAATCCTTGGATCACTGCATTGATGATCGTGGTCTCGTTGACATCCTTAACTTGGCAGCAAACCTAAGCGAAGCATTTAAAGTACTCTAGAAGCCTTTCCGAAGGCTTTTGCTTGATAGCGAAGAGCTGATCCACACCGACCCGCTCGACGTAGTTCCCCTGACAGTTGTTGTACAAGTGGTCTCGGATCTGCTCCCACGCGTAGATGGAATTCGGCTCTGTGGTAAAAAACCAAGAGAACGCCACTCCCTGCAGAGCGAGCGGCAGCCCCTTCGCCTTGATGGAGACATCCCTGCCTGAGGCCTCGATGGCCGTTTCGTACACGCGAGCAAACTCTCTAGGGTCCGTGTCGCCCTTGTACAGCTCGATAGTGGGGAACTTGAAGTCCTCTGGCTACACCGACTGCTGCAGGCCGACGGAGGGTGGAGACTCTAGATCTACATGTCGGAGCATAGTGCGGGCGGAGGCGGGGCAATGCGGCTGTCGGCTCAGTCGGGTGTGGCTTCCACCACCGCTGCCAGTGGCGTTTGCTAGCTCCGCGCCTCTTGCTGGCTCCGAGCCTCCTTCATTTCCCGCATGACGCCTCGGAGGTTTGCTAGCTCATGTTGTAGCGTACCGAGGGCCGCCAACAAGATGTTCTCCACCGTTGGAGCGGCTGCACCTGCCTGAGTGGTGGTGCGGGTTGCCGGGTTGCTGGCGACTACAGCCTGCTCAGCAGAGCTGTTCGACACACCGGTGCGACGAGCCTCGTGATCAACGTCGAGACCGATGTGGCCATCGGGACCACCTGTCGCCCCTATGCTGGATGCCAGGTCACTGGGCATGCCGACACAAGCATCGGCGTCGGCGCTCCCCTGGCCCGAACGCCACTAACGAGGCCAGCCGCCGCTACGCCCACGACGAGGCCGGTGGTTCGCCACGGATGTCAACGTCAGCATTCGCCATGCCGGCATCGCCTCCCACGCTGGTCCCTGATGTCGACGCAGGCGGCCCGCCGACGAGGCCCTGACATTTGCGACCGCTGCTGTCATGCTCCGCTTCTTCGTCGTCGATGAAACTTTTGTGGGTGCCATCACTTCTCAAAATCTACGGTTTGCTCTCCGTCGTCCCCACGGACGGCACCAACTGTTGTGGCTACTGATCAAATACTAAAGTGGGAGAGTAGTGAAGCGATTGTGATGGATGAACAATGCTTGCCCTTTTTCCATGCTCAGAGCGTATATATATTTCTCCATGAAGCACAATTACAATCTTACCCTTACAGCCATACGTCTCCCATAAAACTATGCAGGTCATTACATATATCATATTGGGCCTTACAATTTTCTAGCAGGTCGGATGGGCTCAGGTGGAGGCCACTCCTACTACAGACATAATTATTGTAGGTGTCCCCAATGAAACTTTTTTAAAGAAGGGAAAGATCTTTTTCAGGATTGTAAAGCAAAAGTTGGAAACCCATCAAACCCAAGCGGGGAAAAAATATAAACGGAAATAAGAAATTAAACATGGAAAACAGTGAAGGACGGCAGCTGTGGCCAAGTTGTGAACGGGAGCTCCGGGTCCGTTTCACTTTCACTACTTGTGCCCGTCAGCACGCGCCCCGGACCGTCGCTGCTCCTGGCCGCCGCCGCGGCTTTATATAAGACCCCCATCCCCTGCGACGACGAGGAGACCCATCGGCAGCGCCCCGTATCCCACCAACCCCCACCACCCACCTCGTGCTCCTCGTGCACCTACCCACCCACCTCGTGCTCCTCGTGCAATGGAGTCCCTCCTCGCCTCACCCTCCCTTAGGGCTTCCTTCCCCGCCGCCGCCGCCGCCTGTTCCCCGTCGCCGTCGCCGTCGCGGGTCGTCATGCTCGCCGGCGCCCGCACCCGCCCGCTCCGCTGCGGCCCCAAGGTACGCCCTGTTCTGTTTCCTTATGGGGTTTCTTCCCCCCCCCCCCCCCCCCCCTTCTCTGCTTGGAATTTTAGATTAAGGATTTCTTGTTTCAGTTTGATCTTGGCGATAATCCGTGGAGGTTCTATGTTTTCTTTATTGAATTTTGTCTTTTTCGCCTCCGTTTCTTGAACACGAATTGTTTGCGATTGATCCTGCGATACTGGCAGTAATCCGTGGAGCTCTGCTGTTCTCTTACTAGGACTTCTCCTCCTGCCCCCTTTCTTCGATGCCGATTTATTTCTTAAAAAGACTGTGTTGAAAGAATTTCTTGTTTATTGTGTTTTATCTTTTTATTGGTTGTATGCGTCTTCGCGTTGCGGTGATCTGACGTTCCTCTTTCTTTTAGGATTCCATTCTTGAGGCGCTGGCGCGGGACGAGATGTTAAACGCGGAGGAGCTGGTCCAGTGGGAGAATGGCAAGTCGATCAACGACATAGCGGCTAGTCAGGGAATCCGCATCCGCCGGCACTGCCGTCCCAGTGCCCCCTTGAAGGACATCGAGGAGGAGCTGGGAACCCCCCGCAACATCCTGGAGAAGATCATTTGGGACAAGGAGGTTGAAGTAGCCGAGGTATGCAATCCACAATCGTGCATAAACCCAAATAAAGTGTACAATCAGTATAGTTTGTATTTGTATTTCCCTGCCTGGCAACTGAAATGGTGCAAGTAGTATACAATCGGGAGATGCCCGTTTGACAATCGATGCTTGGTAGTTGGTTGAGACGCTTTGAATCTTGTTGTCCGCCTCAATCGTTGGTATCCTGTCCAACTCACGATAAGATGACACTGAAGATGCTAACTGTCATGCTTGTGACGTTCCTTCTAATGGCAAGTGGATATTCCATAATCTGTATAGTTCGACTCTAATGGTGCCAAATGGCATGCTTGTGTCTGTTTCTTCTAATGTTAGGGGATATGATTCCATTTAGTTTATGATGATTGATGGCTGCTACTGGTCTTGTGCAGGGGCATGCCAAGAAGCCTCTAACTGAGATGATTGAGGCTGCGGAGAAGGCTCCTCCTGCAAGAAACTTCTTTGGTGCATTGGCAGCAGCCTACAAGCGTAATGGGGTGCCTGCGTTGATTGCTGAGGTCAAGAAGGCATCGCCAAGTCGGGGCGTGCTCAGGGAGGACTTCAATCCTGTGAGTTCTGTGCTTCATAGCTTGACACCTCTGATCATTTTCAAAGATTGGTTACATAACTAGTGCAAAACTTGTTGCAGGTTGAAATTGCTCAAGCTTATGAAAAGAATGGAGCTGCGTGCTTGAGCATCTTGACTGATGAGAAGCACTTTCAGGTGGGTTTGGAATTGTGTGTATTTATGCGGATTGCAGATGTTATGTTTACTGTGTAAACTCAGTTTCTTCAATTGTATAGGGAAGTTTTCAGAATCTTGAGAAGGTGCGCAACTCAGGGGTGAAGGTAAGGATAGAAATGTGAAGAGGATTGTTCTGGGTTTCCCAATTTTCTCAAAATGCACTTAAATCTTATGTAAATGCAGTGCCCTCTTCTGTGCAAAGAGTTTGTCATTGATAAATGGCAGATCTATTACGCCCGCTCGATGGGTGCTGATGCAATTCTGCTAATTGCTGCTGTTCTACCTGATCTTGACATAAAGTACTTTCTTCGGATATGCAAGGAGTTGGGAATGACAGCTCTTATTGAGGTTCGACATATGCTCTATATTCTGCAACAATCATGAAATATTATGAAATTATTTTTATTGTGGCCATCCCATTTAATTAGAAACTAGGTTACTTAATTTGAAGGTGACTTAAACCAGCCTATAGAGTAGCACTGAAGCAGTAGATATTGATTTGTCCAATTGTGGTTGTCAGATTTAAATATTCATCATGCTAGATGGCATAATTAAACTTTAGTTTTTTTTAGAGGAAAGTGAAACTTTAGTTTGCAGGCTAGAATGGTAATAATTTGTTTTATTCTTCTGATGTGATGTTAGAAGACTTTTTCATAAAACTCTGTAAGGACCATCCACCCCATTCACATTTTTTTCTTCAAATGTTTAGTTTAACAAGTAGTTTGTCAAAACTTTTAATTGAATTTTTCATGTTCATCTTCCCGAGGAAAATATGTTTTGTAACTTATTGCAAGTCCCATATGCTGAGCTTGTAGATATGTTAGATATTCCTTGTTAACCTTTACTCCTTGAATAGAAAACTTAAGTGTCATTTTACTTCTAATAGTCTGCACAAAGCTAAGCTTAATTTTGATATATTCTTTTGGTTGTAATATTTTAGGTTCATGATGAAAGGGAGATGGAACGTGTGCTCAAGATAAATGGTGTTCAGCTTATTGGCATCAATAACCGCAGCCTTGGTATGAGGTTCTTCTGGTGCCAACTTTTTCCAGCAAACATATTGTCATCTTATGCTTGATTATTTTTATTCGAGGAATTTTAATTGTTCACGTTGCATTTTCTTGAAATCAATTTTTTCCTTATTAATGTTGGTGAGTGAATAGTTTTTTATTATGCTGAAAATTATTTATGCTTCAGAGACATTTGTTGTGGATACTTCAAACACAAAGATGTTGCTGCAGAAGCATGGTGATATCATCAAGGAGAAGGGAATATTGGTAATATCCCCGTGCTAATGTGTGACATTTTGCTTGATGTGTGCATTTTTTTATTCAACAAAACACATTACTTAGTTCCTTATTATTTGTGTTCTATATTGGAAGGCTTAGCTGAATGGTTACAGACATACAGCCACTTAATTTATTCACAGCAGGCACACGTGAAAATCATATTTTTCAATATGTTGAACCCATAAAAGACTATTTTTTACTGCAAAAGGAAAACAGGAAACAAATTCTGCTACACAAATTTATGACTATGAACTCTACACAAATTATCTTAAAGTAAATGTTACAGTTCAATATTATCTGAAGTTCTACTGTTATAGTGATGTTGCATGTTGCAAGGACCTAAAACTTGAGCATTTTTCGGACTTGATCCCGATTCCTTGAATTGTGGAAGCACAAAAACCATTTGATTTTGTAATCTGAAATTCCTACTATTAGTTTTGTGATTTTTTTCCCCAACTTGTATGTATTTTCAGGTTGTTGGCGAATCAGGGCTGTTCAACCCAGATGACGTTGCTTATGTGCAGAATGCTGGAGTATCTGCTGTAAGTTTTCTGAATGCTTGTGGATTAATCAAAACTGTTCCTGCATAATTTTACGTAGTTATCTGAACATCTGTGGAATCACACAATCTTAATTTCCTTATTTTTCTATTACAGTGCTGTTTACACGTTTGCCAGTTAACCTCCAATTTCTATGCTTTTTTCTGTTGACAAAATTCAATGTACTTCATTTTTGGCTCCCAAAAAACCAAAATGTATGCTAGGAATATCACATATCTGCATGACATTTCTTATGATATAAATGCTTAACTATATAAATGATACATGTACTGTGGTGTCTAAATTTATTAATGCTTTGAATGCCTTGAACTGAATCTAATGATATAAATGCTTAACTATATAAATGATGCATTTACTGAGAAGATGATTTTCTTTGTGTTGCCTAAATCTATTAATTCTTTGAATGCGTTGAACTGAATCTAATTTAAGCGTGCCTGTTGATGATGTAGGTTTTGGTAGGAGAATCCCTGGTGAAGCAACAAGACCCTGGGAGAGCCATTGCTGGGCTCTATGGGAAAGAACTGTTGCATTGAGAAAACAATATCAGACTTCGTTTTGGTAAAGCTAGACGAAGTAGTCGCTGTTAAGACCGAACGGAAAGAATAACAAGATGTGAGCATTAGCTGTATTAATTATCATATCTACCGCATGAATAATGTTTCATTGTATATTCCGTTCAACGTGTTTTTTTTGGATTAGTAATAAATATGTGATTTGTTCATATGGAAATTTGTAAATTCTCAGCAATTCAGTTGGGATGGCGACAGGGCGGGTTGGAGGCGTGGATACCCCAATGTCCCTATCCCCATTTTAAGGCCCTACTCCAAGCGGTTTTGGTTTCTAAGTTTTTCTATTTTTATTTTTAAATTAGAAACCATTTAGAATGTGCTGGCTTCTATTTTTTTCTTTTTTTGACTTTTTTCTTTTTGCTTTTTTTTCATTTGTATTATCTGTGGTGATATAATAGTGTTTTTATTTTTTTTTCTTATTCTTCTTTATTTTCATTTAATTGGATGATTCAGAAAAAGCTAACAGCTGGTATGGTATAATTTTAGCCAATAATCAAAAACCATAGTTATAGGCTGTTTAGAATAGCCCTTACAGGGGCACTTGGCTCCCGTCCCTATGTCTACCAAATTTTGTGGGGAAACGGGGGCATTTTAGGATGCTAAATTCGAATGACAACTAGTTAATCTACCCTACTCTATAATACACCAAAATTTTCTTTACTAAAGTCACCCCCTCAACCACCCCTACAGTCATGCCTAATCTAAGTCCACCCAGATTTGTGTACCAAAGGGTTCCAACTTCATACAAATGAATGGCCTGGATCTCTCCTCAAACCTTCTTCTCTTACTCATTGAAAATCCTAAGGCTAAAATTATTTGGATCATGCACATTGAACCAGAACCCACCCGCGCTACGTGTAAAGCCTCCTCCTCCCACCTTCTACCCCATCTCCCCACGATCTCCGCTCCTCCCCCGTTCTCTACGCCGCCTCCTCCCCTCCCTCCTCCACCCGCGCCTCCGCTCCTCCCCCCATTCTCCGCGCCGCCTCCTCCCCTCCCTCCTCCGCCCTCGCCTCCTCCCCTCCCTCATCTGCCGCTCCGCCCTCGCCTACTCCCCACCTCGCGCCGCCGCCACCTCCTCTTCCCTCCACTTCTCCGGCTCCGAGACCGCGATGGCTTCCGCCGCATTAGCCTCCAGCGCGCTGCAACATCCACGAGTACGCGTGCCTTCTTCCTCCACGCTTGTAGGGTTTTCGGATCGGAGGAGCGCAAGCCGCCGCAGCCATGGTTCGCGGATCGCTCGGGAAGCTGGCGTCCCGCGCCCTCTCCGTCGCCGGCAAATGGCAGCACCAGCAGCTGCGCCGCCTCAACATCCACGAGTACCAGGTGCCTGCGCCATCCAGATCCGGCGGTTTCACCCCTATTTTGGTTTGATTTTTGTGGATTTTTTTGCATCGATTTGGATGTCAGGCTAACGAGTTAGGGTTTTTGGCTGGGTGGTTTGTGTGGGTGTCGCAGGGCGCGGAGTTGATGGGGAAGTACGGGATCAACGTGCCCAGGGGCGCGGCGGCGGGGTCAGTGCTGCAGCAGAAGCTCACTGTCATCCTCTATGTCAGAAGTTCTCATCTTGTATTTAGGAAATGAAAAGATTGCTATATGCCTGCATATTTTCTGTAACATCTCATCTTGTTGTCACAAGTTCGTCCATGAACCATGATATAATACTCAGTGGATGTGAAACTTGTTAAATCTTTACTTTGGTTCCTTTGTGATCTTTCTTGTCTTAGTGCCTTTTGTTGGAATGGCCCCCTGTAATTTAATATAGGATGAGGATCTATATGTTTTTATTGTTTTGTTACTTTGAGATCTGGCTGTTGATAGTTAGCATATTCTTTTTAGTTTGTATTTTAAATTATTTGCTTATGGTGACATTAAACTGAAGACACTTTTCAGGTTTCTGGAAGGCTGTTTAATCAGAGTAGTGATTCAGTACCTCGAAGAAGTGCAAGACTTTCTAGAGATACAACACTAAATTCGAATTCAAATACCTCGCAATTTGGAGGGAATGGAACAGATCACTCGTCAGGTAAATTGCGAGTAAACTCGTCCACGTCATCAAAATTGTGTTCAACAGCCGTACGTTCTGTGCAAGTTAGGAAAGGAAAGCCACGGACAGCAGAAATTTTTGTTGAAGGTGATTATCATTTCAATGTGGATGATTCATCAAATTATATAAACCTAACAAAATTTGGTTGATATGTTGTTATGTTCCTGTGCAATATGGATCCATCTGCATATTTTCCTAGATGTTTATGGTTCAACATTAGTTATAAACTTATATTAAGTCATCAAATTTGTATTATTTTGTTCTGCCCAGTGCCCGTACATCTCCTAATGTCGGTTCAAAATTTTAAGCATCTATAATACTAACAGAACATTATCTGTTCTCTCTTCAAGTGTATACCTGTGTTTATTTACTTTCAGTTTCTTTTTTGACATAGCACAGGAACAGCAGGACTGCTTGTCTCTTTTCTTTGGCATGTCGATTTGTTTGTTTTTTAGGAACATAAATAAAGTGTTACCACCAAATTCATATATTTTCTGATTCTATGCTATTTTGAACTCTTCACTCCTATATGGAAATTCTCCCTAATCATTGAGATCAAATATTGAAAGAAATCTCTTTCCATGAAATCCTGTTTCAAGAACCCTGACAGAGATTACTAAATGAAGCCATATGTTTCTCCTTTACCGGATCACTACCATTCTTTCACTTTAGCTTTTCGATTTTGCTATAGAGCATTTACATAGTTTAGAGGAATTAATATTATACTTTGTAGGTATAATTTTTTGCATTAGGTTGCACCACATGGATGGTGCAGCATGTTCTACACTTCTACTCAACCATATTCATGAATGATGGAAGTGATTTTTATGAATCTTAGGAGGTAGGTATGAAGCTGTCGATGAAATGTGCACAGATAATATAGCAGCATCTTCTGTAAGTATAGCTGATGGAAGATGCTTTGAGCAAGATAAAGCTGAACAAATTCTGTCACAAGACTCCAAATTGGCGATTGGTATCAGGGAGCTATTGGGACTTCTACGGACACTTGGGGAAGGCTATAGGCTTTCTTGCTTGTTTAAGAGCCAGGTATGTTAAAGATGTTAGTGTTACAGCTTACAAATGTTAACCTTCTAACCAGTGATGTGGCTAATTTCATTCACTTAATGGTCAGGAAGCATTGGAAGTCTATAGAAAACTTCCAGAGCCACAATTTAATACTGGTTGGGTTCTATGTCAGGTACAACCCATGCACTACGGTTGGAGATTTCCCTATATGCTTTTGATTCTTGGATCAAAGATGATTGTCGTAAAAAGGGCCGTGATGAGAAAGACCTTATATAATCACATATTACATTGTCCAGGCGATATGCTTCGTCGTGTTGATTCTGCTGAAGGGAAGATAATGCATGGGCCTGACTACATCAAAATTTACCCATGCAATTTTGTAATGGGTCGTACTCATCCCTGGGAATAGCCATTCGTGTGGATGCTCGAACTTGTGATATAGGTCTTGCAAATTTCCTTGCGGGTTCTGACAAGCTAACCATCGGAAGTGGTGGTTCACATATGAGGCGTGAAACATATGTTATTAATGCATAAGTTTCTGTAAATTTCTGTTGTGAAATGCAATTTATCTCGACAATCTGGTCGCCTTACATACCACTCGTCTAACGGTTCTACATCAAGACCGAATTTATTAAATCAAAGGAGTTCTGGACATGCTAAAATGATGGCTGAACTGGTTGGCTGGGTGCACACCCACCATTCTTCTCAGGAACCTTAACTACAATCTGGTATAATTTTAATGAAATATGTATAATTTCTTCAACCCCTTCCATTTTTGACAATTTCCTTTTCTTTAATATGGGCCAAAATTTCTTATATGGTCAGATATAATGTTACCTTAGCAGAACTAATAAGTAGTAAGCACCTATTTAGTAGGCAAAGTTGGTTATGAACTTAAGCATTTTGGAGTTATACCAAATTCACAGTTTCAATCTGCGCAGATATTCTAGATTAACTGGTCATAGCTGTCGACTCAATCAGTAAGTTCTGTCTTGGTTGATTTTAAATGGCTTTTCTTATCTGTTGGTTCTAGCACTGACACAAACTGAATTGTTGGGAGGGAAGAATAGTTTTTTAGATATTGTTCTTAAGTCATATCTTAGATATTCAGTTCATCACGCCATTATCTATCCTGTTGTATGAGTAGCGTTAACACGGTACACTACTAGTTTCATAAGTTTATTCTATGGATAAATATATAGTGATAACTAGGGCTCCAAAGTGCGCGTGCACGTTGATCGTAACTAGGGGTGGAAACGGATCAGATACGATCAAATAGTCTCAAATACGAATACGAATCTATATTTTTAAAACGAATACGAATTCGAATACTCTCAAATATGGATACGAATATTCTCGAATACGAATACGGATATTTTCGAATACGGATTTTCTCGGATACGAATATCAGATAAAACGGATTCCTAGCGGTTTTGCCGATTTTTCACCAGTTTTTTGACCGGTTACCGGTTTTAAACCGCCTAAATTCAAATTTTGAATCACAAAATTCGTACAGATTTTTCATGGGTTCTAGAAACGGTTCGAATACGAATCGAATAGTCTCAAATACGAATACGGATACGAATATTCTCGAATACGAATATTCTCGAATACGCATATTCTCAAATACGGATACGAATATTCTCGAATACAAATACGAACATTTTCGAATATGGATTTTGCTTACCACATTCGCGTTTTCTCGGATACGAGCAGGGCACGGGACAGTAGTCCGTTGTGAAGAAGCTATTGTCTCCCACACCTTTCTCTACAGCGATAGACTAGAGCGCCGAAGTATAAAATAATTCTTAAATTATTATGTTATTATATTCCTTAAATATACTCTTTATCGATAAGAAGAAAATACGGTAGAATGATTGTAAGCTCTTCTACGACTATATAGTTGTAAATCCTTCTACGACTACATGGTCGTAATTCTTACTGAGACCACTCTATAGTCATGAGATTTCCTGCTACAAGTCTATCTCCAGTCGACTTTCCTATGACAATAAACTGTACTATCAATTTGTCTAACAAGGCGATTAGAACATGCGTTAGTCCACTAGCTGCACACGATCTCTCTCTGACAACAACTGCTACAAGGTGAACGGTCTTTTGTGTCTCTTTGACAGCAACCTCCATCATACGGTTATCGTCCGAAGCGTCAAGGTGTCTTCCGGTGCGGGACAACTACTGTCGCTTCACCGGCTATTTAAAGGTTAACGTCAGAGGGAGAGAGGAGGATTAGGTGAATCATTCACGTAAGATAGCACTAGTCATTCATGTAATTCTCTATTGTAATCCACTTTCCAGCAATTAGCAACATACTGGACATAGGGTTGTTATTCTCTTAAGAGAAGGCCCGAACCAGGATAAAGTTTCCCGTGTGATGAGGACATCTCTACTGCATATTCATCTTCTACTTCAAGTGTGCATAAAGAAGCTAGTCATGAGGCTCCTACAGGTCCTATGATAAGAGCAAGAGTTAAACTGCTACAACAACAGGTGTTTTTGTTTCTTACAGAATTCCCTATTGCTTTAGATGAGAATGGTATACTACCTAATATGAATACATTATGTGTTATCAGATTTGAAGCAATGGAAGAACAAGGATGGAAGGACCAATGGGTCATCCCCAAAGAGAAAGAGAGCCATGCGACCATAAGGGAGGAGGCCCATGCGGTCACATATCAAAAGGAGGGAAGCTCCACACAGCCAAGACTTGAAGAAGAGGCCCATGCACCAATTGAGGAGTTTGTGGGCCTGTGTGCCAATACTGGGCTGAGATTGCTTAATTTAGCCATGTAATTAGTTAGTGTTCAATTCCGAATTGTTTTAGGATTCGTAAACCAAATTGAACTCCACCTTAGGCCCAATGCGTGTGTGCGGAGGTTAGGGTTGGCTTTATTTAGCAGCCGCCCCTATTGTTGCTCAGACCACTTTTGATAATAGAGTACTCTTATTTTTTTCTGTTGGGCGAACCAACTTGAGGGAATTGGGAGTTCGCTGAAATCAAGATCGTTTAACCTTTCCGCTGGGAATTGGGAGTGCGATAGAACTTCATCGGTGGTCGTGAAGTTCAGCACGTGAGGTTGGGTGAATTATAGAGTGCTAACTTTTGCATTGGCAATGGGAGATTACTAGGGTTCGTCGAATCCTCGTGATTATCCAGATCCTATGTCGAGAAGATCGGGCGACCCTGTATCATCTTGGTATTAGAGCGCAGTTTACTCGGTAGGATTATTTATCCTTACTTTTAGATTGATTTACTTCTGTTCCTATAGTCCATTAAAATCGAAATTGCCACAAAAAATTCGAACCTTTAGATTAATCTGTTATTCGCGTGAGTTTTATTAGGTTTTAGTCCATTAGAATTTTTGTTTAGGTACTGATCTTTGTGTTCCTTCGCATCCACGTGAAACCTAAAAAAAATCCGCTGGTTGAATTCCTCAATTAGCGTCCACAAAAAGTAGATTCAAGTTACTCTTGGAGTCGAATCCGAGTCTACAGCCTCTCCAAGGGCAATCCGAGTACCACCCTAGATCCAATTCGGTTTTGGTTAGCTGTCCACTTCCAAAACCGTTTGGAATTCTGCCATCCGAAACCAACTCTAGGGAAGTGCTTCGTTGGTTGCCTTGCCATGTGCAATAACCGAACACCATACATACGAGCTTCACTTATATCCTTTGAATACTTGAGACTAGTCATTGATATTGTATTGAGAGCTGCTCTTGAATACTTATAACTGAACATTGGGCTTGCGTATCACCTACTCCAGCCAATAAAAAAAATTCAAAGTTTAGAGAGAGAGATATTATCTTTTAATTACCTTTATACCCCTACCTTCCACAAAAAGTTTGTGAGCCATATATCTCAATAGACTTAGAAAGTGATTTAAAGATATTTCGGTGAGTGGCAAGGTAGCACAAAAAAAAGAGGCGAGCAAAAAACAGAGAAAAAAGTGAGAGAAGGCTGATTTGGGTGAGTGGTTCTAGTTCATAGTTTCAGTCCGAGTCACTAAAATTCTTGA
Organism: Dendrocalamus latiflorus; assembly: GCA_017311315.1. NCBI lineage: Eukaryota > Viridiplantae > Streptophyta > Magnoliopsida > Poales > Poaceae > Dendrocalamus > Dendrocalamus latiflorus. Next base: position 18,654,397 of record CM029623.1, read on the forward strand.
GCAATCTTGTGCCCTCAATTCACCTTATTGCAATTGTCTAGTGTCTCTCCTAATACTTGATGCAAAATGATCTATTTCATTATTACTTTCAGATTGCTTCCAGCTAGCTCATTTCTTTGTTTGCATTAAGTCACATTTATCTTGCGTGTGCGTTCATATACTTCACTTAAACCTATTGGATCAGCACTTGGGCAAAGTTTCTAGCTTAGATTATTACTTAATCTTACAACATCGTGAAATTCAAATTGGGTAGGATAAACATTTTCATACCAAGCTCCACCATATAACCGTTGTTGTGCAAGTAGTGAACACTCTTAAATTCGTTTGATCATCACTGTGCTGTTGTCACTTCTACCAGGTGTAAGTTTTTATTGGCATTAATTCACTTCAGAAGGGTAAGAACTTTACTTGGGAGAGAAAACAGTGAGATTGAGTGATTTCCATAAAGCATTATTGTACATAGCTATTTGTTTCTTGCATAGCTAATCATGTCAGGTGGAGGAGAACACCATAATGAGAGTAGTGAGACAAATGAAACTCAAACATTCGTCAAGCAATATCAATTTGGGGCACTCCGTGAATACTTTTAACGTGAGCTACGCTAAGGGCTCGATCAACTCCATGAGAAGCATGATGCTTTTGCTGATCATATTGCAAGGGAGATGCAAAATATGGAGATACAAGCTGATGAAAATGTGCGCCAATTGCGGGAGGACATTAGAGCCCTCACTAGGCTCATACAAGCTCGCAATGGTGGCGATGAAGCAAGTGTTTAAGGAGGAGAAGCTACTGCACATGTACCTTCTGCACCGCAACACCAAGTGGCAGCCAACATGGTGCGTCCACCACAGCTCGAAGGACGAGGAGGAGGCCATGGAGGGCATGCCAAGGTCTAGGTGGAGGCCGTGGTGGCCGTGGTGGTGCTGCACATGTGATGGAATGGGATGGTGATTTTGCTTTGCATTACAATGACCATTATCGTCGTCCACGCAATGAAGATGATGGATTGGGCAAGCTCAAGTTTTCCATGCCTAAGTTTGCAGGTAGGACTGATCCCGAGGAGTATCTCACTTGGGAATTGAAGGTTGACAAAATATTCCGTATGCATCACTATATGGATGAGAGAAAGATACAGTTGGCATCATTTGAGTTTGAAGGTTATGCTTTGGATTGGTGGGAACAAGTTATTACTCAAAAAGCTGAGAATGGAGAAGACCCTGTTGCATCATGGCAAGAGATGAAGCGAGAAATGAGAGCCCGTTTTGTTCCTCGTCATTACAAGCGTGATCTATTTGATAAATTGCAGAATATGAAGCAGGGAGCACATTCTGTGGAGGAGTACTAAAGGAGATGGAGCTAGCCATGATTCGAGCCAAGGTTCAAGAACAAGAAGAGCAAACCATGGCACGCTTCCTCTCATGTTTGAACCATCAAGTCAAAAGAATTGTCAATTTTCAGCCTTATAACAATCTTTATGAGTTAGTGCATCAAGCTACAAAGGCAGCACGACAATTGCAAGAGGATGCTAAGTTTGCAAGATCAACGTCCTTTGCTACCCGTACATCGTCCAGTGGAAGAAGATATGGTTCCAAATCACAAATAAGCCAAAGAACAGCTCCAAGTGGTGGTTCAAGTTTTCGCTCATCATCTAGCAAGAAGGAAGAAGCCACTCCAAGTGCAAGGAAGCCATCAAATCCAGCAGCTAGTGGTACCTCTTCTGTGGGTCGACCAAAACTGACGTGGGAAGAAGCAGTTAAAAGAGACTTAAGGGATTAGAATGTATCTAAAGAATTAGCTTTGGATAGGAGCGCTTGGAAGAGACAAGGGTCGACCAAAACTGACGTGGGAAAAAACAGTTAAAAGAGACTTAAGGGATTAGAATGTATCTAAAGAATTAGCTTTGGATAGGAGCACTTGGAAGTTAGTGATCCACGTACTGGAACCATAAGAAAGTTAGGGGTAGTGTTTTAGGCTCTCGGCTTAGATAGTAGGTTGTATGGCTTAGGGTTTTAGCATTGTAGGGTTTTTTTCAAGGCTCTTATCTCTTTGATCTTGAAAAGGTTTCATTTGTTGAAAGTATTTGGATTTTATTTGGAATTACTGCATTATCCAAATCTTAATTCTCAAATTCCAATTCCAAATTCAAATTAAAATTGGAATTACCCCTCCAATCCTTTTGGGCTCTAGCCCACTTCTTTCTTCCTAGGTTGAGCCCATTTTTCCCATTGGCCCAACCAAGCTGGCCCAGCCCATCTCTCTTCTCTCCCTCTACCACTGTCTTGCTCTGCTCACTTGTGCCGCATGTACACGCCCAGGCCCTGCCACATGCGCGGCCCTCGTTGAAGCTTCGTGCAACACTCCGATTGGAAACTGCTGCAATCAAGGCCACCATTGCCTTGCGCAATCACTGCCTCGGTCGTTTCTTTCCTCGTCCATGCGAATTCAATTTCCCATTTCAAAATGTTGCCCAACTATTCCACCGAGCCACGTCCTCTCTACTGCCTCTCTCGCCCTATAAGGGAGCATCGAGACCACGTCCATCCCCTTTCCCCCCTCAACTCCCACATCAATTCGTGTAGCGAATCCGCCATAACACGTTTTCTTCTCCACGTCCAGTCGCCACTTCACCTCTCCGATGATCTCTTTGCAAATTTGTTCGCATCACATCATGTTCCCGAACCTCCTCTCTCATTCCCCTAAGTAATTGCATTTTCTCACAGCCACTCGTGGAATTTGATCACCTTCCTCAACTCCGATCGAACCGCCACCATCGGTGAGCCTCCGTCTACATCAACCCCATGTACATCATCCTTGCATCGTGTTCTGCATAGCACTCCCTTCTTGGCCGGAGCCAGCCGCCTCCACCTCAGCTGTCGCCCTACTTGTCGTCAGTGCCACCGCTGACCACCTGCACCCACATCATTGCCTTCCATCGATTCCTCAAGGTCAGGCCGACCCATTTTGGTCCTCGGCCGATCCCGACCATGCTGTCATTCGCCGTCGCCGCCTAGAACCACTACACCATGTCCTTCGTTCTTCCTCTCTCTGACAGTGGGCCCCTCATTTCATATTGGATTATAGTTTATGGACACAAATTCAACTACTTCTTCCAGAAAAGCTAGGCTAGCTAACCATCTATTTCTATTTGAAGGAAATGAATGTTGCGCTATGGGTAGACTATGCAAGCACAATTCAAAATCTACGGTGTAAACAAGAAATGATGAGGACATCTCTACTACGCATTCACCTTCCACTCCAAGGGTGTATAATAAAGCTAGTGATGAGGCTCCAACAGGTTCTATGACAAGAGCAAGAGCTAAGATGCTATAACAACATGTGCTTTTATTTCTTAAAGAATTCCCTATTGCTTTAGATGAGAATATTATACTACATAATGCAAATACATTGTATGTTCTCATATTTGAAGCAATGGAAGAATAAGGACGGAACGACCCATGGGCTAGCCCCAATGGGAAAGAGAGCCATGCAACCACAAGGGAGGAGGCCCATGCGGTCACATATCAAAAGGAGGGAAACTCCACGCAGCCAAGACTTGAAGAAGAGGCCCATGCGCCAATTGAGGAGTTTGTGGGCCTGCGTGCCAATACTGGGCTGAGATTGCTTAATTCAGCCATGTAATTAGTTAGTGTTCAATTCTGAATTGCTTTAGAATCGTAAACCAGATTGAACTCGGCCTTAGGCCCAAGTGCATGCGTGCGGAGGTTAGGGTTGTCATTAAGTAGCCGCCACCCCCTATTGTTCTTCAGATCACTTTTGATAATAGAATACTCTTGTTCTTTCTGTTGGCCGAACCAACTTGAGGGAAGAATTGGGAGTTCGTCAAAATCAAGATCGTTCAACCTTTCCGCTGGGAATTGGGAGCGCGATAGAACTTCATCTTGTGGTCGTGAAGTTCAACATGTGTGGTTGGAAGAATTATAAAGTGCTAACCCTTGCATTGTCATCGGGGGATTACTACGGTTCTTCAAATCCACGTGAGTATCTTGATCCTACGTTGAGAACATCAGGCGACCCCGTATCAAGAAACCTCCGCTTATAAAAGATCACGGGATTACCACTAGACGCGCAGACTCGCAACAGAAGCAGAGTCGATGTAGTGTGCTGGTGCGGTGGTAGTCGTATTTGCCGCACATCTCCTCCAGCTCTTTGTGACTGTCATAGGTTTGCGGATCGTCCTAGTGCTAAAGCTTTGCATCAACACCTCTAAGGTATCCACACGTTCGGAGGCAGGAACATCACACGATGAAGTGCTAGCGCCAGCTGCGTGGTATTTGATGAGGAGGTGTGGCAACTAGGATTTCAGGAATTCAGAATTCTCTCTCAAAAACCTTATGCCACTGCCCCTCTACATATAGGCATCCATGATGGGCCTTGAACTTAATGCCCATTAGAAACTCATGGCCCCACATAAATTTAGATCACCATCCAAATTATATCCCAACTTTTTTAGCGTGCAACCCTATAGATTCACGTACACTTGGACATGGCCCAAGTACTTCTACCCGTACACTAATCGGTAGCGGTCCCTAGCAAGACATGCTGACTCCCAAGTATACGTAGAGATCATATTGGACAAACCTCAATAAAATTTATAATTTCCTTTTGCCTCACGATATTGGTCAAGCTCAAAGTGAGTACGTGCCATCCTTATTGGTTAGCTTGATGCCGCACTTCTGCAGTTGGTGTGTAAAGCCTTGAGCGAGCAGGTAAGCTCTTCATTTTAGCCGGGAATTTATATGAAAATCAAATTATTATTTTTTAGTTATTCATGAATTTTACTTGGGAATTTGTATAGAAATCAAACTATTATTTTTTATTTTTATTCTGAAATTCAATTTTCTTTTTTATTCTCACTTTCTGTTATTTTTGGATTGGGCTTAACATGGACTCTTCATTTTAATTGAAGCTGTTATAACTTGGGTCTGCCAAATTAATGATTAGATATTTTTCTTTTCCTCCAATTAACATAAGAATATCCTCAGAGTGCCTAATTAGTATATTTTTTTTTTATCCTAAATTGTAGTTAATCAGGGATTTTACTTTGTAATTTGTATGAAAATCAAATTGTTTATTTTATTTTATTTTTAATAGGCATAGCAATGTTGTGGCTACCGATGATAGTAAACAAATTGATTACTTCCTTATCACATTGTTTACACAGGAAAAAAATCACAAAGTCAAAACTATAAAGCACGAACAAAGCAACATCTAATGGATAAAAAATTGAATGCTCACAAACAAAAAAACCCTCGCGTGCCACCTAGCACAACCCAACTTTAATTCCAATCACATGACTATCTAGGGGCTTAAGCTCGTTGAACTCAGACAACAAAATCTTGTCTGATAAACTGCTTTGAAAGGACTGTCTCGATAAGTTGTTTCAAAATGACGATAGAGAATTGTTTCGTTTATTTATTTAAGAGAAAATATAAGATATAAACTGAAAAGAAAGTCGTATAATAGGCGGCCTATGCTTGTGCTCAAATTACTATATGTCGTTGTCGCGTTAATTGCTCGGCTAGACTAGTCTACGTACATATTAAGACTGAAATATGCATGTATACAGCATTGTTGCTATCGATAGATTGGATTGTCCTTGCATTATTAATGGATACTGTTGCCTGCCTCGCTCGGAGCGAGGAGCGCGCGTATATATATAAAAGAAATTATATAAAGGCACCCACCTCGATCGATCGACCACTGGCCGGAGCCCACGAGAAAGAAATAATGGAAGAAGAAATGCTGTAAGTCTCTATAACCACCCGATCGACTGCATGCGAGGTAGCTTATATATGTATGTACAGGAAGCATCTGCCGGCAATGGAGGAGGAGATGGTGGTGGTACGGAGGATATACGAGCGAATGGTGTTGATGGGCAGCCAGGAGGCGCTCTCCTCCGACGACTTCCACCGTCAGCTCAGCCTCCACTTTGGTCGCCTACCCGGAGGTATCTGATCGATATGAGCAGCGCGGAGAGGGCGGAGGACGTGCTGCTCCACCTCAGGCTCCTCGCCGACTGCGCCCACCCCGGCTATCGCCCCGTCGTCCACGCCCGCTTCCGAAAGGTACGGCCGGTACGATGTCCTGTCCATCTAGATCTAGCTAGCAATCTGCTAGTAATTACACTACTACTAGTAATGCCGTTCTCACAAGTACGTGTGTATGCGACGCATCAATACCTACTTAATTGTCATCGATCGCATTCGTTCACTCCTTCAATTCCCTGTGTACGTACGCTTTCTGCTCCATCGATCTGCCTATCCCGACCCCAATCCAATCCGTGAGCATGCAGTGCATCCAGGTTGCACTGGATTACGACGACGACGCGGCCCAGAGGCGGTGCCGGAGTTGAGGTATGTATATCATATACGTACTACTACGACCACGTGGTATTTGCTCCTTCGTTTAATTCTGAGTGCATGCGTGATTCAGTGTCAGTGATGATCGAGGGTTTCATTTTTACCTAGCTTTGGCTTAACTGCTTTAACACTGAATGTTAAGTACAATCTTGATACATCTATCTATATTGGTGCACGCGCGATACGTACATGAACCAAAGCAGCCCAAAAATTGAACTCTGCATGCATGCATGCTTAATTAACTCTTTGACAAAATAACGTCACTCCTCTGCAGGGCTAGACACTACCACACATAGAATCATCATACACAGTTTGTAACGCTCATCAGAGATGATTTCTAAACCATCTGATTTATTGTGTCTGTGATAATAGGTTGTTATCACAAACGGCTCCTAAATCATCCATGATAAGTCACAACACAGACGGTTTTTCAAAAGAACCGTCTGTGATAAGTCAAATATCACAGATGATTTTAGAAAATAACCGTTTGTATTGTTAATTATCACAGATGGCTACTACAAAAAAAAATCATTTGTGATGGTTCTATGTATAGCTAAATTTTTTTCTATTTTTTGGCTAGCCTCAGAAATGCTAGTCATGCCCTCTAAAATAAGCAAGTAGATCACAGATAATTGCAGATTATATAGTACACGATAATCATTACATAAATCTCACAAATGAATTATAACTGAAAGAGTTACACTTGAATGAATTCCAATTGAATCAGATGTTTGAACATCTATTAATTGTTGTCGTCGAAGTTGAACTGTACTCTCCCTCCGGGTCAATGACCTCCATCATTAAGGAGGTGGAGAACCATTCTCGAACGTCGGAGAGTTCGATAAGATTGTATGTACTTGAGTTGATTGTTATGCCCAATCGTTAGGAGGAGCAAAGTTGTAAACTAGACCAGATAAAATCATAACTCACAACTTATTTTTGATTTAGATGGATGATGCTCCATATTTCATGGTAAAACTAATGTAATCTTGCACACCCTATAATTTAAATGTGTTATATCCAAAGTCAGATTCTATATCACACTTGATAGTTAAAATTATATTAGTCAGAGTAGCAATTGTTTTAAAACACCCTTCCAATGAGATCTTGTAGCAATAATATATGCCAGGATGAGAAAAAAGAGAATCAATTATTCACAAATTCTTCTGAAAAATAGTCAGCCTGCTCGTGTTGGTATTTCTTAATAACAATAAGAGGAACATTAAAACACTATACACTTGAGCTTCAAAGGGCATAAAAGCAAATCACACACTTTAGTGTGTCAGGTTCTATGAAGTAGGTCATAGCTGATGTCTCTTCCTCCTCATCATGTTGTATGTTGATCTTGGTTGCTATGATACGGGGTCGTCCGATCTTCTCGACGTAGGATCAAGATACTCACGTGGATTTGATGAACCATAGTGATCTCCCGTTGCCAATGCAAGAGTTAGCACTCTATAATTCGCCCAACCACACGTGCTGAACTTCACGACCACCGATGAAATTCCATTGCACTCCCAATTCCCAACGGAAAGGTTGAACGATCTTGATTTCAGCAAACTCCCAATTCCCTCAAGTTGGGTTGGCCATCAAAAAGAACAAGAGTATTTTATTATCAAACGTGGTCTGAGCCCTAAAGGCTGCCAATACAAGGCTTATATAGCCCCTTGAGACGTCCATATGGTCCCCAAACCAAGTACAACTCAACCCTATATGGTTTTCGATACGAACTCTCACAAAAAGGAAACTATATTTTCCACCCGTCAGATTATTTCAGTCATAACTTTTTATATGTAATGAATTTGAAGATGGGATTAGATCCATTGCGTAGCCCTTGAAAGTATCTTTCCAACGAGTACAAGAACACCTGAATCGGACTCCGTTTGTGAAAGTTATGGCCGTTTTAGTAACTGCCTGTCAGCTTGTCCCGAACCGAATCCGAATTGAATTCTGAGTTGAATCCGAGTTTGAATTGGATTGAGCACGTGGAAAGTCCGAATTTGGCTTGAAAATCTTATCCAAAACTTGTAGTTTAAGTCATTGGGCTCTTCCCTTTTTGCTCTCACACTGCATGGGCTTCTTTCCTCCTTGATCAACTGCATGAACTGCTTGGCTTTCTCCTTTCCATTCCCATGGGCTTTGAGCTTTTTGTTCTTGGTAGCAAATATGATTACCCTCCTTGTGCTTCTCCAAAGCATTTGTGCTTCTCCATTGCTTTGGCCCCGGAATCATCCAATATTCAAACCTAACAATAAACAAGAATTTGGCATAAAGTAGTATATCATTCCCACGAATAGAAGGAAATTCATTAAGAAACAAATTCACCTGACAATATTTAACGCGACTCAATACTTCTTTCCAGTGAAATAATGTATTTGACTTAAAAGTGCTAAGCATATGTGTATCCGCATCATCCTCCCCTTCTTCAAGAAAAGCCGTCCTCGACTTTTGATAGCCTGAAATTGTACTAAACAAATAATACAATGTATATGCATGGTATATGTATTGGTCAGTTACACCCCTTCCGTCTTTCACATTATTATTACCTGGAGGTGTAGTAAGCAAAAAGAACAACACATATACGTGGTATATGTATGAATCAATTATTGTGTCATTCTCATTCTCACTATTTTGCACAAACCAATTGATACTACAACAGCTATCAAATACATACATTGTAATGTTTTCATTCACACCATTCTACCTCCCATAAGAAAAAGTCGTCCTCGACTTTGTGAAGTACGTGGACAAGTCATTAATGGGTAAAACCAGATCAAACGGTTCAAATATAGAAGAGAAAATTTTAAAGACCTTCCTTGCTTCAACTGCGCTACTCTGATTATTTGTATATGATTGTTCATCGAAAGAGGAACAAGTAAGCACAAGAAATCTTTGTAAACAGCAAGTACTATTGTTAAACCTCATCTCATTATGATCATGACGTGGTATAAAAGATTGTTTGTCCAAAATAAGCAATTTCAACTCAGCAAGCTTATCACATGTAATGCATATTCGATAAACATAAAAGTTGTCATCTACACCATAATCTTCGATCAAATTGAACTTATATGTATAAGCATAGGAACTAACTAGTGATTTTAAACATGAAATTTCAGCAACATCCTCAATGACACTAGATAGCTCTTTAGGATCATCAAACATGATATAATATAAAGAATCATCACGAGATACTCTAGCAAGAACTTCCTTATGAGTAATTAATTCCACATTATGTAAATTGACCAAAGAAATTTCAGAACATGAAATTTTCGATTGAACACATGAGTTCTCACAATTACTCACCTTTTCACAAATAAATTCAGCACCAATATGGTTACCTTTATCATTCTCTTCAGTTGATGCAGGTGTTGTAGGTATCAAATTGTCATGATGTAACAACGGAGCAGCAAGTACTTCATCTTCAACTGTAGTTATCTTCTCATCTTTGACTTCGAATGGTACCGGTTGTAGAACATTCGACTCCTCATCTTTAATGTCAACCTGCATAATATGAGAAGCAACACTAGAAGTAGAGAGTAAGTCGTTAGTATAAAAAATAATCTCACTTTTCCTATCATCTCTTTCTCTCTTTTCTTTTTGTGTATTCCTCTCACTCTCCATTTGGATGCTCTCAACCTCACGTTTGGTGGAATCACACAGCTCACTGTTTTTACCACTCTCACTCAATTTGGCTATATGGCACTCATCCTTACATGGGTTTTGATACATCTCAAGTGTTGTTTGTAGCAATGGGGCAGCACTACATGTCTTCTTGACCGAAGGGAAAGTCCCATGCTCGGTCATCTTTCCATGTGTCACACTTGTTGAGGCATAAGAATTGAAGTATGGACTTGGATTAAACTGTGGTGTACGCATATCCATAAGTCTCTTCTCCTCCACAAAATGTGCTCTCTGCTTCATATTCTGCAATTTATCAAATAGAACACGCTTGTAATGACAAGGAACAAAACAGGCTCTCATTTCTCGCTTCATCTCTTGCCATGATGCAATAGGGTCTTCTCCATTCTCAGCTCTTTCAGTAATGACTTGTTCCCACCAATCCAAAGCATAACTTTCAAACTCAAGTGATGCCAACTGTATCTTTCTCTCATCCGTATAGTGTTGCATACGGAATATTTTGTCAACCTTCAATTCCTAAGTGAGATATTCCTCGGGATCAGTTCCACCTACAAACTTGGGCATGGAAAACTTGAGCTTGCCCAATCCATCATATTCATTGCGTGGACGATGACAATGGTCATTGTAATGCAAGGCAAAATCACCATCCCATTCCATCGCATGTGCAGCACCACCACGGCCTCCACCTAGGCCTTGGCCACGCCCTCCATGGCCTCCTCCTTGTCCTCCGAGCTGTGGTGGACGCACCACATTGGCTGCCACTCGGTGTTGCGGTACAGGAGGTACATGCGTAGCAGCTTCTCCTCCTTGAACACTTGCTTCATCGCCTCCATTGCGAGCTTGTATGAGCCTAGTGAGGGCTCCAATGTCCTCCCGCAATTGGCGCATATTTTCATCAGTTTGTATCTCCATATTTTGCATCTCCCTTGCAATTTGATTAGCAAAAGCATCATGCTTCTCATGGAGTTGATCGAGTCCTTGGCGTAGCTCACGTTGAAAGTGTTCACGGAGTGCTCCAAATTGATATTGCTTGACGAATGCCTGAGTTTCATTTGTCTCACCACTCTCATCGTGGTGTTCTCCTTCTCCTGACATGGTTAGCTATGTAAGAAACAAATAGCTATGTAGAATAATGCTTTATGGAAATCACTCAATCTCACTGTTTTCTCTCCCAAGTAAAGTTCTTACCCTTCCGAAGTGAATTAAGGCCAATAAAAACTTACACCTGGTAGAAGTGACAACAGCACAGTGATGATCAAGCGAATTTAAGAGTGTTCACTACTTGCACAACAACGGTCATATGGTGGAGCTTGGTATGAAAGTGTATATCCTAGCAATCTGAAATTCTTGATGTTGTAAAGTTAAGTAATAATCCAAGCTAGAATACTTTGCCTATTCTTGATGTTGTAAAGTTAAGTAATAATCCAAGCTAGAATACTTTGCCTAAGTGCTGATCCAAAAGATTTAAGTGAAGTATATGAACACACACGCAAAGATCAATGTGACTCGATGCAAACAAAGGAATGAGCTAACTGGAGGCAATGTGAAATTAAAGATTAGATAGCTCGTTTTGCACCAAGTACTAGGAGAGACGCTAGCCAATTACAATGATATGAATGTAAGGGCACGAGATTGCTCAAGAAATTAAATTACACAATCTGAATTTATGGACTAAGAACTCACCCAAATTCGTCCCTTGTTTTTTTATTCTTTTTTTTTCTTCTTCTCTCTCTTTTTTGTCAATCTATGACTTCTTTTTTTCTTTTTTTTCAAAGGCCGAACTAGATTTAATAGTCTCTTTCAATTTGCATAGGTCACAAATATTCAGTAAGGTGTAAAATACTCAAGAGCAGCCCTAGATGCAATATTCAACAGCTAGTCTCAATTGATGAAAAAATATCAGCAAGATTTTTTTTGAATTTTGGATTGGACACAAAGATTAAGTTACGCAAATAAACACGAATGATCAGCACCTAAACAAAATTTCTAATGGATCAAGACTTAATAAAACTCACGAAAATAACAGATGCGAAACTAGAGTTTGGATTTTTTTTGTTTTCGGTTTATGGACTATAGGAAAGAAGTAAAACAATCTAAAAGTAAGGGTAAATAATCCTACCGAGTAAACCGCGCTCTGATACCAAGATGATACGGGGTCGCCCGATCTTCTCGACGTAGGATCAAGATACTCACGTGGATTTGATGAACCGTAGTGATCTCCCGTTGCCAATGCAAGAGTTAGCACTCTATAATTCGTCCAACCATACGTGCTGAACTTCACGACCACCGATGAAGTTCCATTGCGCTCCCAATTCCCAACGGAAAGGTTGAACGATCTTGATTTCAGCAAACTCCCAATTCCCTCAAGTTGGGTCGGCCATCAAAAAGAACAAGAGTATTTTATTATCAAACATGGTCTGAGCCCTAAAGGCTGCCAATACAAGGCTTATATAGCCCCTTGGGACGTCCACATAGTCCTCAAACCAAGTACAACTCAATCCTCTATGGTTTTAGATACGAACTCTCACAAAAAAGGAAACTATATTTTCCACCCATCATATTGTTTCAGTCATAAATTTTTATCCGTAATGAATTTGAAGATGGGACCAGATCCATTGCGTAGCCCTTGAAATTATCTTTCCAACAAGTACAAGAACACCTGAATCGGACTTCGTTTGTGAAAGTTACGGCCATTTTAGTAACTGCCTGTCAGCCTGTCCCGAACCGAATCCGAATTGAATTCTGAGTTGAATCCGAGTTTGAATTGGATTGAGCACGTGGAAAGTCTGAATTTGGCTTGAAAGTCCTTGGGCTCTTCCCTTTTTGCTCTCCCACTGCATGGGCTTCTTTCCTCCTTGATCAACTGAATGGGCTACTTGGCTTTCTCTTTTCCATTCCCATGGGTTTTGAGCTTTTTGTTCTTGGTAGCAAATATGATTACTCTCCTTGTGCTTCTCCATTGTTTTGGCACCGGAATCATCCAATATTCAAACCTAACAATAAACAAGAATTTGGCATAAGATAGTATATCGTTCCCACGAATAGAAGGAAATTCATTAAGAAACAAATTCACCTGACAATATTTAACGCAGCTCAATACTTCTTTCCAGTGAAATAATGTATTTGACTTAAAAGTGCTAAGCATGTGCGTATCCGCATCATGCTGTCTTAGATGTACTCACCGTTTTCTTGATGACTATCCATCGGCTTCTTCGCACTCCTTTTCTTCATCTCTAATCTTAAGAAGCCAGTGGATAATCGTGAAGAAGGCAATGAAGTACGCCTAAGACAGCAACCAAATCCAATACGTAGTATAATAAGGAGGAAAAGACAACAGTCATGACCTACTTCATAGACACACGGGAGTATGTGATTTGCTTCATGCCCTTTGAAGCCTCAGTGCACAATATTTTAATGTTCCTCCTGTAGTTGTTGAGAAATACCAACATGAGTTGCTCGACTATTTTTTAGAAGAATTTGTGGATAATTGATTCTTTTTTCTCATCTTGGCATATATTATTGCAACAAGATCTCATTGAAATAGTGTTTTAAAACAACTACTAGTTTGACTGACATAGTTTTAATTATCAAGTGTGATATGAGATCTGATTTTGTCTCTGGCTCATTTCGCCCTATCATCTTCTCACCCTTATGGGCTTATACCTTACCAAAGGGTCCCATTAGTTGTGCGGGAAATTCCACCACAACGGCTAACACAGCTAGACATCTATCTCCACAACATCTAGCAGAGCTGGCGAACATCACCTGAACGCGGTGTCTCGATCAGGCCAGATTTTTATTCCTCTTGCACAATCCCTCCTTCCCCTACCCGTGAGATGACTTCAAGGGTCTGGTAAATTATTCAGCCAAGTCTACAGTTTGCGAGCTTGTGGTTGTACACTTGTACTGTTTTACACGAGAAGGTCATCACAATATGGTCACACTTCCTATTTGGCCAAAGCTTTTTCCTGACTTGTGCTTTTAGCTCGGCTTTCTTTCTTTACATGCAAGAAAGAGCCTTGGCTCCCTTGTATCACGTGCCGAGCTCCTCCTGCATGTTGCCTTCACGCGTTCATGTGGTGTGCTTGCCCGCGCTCCTAGCTTAGCCCACGTAGATCCATGTGGCTCCTTTCTCTCCTAGCCGTGTGCACACGGTTTTGGCCTCTCACATAGCCCATGTGCCCATGTGGCTTCTTGTCCATGCGATCTCCTTAAGCGTTCACGCAGCTCCTTCTCATGCGGTCAAATCCCTTCATGCGCTGCACAATTCTCCATTGTTCTCCCATGCGGCTGTGCTAAGAGTTTCCTTCCCTTGGCCGGCCTCATCTCCCTCCCTCTCAACCATTGTTTGTGGCTTCAACTCTCCACACAATTCAGCACCACTTTGCAAAGTAACTATAGTTTTCACAGCTGAAACACAACTCAAAGTAATAATGCTACTTGGTGCCACATCACCAATAGGTGTAGCAACTTTGTCACAACTAAACTTTCACAAAGTGTAGTTATGAAAAATATTCTCTGGGGGAGGGTCTTAAGCCCTCTCCTTATAGGCCTCATCCAGATTTTGCCACCTAGCCACCAACACCAATCTTAAATCAATTCATCTCCCATCTCTTCTTTATCCCCATATCTTCTGCCCCATCTCTCCCCGCCTTGTCAGAGCCACATGCCACCTGGCCTCCTCCGCGCCACGCTGCCTCACTAGAGCTCGAGACAGGAGAGGGAGAGGGAGCCAGAGCCACGCATCACGATTGCAGCCATTGAAAAAGCTTGGGATGAAGAGAGGGGGATGGATTGCTTTGAAATTGGTGTTAGTGGCTAGGTGGCAAAATCTGAGAGGAGGCTTAGGACCCTCCCTAGAGAAGTTTTGTCCTGTAGTTATGACAACTAAAATGATGACGAGTGTAGCAAAGTTAGTTAACAAAAAAGCTAAGCCTACAATACATAATCATAACTCATAAGGTTAAGAAAGTATGGCAAATAACTGTTATGTCAAAAAAAAAAAACCCACCATACACCTGCCTAAGAAAATTTGGCGCAACAAAGGTTAGACGTGACAGACTTATGCATCAAACCAAACGCCAACCCTTATTGTTGATGAGAAAATGAGAAATCGTGATGTCAACTAGAAGCCAGCGTTCATCTATGTAACAGAATGAAAAACTTGGGCATCACACCTTCGTTTTGAGTTCTCATTTCCTTATCATACATTTTTGGAGCTAAGACTGGCCCCAGGATTTCTGTTGTTAGACTCTGCCATGGTGTCGGTGACTCAAAGCCGGCTAATTCTCCCAATGGGTTTGAACAATTGGCGGCCCAAACCGAAAATGGCATTGCTCCTTGAATCGATCCTAGGATGGAGTCCCTTCCGTGCGTTCCAGATGCATGTATCACTATTGAGCCCCTCATCTGTCCGTTGACCCCAGAAGAACTGCTCGCACCTATTGAGCCAAACCAAAGGATCCTATTTGCCGTCGTAAGTGGGGAACTCGATTTTATAGTAACGAGGGACTGCCGCGAGCTCGTGATGTGGAAGTACTGGCATGGTTGGAGCCAACGCTAGAGCCATTGGTTGCTGTTGTGTCGTCAAGGGAAAGCCGTGTGGGATGGCGCCTAATTGGGGAAGCGTTGTCGGTGGTATGGCTGATGGTATTGCAGACAATTGCTGTGGCCCTCCTGTGGGCAAATACGGCATCGTCGACACAGCCGATGCCCCTTTCCCTGATGCCAATGATCCTGGTGGTAGTAAAGATCAGTGGGTCTTGGCAGTAGCCCGCCTCCAGTGTTTTGATGCAGCCATCTAGTCCCGCTATCTCCTGATGAACCATCACCACTTCCTTGTGCACTGTGGCCAAGCCATCCCTCAGCTGCTTTACGAGATCCACAAACGCCGCCTTTAGATCTTCATTCAGCTTCTGGACGTTTGCTTCGGAAGCCATGGATGCATCTTCCTGCTCTAATACCAAATTGATGCCACCCGGTTTGTTGCGCAGGTTATACGGGTGATCGACTGGTGGGCGAAGGAGCCCACGGCGGGGAGACGCTGTGATGCTAGGATGAATTTCCCGGGAGAAACAGAGAGGCCGAAAACAGAGAAAGCACAGGACTTGGAAATAGACGATATGGGACAAGGAGATTTATTTCTTTCTTGCCTTCTGATTACAAAGCTATGCTTCGCATATAAGCTTCTCAATCCTAATGTATCATATATCTTAGTCCTACTATAACTCGGATACCTCCTTAAGATCCGCTAGCTTATCTGGATCGGACTCTGCTTGGAAGTCTCTCCGGATTACCGAATTTCCTGTAGCAGATCACGTTTTGCCGGTCGCTGCTGGAATTTCCGATCTTTCCTGTTGTTGTCGCCTTTCCCTCCGCGTGTATACTCTCCCCCAATAGGAGTCTACAACAGTTCAACTCCCCGATGTAGCAGCCTCCAAATGCCTCCAAGAGTATCCACTTCAAAGACTCCCTTCAACCTTTTTCTTAACCACAAGGGCAGCTCTGACGACATTCCCTCTTGTAATGATCCCAACCTTCCAAATAGAAATTGTTTCAAGATATATGAACTAAAGAAAAAGAACCAAAAGCAAAAATAGGTAGGTTTGGCCCACTCACCAATTTGCCTGAACTGTCAACTACTGGCAGCCTGCGGTATTTAGTTATAAGGAGTAACCTGTGGAATAAAATATCACTGCTTTCAATGTGTAATAAAAGAATTTCTCTTCTAGGAATAAGTAACAAATAAGTTGGTGACATATCTCAGAAAATCATATGGAGTGTCCTAAATATACCTTGCAGCATCTTCAAGGTTAGTAGTCTGACGCACCACGATAGTGTTGAGAAACCGTCGCTGGCGACCAGTCCGAGCGATTCCTCTGCTTACAACAAGAACGAATCAATCACAGAATCACAGAGAGAATAGATTGAACACACAGAGAGGTAGAGAGAACTCCCGGTCTTTCTTTATTGCTTTTCTTTCATGCGTACATAATGAGGGGGGTATGGCTCTCTATTTATAGTCTACGGTGGGGTGCCCAATTAGATCAGGACTCTGGATAGAGTCCAGGTTTCCTAACACTCCCCCTTGGGCACTCACCCAACATGCTCATGCCTCGTCAAAACTCCATAAAAACCCAGTGGGAAAAATTTGGAGAAAGAATACATGATACATGTGATGCTGCGATGCACGAATTGCCTCATTAAAAACCTTGGTCGAGAAACTTCATGGAAAACTCGTCAAGGGAAAAAGAGTACAATTCACCCAAATTCATTTGGTCAGCAAGACTTTATTTTTGGGTACTTAATCTTCATGATCAAGATTTAATAACGGGCTTGAGAGAATTCTCCCCCTGAATTCTGCACTTTTCTAAGTCTCATCATTTCAATTCCTCACACGTACCTTTCAAAGCTAGATGCGAGGAGTGACTTAGTGAACAAGTCTTAGTGTGCAGTACTCTAATCTTGTCCATCTTTGCAATTCATGAGCATAGAGGAACTTGGGGTTGAAATGCTTACATAGCCCGTCTGCACTTGAGCAACGCAAGCTGCATTATCTTCATGGATAATTGTGGGGGTTTGCACAATGTTCATCCCACATGACTGCTGGATGTGGTGAACCATTCGGCGGAGCCAAGCGCACTCTCGTGCGGCTTTATACAGTGCTATAATTTCTGAGTGGTTCGTCGAAGTAGCTACCAGGCTTTGCTTAGACGATTTCCATGAAATTGCAGTTCCACCACACAGGAATATATAGCCTGTTTGTGACTTAGCGGTATGCGGGTCTGACAGATACCCAGCATCTGCATAGCCAATCAAGTTCAGATCTTGATTCTTTCTGTAAAACAATCCGAGGTCCTTGCTACCTTGGAGGTATCGGAAAATGTCCTTTATGCCCTGCCAATGCCTTTTGGTGGGCTCTGCACTGTACCTTGCTAAGAGGTTCACGGCAAATGCAATGTCCAGTCTAGTGCAGTTTGCTAAGTACATTAGTGCTCCCACTGCACTCAAGTATGGGAATTCCGGTCCCAGGACTTCCTCCCCCTCTTCCCTAGGTCGGAAAGGATCTTTTTCTTGCTGTAAAGACCTACCGATCATCGGTACTATCGAGGGAAATGCCTTCTCGAGGCCAAACCTTTCAAGCACCTTCTGGGTGTAGGTCGACTGATGTACCAAGACTCCTTCAGGGACATGCTCAAGCTTTAAGCCTAAGCAAAACTTGGTCTTGCCCAAATCTTTTATTTCAAATTCTGACTCCAAGTAGGAGCTTGCTTCTTTGATGTCTTCAGCTGTCCCGATGATATTCAGATCATCTATATACACAGAGATTATACAGAATCCATTCTGGGATCGCCGTATAAATACACAAGGACAGTCTTCATTGTTCGTGTAGCCTTTCTTGCAGAGAAAGTCACTCAAGCGATTATACCACATTCTTCCATATTGTTTCAGTCCATACAGTGACTTTCTGAGTTTCACACTGTACAGATTTCTATTTGCTCTGTCTTGGTTCGGGAGAGGGATTCCTTCAGGGACTCTCATATAAATCTCCGAATCCGAGTTACCGTAAAGGTATGCAGTCACAACATCCATCAATTTCATTTTCAAATTCAAGTTCACTGCCATTGAGATCAAATATCTAAAGGTAATTCCACTCATGACTGGGGAGTAGGTTTCTTCATAATCAACTCCAGGACGTTGAGTGAAACCTTGGGCTACCAGCCCTGCTTTGTATCTCACTACTTCATTTCTTTCATTTCTCTTTCGAACAAATACCCACTTGTGCCCAACGGGGTGTATGTGGGGAGGTGTGCGGCATACGGGCCCAAACACCTCTCTTTTATTCAGAGATAGCAATTCAGTTGCTATTGCCTTCTTCCATTCTTCTCAATCTGATCTTTTCTTACATTCAGCGAGCGATGCAGGCTCGGGATCAAGATCGATGATGGTGGCAATTTTATTTGCGAAGTAGATATTGATATTAGCTGTTGTCCTATTCAGGGACTCTCCCGTGTGCACATAATTTATAGCTATTTCTTCATGAGTTGCTTCTTCTTGAGCGATTGCTTCTGCTGGAGCTTTACTTTGCGCATCGCTTCTTTCAATTGCGGTGGCAAGTCCCTTTAGCTTTTCGGCTCCGATGTGTGCGCACACATCCATGCCGATGGGGATATTCAGATCCGGTATGCCCTTTTCTGAAGGTGTCATACTTGTGCCAGGTCTCAACTGGCTCCCCTTCTCATTCTGGGGACTTCAATGATTGGCTGTGATAAATCCCTCTTATCCTTCTTCACCAGGCGTCCCCGGTTACTAAGGATTCGAGGAACCGGAGTTCTCGTCCCTTTATTTTTTTTCTGAGGCCTCTGGACGAGATTAGGGATACCTTCTGCTTTCTTTGGTATTTCAACCCTCTCCAGTGCAGTGCGTGCAGGCACATGCGACTTAGTCACGCTCTTCAAATCACTAAAGTGATCAGACAGTTGCTTTGCTAATGCTTGCAAATCTATTGTCTTCTAGACTTCTCTTGTCTTCTGGACTTCTCTTGTCTTCTAGACTTTTCTTGTCTTCTAGACTTCTCTATTCGCTTCACTAGTGCGCGGGTCATCTGCATGAATTCTTGTTGCTTGCCATGTAATGTCTTCTGGACTTCTCTAGTGCGCGGGTCATCTACATGGATTCCCCAGGCTTGCCACGTAATTTCCCGACATTCTTTATCAAGGGGTTGATTTCCTCCCCCTAATGTTGGGAAAATTTCGGTGGTGACCCTTGCGCTAGTTGCATAGGTGAATGGATGTTGT
Organism: Dendrocalamus latiflorus; assembly: GCA_017311315.1. Taxonomy (NCBI): domain Eukaryota; kingdom Viridiplantae; phylum Streptophyta; class Magnoliopsida; order Poales; family Poaceae; genus Dendrocalamus; species Dendrocalamus latiflorus. The sequence goes on from CM029623.1 coordinate 18,674,213, forward strand.
AGGCCGAAAGTCTAAAATTGATGAGATTTGCTGCATGCAGGACTGCGTGTCCCCAACATGTAGCTGCTAGATTTCAATTATGCAAGAGGGTGGGGCAATAATTCTTTTAATTAAAGCCTCTGCCAAACCATTCTGGGTATAGACATGCGGTACCGAATGCTCAACTGCAATTTCCATCGCCATGCAATAATCATCAGATGCCTTTGAAGTAAATTCGTCGGCGTTGTCCATTCTAATGGACTTGATGTGATGTTCAGGAAACACATTTCTGATGCGAATGATCTGCGAGATCAATTTTTGCAAAGGCGTGGTTCTTTGTGGACAATAAAACCCACATATGATCACTTCCAATAAGCGTCAATGAGCACCATGAAGTACTAAAATGGCCCTGAGACGGGTTGAATAGGACCGCAAATGTCTCCCTGGATGCGTTCCAGGAATGCAGGGACTTTATCCTTCACTTTCAGAGTGGAGGGTCTAGTTATTAGTTTCCCGGCGGCACATGCAGGGCACACAAAATCTTCATGATTCGGGAAATTCTTAATATTATGCCCATGTGAGTTGTTTATTATGTTTCTCATCATCCTAAGACTTGGGTGGCCTAATCTGTCATGCCGGAGACAGAAGAGTTCAGAGCTTCTAAACACTGTCTTCAGAACAGTGTACGCTGCAGGCGCTTTAATGTTGGTATAATATAGCCCATTTTCTAGTGAAGGAAGTTTTTTTAGTACCCTTTTGCGCTTCGTAATGGGCAGGTATTCCTTACCGTACTCTTCTTTAGTCTCAACGCAGAAACTATTTGCGCGGATATTCTTAAAACTTAGGAGAGTTCTAGTCGATTCTGGGTACAATGAGGCTTCTACAATGACCAAAGTTGTGCCCATGTGGCTCTTCCGGAACCAATTATACATGCATCGCTTCCGGTGATTGTCGTAAGGCTGCCAGTGCTCTTACGAATCGACTTGAAACTTCTTAGTCTCTCTTAAGATGGTATGCATTGTGCCGCTGCTGGCTAAGCACACTTCCTTTATAGGGCGCTACACTCGTTCTAATATAGGGTATTTATTAACATGTATGAGAAGACAATCAACACATAAATAAAATACTCCAATATCAGAACATATCATGCCATCATAAACTGAATAAATGAATGAATTCTTCAGATATCATCCAACCATCACGAGAAGATAACAATTCTTAAGTACCATCCATACAAATTCTAACATATTCTTCCACACAAAATAAATGACATTTAAAGTCAAAATGCATTCAGTGCACTAGACTTCTTCTGCTATTTTCTCAGGGGTGACATTCTCTTCAAGAAAAATCATGGCATTGGCTGCTGCTAGGCCGAGAGGGGGTGCTGCTGCTTGGATGGTCTCAACCTCCATTAGCGCAGGCAGCTGCTCGGAACTCTCCCCCTCAACCGATGCAGAGTGGGCTTCATGTGCCCTTTGCCATCCCGTTTTAGCTTGATAGCCTTATTCTCACGTGGAGCATCTGATTTGCCTTTCTGGGCTGCGGCCTTACCCTTCCTTCCCCTTTTCTTTATCAAGGGCTTTCGCGCCTTGTTGCTCCCGGCGTTGGCTTCACAGCCAACGGAGCTCCCAGGTGGCTGAGTGACATAGTTCTTACGGAGAACTTTGTCCTGAGCCTCCACAACTTGCATCATATCGGTCAATTCGGCGTATTCCTCATAGCCATCTTGATGATAGTTGCGTGTGGATTGTGCTACATTGGGGTGGAAGGATTTTCTCAATTTTCTGTATTGGGGTTACAAATCCTGTGCAAGGCAGAATTGTTTTCCCTGACCGACTTAAAGTCGGCAAACCTCAGTCTGATCCACTCCTACTCTGCTTGAGGAAGAATGGTGTACTTTAGCCTCTCAAGCCGCTTCTTGAGTGCGGTCCAGAGTGCGAGCGCGCTTTTCTCCGCCATATACTCATTCTTGATAGTGAGGCAGAGGTGGTGCCTGAGAAAATGAAGTGCCTGATCATTTTCCTCAGGTTTGGGTTGAGCGTCATTCAGTCCGCCGATCCCAATAGCAGCGCGGAGCTTCCTGGCTCCAAGCACAATCTCGACATCGGATGCCTACGTCAGATTGTTTTGGCCATGCTAGGCCAGCTCCCCGAACTCCCAGTTCGTGATGCTAGTCATCTAGATGTGTATAAGTCTACTACTGGTAGACATGCACGGAATAATTCACTGCGGGTAAATAAATGGTACGAAAATTCTTGTAATGTTCCAGCATTTTCTATGCATTTTCTATAATTTTACTGCTAATTTCAGTTATTAAAAGCAATTTAAACAATTGCAATTAACCAAAACAGTAAATAAATACCGAAAATACAGAGAATAATAATGGCATAAATAAATAAGCTTCAAATGCTAAAATTGATGCAAAATTCGGATTCTTGAGGCCCTTTTATGCTAAAATATGAAATTTCAGCAAATTCTGTATTTTCTAGGGGTTTATACGCAAAATTTCAGTTCAGAGAAAAATTCGCGCAATTTTCTGATTTACCGAGGGGTTTTATGCAAAATTCTGGACCCACTCGTAAATTTAAGGACTTATATGTAATTTTCAGAATTACTAAAGCCTTTATGCAAAATCTGGACTTATATGCAAATTTTAGGGGCTCATCGGCAATATACATGAATTCGGGGCCTTTCTGCAAAGCCAACCACCCGGTTCGGGTCATTCCCACCCCCTCCTTTTTTTTTTTTAATCAACTCCAGCCGGCCCACCTTGCTTATTTGGCCCGTCCGGCCCAACCGCACGTCTCAAGGGGCAGGGGTAGGGTTTCCCCTACCCCTGTTCATGCGTTCGGCGGCGGCTACCCGAAAACGACGGGGCGAGCGGCCGGCGATTGGGCTGCGCCTTACGGGGCGAAGCAGCGTGCGGTGGGCGGCAGGCGACTTCCCGCATGAGGCGCCAGGCGGCGACGGCGGGCGGGAAAACCGGCACGGCGGCGGCGCGTAGGCGCATGCGGGCACGGGCGCGGGGGGGCACGAGGCCGGCGGTAGGAGGCGGCGCAAGGCAGCGGGGCGGCTCAGGCGGGGCCGTGCAGGGCCGGCGACGAGGCCGCATGATTGCGCCGTGCAGGGCTTCGGGCCGACGGCCACATGCGGGTGGCGGCGAACCCGGGTTGAGGGAAGCGGCGGCGGGCGCGGCGGGGAGGAGCCAGGCGGCGCGCTGGGCGAAGGCGCGGGACCCCAAGCGGCGGCGGCCATGCGGGGCGCGTACAACGAGGAGCCATGGCCGGTCTGCTGGCCAGGCCGGGTCATCGCGGTTCGGGCGGCGGCCGGCGTCCGGTCTTAGCTGCGGGCCGGCTTGCGGCTCACACCGGCAGCAACGCGGGCGCCATGCGGGGCGGATCCGACGACGGGCGGTGCTGGGATGGCCGGTAACAGGCCGGCCACGGCTTCGGGCCAGGCAGCAGTCGGCCGAGTTGGCGGCGCTTGGGCGAAGTCTGCCGTGCGGGGCAGCGTCGGCTACAGGCCGACGGTCGGCGCCGTGCATGTGGGAAGAAGGGCCGGTGGCCGGCGTCTTCAGGGGCGGCGCGCGCACTGCGGGTCACGCGTGCGGGCGTGATGGCCAAGGCGCCGGCGGTCGCGACTACGGGTCGAGCTCCTTCGGGCTGCGCGTACGACGGCGAGAGGCCGGCCGCATGCAGGCGGCAGGCTTCGACCGGCGGTGGAGCCGGCCGCTCCCTGGCGGCTTCGGGCCAGCAGTGATTTCCTTTCTTTTTCTTTTTTTTCTTTCGTGCCATGCTGTGCTGATGCCATGCATAACAGGAAGAACAGATGCATATATAACGATCATGCAGGATCAAACAAAAATATGCAAAATTTTCGTTTTCAATCTACGATGCAATCAACATCTACCCCGTTTCACAATCTACCGATCGGCATTGTGCCGGCGATTTCAGATCTGCTCGCGGTAGATTTGGGGCGGATTTGCATCGTTCTACAGCGCAATCAACATCTACCCCGTTTCTCAATCTACCGATCGGCATTGTGCCGGCGACTTCAAGTCTGCTCGCGGTAGATTAGGGCGGATTTGCACCGTAGAGATTCAATCTAGAACGCGAAAAGAAAATACAGATTCAAAAGCGATCTAGAAAATTCAATCTGTGCTTCGATGATTACCTCGTTCACCAGAGCGAAGTCGTGCTGATAACGTGTTGAGAAACCGTCGCTGGCGACCAGTCCGAGCGATTCCTCTGCTTACAACAAGAACGAATCAATCACAGAATCACAGAGAGAATAGATTGAACACACAGAGAGGTAGAGAGAACTCCCGGTCTTTCTTTATTGCTTTTCTTTCATGCGTACATAATGAGGGGGGTATGGCTCTCTATTTATAGTCTACGGTGGGGTGCCCAATTAGATCAGGACTCTGGATAGAGTCCAGGTTTCCTAACAGATAGGTGCAGAAGTCATAACATCACCAACGACTTTCCCGTTGGTTTTGCTCAAGAGCTTCTGTATCTCGCGGAATGTCTACAGGGCATCAATTCAAGCAGAATCAGATAAGCAGAAAAAACAAGAAAATAAGCAATCTACCAACACAAGAAATCAAGCATGCAGGATACACAGGTTTGGAGAAACAGTCACGTTCTGATTTGCATCAATGTCAGCTACTCATTTTCTAATTTGTTATCAGTGAAGAGTGGTATTTCATCAGCTGCAATGCAGGACACTGTTGTATACTTTTCCTCCACAAAAGGAGATACCGCTGCACAAAAATGTGAAATATAGCAAATCGACTGAACCAGAAAAAAAATGGCAGTAAGCGGATGGTTTGAGTAAGTTTCTCCAAAATTATGTCAGACTGAGAGTGAAATTGTTCCTTCCATTTCTTGTGCAAAGAATATGGAACAAGTGCATGCAAGAATAACGTAAACTTGGCTCAAATCCACATAAATCATACGCATTAGCATAAGAAGCTCTAGCTAAGCATACCATAAATCTGCCAGTTTACCAATCCAAGTCTTAGTCAGAGGATATGGTAACCGACCAGTCAAACAGTTATGTAATTCATTAAAATGTACTAACAGATTAATGTAATTCATTAAAATGTAGTAACAGATTAACTTTGAGGAGATCATCTCAACATGGAAATGACCTAAATCACAGAAATTATTTTCATTAAGAACCAAAACATGAATCCACAGCACTTGAGCCGGACAAAAACTGAAATCAACATAATAAAGTAGATGCATAACCATGTGACATAATTAACCCAATGAGCATTACAAGCCTTTCCAAAAGTACCTTCCAGGTACTATCCACCTCAGGAAATATGTCTGCTTCAGCCAGTCCACTTCCTAAAGGAGAAGTAATTCAAAAATCTAAGCAATGCAAGGTATCTGATAGACATTGTTTAGCTAATTGCTGAATAAGATCAATGTGAAAATGATCCCAACTTTATCTGATAACATTTTGTAAATTAAAAGCGCCCCAGCAGTTGTCTTATGTTGCAACTAGGTGAAATTTCAACTATGTAATAATGAATGTCAGTATCAATATTACGTCCAAAAAAATGTCAGTACCAATAATTACAAGAATACCTGATATTGAGTCCAGTGCTAATAGATCATAATCTGATACAACGCCAACCTGTGGGTGCAAAAAAAGTTGCAGTGCAAATGAATATTGAGCTTAGAAAAACTATGTGTTACAACAAAATTATGTGCAATGACATGATGATATAAAAGCTCCAAACTACATAATTACATATATAGATTAATGATGTGGAGAAAGTGCGGTCAAGTCAGTGCGATGTGCATGCTTTCATAGTTTAATACTTATTCAACATAACAGGAAACTAAGCATCTAAAAGGTCAACCAGGCATTTTCTAGATAAATACTGCCAACTAAATATACATAGTCACAACTTCCTGAAACCTTCACATAAAAGGATGAACACAACTGAAATATTATCTAAGAAGAACTTTGTTATGTTACCGGAACATCCCTTGTAGTAACTAGCAAGAACATGAACAGTGGCAACATAAAAGGAGCCAATGGAGAAGAAAATGATGTTTAATTCTCTAAATGTTCCCTTATACAAATATTATTTGTTATTCTTGGAGAATAACAGTGTCTGGCACACATCAAAAGAAAATTGCTGCAATAAAATAATAACATTGCCTACCAAATTCCAGTTATCATCAATAACAGGCAAGCCAGTTATCCTATGCTCCACCAACATCTCAAGGGCTGCTCAATACCAAAATAAGTTTATTACTTTCAAATAACAGAAACCATGGCACAGCATTGAGGCAAACAAAGCACTCACAGGTGATCAAATGGATAAACTGGCATACATTGTGTTAGAATTTGTAATCATGTTTTCAGTTTAGGAGTCAAAATCGTATTTGAGTTTGCAGTATGCAAGTCGGTTTAAGTCGTAGTCGAATCGGAAGTCATGGCTGTAACAAAGTAGGAAGTCGTAGTCGTACTCGAGTTTGAGTACGAGTCTATTGAGTTCGATAGTCGTAGTTGAACCTGAGTTGTAGTCGAAGAGTCGGGTATAAAAGCAGAGCATTGTATCGAGTTGGGGCAGCACTGAGTTGAGACGATGTAGTCGAGAGGAGATGCCGAGCAGTGGACGACCGGCGTGGTTGCAGGTGGTTGGCGTGACCGCAGAGGAGAGGGGCGGCCGACGTGGTCGTAGGCGGTCAGCGTGATCGTAGAAGAGAGATGTGACCAGTGTGGTCTGAAGCAGTCGGTGTGATCGCAGTGGAGGCGACCGGTGTGGTCGCAGGCGGTCGGTGAGATCACAGAGGTTCGCAGACGTGGTTGTAAAGGAGTTACAACCACAGCGAGTGGAGGATCGCAAACGTGGTCGTAAACAGAGTTACGACTAGGACGGCGACGAGCGGAGGTGTCCGCAAGTGTTGAAGACGTGGTCGTAAAGGAGTTACGACCACGGTTACAGAGCAGAAGACGTGGTCGTAAGCGCTACGACCACAGTGAGAAGACGTGGTCGTAAGCGACCACAGCAGAAAGGCGTGGTCGTAAGGTGTTACGACTATAGCAGTCGACAGAGCCTTCAGCGTGGTTGATAAAATCACTGCGTGGTCGTAATCAGGTTACGACTACGGTGATCGACCGTGGTCGAAGGAAGTGCAACGCAATGGTGGTGAACATGGGCGTAACTTCAGCTGAAGTTTACGACTACGTGGTCGGAGTAGTGAGGAGTGATCGGAAGGGTCACAACATGATCGTAACGACTGTCAGCGTGGTCGGTGAACCAACAGAGCGGTCGTAACGACCAAGGAGGTGGTCATAGCCTCTTCAACGTGGTCGTACGGCTACAGGAGGTGGTCGTAGCAGCTAGGAGGTGGTCGTAAGGTCCTGGGAGCAGTCGTAAAGACTACAACACGTGGTATCAGAGCATGGGTGAAGCATCAACTTAGAGGCGTGGGAGACGCTGCAGACGATGTACGAGGGCGGTGATTGTGTGGAGGTGCACATGGTCCAAGAGAAAGGAGCAGGAGGCTCAGGTAACGGCAAAGCCAAGGTGGCTATGAGAGCAGTTGCTCTAGCCTAGGCAGGACGGTTCAGTCCAGGTGCGAGGCGCGGCAAGCGTCGGATTCTGCAAGGCTTTGGAGGAGCAAGCACATGCAGTAGAACAGTGACGGCTCAGGTGCATGGGAGTGCAGGAAGAAGCGGAAGCAAGAGAGAAGATCGGCGTGATCAAGGGAAAACAAGATTAAGCAGGTGATTGTTAGAATTTGTAATCCTGTTTTCAGTTTAGGAGTCAAAGTCGTATTCGAGTTTGTAGTGTGCAAGTCGGTTTAAGTCGTAGTCGAATAGAAAGTTGTGGTTGTAACAAAGTAGGAAGTCGTAGTTGTACTCGAGTTTGAGTACAAGTCTATCGAGTTCGCTTCATAGTCATAGTCGAACCCGAGTCGCAGTCGAAGAGTTAGGTATAAAAGCAGAGCATTGTATCGAGTTGGGGGAGCACCGAGTTGAGGCGATGTAGTCGCAGAGGAGAGAGGCGAGCAGTGTGGTCGCAGGCAATCGACGTGATCACAGAGGGCGATCGGGGAGATCACAGGCGGTCAGTGTGATCGCAAAGCAGTGGCGACCAGTGTGGTCGTGGCGATCGGTGTGATCACAGAAGAGAGAGACCAGTGTGGTTGGAGGCGATAGGTGTGATCGCAGAAGAGAGAGGCGACCCATGTGGTCGGAGGCGACCGGTGTGGTCAAAGTGGTGGCGATCGGTGTGATCGTAGTGGTGTCGATCGATGTGATCGAAGGCGATTGGTGTAATCGAGTACAAAGAAATAAAGAAAAGAAAGAGTGGTTTGGCTCTGGAGGAAGAGTATTGAGTTCAATTGTGTGTTCTCAGATGTGATCGTAAACGACTTACGACCACTGTGAACAGAGGATCGCAGACATGGTCGTAAAGGAGTTACGACCACGGTGATCGAGCAGAGGTGTCCGCAGGAGTAGCTGACGTGGTCGTAAAGGAGTTACGACCATGGTCACAGATCAAAAGATGTTGTCATAACTCGAAGAGAGCGGAGGTGTCCGCAAGTGCTGAAGACGTGGTTGTAAAGGATTTACGACCACGGTCACGCAGCAGGAAGACGTGGTCATAAGGGTTACGACAACAGCGGTCGATAGAATCACTGCATGGTCGTAAGGAGCTACGACTACGGTGATCGACCGTGGTGGAAGGAAGTGCAGCGCAGCGGCGGAGAACATGGCCGTAACTTCTGCTAAAGTTTACGACCACGTGATCGGAGCAGCGATGAGTGATCGAAGGGGTCACAACGTGGTCGTAACGGCTGTCAGCGTAGTCGGAGAACCAGCAGAGTGGTTGTAACAACACAGGAGGTGGTCGCAGCCTCAACAACGTAGTCGTACAGCTGCAGGAGGTGGTTGTAATGGCTAGGTGATGGTCGTAAAGATCCTAGGCGCGATCGGGAGGACTGTAACAAGTGGTATCAGAGCCCAGGCATCTAACATCTTCCAAGAGTACGGTGTGCATAATCCATGTGTGAGGGGGAGATTGTTGAGAAATAGTCCCACATGGATTGGGAAATAGGAGAAACACAACTTATAAGTGTGAGAGAGCCTCCACCTATTGGACTAGTCTTTTGAGGGGAGAAGCATCAATACCATTTATAAGGTTGTTACTTGAGGGGCTTGCTTGGGGACAACCCGTGGGCTTAGGTCTGCGGGGTGCGCAGCCCATTTAAGACCTGGAGACCAGGGAGTGAATCTGGTTGGACCTGGCAGAGTGCCAGGGCCCAGATCTAACGCATTGATGCAGATTGACATGCAAGAACATCAACATCTCCCCAATGGTCCAATCTCATCGCAATTAAACATGTGTGTACATAAACACGGTAGCTAAACGAAGTTGGTGAAGGAAATAAGACAAGTGAGATAAGTCCTCTCAGCCAAGATCCAAAATTCGGCCATAAAATTCCCAGCTTCTCCCTAACAACAATTCTGATAAGCTCTGGCAGATATTAAGGCCGTGTTTAGTAGGGCTCCAGCTCCTGGATTCTTGTTCGGAGCAGCTGAAGCCCAGCCAAACACATCTGCTGCTCTTTTTTGAGAATCAGGATCAGGGGAGGAGTGGAGCGGTCTCCCAATACAAATCACGGAGCGACCTTAGTTAGCAAAATGCCCATGAAGTTCAGGAGTATTTACCCACAAAATGCCACTCCATAAAAACCCAAATCGGCCTCAATTCTTCGGCTCCCTCCCCTCATTTCTCTGGTCCTCCACCGAGCGCCCCTCTCTCGCACACCGCTTCAGCAGGGCAAACCCTGGCGCCGCCACCTCGGGATGCCCTCACCACTACCAGGAGCCCATCACCGCCATCCTGGAATACCTCTCCGCGGGTTCCGCTCGCCTCCTCTGCCACCTCTGGACTCCCTCGTTGCCAACTCCCTCGTAACAGGCTCTGGTCCCCTACTCCCTCGACCCCAACTTCCACGCAGGCTGCCGCCGGTCGTCGACTCGCTCCCAGCCGGCTGCCGGCCCCCTATTCCCTCGCTGCTGCGTCAGTCCCAGCTGCCCGACATCTTGTGAAGGTAAGGCCAAACTTGCCCCCTCCTCTTGCCCTCTCTCCTCCTTTTGACCGTGTAAATCAAATGAAATTTTGTAGGAATATGTGTTGGATTCGGGCCTACTTTTGTTGTGATATGTAGGATTGTGTAGGATTTGGCTAGACCTAGAATTTTTTTAATATATGGCAGTGTATTTATACATGAACTGATTGGTGATTAGAATGTATGGCAGTGACTCATGGCAGATGGTTCTTGGACTGCTTGTTATTTTTATCCATGAATCCATAAAAATGATGACTGTGCTTGCTATGACTTGTCTGCTTGTCCATGGAAATGATGGCAGTGTACGATGACTTGCTGCTCGTTCATGGCATGCCCTTGTCCATGATGTTTGATAGTTTCTTTCGTCGGATCTGAGGTAGATTGATGATACACCTTGCAATTCATGATTTATCAGGTGATCTAATCTTTTGTATATCGCAGTGTGTTCAACTTCTTTTCACAATTCAATGCACTTTGCTGCAATCTCTCTTAAACGTGTTAGTGATCAGAGTTCAGAGTTTGGAACATGTTCAGAAACACTGTAAAATGTTCAAAAATGTATACCTTTCCAGATATGTGTAAATGTCATAGTTCACCTGAATGTAATTTTAGAGTTGGGCCTAATCGACACTGCTGCTTGGAGTGAACAATCGCTAGGGCAACAGTCTATGGAGATCTTTGCTTCAAAAGGGCTAGCAGAGACGAACAAATTTGCTTCTGTATTGCAGAAGAGAGCAATGATCAATGCTCCTTTCATTTTTATGTTGGTAGGAGTACTGCTAGCTAGGTTTGGCAAGTGAATTGTAGCAGATAAACAAGTGTTTGTTGTGTTTGTACTTGTGGTTATGTGATAATGTGAATGAAAATATTCAATAGAAGTGTTTGCTTGAAGTTGAATTAGACAAGAACATCAGTGTGTTTTGGATGATGCCTAACAAATGCATACTCTTTTTTGTCCGTGCACCAGTTGAATGAATGAATTATTTCAGTGCAATTTTCCTTGCAATGTATGAACCGGATTCAATTTCACCCAGTTCCGAGAAATTTGTATAGAAATTTCGAAAGAAAACTGTGTACAAATAGAAAGGGTAAGATAAATAGGCTTAGGTGTTAAAACTTAAAACCAGGGGTAGCATGGTCCTTTTGTCTAATTCTCTCGTTTTGGGTTTTGAGAGCCAACATTCTACCACTAAGGGCCTGTTTGGGAGAGCTACACTAGCTCCAGATTCACCTGGATCCACCGTGGAGCAGCTTCATCGTGCATCTGGGATTCGTCAAAGTGTTTGGTAAAGCTCCACCTCCCTATCTATCTCACTTCCACCTGGGCCCCACGCGTCAGGGGGCAAAATGAAAAAAAAGGATCCACGGGCTTCCTTCTTCTTCCTCCGGCTCGGGCGTGAGGAAAAAAAAAGAATCCACGAGCGTGCGAGGGCGCGGCCCCGGCCGGCGGGCGCGGCCCCAGCCGGCGAGGGCGCGGCAGCGGCCGGCGCAGGCGCGGCAGGACGCGGCGGGACGAAGTGAGCGTGGTGGCGGGTTGTCGGGGCTGGCTCCCGCGAGGCGGCGCCGTCGGGCGAGGCGCACGGCGGCAGCCATGGCCACGGCCGGGCTAGGCGAGGCGCACGGCGGCAGCCATGGCCATGGCCTGGCGTGGGCGCGACCATGGCACGGGCCCATCTCGCTGCGGCGGCGTGCGGCGAGGGCTAGCCGGCCATGGTGTGGGCGGCGGCGGAGAAGCGGCGCGCGGCGAGGGAAGGCTCTGGTTGGCGACGGGAAGAAGAAAGAAAAAATTAAAACGAACCGGTATCTTGTGTAACCAGTGGCAGTGGCTAATTTTCCCCAACTCCACCAACTTGAGTTTGGTGGAGCACCCCTTGAGGTACTCCACCAATTTGGTGGATCTGGAGTCGGATCCATGGTTTTGGTGGAGCAGATCCACGGTGGAGCTGCTGGAGTTAGAACTTTTGGCTAGCAAAATTGAATCCAGATCTGTTTTTCGTGGATCTGGAGCTGGTGGAGCTCTCCCAAACAGGCCCTAAATTCCAAGAGGAGTGGATTCTTGGAGAATCAGGAGCAGAAGGAGCTGGAAAAATCCGAATATGGAGTTCTACCGAACAGGTCCTAAAATATTGCAGCTAGCTGAAAACCTAACTATATCGACGACAAATTTTGAAACCTACAATCCCAATATGCCCACATCCACCCTGTGTATTGTGCAATTAAGATCTTAACTAAACCAAAATCGAAGCCCCAGTCCCTGCTTCCACATCCAAGCGCAAAACCCAACAAACAGTTAACAACAAGAACCAAGAAACGTAGCTGGACTTACCGCGGCTACCGAGGCGTGGTGCGGCAGGCCGTGGGCAGCAGGGGCTGTGGCCGCTGCTGACGCACGGATGGAGGAGGACCGGGGACGCGCGCGGGGGACAGCGGGAGCTAGCCGTGGTCCTACAGGCAGAGGAGGCCGCCGGCGACGGCCGGGCAACCAGCGGACAGGAGCAGAAGCGTGGCGTCCATGGCACCAACCCCTCCCTCACGTCTGACTCGCGTCGTGTTTCGCGGTGGGTGGAGCGGGAGGGCGAGGAGAGGTAGAAGAGGAGGAACCTGTGGCTCGGCCTGCGCCTCTGGGAAGAGGCGCCCCGGGGGGTGGGGGCTGGCTGGGAACACGTAACTAGAATTGTGAGGGTGGCGACTGAGAACTGACGGCTGACGATGAGATTTTTTTTCACCCTCTTCTCTCTACCCTTCTTTTCCGAATTTTTTGTACGAATAATCCATTTTTTATTCGAAAATACATAAATATACCTGCAGATTTTTTTTTACAGAAATAGGCTCAAGTCGCCCCCCCATTGGGCGACTCTCACCTTTCGCCCAACCGGGAGGCGACATTTAGGGAATGTGGGAACCGTTGAGCGAATCAATACTATCGCCTGAGCGTTGGGCGACTTATTACAGTCGCTGTACGGTTGGGCGACTGTAATCTCAGTCGCCCAACGGTAGGGCGACAGGGGGGGTTTAATTTATTTCTGCACAGTCGGCCGCCCACTACCACCTCCGCTTTCCCCTCACTGCGCACAGAGAAGAAACGAGAGAAGAAGAGGAGAGGAAAAAGAGGAAAGGAGGAAGAGAAGAGAGGACGGAGGGGAAGAAAAGGAGGGGAGAAGAGAAGGAGAGGAAGACTGGGTTGGAGGAGGAGGTGAGGGAGGAAGGAGGAGTAGAAGCTATTCCATCCATTTGGATCCAGGTATTTTTTTGATTATGTTGTATTTGCACTATTATTTAGATGAAATATTGGTGTTAGTAAAAATTGTAGATGTAGAAAATGTAGTACAAATTTAGTATGGAAATATTAGTGTCAAAAAGTTGTAGTATACATTCTGTAGTATGGAACATTTTGTAGTATAGAAATTTTAGCACCCTTTTTAGTATAGAAATTTTAGTTTAGTGTTGTACGATGTTATTTGACATGTCGTAAATTTCAATCATACACGCAGGCCTACATCATCAATGGCCACTACTACATTGAGAGTGTATTATGGTGCTGGAATTATTCGTGAAGGTCCGAATGGTGTGGATTTGAGCGATTTCCTGCAAGTCACTCTCGTACTTCCGGATGACAAGAATGCTCGAATGACAGATGTGCAGCATTGGCTGACCCAGAGTTTTTCATTGGACCCCGAGGTGTGCAGCGTCGTTGTGCAAGGGCTTTGGAGCCGGTCTCCCATGGACATCAGATGGAAGTTGAAGACATTGGTGCGCTCAGCTTCGTGGAAGGGCTTTGTGCAAGGGTGCCGGCGCCGTGGATACGAGTGTGTACTGCTTGTGCAACCGTGCTCACTACAAGCAGTTGCGCAAGCTCGTGCGTCCGCCTATGCTTCGGGAGGTGCTAGCAGCTCGGGCAGGTAGCACGATGGCGGAGCTGATGAAGTTGCTCGTGATGAAGGCAATGCGGTACATGGAGGAGAGTTACAGCCGTCAAGCTATAGAGGGGAACTGGGCAAGCCGATGCGATACATGGAGGAGAGTTACAGCCGTCAAGCTATAGAGAGGGAACTGGGCAAGCTGATGAAGGAGAGCATAATGAGTATATCGTGCAGCAGATGGAATCTGATGACCAGAGGGCATGGGATGAAGAGCAAGCTGTAGAGGACGAGGAGGAGGACAGTTCCGATGATGAAGAAGTTCCTATCCCCCAGGAATGGAACCGGTTTAATGCGGAGGGTGTTTCCGCACATGATGAGCATAAATCACCATGGGAGTATCATGACACAGAGGTTCGGTTGCATGCTATGTTTGCTGACAAGGAAGCGCTGCAGGATGCCATCAAGCTTTGGGCCCTTTCAATGCAGCGGACATTTCGCGTCGTGAAATCAAGCCAGGAGCAGTACACAGTGAAGTGCGAGCAGGATGGTTGTCCTTGGAGGGTGCACGCACGTAGACCCAAGTATGAGACTCACTGGATTGTGTCCAAGGTGGAGCCGCACTCCTGCATTCTAAACACTGTCTTGGCGAGGCATCGTAACCTGACGTCCGGATTTATAGCCAATTTGATGTATGGGGAGATAGTGGAGAAGAAAGATATTGCAGCCACGCATATTGTGATAGCTATCGAGAATAAATTCAAGTATAAGATTAGCTACGTGAAGGCGTGGCGTGCCAAGCAAAAGGCGTTGGAAAAATGTTTTGGCACTTTCAAGGCGGCGTACGATAACCTTCCTCGTATGCTTAAGGTGTTGCAGCAAAGGAACCCGGGCACGTACATCGCCGTGCACGACAAGCCGTCAATAAGTCCACCGGGATTTGCAGTGTTGCAGAGAGCATTGTTTGCATTTGGTGCTAGCATTGAAGCATTCAGGCACATGCTGCCAGTTATCTCAGTAGATGGGACCTTCTTGACAGACAAATACAAAGGGCAGCTCCTGACGGCCATAGGCGTTGACGGTAACAATCAAATATTGCCACTGGCCATTGCATTTGTGGAGAGTGAGAATTATGAGAGCTGGCTATGGTTTCTTAGACATGTGAAGGCTGGAGTTGTAGGCACCCGTCCTGGTGTGTGCGTAATCCATGATCGCCATGCCGGTATTATAAAGGCTATAAGAAAACTTCAAGAAGATCCTGAGGAGACCGTTCCTTGGACGGATATGAGGAACCGGTGGTGCAGTCATCACTTAGGGGCAAACTTTTTCAAGCAATTCCCGAAACAATCTTTGATGAAGCTATTCAAGAGGCTGGCCAGGCAGAACCATCAGAGGAAATTTGATGCTTTATAGGGGTTATTGGATGAGCACACCAGGAAGAACGTCGAAGAGAGGAGCAAGGGGCCGGTCACTCCTGGGGCGGCACAACCGCAATGCTTGCCAACAATTGATGAGGCTAACCCAAGTGGTCCAAGAAGGTGGAGCTCACGAAACATCAAGTGCTTCTCGCAGTGGTTCGAGGGGGAATCATTGGAGAAGTGGTCGCTGTTGCACGACAAGGATGGCGCAAGGTATGGAATAATGACAACTAACCTTGCCGAGGTCTACAATTGGGTCCTCAGGGGTCTTCGTTCTCAGCCCCTTGTCGCCATCGTGGAAGGTGTTCTTCACAGCACAATCCGCTACTTCAGGGAGAGGCACGCGAGTGCCGCACTTCATGTGGCCAATCCCGGAGCCCTGTATTCGTCAAAAATTACGGCGTACATGGAGACGAAGGCACATAAGGGTCAATTGCACACAGTGCATGTCATGGGCAACAGGGAGCATCGTTTCGAGGTGATACTCCGTGATAGGGCCGAATTTGGGACGTCTCGTTCACTTATTACTCACGAGGTATGCCTTGGAGATCATGCAAACGAACCTAGCTGCACATGCAACAAGCTTAAGTTGTTACACAAGCCATGCTCTCATGTCCTCGCTGCATGCGGGACTGTGGGCATGGATCCTTCCAACTTCATGTCCGAGTACTTCTTTAAGGAGAGAATACTGCAAGCTTGGTGTGGGGAGCTCCGGGGGTTCAGGGTGGTGGGAAACTTCGCCACTTTGGACATTTCAGCGAGGACCTGGGTTCCGGATATTAGCATGCTGAAGGGTGAGAAGGGTCGACGACAGAGCCGACATATTAGAAATGACATGGACGAATCACAAGCTGGAACATCTGGTGCACGTTGTGGGCGATGCGGTCAGGAGGGGCACACAGCTAGACGATGCACCGCATATCCTGATCAGTAGTTATTGGAAACTTCAGCTAAATTTCATGTACCATTTGTAAAACTTGTATGTTACATCCGTTTTCTGTAATGTAGTTGGTGTTGTGCTGGTAGCTTAGTATTGCTCTGTTTACTTAGTTACTACATGTATTTGCTTAGTATTTGCTGTATGGACTATTTGAACATTATGGACTTGAGGCCGACACGTTTGTAATGACCGTAGCTTGTTGTTTCAGAAATTATGATTACTGGCCTCTGAGAAGGCAATGCTGCAGCACTTATTTCGTGGAACGTACTGTTTCCTACAAACGACTGAAAAGGCTACATTGTACCAAATACATTGAATGGTCCAAGCTCTGAATTTATTACGAGACTACAGGCTCTGAAAAGCCTTCATAGGGACATTTATTGCTACATTGGAATCCTGAAAAAGCGAAAAGATTCCCATGTCGTCCTCTCCATGGACTATGCCCACTGCACCAGATAACCTGCCTACATAAAGGCCTCCTATGTCTTCCATACCACATCTCCTCCTCTACCCATCACAATACTACTACACAACAATGTCTTCCTGGAGGTCCGACCCATTTGGAGTGCCAGAGTGGCATGAGCGCCCAAAGTGCCATTACGGCTTTAGGACGATGTTGTGCATCTGGACGGATCGAGTACAACGAGCCAACTACGGCCGTAGGTTCTTCAAGTGTCCAGACCTGGATGACGACTTCATGGTAACGACGACAACTAAATCCTTTGTTTCTCGTTATCGTTTTTCAACTTCATCCATGACATCTACCACGCCACACAAAGCCTTGCAAGTTCATCGAATGGGTGGATCGGGTGCCGCCGGCATGGCCACGGAACCGGCCAATGGAGGTGGAAAACAAAGGACAATACTTTGTCAAGATGACTCAGGCTCGCGAGGTGGAACGACAGATGCGGCTTGAGCAAGAGCGTCGCGTGAGGGTGGACCAAATCCGTCTGAAGGGCAAGGAGGATGAGCTGCAAAGGAGGCGGGAGCAGTTAAGTCTGCGTGAAGCAGCCATCAAGCGTCAGGAGGAAGAGCTTCAAGCTCGTGAGGCAGCTCTCATGACCAAGAGTGATAGGAAGAATGATGCAGTAGAGCCATCTTCAGGGCGCGAGAAAAAGGGGAAACAACCACGCTACACCCAGTAGACAAAATGTAATAGACCCAGCAAGTTATATTCCCTAAGGCATGTTAGGACTAGTGGTGGAGTTCTGAACATTAGAAGTCACAGAGTTCCACACATGCCACTTACCACTTTATGTATCGAATGTTCTACACTTAATCGTTCTTAAAAAAAATTTCCCAAAATTTTTTATGCACCTACAACATCCAGTGAACATAAAATTTTATTACAACTATACCAAATTTTTTCCCGATTTAAAACTACAAAATTGACAAAGCTCTAAAAAAATCACGGGGGGAGAGTAAAGTCGCCATCCTATTGGGCGACTGCATTATAAGTCACCCATCCATTAGGCGACTGCATGATAGTCGCCCAATAGGAAGGCGACTAATTGCAGTCGCTCGAAGGTAGAGCGACACAAGTTTTGTTGCCTCCCGGTTGGGCGAAAGGTGAGAGTCGCCCAATGGGGGGGCGACTTGAGCCTACTTCTGTAAAAAAAATTCCCGCGGGTATATTTATGTATTTTCGAATAAAAAATGGATTATCCGTACAAAAAATTCCTTCTTTCCCTCTATTCCTCGACTCAGAGAAATAAACCCTGCTATTTGAAGTCCAGCTCCGATCAAAGCCCATATCAGCTCGAACCAAGGCCAAACTCTAAAGGTGAATGTCCCATTGTCAAGAGACTGCTCGGTCTAGACTGGCCATTATTAAGGAGATTTTTTTACCTTTTACTATTTGCAAAAAAGCTATACAGATTTTCAATAAGTCTTGTCATCCTTGCACGTTTTCTAAGCAGTGGTCACGTTGGCAACAATCAAGCACATAAAAGTAGAAGTAGATAAAAGATTTGATCCTGATAGCCTCTCAACTTTATTACTCTTGTCCGTAAACGGTGAATGCGTATATACAATATGCAATCCCTCCCCTTCATATGGTGGTAGAGGGAGTAACTTTCTCGCATCTCAAGTAAAGAAACTAGTAATCTATTAAAACTTTTAGTTTAGGTAATATCACAACACTCCCTCTTGAACACTTAACTAACGTCATGTTCATACCTTATTAAAAACTCCTTCCAAAAAAACCAATGGGAAAAAATCGGTTAGGAGAAAAGAGTGTATAGCTCACATTCTTGTCATTGCACATGCTGCCTTATTAAAAACTTTCAATTAAGAAAACCCAGTGAGACAAAACTTAATTAAGGAAAAAAGAGCGCAACACTTCATCACAAAAGATGAATATGTGTATGAAAACCCCTTAAGGCATCAACCCTTTGAGCCTTCTCATGCCAATGCTATGAACATGCTTAGGAAAGGTAGAGGCAAGCAATGCTTTAGTGAATACTAGTTATGTACCCATGCATTGCAACGGAACTCATTGAATATATAGATAATTGTGCTATAGAAGAGAGTTGCTCTGATTGGTTGGAAAGTGGAGAATGGTGAGAAGTTGAGCGAATAGAGCAATTAGAGGAGAATGAACGTATAACCATCAACCCATTCTTTTATAATAGTAATGTATACAAGTTCAGACTTCCGAGACTGAATGTTTCGTACTACTAATCCCCTCCTATGTCGCTGGCCATTTCCAAACCTGCTCATCTCCCTGTACGTTGGCAATGGAATTTATTAGATATATAGAGAATTATGCTATGGAAGGGGGTTGCTCTGATCGGTTGGAAAGTGGAGAGTGATGAGAAGTTGAAGAAATAGAGCAGTTAAAGGAGAATGGACGTACGACCACCAACTCATTCTTTTATAATAGTAATGAA
The DNA here is from genome assembly GCA_017311315.1 of Dendrocalamus latiflorus. NCBI lineage: Eukaryota > Viridiplantae > Streptophyta > Magnoliopsida > Poales > Poaceae > Dendrocalamus > Dendrocalamus latiflorus. The sequence goes on from CM029623.1 coordinate 18,693,407, forward strand.
ATATGCAGGATTTTCACTAGTTTGGATTTTTCTATATTTCTATGTTCTCGCTTTCCTGCTGCTAATAGCAATAGAAATACTTTTGGAGTATATGCTTTGTCATAGGATTTTGACATAACCTAGAAATCCCGCAAACTAGACTCATCGAAGAATCAAGAATTTTGCAAGCATTTTTTTCTTGAAACTTACCTCGGAATCGTCATCAGTAAGCTAAGAAACAAATAGCAAATTATAACGCAGCTTACTCACTAAGGCAACATCCTTAAGAATGAAAGAATCATTAATGTGCACAGTACCTTTAGAGATGACTCGACCAAAAGAAGCATCTTCAAAGGTGACCGTCCCATCACCTGGAGCTCGGACTAGGGAAGAGAATAAACGAGACTCTCCAGTCAAGTGTCGAGAACAGCTGGAGTCAACAAGCCAAATTTCTCCCTTCCCAACCTAGTGAACCTGAGTCAGTGAGAAGACATCATCGGTGGCTCAGTATTGGGGTAAATAAGAACATATTTAGGAACCCAGTATTGAGTCACGCTATGAGCAGAAGATGCAGTCATAGAAACAAATGACTAACCTCTAGCTACCCTACGCTCTCTGTCTTTCATAGAATTAGAATGTAATGTCCCGGAAGAGTTTCGGCAAATAATCAAATTAATCGGGGAGAAGGATCTTAAAGGGAAGAGTAAAATATCAATTTTAAAGGGGATTTTTCTGAATTTCCCTTAACCTGGGCCTGGGCCTGGGCCTTGGCCCAGGTGGGTTTCGGCCAGGAGGGGGGAGGCGCCACCTCCCCCTCTAACCCTAGCCGCCTCTCCCCCCTTGTGCGCCCCTCCCCTCTGCCTTGCGCCGTCCAGCAGCGCCTCCTCCTCCCCTCTCCTCCATTGCCGGTGATCAAGACCTCCAATTGATGCCGAATGTTCGGGGGAAAGGAATAATTCGCAGCTAGGCGATTGGACTCGGAGGAAGGGAAGAAGAAGGGGCAAAGAGGAAAAGAAGGAGAGGAGAGATTCATGGGGTGTTCGTGGTATTCTTCAGCGTTCGTCAAGGGTAATCCATGTTCTTCCCCTAGTAGATGTAAATTCTAATTGCGTTATCAATGTCGGTATTCTGGACTGCTAGATCAGATCGGGTTAGTCGACTGTTTTGGGGAAGATTCGTGGGGATTTAGGTCTGGACTTTTCCTAGAGAGTTGTAGAGGATGTCATTATCTTTCCATGAAGTGCTAGAACGCGTCATTCAGACCTCTGTAGCAGAAGTTATGATTTTATTAGCGGGACTGTTCTGCGGATCGGAGGGTTTTCCGTCAGGTTTTGGGAGATCGAGTTTTGCGATTAGATATTGGGAGAATCAGAGAACCTCAGTATAATGGAAGTTGTAGGTAATTATCTTAGCTTTCCATAAAGTCTAATAACTCGTGATTCGGACACTCGTACAGGAAGTTATGGTGTTTTTAGTGCTCTGTCCAGAGAGCCTGACGAGAATTGGATGTTTTAAGAAAACTGGATGGTGCGGGTAGATTATGACCGAATCAGGAAGGCTCACCAACTAGGTTTAGTTAGATAATTTAATTATCTTTCCATAAAGTCTGAGAACGTCCTATTCTAACTTCTGTACCAATAGATATGAATTTTTGAAGTTGACTGTCCGTAGTGGGGGACAGGATGGCCGAAAGGATTTGGGGTTTTGAATCAAGCTAACATGTTGGGTTAGTTTGGGGGAGTTTTTATTTAATCTAAAGACTTGCCACTGTTGTCTTAGCAATCATTATAATTATTATTCAGGAGGAGGACGGATTCCAGGGGCCGCGCCTTCTGATCATTCTCCGTTTTCTCGGGGTTAAGGCAAGTATAATGATGGTTTAAATTTTGTAGCATGGATTGTTGATGTTTGTTGGTGTGTAGATGTTTGATCCATGTTATGAGAATTTGTGGTCTTGATGATGTTAATGATATGTGGATATTGTTTATGGTCGATTGCAAGTGAAAGAGTTCATGAGAATTTCTGATGCATAAATGTTGTGAATGCACGTTTTATTTGTTAAGACATTCACATTTGTGCATCATGCTGAATTATTGAAGTCTTGGTCACGAGATGACCAAGCGTCGAGGTCCCCGTCATGTTGATGACGTGATGGGCTAAAGGTCCCCATACTTGAGGAGTATGGTCAATTGGTCCCTGTACCAGAGGGTACAGGCATGGGTGTGCATTGACGGATGCACACTCCGCATTACCGGTAAAATGCGAAAGAGAAGTGATAAAGGGATTTTTGATCATAATGCATAGCATGTTTATTCTTATGATTGATGGATGAATTTGTGAAGTGACGTCCCTTTTTATTCTTGCTGCCACTAATTATATTTGCTGAGTCTTTGAACTCACTCTTGTTGTTGTTTGTTGTTGTGGTTGTTGTTTGTTTTAGGTACCTACATGAGATCGGCATGCATGGGAATAAAGAAGGATTAGTTTTGTTGCACATGTACGGTCTATTCACCATGGAAGGAAGAAAGAACATTAAACACTATTTGCTGAATAATTTAAGTGGTATTATATTAATGTCAATCAGGTTCAAAGTGTAATAAAAGAATAGAAATCTTTTGCATTGGTTCCGTTCCTTATCTTAGTAGTATTGTTATGAGAGCGATGGTGATCATAATCCAGTTTTGCTTAAACGAATTTGTTGCTTATTGTTATTCATATCAATTGATTATGCTCGTTGGAACCTTTGATTTACTCAATAAACAAAGGAGGTTCTGCCGAAATTTTGTAAGATGAATATTAGTTTCTTTATTAAGTTATTAGTTTGGTAGCATTCCAAGTCATTGATTGGCTGGGGTGTTACACAGAAGGTCTAGGTGTAGACCTCAAGCCTCTACTAGGTCCAACTGCTATTGAAAAGCGGGCCTGACCTACAACAATATGCTGATCATGTCGCGGATAGCTATCTCGACGGAGAAAATGAGATCTATCCTTAGGATGGTGGATACCCTAACCAGAGGCAACTCGAGGACCAAAAACAGAAAGAGCCTAAGAACCGAGTCCTCGACGCTGCCTAGAACCGAACACCTCACGCTGCCTAGAACCGAACACCTCAGAAGAGCTATTTACAACTCTAGACCTCATGTTGATCTTAGGAGCACTCCGAGTCTGGGGTTTAACCCTGAATACCTCTAAGAGCATGAACACAGTCTCTTCGCACGATCTTGGCGTACCTAAAGCAGATCTCAATCACATGTTCATCCTTCTGACAGAAGGTACATTGATACTTCTCCTTCTGAGAGATCGAAGCGGCATGATGAGGCTTTGCCTTCTAAGAGGTCGAAGCAGCAGGTGGCACAATCTTACTATCAGAAATCCTCTAGACAAAGCCCGTAGACTTAAACTAAATTTTCTTAGGCTCGGGTGCAACTTCAATCACGCCTACTGCTACAGGTCGAACAACAGTAGGTGGATGTTTCCTTACATCCTCTAAGAAATCATACCCTAGAACTTGATTAAACTTGCAAATCTTAGATTTATCTAGAATATGATCGAGCCTTTTCTTGCCTCCAATAAATTTTTTAAGAGTGTTCATGAGATACTCACACTCCTGAAAAACAGAGGCACATGAAGAATAGGGAGAAGGAGAGAATGAGGAACCGGAGGAGAGAAAGAAGAACCAGAACCAGAAGATCGAATGACATGTGCGTATCTCTCCTTGTGTATGGCTGCCTTAACCTTGAGGGCTTCGTAAGACATGCATGGGGCAGTTCTAATCCTAGCCATCTGGTCCTCATAACTCTTCCTAAAAGTCTAGCATTATCTTAGATTTCTTCCCTACTTCAGCACAGAAAGAGCAAGCAGATTATGGCTTCTCTAGTAGATCCTTAATTAGCTTCACACATTTTTCATTCAATGCAATCAATTCAAAATTTAGTTTTTCACAATTATTGCATGGTGAGCTAACAGGTGCCTTAAAAGTATATTGAGCCATTTTCTTGTTGTGATCACATATGTCTTGAAATTGCTTAAAAATTGATTCAAGTTCAGCAGTTAATTTTGGGCAGTTGGCACAAGAAACAACAGGCTCAAGCAAAGCAGTTTGTATTTCAGCAATTTTATGCTCTGCCTTCTTTAAGTTAATCTTCAAGTTGTTACAACTTTCACATATTTCAGGCAAATCAAGAAGCATGGTATATAAACCTCTAAAATTATTGTTCTTATCCTCACATGAGGTGCAAAATGTAGTTTTAGCAGAATCAGATGAAAAGAGGTCTGGCTAACAGACTAATATTCTTCACCTTAAGCAAATCTAGCTAAGAAATCATACTATCATGAGAGGTCTTTAGCTTCTCCATATCTCCCAACAAAGAAGTACATACATGACAATCATCATGGGAGGGAGCAAATCTAAGTGAAGTAAACTCCCGTGACAAGTTCTCTACCTCCTTCTCTAACTCACCACACCTTGTTCTAGATCTAGCATAAAACTTTTCTAACTTGAGAAAAGCATCATTAAGCTGATCGTAGGAGGGGCATACCTCAACGAAATTACTGTAGAGATCATCATTGCTGATGCTATTCTAGTCAGCCATGAAGCACATGCTGTGAAGTCGTCATCATCCTTGGTGTCCTTGTGTGGATCATCCTCACCGTCATCATCGCTTCAGCCCTCCATGTCACTGAAGTCGAAGTTTTTGAAGGCGGTGAGAACGTGGTGGAAGAGCTTCTTGGCCTTGCCAAGGTTGTGGTACTTCTTCTCCTTGCCTTGATCACGAGCTGAGGGCTTCTTGTTGCGGTTCTTGCTGATATAGTCATTCTTTCTCACGCCTCTGTAGTCGTTCTTGCCCTTCTCCAGCTTGGGGCAATTCACTCGAATGTGGTTGGGGCCACCCCACTCAAAGCAGATAACTGGACCACTTCTCTTTCTCTCGCTAACCCTCTTGTATGCATGTGAGAATTTTCTGGCTAAGAGTGCTAACTCACTCTCTGGGAACTGCTCAAATTGGTTATCAATCATCTCACACAAAGTAGTCAAAGAGAAACCAGAAGCACCATCAAAAGATGCTCTAGAAGCAGAACTGGGATCGGTGACCAAGGCCATCGACTAGAACTTTGACTTGCGAGAGACGATGTCAATCTCATGAGTCTTGATGCGTGAGTACAACGCATGAAGAGTCAAGGTCAACAAGTCAATCATGTCCTTGATGGTGGTCACTTTTATCTCCCAAACCCTAAGGTCCAAGGCAGAAAGCATCTGGTGAGTATTATCTGAGTCTGAGTATGTAAGACCAACAACTCGGAGGTTACTCAGAATCTTGTGAAATATGCCAAAGTACTCATCTAAGGACTCACCAACAAACATCTCAAACTTATTATACTCGCTTGTACTGGTCCTATCGAATAGTCTTGATTTGGGTGGTGCTCACATGGTATGCATCGAGGGTCACATAAATATCATAAGCCGACGAAAGATGAGAGACGCAATCAAACTCATTTCTACTAAGACCCTGGATGATGATGTTTCTTGCCTTAGCATTTGCCTCCACATCTAGCGTATTTATCGCTGTAACGTGCTCATCAACAGGAACAATGAACTGAGTCTTAACCTTTCGCCAGATTGCATAGCCTTGAGTCTAAATATAAGACTCCATCCTACTCTTCCAAAAGGGATAGTCGATCCCATCAAAGATAGAAGGCTTGGTGGAATACTTATCTGCTGCCATGGCTCCTAAGACCGGTTAAGATCTATTGAAAAGTGCTAACCGGGCTCTGATACCACTTGTAGGACCGAACAGGAAACGGAAAGGGGGTTGAATGATGCCTTTAAATTTTCCCCCCAAGTATTCACTTACCCCTTTTCTCCCATAGCTACAAAACTATGAAGATTAGGGTTGAAATCCGACTTGACAACTAAAGAAATAGAGTCGAACACAGCAAAAAAAAAACAACGTGATCAAAAGCTGACAACGTGGTCCAAAGTTGACAACGTGGTCATAAATTTGACTACCAGATGAAAGTTCAATGTGATAGGAAATCGACTACCAAACGAAAATCGCTGTAGTTGAGAACTGATACTACACCGGAAATCAGTGTAGTCGAAAATTGCCTCTCGCGGTCGACGACCAGGGAATGATCGAAAACCAACATAGTCGATAATCACTGAGACCAAAACCAACGTGATCGAAAATGGATGTAGTCGAAACCAACGTGGTTGTAAACAACGTGGTCGGACGTGAACGAGTGGTCGAATAACCAACGTAGTCGTAACCAGCCGGCGACCAAAGTGATCAACATGGTCGTAACCAACGTGGTCGAAACCAATCAACAACCAAAATGATCAACGTGGTCTTCAGCCAACGAGTGGTCAAACAACCAATGAGGTCAAAGACCAACAAGTGATTTGCAACTGGCGTAGTCGATTCAGTTCAAAAACCAACCAGCCATGAGCGGTCAAAAATCTCATGTGATAGGAAAAACGTGAAGCGGTCAGAAGACTGAACGTGATAAAAAACAGTGCGATATCTGGAACTTGACCGTGGTCATAACTTGGTCGTAAAATAGGTCGATGTTCTAGACAGAGACTACACCGTCTGTTTTAGCTCTGATTCAAAAATGAAAACAGATGAAACTTTCGATCCGTAAATCCAAATAATGTGAAACTTTGTACAGATCATCTCTAGGGTATTTTGAACCTATTCCAACAAACGATCATAAAAAGCATGGTAAAAGATGAAATTGTTAGAAGGTTACATCAAAACCAAGTCAAAATCAAAATCGGTGAACAAAACTAGCTCGTGGGTGGATGGTGACCAAGATGAGTCTAGATGTATTATCACATATCACAGTAAGTTAGAACACTAAAGAAATTGACTCAAAACCCTTGGATCAAGAAATCATACTTTGAGACCAAATTAAGAGCAAAACAACCAAATCAAAATGGTTCCATGCAATATGCAAAGATTGGTGTATTGCTCACTTGAGAAGGTTGAGTTTATAGCCACTCCACCTTGGAGGACAAAGAGCCCACCATGTGTTCTACTCTCAAAACCCTAACCCTAAATAAGAAAGCACATAAGAGGGTGGGATGGTTAACCCTATATGTCTCCATCCCAACCTCTTTTATAGGTGAACAATCAGCCACCTACTCCCCAAAATGGATTCTATCCACTATTACAATGGGGGAAACCCGTTAACCCCACACACACGGGTTTTACCCATCAAATTCACTTATGCATGCTTTTCAAAGCATATAAGTGTGCATCCGCTAAATCCTTAGCCTTAATTCGCCTTGATCAAACTGGCTCCATCTTGACCGAAACCACTCTCCAACGCATCACCCATGCACCGCGGTTTTGATCCAAGATGGTTTCTGGTATTTTGGTCAAAATACCGAAATGTCCCTTTGTTGACCCGACCATCACTATCCTTTGCAAGCAATCGCCATGCTTGCCACCTGTAGGTACACCACTAGCTTGCCATGTGCCGCCAAGTCTCTCCTGTCCTGGTTCCACTGAACCACGGCTCACTTGGCCCGTGCATGCCACCTGGCGTCATCCCGCTTTCGAACTCACCTTCAACATTCCCGCCTTTCTTGTACCATGCTTGTGCTCACCACCTCACCCAGTATCCTTGATCGTTCTGGGCCTCGACTCCTCCATGTGCCTAGCCCCGATCACCGCCATTGACCACAATTGACTCCAAGCGACGCTGCACATCCAAAGACAAAGAATTTATTTTCAGGCACAGGTTCTTAATAACTTGACCTACATTAGCCAAGACATACATCATGCAACCTTAATTTAAGGACTCAAGTCAACCTAACTAAATCCATGACTCAAATCCCAAATCCTCAATTTCCGCCCAAACCAATCCTGACAGAGAGTAATCTTTGCAAAGCCAATTGACCGCTCCACAAATATTGCAATGGTTCATCACAACATTAACCTGGACCATCTCACATGGCCCTTCAATTGGTGATAGTACCGCTACAGTCATACCGACATGTAGTCAATGATACTACCGGTAAGGAAGGCAATGCTTAGTTGTTGCTTCTTGTTGATCCCAGATCTCTATGATTCATTTGTAGGAGGTGTAATCTAAGCTTGATGACTCTTATACGTTGGAGTAAATATTTAGTATACTTGGGGGAAACGAAAAAGCTTTTGCAATCATTCATCCCCTTTGATTGCTGGCATCAGTCCAACAAGTGCTTTCAGAGTCTAGTCAAGCTCTTCCAGATGAGGATGGTGAGCTTATTGATCAGAAAGAGTATCTTAGCATAATCAGCTCCCTCTTCTACCTCACGGCTTTGAGGCTAGACATGCAATTTGCCATATTACCATGCACTCAATTTCAGGTTTCTCCTCACGTATCTTATCGCCAAGCGGTGAAGCACATCTTTAGGTATCTTTAGTCTACCCTTGAGTTCGAACTTTGGTATTCTTCTTCTTCTTGAACCTCTCTTCGAGCTTTCTCAGATACTGATTTTAGGGGTTATAAGATAGATAGAAAGAGCACCTCTAGGACTTATCACTTTTTAGGCACTTCTCTCATCTCTTGGTCTTCTAGGAAGCAATCTTCTATTGCACAGTCCACTAGTGAGGCTGGGTATGTATGTAGCTGGTGTCTGTAGTTGCTCTTAGATTCTTTGGATCTCATCTACTCTCAAGGAGTTTGGGTTAGTGCTAGATTGTGTTCCACTTTTTTTTCTAGCAACACTAGTACAATCAATATAACCAAGAACCTAGTGTAGCATTACAGGACCAAACACATAGACATTAGGTAACACTTCCTTAGAAACCATGTGGAGAAGGGAGATGTTGTTCTTCATTTTGTTGAGCCTAAGCTCCAAGTTGCTTACATATTCACTAAACCTTTGGATTCCTCTCATTTTTCTTTCACTAAACCAATGGATTGGTTTGAGGGGGAGTCTTGCTCTTTTTGCATTCATATGTAATATAATGCATTTTTACCTTCTATTATGCATTGTAATATATCCTAGAGCTTTGTCCATTATTCTTGTCTATGCTTGTATCCAATCATGTATTCTTTACTGAGCTTTCTACTTAATATGGCTATATGTGTAGATTAGCTTATGCCATGACTAGCTTTAAGATGTGCTCAAGTTGAATTGAAATTGTTAAGGCTGAATCATTTGACTAGTTTAGCTTAGTGATCATTTTCTGATTCCTACCATTTCAAACTGCAGTTGAGTTTTGAATCTGAGTTAAGCCTGGTTAGAGTTATTTAGTTCCAACCTTGAATCATTAGTCAGCTCTTGCTTCAGAAAACATTCCTTTAAAATCTCAAATGTGCTTAAAATTGTATTTCAGCAATTCTTTTTCATGAGATAGCTTGTCATTGCACTTGTCATATACTCAGGGGTAGTTTTGTACAATCAAGACTATTCTTTTAAGTATAATGCTTGAGATGGTCGTCGATGGCTTGAGATGCTGAAAATTGACAAAATTCCATTTGTTGAAGCCCAGAAGGCCATTGTAGATGGCTCCTAGTTTAGGATATACTTTACTGATATAACACCATATAATTGTAAACTGAACTTTGGTTGAAGCTCAAAAGGCTATTGTAGATGGTTCCGGGTCTAGGATTAACTTTATTAAGATAGACTATATTGTTCTACACTAAAACTGGGCTAAACCATATAGGGCAGTTGTAGATAACTCCTAGTTTAGGGCTTGCTCTACTAAGATAGATCATGAATTTCTATTTATCAAAATGTAATGTTCTAATGTGTCTTGAGCTTAAGTGATTAAGTTTGGAGATTTTAGCATTTTTCCATTCTTGATTTAAGCTTCTAGGCTCCAATTTGTCACTTTGATCTAGCATGAGTCAGCTTGTGATGCCTCTAGCTTCACTAGTGATTTTGAGATAGCCTAACATGATTTAAATCAATGTAATCACTAAGTGGCTAGTTTCTGGCTTCTTTGCCATATATGTGTTCATATGATCTTGCAAGGTTTAGTTATTGCATGGCTTGGTGAAATACTTTGTCAATTGACCTAGATAATTTTCAAAGCTCCTAATATGACTAAAACATCAGTACGATTATCCAAGTTGGCATGTCTCCTCTTTTAACCTCATTTAGTTTCTTCCTCATATATCTTGATGAATTCATTGTCAAATGGAGAGAAATTTGGACAAAAATGCATGCATAGGTTAACAGGGGAGAATTGGGAGGAATTTGAATTTTTGAAGTTTGCAATGAGTCTCTTGAGAGTTGACATTCTTTTTGCAAATCTTTAGATCTTTTTTGTTTTCTTACTTTTATCAAGGTCATATAGAACACTTATTCTTCCTATTGGACATCAAGTGAGAATTTCCCAAAATTCCTAAGTTTCTTTGAATTTGAGTGATTTTGATGAAAACTTATTCTTTTCTTTGCGTTCAATCCATTTCAGTGCTCTCTTGGTCATCCTCATGCTTTGAAATTATTTCTAGACAAGGGAAAGTTTGTCTTTGCCAAATAAACACACAACAAAGTAAGTTCAATGGAAGCGAAAGATAAAGGAGGCACCAAAATCTAGCAAGTATGCCTCCTTTATATGTGACGCGATACCACCAGTACTTGTTGGGGGTTCATGACAAATCCTTTACATTATCAGTACTACCAATCACCATGCTATGATTACGTTCTCAAGATGGGGAGTTGTAAGCTCAAGCTCCATCAAGTTGGTTTCGATGATAATGATAAATACAATTATGAGACTAATATGTTATTGATTATGATATTGCTTAGTTTTATTTGGATGAAAAGGTGAAAAACATAAGAGGTATGCATTCAATATTATATTATTATCTAATTTTATTTCTCAGATCCGAAATATAGAATGAACTTCACCAAATAAGTCAAACTTGAATGTGCGTATGCTTTCACAGTGTATTCTTGTATGCACACATTTAGGAGGAGTTCACTCTATGTTTTGTGATTTTATTAGTATTGATCCAAGTTCTATTTTCACATATTAAGGATCCTTACTTTGAAACATATCCCTTAAGTATATATAGCTTGTGTAGTTCATATATACTTATAATCAGGTTGTCATCTAGTTCTTCCATTATGTGTTAATGGTTAGATGATTAATGACAATCGGATAAGTAAGCTTTACTTTAAAAGCTTATCTTAGAGCATACAAGTGTTGTGTACATGATGTATATTCGCAAATGAATTTTATCTCATTATTTGTTGAGATTGTTATGAATTAACAAAAGGGAAGAATGTAGAATCTAGTCCTTCCATTATTGTTAATGGTGAAGTTTGGTAATTGGTGACAATTGTTTTGTGGACTAACATTTTTTATAAGTTGGATGAATAGGTTAGGATCCACAAATGAGGAGGACTTGGGATGACTTCATATGTTGAAAATTATCAAGCCAAAAAGAAGATGCATTATGAGTTGATACTTATCCAAGAGGAGATGATCATGTGTTGATCATCAAATCAAGTAAAGATCCATCATGTGTTGATGGAGTTGAAGTAAAGGATGTATCATAAGTTGATGCATGTCAAAACTATGACTCAATGCAAAGGTTTGGCTCGCTAGGGCTAAGGATGTGTTCCTAGTCTTTTACCAGTTTTTGTGTTTGGTTGGAAGACTAGATTATAGTATAGGTTGTTGTACTATTAAGAGAGGTAATGTCTTGAGTCTTATCATGTGTTGATAGCTCAACCTCATCTTTCCTAGCTCTCTTTGGTATGAGGCTTGTATTTGCAAATTGTTAAAGCTCATGTGTTGAATACTTGTAACATGGGACTATACATTGCAAATGTGTTTTGCAAGTGTTTGAAGTCCATGTTTTCATTCTTTGTAGTATGAGGCTTATATTTGCAAATGTGTTTTGCAAATGAATAAAGCTCATATATATAATCATTGTGTCATTATTCTAAAAATGTGTAAATGTGCTTTGCAACTTATTGGAAATCATGGTAATCCTTATGTGTATGATGCTGTAGTTTGCAAATGTGTTTTATAAAAGATATTGAAGTATATGCACTTCTCAGGGAAATCGGAACTACCATAGTGTATTCTGCGGTACTACCCATAGTTAGAACTACCGGCATTGTAATCACAGAACTTCCGCGTCTGTTGGTAGTCGGAAGACCTGTGTGGCCAAGAACCATTGTCGTTGAACCAATATGATTGATGACCTATGTGGTCGAAGATCAATGTGATCAAAAAATAGCATGGTCGAAACTGATGTGGTCGAGGTCTGTGTGATTGAAGACCAGCGTGGTCGAACCAAGACGATCAGATCCGATGTGGTCGAGAACTGTGTGATCGAAGCCAGAGTGGTCGAGATTTGTGTGATCAAAGACCAGCGTGGTCGAACCAAGATGGTTGGAATGGATATGGTCGAAATCTGTGTGATCGAAGACCAGTGTGGTCGAACTGACGCGGTCAAGACCTATGTGGTCAAATTGACGTGGTCGAACGATGTGATTAAAACAACGTGGTTAAAGATCAATGGAGTAGTAAGAGATCTGTGTGATCGAAAACTGATATGGCCGAAAATCGACATAGTCGACGTGGTCAAGACCTGAGTGGTCAAAACCAATGTGGTCGGAGACCAGTGTAGTCAGAGACCTATATGGTCGATCTGGACAACGTGGTCAGAGACCAGCGTAGTCGAAGACCTGTGTGGTCAATTCGGACAATGTGATCGGAGACCAGTGTGCTCAGAGACTAGCGTAGCCGGAGACCTGTGTGGTCGATTCGGACAATGCGGCTGGAGATCAGTGTGGTCAGAGATCAGCGTAGTGGAAGACCTGTGTGGTCGAACCGGACAACATGGTCGGAGACCTGAGTTGTCGAACCATCGACGTGGTCAGGGACTAGTATAGTTGACGATCAGTACTTTCGACCAGCTCTGTGTGAGCAATTCGATCGGCTTTGTGTGAGCGGTCCGATCAATGAGCGGTACTACCAGCTCTGTGTGAGCGGTACTTCGGATTTGCGAAATGTCCGGCTTGTGTGGCGGTATATTTTTTCCAGAGAGACACATGTGTGGACTCTTTTCATCCTTGAGGAAATCGGTAGTACCGAACTTTGCATGATGAAACTATCACATTTCCCCGCAATGGCTAGCTTTCTAATCGTTACTGAGGAAAGTGGAAGTACTTGTCATTTGCTTGTGGTACTTCCGGAAATCCTGTCTGTCCCAACGGCTAGTTTCGAGGTGTGGAGTATATATACCACGTTGTAGCCGGTTGGAGAAGGTAATGCTTCACTCCATTTCACTCTCCTGAGCCAGTGTGGGGTCTTCTTCTCAATTTTGCATATGTTGCACCTTGTGAGCAAGGAGGAAGGCTCTAGATTGCATATGTTGTTGCATCTTGAGGTGGATTGTGCATCCATTTGAGTGGTGTGCATCTGTTGGACGTGGTGAGAGTCAAGCAAGGGTTGCATATGTTGCATCTTATTACTCTTGGAATTTGCAACTCCTAGACAACGTTGAAGGCGTCGTGCGTGGTGATCTTCTCAAAGAAAGTTGTGAGAAGACCCGCAAAGTTGTGAAGGTTGGAGCTCACCTACCCGGAGCGTGAAAGAGCTAACACTAGTGGATTGAGGTGTTTTGGCTTAATTCGTGGAGCCGGTCCAATTTATTTGTGTTAACCTCAACGTGGACTAAGGGAGACCGGCAAGTCTCCGAACACCATGGTAAAAAGCAACCATGTGATGTGGCCAAGAGGAAGACACAAGATCAATCAAGTTCTCGTGATTGCAGTTCTGTCCACAAAGTTCATGAAGTTCTCAATGTCAATTATGGGGTTTCTAAGACACACAAAATACATATTTGGAAAGCTAATGAAGTCTAGCTTCCAACAAATCAAACGGCGCTTGATTTGGAGCTTCCTACACAAAGTTATGACAATTTTATTGGAAGTTGCACGAGCTATCCGGAGAGACGCGCGAGACTTGCCAAACATAAGGAGTCCGAGTATTGCAATGCAAGTAAGGATAAAATCCGACCACACCATAGCTTTCTAAAGGTTTAGAAGGATTCCTTTTCAGGTTCCAAATGGATTTGGAAGCCCCTTAAATAAGAAAACAAAACATATAAAGATTTGAAACCGATTCGGACTCGGATTGGGACAGCTGGCAAGACCGATACTAAAACGTCCATAACTTTCACAAACGGAATCCGATTTGGGCGTTCTTGGACTCGTTGGAAAGCTATTTGGAAGACCCACACAATGGATAAGGTGCCAGCCATGGAATCTTCATGGTAAAGTCACAAATTGAGAGAGAAACCAGAGGTAGTAGTTTAGGTATTTCCTTTTTAGTTCGTATTGGAGTTTGTTTCGGCCTTAGGCCAAGTAGTGCGTGAGTTGTAATCAAGGCCGTGCATTGTGTACCAATATAAGGCCAGGGCCTTAGCCCCATTATAACAGAGGCTATGATATGATAAGTTTTTAGACTCGTGAAATAAAGGAGAAAATCGCCATGATGGTTGGTGGCGGCCAAATTACGTGATTGCAAGGTTTTCTCGTTTGGAGTTTGCGAAGTTGGTGCAAGGCAAGAATAGGAGATTCTTGAGATTGCCCATCAAATCTACAAGGTTCATATTTTCTAATTCGTGTCTTCTTGCTGAATTCACGGTTTGGGGAGTTCGACGGATTGCTTCTGGTGTGCGCCTTGCATACTAGTGCAAATTGCCCTTATCAATATTGTTTGCTACATCAAGACAAGGAGAAGACTCTATCCAAGGAGAAGGAACCTCGCTGATCGTACCGGGAAAGATCGGGCCATCCCTACGCATCAACTAATCCTTAGTTGGTCCGCATCATCGTGGTATCAGAGCGTGGTTAATCACGGTATGAGGTTGTTGAATTTTTCTTAATGGCGGGTTCTATGAAGACTGAAGATGGCGAGGCGTGACATAATCATGCTGAGCTAATTGGGGAGGTGCCCCAATATGCGGCATCTTTGCCACCCGAGGTACGAATTGGATTTGAAGCGACACGTGACTACTTCTTGAGTTGTCACCGGAAGCTTGAAGGCAATGTTGATGATTTGGGGGTGCGAATTGACGCGTTGACGGAGGCGATACGCATCCAGCCACCGCAATTTCAGCATGCTGAACGGGAACCTCAATATCCCAAACGGCGTGCACCGTACGAAGACGACGAACACGAGGAGGTTTTTGATGGTGCAGCAGGCTTTGCTCTACAACCACGCCGTGCTCAGGACTACCGTGGTGCTGACCGTGGTAGGGACATGCGTGGCAGAGGTGCTGCCCGTAGTGGAGGTATGCGTGATGGTGTTGGATTTGCACAGCGTGTTGCCGTGGATGATGGAATTGGGCGGATAAAAATTTCTATCCCATCATTTAATGGTAAAGCTGTACCAGAAGAGTACTTGGAGTGGGAGATGCGTGTTGAACAAATTTTTGACAGCCATCACTATACTGAGGATAAGAAGATTCGTTTGGCGACAATTGAGTTCACCGGATATGCTCTTGTTTGGTGGAATCAATTATGTCGCAAAGGAGCTCGTCCGAATACTTGGGTACAATTGAAGAATATTTTGAGGCGGTGTTTTGTCCCAGCACACTACACTAGGACCTTATACAACCGGCTACAACAACTACGCCAAGGTAATTCTAGTGTTGATGAGTATTATAAAGAGATGGAGATGTTGATAATCCGTACAGGAACAGAGGAGCATGATGAGGCTACTATGGCACGTTTTTTTAATGGGTTGAATGAGGATGTGCAAGATAGGGTGGAGATGGTCCATTACTACAACATCTAAGACTTAGTGCATCAAGCTGAACGTGCTGAACAATAATTGAAGCGCAAACAAGCCAAGGGAGGACATGCCAACACTCAAACAAACCCATGGAGGCCTCCATCACAGCAAGGTGATGATGTTGGTTCACACTCCAAGGTGGCGACATCAAGTCGTTCAAATGGGGCTCTTTCAAAGGAGGCAAGCAACAGAGGTAAAGAAACAACCAAATCTGATTCTAGCACGTTCTCCACCGCTAGAACAAGTCAAATTGAGTGCTTCAAGTGTAAGGGCAGGGGTCACATGATGAGGGATTGCCCAAATGCAAGGAAGGTGTTACTCACACATGAGGGATATGCCACGGAGGGCGAAAGCGAGGAATCTGAACATGACGTTGAGAAATTCAATGATTCTCCGCAAGACGTTGTGTATTGTGATACTGAGGTTGGTCCAACTTTGATGACTCATAAGGTGAATGGTGACAATAAGCTAATTGTTGAGAAGGGGCAGCGACGTGGTGTTTTTCAAACCCAATGCATGATCAAAGGCAAACGGTGCAAGCTTATAATCGATGGTGGAAGCTACAACAATGTGATCAGCAAGGACGTAGTCGATGCACTCTCATTAACCACATGGCGTCATCCTAAGCCATACTATATGCAATGGCTTCACAATGTTGGTAAGCTGAAAGTTACTCATAAAGTTCACGTGCCATTTTCAATTGATGGATATGAAGACAAGGTGGAGTGTGACGTCGTGACTATGCACATGCGTCACATCATGTTGGGGCGTCTGTGGCAGTTTGATCGCAATGTTACACACCAAGGGAGAGCCAATCGCTTCACTTTTATGCATAAAGGTGTATTTCAATCTTTGCTGCCCAAGACAGATGAGGAGATTATTTCTGACATTGCCATCAAGGGCAAGGAGCTTGTGAAGATTACCACGAAACCGAGGATGGTTTCGCTTGAAGGGGGAGGGGATGATGTGGCCAAGAGGAAGACACAAGATCAATCAAGTTATCGTGATTGCAGTTCTGTCCATAAAGTTCATGAAGTTCTCAACATCAATTCTGAGGTTTCTAAGACACACAAAATACATATTTGGAAATCTAATGAAGTCTACTTTCCAACAAATCAAACGGCGCTTGATTTGGAGCTTCCTACACAAAGTTATGGCAATTTCATTGGAAGTTGCATGAGCTGTCCGGAGAGACGCGCGAGACTTGCCAAACATAAGGAGTCCGAGTATTGCAATGCAAGTAAGGATAAAATCCGACCACACCATAGCTTTCTAAAGGTTGAGAAGGATTCCTTTTCAGGTTCCAAACGGATTTGGAAGCCCCTTGAACAAGAAAACAAAACATATAAAGATTTGAATCCGATTCGGACTCGGATTGGGACAGCTGGCAAGACCGATACTAAAACGTCCATAACTTTCACAAACGGAGTCCGATTTGGGCGTTCGTGGACTCGTTGGAAAGCTATTTTGAAGCCCCACATAATGGATAAGGTTAAAGCCACGGAATCCTCATGGTCAAGTCGCAAATTGAGAGAGAAACCAGAGGTAGCAGTTTAGGTATTTCCTTTTTAGTTCGTATTGGAGTTTGTTTCGGCCTTAGGCCAAGTAGTGCGTGAGTTGTAATCAAGGACATGCATTGTGCACCAATATAAGGCCAGGGCCTTAGCCCCATGGTAACAGAGGCTATGATATGATAAGTTTTTAGACTCGTGAAATAAAGGAGAAAATCGCCATGATGGTTGGTGGCGGCCAAATTGCGTGATTGCAAGGTTTTCTCGTTTGGAGTTTGTGAAGTTGGTGCAAGGCAAGAATAGGAGATTGTTGAGATTGCCCATCGAATCTACAAGGTTCATCTCTTCTAATTCGTGTCTTCTTGCTGAATTCACGGTTAGGGAGTTCGACGGATTGCTTCTGGTGTGCGCCTTGCATACTAGTGTAAATTGCCCTTATCAATATTGTTTGCTGCATCAAGACAAGGAGAAGACTCTATCCAAGGAGAAGGAACCTCGCTGATCGTACCTGGAAAGATCGGGCCATCCCTACGCATCAACTAATCCTTAGTTGGTCCGCATCACCATGTCAATTGTCGTTTGTTTTCTTATGCTCAATTTACACTCAAGCAAATTACTTTCATAGAATTAAATTAATTGCTTGTCATCCTAAGATTGGTGCACTTAGTTGAACTCGGTTGTATTAGTCTTTATTTGTGTTAAACTTTTTTGAGTTAAGTTTCCGCATTATTACTTTAGCTAAATAGAAATTTATAATTAATTAGGAGAAGATATTTTAGACCACCTATTCACCCTTCCTCTAGTCGGCCTCCTCGATCTAACAAGTGGTACAAGAGCTTGGTCTCTTATTTATTAAGCTTCACTGCCTAGAGAGTAAAAGGATAGCGACTAGAGCTATAGTGCACCTAGATGAAACACCTCTATTTGATGGCACCAATTTTGATAATTGGAAAATCCACATGATTTGTTATTTTAAGGCCATGAGCCCAAAATATAGTGGATTGTAGATGTGGATTTTTCTCCTCCTATATATCTTCTTGCTCCAATAATTAAGGAAGAGAAATACTCACATCTCGACGCTCAAGCAACTAATGCTTTATTTAGTGTTTTGAGTGCAGAGGTGTTCAACAAAATATGCAATCTTGAGAGCGCTCATTAAAGGTAAATAAGAAGGTAAACAATGATGATGATAATGATTTACCTTTTTGTGATGAATTGATGGATATGTTAGAAGAGCTAAATGAATTCCTTGGAAAAGAAAAAGACTAAGGTTAAAATTTTGAAATAAGAATATATCACTCTTCAAAACAATTATGATGTGCTAAAAGAAGAACTGGGTCTCTTCTTTTCAAGGAATACTCTAAGCCTAATGTGGATATAGGCATTACTTGCAATTTAATAGATGATATGCCATGTATAGATCCTAATCTTTGCATAACATCTAAAATTACTATATCCACATTTTGTGAGGATTTAATTGATATACCTTATTGCTCACAAATAGATGCTTCTACTTCCTCTATGCGTTGTGAGACTAATGTAAGATCGAGGAGGCCGACTAGAGGGGGTGACCGGCTCCACAAATTAAGCCTTCTACCTCAAATCCACTAGTGGTAGCTCTTCCCCGCTCCGGGTAGGTGAGCTCCAACCTTCACACACACCGGGTCTTCTCACAAGCTTCTTTGAGAAGATCACCAGTCACGACGCCTCCCACGCCGTCTAGGAGTCGGCAAACTCCAAGAGTAACAAGTCAAGTCTCTCACTTGACTCTCACCACGTGCAACGAATGCACAAGCTCAATCCGGACACAAAGTCCTCCTCTAGATGCAACACATGCACTCTAGATCACCTCTCCTCTCTCACAAAGTGCAACACATGCACAATTGAGTGGAGAGCCTCACACTAGCTCAAAAGAGTGAAATGGAGTCCCTAAAACCTTACCCCAACCGGCCACAATGGAGTATTTATAGCCCTCACCTCATAACTAGCCGTTGGAGTCAAAAACAGGATTCTGCGGTACTACCGCTGCTACAGGACCGGTACTACCGCTACCCACCATAACGGCTAGAAAAATAGCCGTTAGTCAGCCATTTGCGGTACTACCGCAGTTATAAAATGCGTTACTACCGTTCTGCGGTAGTACCGGGAAGTCGGCGCGGTACTTCCGCTTCAGCACAGGCAGCACTCAGAAAAACGGTCATAACTTTTGACTCCGATGTCGGAATTGAGTGATCTTGGACTCTATGGAAAGCTTATTCAAAGGGCTACACAAACCATCTAATTGCATGATCTCAAACACATTATATCAATGCAGAAATCAAAAGAGATCCAAAAGAGTCACTCTCATGGTCTATGTCCAAAGGGAATAGCACTAAACGATTTTAGACCACGCCAAGGGATAATACATGATCTCCAACTTTTGCAAAACACATTTGCAAACTTAGATCATGTCACAAGGAGTAGGTACATGGACTTCAACCTTTTGCAAAACACATTTGCAAAGTATAGTCACATGTTACAAGGATTTGCCACATGAGTTTCAACCATTTGCAAAACACATTCACAAATGTAAGCCTCATGCCAAGATGAGCTAGAGCAAGTGAGGTTGAGCTATCAACACATGATGAGACTCAAACTACTAGACATGACCCCTCTTAATAGTACGGCAACCTATACTAGCAATCCGGTCTTTCAACCAAACACCAAGACCGGTAAAAGACTAGGAACACATCCTTAGCCCTAGCTAGTCATACCTTTGCCTTGGGTCATCATCTCGATATGCATCAACTCATGATGCATCCTTCTCATCAACTCCATCAACACATGATGGTTTTCCTTGACTTGATCAACACATGATCATGCATCAACTCATGACACATGTTCTTCTTCTTTGATAGCCTTCAACTCATGAAGCTAACTTCTTCTTGATCTTGACTTGATGTTCTTCAACCTATGAAGTCATCCCAAGTCATCCTCATTTGTTGAACCTAACCTATTCATCCAACTCATGAAAAAATGTTAGTCCACAAAACAATTGTCATCAATTACCAAAACTCACCATTAACTTATAATGGAGGGACTAGATTCTCAATCTTTCCCTTTTGGTAATTGGTGACATTCTCAACAAATAATGAGATAATAAATTGAATATGAAATCATTTTAATTCAAAGTGCGGTACTACCGCCGTTGTAACTTCCGGTACTACCGCTCTGCGGTAGTTCCGCAAAGTCGGCGCGGTAGTTCCGCTTGAGCCGGAACCAAACTTGGCGCTCTCTGGAAAAAAGGTTCCGCTCTACCTCCGGAGCTTCCGGACTCCGGAAGTACCGCTCTATACTGCGGTACTACCGCAACCTGCGGTAGTTCCGGCGTTCAAATCGCCGGTACTTCCGATCCCGCGAAAACTCAAATGCATCCGGAGGGTGCTCTCTGGAAAAAATGGATCCGCTCGAAAACCGGATCTTCCGCTCACCGGTACTACCGCTTCAGGGCGCGGAACTACCGCTCTCCGGTAGTTCCGACGTTCAAACCTGCGGTACTACCGCTCGTCCAGACATAGCACAAACTTTGTTTTGAAATTGATTTTTGATGAATGCATGATCCTAGTTTGATCCCAATATATGTATAAAAGGAAATATGGATCAATACTAGTGAAACTCCAAAACATAGAGAGAGAGCTCCCCCTAAATGTGTGCATACAAATCTATATGAAGAAAAACATATGCACGTATTCATTTGAACTATTTGAGGAGTTCAATCTATATTTTGGATCTAAGAAATGCATTAGCATATGAGAAAGTGATTTTGAATGCATACCTCTTTCATTTCACCTTTTCATCCAAATGAGACTAAACTATAATATACTTGAACAAACATATTAGTCTCATATATACATTTGTCATTAACATCAAAATCTCATAATGGCATTTGTCATTAACACCAAACCAACTTAAGCGGAGCTTGATCTTTCAATCTCCCCCTTTTTGGTGATTGATGACAAATCCATTTATGATAATAGCACATAGGTGAAAATGACCAAATGATATAACATGAAGTGCATAAGAGAAGGTGAAAGCATTATTTGACATATAGATTAAAAATTTTAATTTCGCCCTAATGAATATGTTATCACATTTCTCCCCCATTAGGATTGGCATTTCTATTATGTCTCCCCCATTTGGCATTATCACAATTGTAAATTTCTTTCCCCCACTATCCAAGACTATTATCACAAATTTCAATGCTATTATCACAAATTTCTCCCCCATTTGGCATTAAGCACCAAAAAGAGACAATTATCACAAAATAGCATTGATTATCATTAAAAATAAGGGAAGAATACAAGTTAAGCCATGAAAGGAGATATTTTATCATGAGGAGGTTGATACCAATTGTATTGTTATTATGAGGAGCTTGATATCAATTTGATTCATCATAATATGGTCATGAAGGAATATGAAACTAAATGCAAATGACCAATTGATATCATTTAACATAACTAAAGATATTTGAAACACATTCAAATAATCTTACTTATGAACGCTCCTTGAAGACTTTTGAAGTTTTCTTTGTTTGGTATTTCATACTACTTGATGTTATGCCACTTGAGTTGATACCACTTGTATATAAAACACTTGTAGCATGTGGATCATTTCCTAATTTTGCATTCCAAGTGGCCTTCAAAAGCTTCCTGAAAAACTGACTTACAAATGTCCAATAAATCTGAGAAAAATTATCAGTATAGTTCAATATCTGAGGATCAAAAATCATAATTATAGCTTTCTCAGATTATGAGCCTAATTATAGATACAAAAATCATAAATTAGCTCAAAACATGATTTCTCTGAAATCTGAAAGTCTGAAATTTCAGACTTTTGCATATCACTTAAGCTTATAGAGAGAGAGGAAAATTAATCAAATTCTCTTTATAAATTATGATAAAATTTGACATTGAAGACCAACTATAGAGGATCAATTTTCATTATTGTGGCTGCCTTTGAATCTGAACCCATTGGAAGATACAAAAATCACAAATCGGCTCAGAATAATGGAGGTTCTGAAATTTTCAGCATTTTGCCCAAGAGAGAAAAAGTCACAACTTTTTCAAATTAACTTGAAACATTTTCAAACTTTGCAGATTTGAACTTGATGCTATTTGTGACCTTTTTCAACAGGATTTTTTTTAAAAAATACTTTCCCAATCAAAAGATATGCCTAAATGCGCTTTGAGAGCAAGAGAATGAATTGATTTTGCATCGAAGACATAAAAACTAAACCAATTGGTTTTTCATGGAGTAATTTGCTTCCTTAGCTTCATATGAGTTATAAATACTATTTCAAGCCAAGACACACAAAGAAATCTTGCTCAAATAGCTAAACTCATTATATGCAAGAATAGGTCATTTTGGGTCAATTGAAGTTTTTTGGATGAGATTCAAATGAATATAACTTTTCAATGATTGGTCTTTTGTAAAGGCTTTGAACTAGAGAAATATTTGAAATGACCAACCCTTTGAGTTTTGCATTGAACACTTTTTCAAAAACTCAATAGATTTTGATATAAGGAAATATATCGTTTAATTCAAAAACAAGATCATATAAGATCCTTTTTGAGCCAAATCTTCATTTTGATTTCTAAAATAGAAATTTTTACTCAAAAGGATTTGAAATCATTTAAAATACATAGTTAAGTACTTTTATTTAGTTTTTCACAATTTTAGCCTTTTTAACAAGATTTTTGATTTTTGACCAAAGAGGCTCTTTTGAAAAAGGCAATCTTGCATATCATTTGATTATTACTCCATGAATAGCCAAAGAGAATGAAACACATTCATTCCCAAGAACCATAAATCATTTTTGGGCAAACAAGTAAAATAATTTTCCCAATAGTAATATTTTACCCTTTTTGCTTTAGTAAGCACAAAAGTATTATATACGTTTTTCACAAAGAAAAACTCCCCTGAAATTGTTTTCTCCTCTTGTGTGTGAGGGGGATTCTCCTCTTCTTGTTTTTCTTCTCTTTTCTCATCTCCTCCCTTTTAATCACTTGTGTGAATATACCACTTGTAGATAGAAAAGTCATTTGAAATAGCACTTGGAGGAGGATGATATCATTAGAGGATATACCACTTGTAAAGGTGGATACCACTTGGAAGACAATGATATCATAGGTGAAAGAGCTTGATTAATAGATAAGATTATCTCGGCAAGGAAAATACCAAGTCAAAAGAGTAGATACCACTTGAAAGATAACATCACTTGGAAATCAATGATATCATATATGTGAAGAGCTTGGTTAAGAAATATTTGCTTGCCAAGATGAAAAGGATATCAATCCAAGAGACATCAATTGAAGGAATAAGGATACCACTTAATTTTCAAAACTAAGGGATACCACTTGAAGAAAATGGATGATATCACTTGATAAGATTTGAGTGAAGTATATGTCGATGTCAAGATGACTGAAAGTCTACCACTCTTTTGAGGTAATGCCATTTAATGAAAAGAATCAAATTGAGAGCAAAATGGCATATGGTTTCAATAAATACTTGAGGATAGCTAGCAAGGGTTCACAAGGATCAACTTGACTGAGAGGAGCAAGGGAAATTGGCTGAGGAAATTTAAAATCAAATTTTGAATCGAATCAGCCACTCTCCAGAAATATCGGTAGTACCGCAGTTTCACTGCCGGTAGTTCCGATACCCGGAAGTACCGCATAATGACTGCCGGTAGTTCCGATTTTTCTGGGAGCACCCAAGTGATTGGATTTTTGAGGAGAGGCAAGATATAATGTTGTACATTGCTCCAAGTTTTTCACAAAGAAACATAAACCTCTTATGGAGCATTTCCAACTATATGCCAAGATTAAAACTCTTTTCAAAGTAGTTTTTAACAAATTAAGCTTTCAATTTTTAACAACAAACTCATTTTCAATGAATTCTTCAAGATTGTAAAAATGAGCATTTGAGCTTATATTAAGCATTCAATTACATGTATGAGTTTTAAATACCCTTGAGAGCCAATATGCATCAATAGTTTGGGCTCAAATGGTAAAACTCACTTAAGTGCTAGATTGTGACCACTTAGGTCAACTCAATATTTTGGATGAGTTTCAAAACCAAATAACTTTTGATTGGTTGGCTTTTTGTAAAACTTTTGAATACCAATAATGTTTGAAATAGCCAACTCTATGTTTTTGGTATTGAATACATTTTAAAATTCCTTTTAGAATTGATTTTGGGGAATTTTTGAGTTTAAAACCAAAACAAGATACTAACTAGGTAGTTTTGGGTTGGAAACTCATTTTTACTACAAATAAGTTTTCTAAAACCAAAGACCTTTTTGTAAAACCTTTGAAAAACATTTGTATACATTTTCCAACTAGTTTTTCAAAGATATAATAATAATTTCGAAATTTTTGACTTTTGGCTAAATGGCTCAATTTTGAAAAACAATTCTAGCACTTAATTAATTTGGGCACACTTAGGGATGTGATACACATGAATATAATTTATCACTCCCCCTTAATGTGCCACTAATATCTTGCTCATAATTCACAATAATGAAATTTAAGCACAAGAGCAAGAGCACACCTTTTAAATGATTTTCATGCAATGCAACCTACACAAGGCTAGGGGCTAAATAAATTCAAATGTAGATACTTGTTACCGAGATGGCATAGGTTCATAATATGGCATGATCATCCTCAAGCTTGGCTTCCGTTTTGCTCATGGTGGAATCCACCTCTTCATGAATGAGCCAAGCCTCCAATGCCTCTCCAAGTACCTATTAAGTATTTAAGCAAATTTTGGTACCCACAACTTGGTTGGGTCCATGATTGTTAGTCACAATGTATTTGGGCACCCAAATGGCCCTACCATTTAAATTTTGTGATCTAACATCTTTAGCAAACACATTGCCATTTTTATCTTTCCTAAGCAAATAATGTTCATTAATGAGAGATGGCTTAGGAATGATACCTTTGGGACAATCCTTACTCAAATGTCCCTTTTCCCGGCAATTGTAGCAAGTTTGGCAATTATTTCCTCTTCTTATCTTCTTGCCTTGCTCATTGCCAGTTTGCCTCTTCATTGTTGGATTTTTCTTGTTTTCCACCTTATTGGGGGCACTTAGAGGCGAAGTGACCCGTTTCATTGCAACCATGGCACTTGACATTCTTCGTATGTGTTGCATTGTGCCTTGTTTTGCTATTCTCCTTCTTCTTGGAGATGAAGCCAATACCTCTCTTGTCATTGGATTTTCTTTGACTACCCAATATCTTGTCAAGAGAGGCCCTCCCTTTGTAGCTTTTCTCCAAGTCATTTTTCAAACTTATGACTTGGGCCTTGAGCTCATTATTCTCCTCTACAAGGTTAGTCTCAACAAACATAGAGGATGTGGAAGCATTTATATTTGAGCAACAAGGTAAATCTAGCAAATCATCACAAGATGTAGAAACACTAGTTTTAAATGAATTGCTAGAATTATAAGCTACACATGGCATATCATCTATTAAATCCTCACATGAGGTGGAAACATTGATTTTAGATGAAATGCTAGAGCTAGGAATTACACATGGTATATCATCTAGCAAATTGCATGTAATTCCTATATCCATGCTAGGTTTAGAGTATTCCTTGAAAAGAAGAGACTCATGTTCTTCTTTTAACACATCATAATTATTTTGAAGAGAGACATATTCTTTCTTCAAAACCTTGAATTTAGCTTTTTCCTTTCCAAAAATTCATTAAGCTCTTCTAGCATATCCATCAACTCATCATAAGAAGGTGCATCATCATCATCATCATCATCGAAATTTACCTTCTTTTTACCTTTTGCCATGAAGCATCGAGTTGATGTGGAGGGAATGGTGGACTCTTCATCGTCGGAGTTAGAAGTTGAGCATTCTTCTCCGGACATCCACTCTTGTATGCAATCTTCATCACTTGATGTGGACATCTCATATTTGTCTTGAATTTTAGTCCACATGTCATGAGCGCTATTGAGATTGCATATTTCATTGAACACCTCTACACTCAAAGCACTAAATAAAGCGTTAGTTGCTTGAGCGTCGAGATGTAGGCATTTCTCTTCCTCAATAGTTGGAGCTAGAGGATCCAATGGAGGAGAAAAACCAACATCTATAATCCGCCATATTTTTGGGCTCATGGCCTTAAAATAGCATGTCATGCAGATTTTCCAATTTGCATAATTGGTGCCATCAAATAGAGGTGTGTCATCTAGGTGCACAATTCTACTAGTCGTCATCCTTTATACTCTCTAGGCGGTTAAGCCTAATAAATGAGAGACCAAGCTCTGATACCACTTGTAAGATCGAGGAGGCCGACTAGAGGGGGGTGAATAGGCGGTCTAAAAATTTTCTTCAAATTAATATTAACAATTAAAGAGCTTTTCTATTTGCCTAAACCAAGTATACAATGCGGAAGCTAAATTCAAATTGGTTTAGTACAAATAGTGCCTAAGTCAAATGAATTCGCCTAAGTGCACCAACAATTCTAGCCTAGGTCAATGTTTGCAATTCTAGATTTACAAGCAATCAAAATAATGCTAAGTAAGTAAATTGCTTGAATGTAAAAAGAGCACAAGAAAGCAAACCACAAATGACACGTTCTCTTTTTACCGTGGTGTTCGGAGACTTGCCGGTCTCCCCTAGTTCACGTTGAGGTTAGCCCAAACGAATTGGACCGGCTCCACAAATTAAGCCTTCTACCTCAAATCCACTAGTGGTAGCTCTTCCCCGCTCCGGGTAGGTGAGCTCCAACCTTCACACACACCGGGTCTTCTCACAAGCTTCTTTGAGAAGATCACCGGTCACGACGCCTCCCACGCCGTCTAGGAGTCGGCAAACTCCAAGAGTAACAAGTCAAGTCTCTCACTTGACTCTCACCACGTGCAACGAATGCATAAGCTCAATACGGACACAAAGTCCTCCTCTAGATGCAACACATGCACTCTAGATCACCTCTCCTCTCTCACAAAGTGCAACACATGCACAATTGAGTGGAGAGCCTCACACTAGCTCAAAAGAGTGAAATGGAGTCCCTAAAACCTTACCCCAACCGGCCACAATGGAGTATTTATAGCCCTCACCTCAAAACTAGCCGTTGGAGTCAAAAACAGGATTCTGCGGTACTACCGCTGCTATAGGACCGGTACTACCGTTCCCCACCATAACGGCTAGAAAAATAGCCGTTAGTCAGCCATTTGTGGTACTACCGTAGTTATAAAATGCGGTACTACCGTTCTGCGGTAGTACCGGGAAGTCGGCGCGGTACTTCCGCTTCAGCACAGACAGCACTCAGAAAAACGGTCATAACTTTTGACTCCGATGTCGGAATTGAGTGATCTTGGACTCTATGGAAAGCTTATTCAAAGGGCTACACAACCCATCTACTTGCATGATCTCAAACACATTATATCAATGCAGAAATCAAAAGAGATCCAAAAGAGTCACTCTCATGGTCTATGTCCAAAGGGAATAGCACTAAACGATTTTAGACCATGCCAAGGGATAATACATGATCTCCAACTTTTGCAAAACACATTTGCAAACTTAGATCATGTCACAAGGAGTAGGTACATGGACTTCAACCTTTTACAAAACACATTTGCAAAGTATAGTCACATGTTACAAGGATTTGCCACATGAGTTTCAACCATTTGCAAAACACATTCGCAAATGTAAGCCTCATGCCAAGATGAGCTAGAGCAAGTGAGGTTGAGCTATCAACACATGATGAGACTCAAACTACTAGACATGACCCCTCTTAATAGTACGGCAACCTATACTAGCAATCCGGTCTTTCAACCAAACACCAAGACCGGTAAAAGACTAGGAACACATCCTTAGCCCTAGCTAGTCATACCTTTGCCTTGGGTCATCATCTCGATATGCATCAACTCATGATGCATCCTTCTCATCAACTCCATCAACACATGATGGTTTTCCTTGACTTGATCAACACATGATCATGCATCAACTCATGACACATGTTCTTCTTCTTTGATAGCCTTCAACTCATGAAGCTAACTTCTTCTTGATCTTGACTTGATATTCTTCAACCTATGAAGTCATCGCAAGTCATCCTCATTTGTTGAACCTAACCTATTCATCCAACTCATGAAAAAATGTTAGTCCACAAAACAATTGTCATCAATTACCAAAACTCACCATTAACTTATAATGGAGGGACTAGATTCTCAATCTTTCCCTTTTGGTAATTGGTGACATTCTCAACAAATAATGAGATAATAAATTGAATATGAAATCATTTTAATTCAAAGTGCGGTACTACCGCCGTTGTAACTTCCGGTACTACCGCTCTGCGGTAGTTCCGCAAAGTCGGCGCGGTAGTTCCGCTTGAGCCGGAACCAAACTTGGCGCTCTCTGGAAAAAAGGTTCCGCTCTACCTCCGGAGCTTCCGGACTCCGGAAGTACCGCTCTATACTGCGGTACTACCGCAACCTGCGGTAGTTCCGGCGTTCAAATCGCCGGTACTTCCGATCCCGCGAAAACTCAAATGCATCCGGAGGGTGCTCTCTGGAAAAATGGATCCGCTCGAAAACCGGATCTTCCGCTCACCGGTACTACCGCTTCAGGGCGCGGAACTACCGCTCTCCGGTAGTTCCGACGTTCAAACCTGCGGTACTACCGCTCGTCCAGACAGAGCACAACTTTGTTTTGAAATTGATTTTTGATGAATGCATGATCCTAGTTTGATCCCAATATATGTATAAAAGGAAATATGGATCAATACTAGTGAAACTCCAAAACATAGAGAGAGAGCTCCCCCTAAATGTGTGCATACAAATCTATATGAAGAAAAACATATGCACGTATTCATTTGAACTATTTGAGGAGTTCAATCTATATTTTGGATCTAAGAAATGCATTAGCATATGAGAAAGTGATTTTGAATGCATACCTCTTTCATTTCACCTTTTCATCCAAATGAGACTAAACTATAATATACTTGAACAAACATATTAGTCTCATATATACATTTGTCATTAACATCAAAATCACATAATGGCATTTGTCATTAACACCAAAACCAACTTAAACGGAGCTT
Source organism: Dendrocalamus latiflorus (assembly GCA_017311315.1). Classification (NCBI taxonomy): domain Eukaryota; kingdom Viridiplantae; phylum Streptophyta; class Magnoliopsida; order Poales; family Poaceae; genus Dendrocalamus; species Dendrocalamus latiflorus. Next base: position 18,722,757 of record CM029623.1, read on the forward strand.
GATCTTTCAACTAACCTTGTAGAGGAGAATAATGAGCTCAAGGTTCAAGTCACAACTTTGAGAAATAACTTAGAGAAAAGCTACAAAAGGAAGGCTTCTCTTAATAAAATATTGGGTAGTCAAAGAAATTCAAATGACAAGAGAGGTATCGGTTTCAATTCCAAGAAAAAGGTGAAGAGCATCCCAAAGCAATTTAAAAATCAAGTTAACAAAGTTAAATGCTTTGGATGCAACAGGAAGAGCCACTTCACCTCAGTGTGCCCCAACAAGGTGGATGACAAACAAAAGTCATCAAAGAAGAGGCAAAACGGCAATAAGCAAGACATGAAGATAAGAAGAGGTGTAAATTGCCAAATTGGCTACAATTACAGAAAAGGGATATTTTTTTAGTAAGGATTGTTTCAAAGGTATCATTTCTAAGCCATCTCTTGTTAATGAACGCTATTTGCTTAGGAAAGACAAATATGGCAATGCGTTTGCTAAAAATGTTAGTTCACAAAAATTCAATGTTAGGGCCATCTGGGTGCCCAAATCTATTGTGGCCAATATTTATGGACCCAACCAAATTTTGGGTACCAAAATGCGTTTAAATGCTTAATAGGTACTTGAAGAGGCATTGGAAGCTTGCTTTATTCATGAAGAGGTGAATCCCACCATATGCAAAATTAGAGCCAAGCTTAAGGATGATTAAGCCACATCATGAACCAATGGCATCTCAGTAATAAATATCTATACTTGATGTATTTAGCCCTAAACCTTGTGTAGGCTGTACTACATGAAAATCATTCAAAGGGGTCGCTCTTGCTCTTGTCCTAAAAGTTTATTATTATAACCATGAGCAAGATAAAAGTGGCACTTTAAGAGGGAGTTCTAACTCATATTTATGTATATCACATCTCTAAGTGTGCCCAGATAAATTAAGTACTAGTATTGTTTTTGAAAATTAAGTCATTTAGCCCAAAAGTCAAAATTATGAAATTATTAGTATATCTTTGACAAAACTAGTTGTAAAATGTATAAAAATGCATTTCAAATGTTTTCCAAAGGTTTTGGCTTTAGAAAAACTTATTTCAAGTAAAATTGAGTTTCTAACCCAAAACTAGCAATATAGTATCTTTGTTTTGGCTTTAAACTAAAAAATTAGCCAAAATCAATTCTAAAAGTAATTTAAAAAAGTGTTCAATACCAAAAATCTAGAGTGTGCTATTTCAAATACTATTGGTATTCAAAAGTTTTCCAAAAGGCCAACTAATCAAAAGTTATGTGGTTTTGAAATTCATCCAAAATCCTAAGTTAACCTAAGTGGTCACAATCTAGCACTTGAGTGAGTTTTGCCATTTGAGCTAAAGTAATTGATATATATATATATATATATATATATATATATATATATATATATATATATATATATATATATATATTGGTTCATAAGAGTATTTACAATTCACACATAAAATTTAATGCTTAAAATTACCCTCTAACACTTATTTTTGCAATCCTGAAGATTTCATTGAAAATGAGTTGGTTTTTAAAAATGAAAGTTTAATTTGTTAAAATCTATATTCAAAAGATTTTCAATGTTGACATATAGTTAGAAGTGCTCCACAAGTGGTATAAGTTTCTTCGTGAAAGACTTCGGGGCAAGGTACAACATTATATTAACTCTCCTCAAAATTCCAATCCTTGATGTGCTTCTAGAAAAATCAGAACTACCGCTGCACATTCTATGATACTTCCGTCTTCTGGAACTACCGACAGTGAAACTATGGTACTACCGATTTCTCCAAAAAAATGGCTAATTTGATTCAAAACCTGTTGATTTTAATTCTATCAGCCATTCCTTTTGCTCCTCGAAGTCAAGTTGATCTTTGTTATCATTGCTAGCTACCATCGAGTAATCTGTTGATCCATATGCCATTTTGATCCTTTTGTGATACTCTTTTATCATAAAATAGCATTTTTTTCTAAGAGTGGTAGACTTTTGATCATCTTGACCTTGGTATGAGTTTTATTCTTGTCTTTACAAGTGATATCATCTTTTCTTTTTCAAAGCGGTATCAAATCTTTCTTCCTACTGAGCAAAAACTTTTCTTAACAAAGCTCTTCCATATAATATCTTTCAAGTGGTATTCATTCTTGCAAGTGGTATATCTCTCCTAAATGATATTCTCTCAAATGGTATTATCCTCTTCTCTCAAGTGGTGTTTCAAGTGATATTTTCTTACAAGTGGTATTCCCTACAAGTTTCATCAAGTGAAAATGAATGAAGATCCTTCAAAGGTATGGGATACTAGTTGATCATATGAATGGCATCAAGTTTTCACAAGTGGAATCAAGCACACTTAGTGTCATGTATGCTCTTAAAATGGTATCAAGTCTTTACAAATGGATTTGATCATATTTGATATCATATAAACTCATGAGTGGTATCTAGTCTCTACAATTGGAATTAATGACTTGGTATCATTCATGATTACAAGTGGTATTTCCAGAAATGATATCTAATGTCATCATAAGTGGTATAAAGGTCAAAGTAGTATATGCCTTTTATGGAAAAAGATAGAAAACCATAAAAGATTAAAAGGCACCAAGTATGGACAAAAGACCTATAAGTGGTTCCTATTATGGACAAAAGGTTTATAATTGGTATCTTTAATATTTGGTGCTAGATAACATAAGGAGAGAAATGTTAAACAAAAGTGAAAAGATATGAAAAGAGAACTAAAACAAAAAGGAGGAGAATCCTTTGTGTGTCAAAAGGGAAGAAGAAAGAAATGCCAAGAGGAACCTTTGTATAAGAGGGAGTTTTTCTTTGTAAAAATCCTAAATAGTATTTTGGGCTTACTAATGCAAAAATAGTAAAATATTAATATTGAGAAAACTATTTCACCTATTTGCCCAAAATATTTTATGGATCTTGTGAATGAATGTGTTTCATTCTCATTTACTTCATTTGGTATTCATGAAGTGAAAATTGGTTTTTAAGCTATAGTTGAAAAATCATTCTCTCTTATGCTTTCGAAGTGCATTTTTAGCATAAATTTGAATGGAGACTCCCTTTTTCAAAAAAATTCTTGTTTGAAAAGTTTCTTAGGAGTCCAAAGTTCTTTGCTGCAAAAATTAAAAGCTTTTCAACTACATTTGAGAAAGTTATGTACTTTTCTCATTTTGACAAAATACTGAAATTTCACAACTTTGCATTGTTTTCAGTACTTTTGTGTTTTTCACATCTTTCAGTGTGTTCATAATCTAAGAAAGGCATAATAATAACTTTTGATCCCTATTATTGACCTATACTGATAAATTTTCTTAGATTCATTGGACATCCGTAGGTCAAATTTTTCAGCTAGCTTTTGAAGCTAAATTAAAATGTCAAATTTTTGAAAATCTGAAACTTCAAATTGGAGGATGCTCCAAATGCTACAGGTGGTATCCAATGTCAAAAAGGGGGAAAACTTCAAAAGCCTTCAAAGAGCTCTCGTGAGTAAGTTTATTGGAATATGTTTCAAATATCTTTTCATTTAGTTACCTAAGATTCCCTCTTGGTCACATATATTTATTTCATACTCTTTATGACCAAATTACATTAAATCAATTGGTATTAAGCTCAAATGTTGGAACATCTCTATTTTGGCTAAATTTGTGTTTTCCTTGATTTTTGATGTTAAATGCCAAATGGGGGAGAAGTGTGAATAATAGCATGGATTTTAAAGTGTATAATTCCAAAAAGGCAGATATTAACTTTGATACTAAAAAGGGAAATGGCCTAGGGTTTCCCCCATGGCCTGTATCGTATATATATATATCCACATGGGGAGTGTTTTTACAGTAATACCCTTACATCTGAACATCCCCCTCAGGGGCACTTTCATCATTATACATGTCCCATTTCAGGCCTAACATTCCCCTAACAGGCCTGCTGGGCTTAGGTGGGGGCCACCCCTACAACAGGAGCCTCTCATGGTGAAGGGCTTCATGGGCCGAAGCCATGTTGCCGAGCCCTTTGGCCCCCTCCGTCCCTGCAGCCTGTGAGCTTTCCCGACGTTTGGCGGAGCCTTATTGCTTGGTGCAGTGTTCGCCTCGCCGCGAGGGTATAGCGCTGGGCGGGCTGGCGAAGACAAACCTCGCGGCCCTATAGTGGCAAGGTCGAGGTTACCGTCGGAGTCGAGGTCGAAGTCGTGCTCGTGTCGGCGGGGCCGCCTGGCTGCCCGGGCCACCCGCGACCGTGGCTCCCTTGGCGGTGGAGTCAAAGTTGGCGCGGAGATAATCCTCGCGCCACAAAATTCTCCTGGTCCGACGCCAGCATGGTCGGGTGGTTCCACAGTCCGGTAGTGCGCCTTAATGGCTCCTGGGATCGCACCAACCCCTGAGCTGTCAGGGACAGGCTGCTGCAGTCGTGCGCGCTGCCCCGTCGGGAGTATACACGTGGCGGGCCGTGATTGGTGCACCGTGGGCTGTCAGCAGTCGTGCGACCGCGGCCGTTTGCCCCTTCCCCAGCGGGGTGGGACACGTGGCAGGGTGCTGTGGACGTACCGTGCACTGTCTGGTAGTTTGCATTTACGCCTGTTCGCCTGCTGGCGGCCGCGCTCACTGGTCACGAGGAGCCAAACCACTGGGCGGTCGCTGTCTACAGTCGCGTCGCTTGGAGTGCCACTGGTTGAGTTTCCCGTCGGCCCGAGGTGCGGCGAGTATATATGCGTCGCTTTCTTGCATCGTCCTTCATAAAGCCACGGCTGGACTGATCTTGGTTTCGAGAATAGGCTGCCTCTGTTCATCTGCATTCTTTGAAAGGTATGTCTTATAAAAGGGTTAACGCTGGTGGGCACGGTCACAGAATGTTGATGAACAGGAGGATGCCTATTCTCGAGTTTCGAAAAAGACTTATCTTGGACTCAACGTCGGGCTCTGCGGCCCGCCGGGTACGCTCTGCTGCTTCATGCAGTTATCCTGACAAATAGGCCTACTTTTGTTCATCTGCGTTTGATGATTGTGTCTTCTGGCGCCAATATCAGCAAGCGTTGGCGAACAAAAGGCAACCTGCTTGTGAGGAACGTCGAAGCTTTTTGTAGGATGGCCATCACGCTCCTCAATCATTGGGGGTACGGGGGTTGGACCCCCGCTAGCCGCGGCCGGAAGGTTGTGCGGACTTCGGAGTCACAGTGGCTTCTGACATCGCCGTGTGAGCTTGACCTGGGTAGGCTCCGAAGTCTTCGCGCGGTCTTGGGAACGCGGGGCTAGATGTTATCACGCAGCTCGAGGACGGTGCCTGATGGCGATCGCAGGCTGGGCCGACGCCTACTTTGCTCCGCACCACCTCGCCCATCGGGGGCTGTGCGGAGCTATCAGGGCGGGGTGGGCTTCGGCCTTGTCGCACAGATCTGCGATGTTGCCGCAAGGCCCCCCCACCCCGCAGGGGTGGGGCCAAAATCGACGTCGGAGTCTTGTTGCTGAAGCGGAGATCCCGTTGAAGTTGTCGTCGAGGTTGCTTGGCCCATGGCTTCTTGTTGCTGTATTGACGGTCCCAAAAACCGCACCGACACGTGCCGGAGGATGCGCCGCGCCCCGTGACCTGCATTTACTCCCCCAGGCACCAACACGTGGCGGGACACTATTGGCGCGTCGTGCGCTATCAGGCTTTTGCACGACTACGATCGTGCGCGACGCACGTGGGCGGCCACGACGCCTCGGCTTCAACCGTGGGTAGGCGGGCGGTTCACCTCCCGTCGGCTACACTTATCGGCGGTGCGGGAGAAGAAGAGGCTTTAAATAATCCCCTCGGTACCATATCGGCTTCTCCTTCGCACGCTTTCAGTCCTTCGCCTTGTCTCCTGCTCCTTTTGCTTTTCTTGCCAGCGCGCTACCCCACCGTCGTTCAGCTCCCGGACAACGATGGCGCACGGTGATGAACATGCTCAGATGGTCGGCGAGCCCGCCATCTCCCAGCGGTCCTCGCCGCTTGAGGTGGAGTACACGCTCGAGGGGCGCGACCTGACGGCGGTAAACAAATGGTGGGTGGCGACGGAGAAGAAGGAGGGCCCGTATTCCGGCGTCTTGGGCCCAACGCTCATGACAGAGGAGATGATCCGTACGCTGCTGCGTGAGGGGAAGCTGTCGGACCGCTAGGCGGTGCTTCTACCTGCTAGTGACGAGGCAGAACCGCGACCTAGGGAGTCAGAAGAGATCATCTTCGTCGCCTACTTCGACGCCGGGCTTCGCATCCCGGCCGCCATGATCGTTGGCGATGTGCTGTGGACCTTCGGGCTGGAGTTGGCTCAACTGACTCCGAATGCGCTGGCCCGCCTTGCTGTGTACAGCTGGGCCTTGCACACGAAGGCGTGCTGGCCCAGCGCCTCGATGTTTGCATACCTGCACGATGCTCGGTGCCAGCCGAAGGAGCGAAAGGACGGGACACTATCCAAGTTCGGCAGTGTCAACTTCATCCTGCGGTCGCCGTGCGGGAAGATTTTCCCCACGAACTCAACCCGAGTGAAGTAGGAACCTAACTGGATGAAACGGTTGTTTTACCACCGCGTGGCGAGTGGTAGCGGCCTCGAGTGCTCAGGCCGGCCGATGGCGTTCAACACCATGTCCAACATAACGCTCGACCTCGAGGACAAGCAAAGGGCGCGAAGGCTCGTGGGGATCACCGCCCGCTTCAACATGCACGACCTTGCCGAGGAGTTTGTTATGTATGGCGTGTCGCCGCTCACCCATGAATGGCGTATCACTGTTGGGAAACTTCGGTGGGACAACGTTCGCCCTTCCGTGTCCTTGCTGCCGGCACCCTCCGGCCCTCGTAAGTCTTGGCGGTGTACCTTTTTCCACTTTTGTCCAAAGTGCCGTCTTTAACCTCGCCTCTTGTCGTGTATAGGGGTTCGCCTTGAGGACGTGGAACACGCGGTGAGCATGTTCCTCGGGGCGTATACGGCCAGGGAGCATGACTTGTGCGCAGCTACAACCTCAGAGGCGGAGCTGGGGCAGATAAATCGCGCGTGTGATGCCCTCGGCATTCGCGTGCCGGAGCGCACCCCTCTAGCCTCGACTCAGACTCGCCATCGGGATGACGGTGCCAGAGGGAAAAAGGTGCCGTCACGTGGGAAGGCTCATACTTCTGCGGCCGCGCCCGGCGCGGTGGCTGCCGTCACTCCCGTCGATGCAGCAGGCGCTGAGTCCGATTCGGCGAAGTATGCCGACTCGGATATGGAGACGAGCACGGATGATGGAGGAGAGGGGTCCCCGGACGGTGCTAGAGACCGGGAGTGCACCATGGATGATCGGGAAGGGGAGGCTTCGTCGCTCGCGGTGATCGCCGAGGTGGGGCTGACGTCCGCTGGCGACACAGGAGCGGAGTCCTTGCCTGCGGCAACGACGGTGTCAAAGCTGCCCTCCGCAGGCGTTGATGGCGCGGGGCTTCCGCCCATGGTGGCTATCAAGGCGGAGCTACCCCCCGTGGAGGTTACTAGAGTGGGGCCCCCACCCACGAGCGCTGCTGCTGTGGCGCCCCCTCCTACGGCGATTGCTGAGGCGGGGTCCTTGCCTTCTTCGCCTAAGGCGAAGCGGCCACGCTTATGCTCGGCCCCTCATCGGACTTCGAGGGGGTTCGTCGTGGCGGCCTGTGTTGGGAGCTTGTGGGACTCCGACTCCGATGCCGAAGCCCACAGGTCCAGCGTCCCACCAGCCCCTTCCCGGGCCGTGGCGACCGAGGCGCGGGAGCTGCCAGGGTTAGACCCCGATACGGAGATTTCCCGGCCCGCAGGGTCGGCGCCATCCGAGGGGGCCGGCGCCCCTGTTATCCCGTCCGAGGCTGGGGGGACGCCCCGGCAAAGTCCACCGTCTGCCACCGAGGGTAGACTTCCTTGGCATATATTGGCATAGCTTTGCCGTGCTCTAGTAGGACTCTGACTGGTACGTCTTTTCTTGCAGCGGCACTCATCCCGGAGGACGGGCGATCCCTGGGGCGCGGGGACATTCCTTTGGGAGGGGTGTCCGACGCTCCCGAGACTACCGCCGCGAACGTCGCGCGCCCAAGCTTAACAGACTTCGTCCCTCTGCCGGAAACGTGGGGGCGTGGCGCAGGGTTGCGGACGACGCAACCACAAGTGTTGATCAGCGTGCGCTGCTAACCTATGGGACGGAGCACCTTGGGGACGCACTGGAGGTGTCGGGAGTGAGAGTGAGTATCTGATCTCGTAACGGTATGTGGCCTTTTAGAAGTTTGCTGACCACTTTGCCGTATAGACCCTCGTCCTGGCCCAGACGTTGCAGGCGGCTCACGCCCGCGAGCGGGGGGTGCTAGAGGACCGGTTGCGGGCCGCCAAAGAGGCTTTGCGCGTAGCCGAGGGGACGCACTCCGCCAAGGACGACCGCATCCGCCGCTTAGAAGCAAAGTGCGCGGAGATGATGTCGCATGCCGAAGCACTCATGGCAGCTGCGCGGCTGTCGTCCACAGAGGCAGTGCAGAAAGAAGTTGCGGAGGAGCGGGATGCCTACTCCAACAAATCACCGCACTTGAGAGGGAGAAGAGCGAACTCGCTGCGTCTTTAGCGGAGCGGGACCGGACGTTGGGTGATGCTTCGGTGGCTGCGTGGGATGCCATGCTGGCCCTAGAGGGCACCCTTGAAGATCTTATCGCCAAAGTGCCGCCCGCTCCTTTGGGCCCGAGGAGCTGTCACAAACGCTTCGGCGGATCGGGGATGTAGCCGACCTCGCACACAGTGCCACGACGTCCTTCAGCAACCATTACTCCTATGTGATGTCATGCTTGGTGTGCACGCTCCTGCGACACCGGGGTTGCCAGCACGTCGATGGGCTGGCCGACTCTCAACTGGAGATGCCAACTGGGGCCGGAGTGATGTCCGGCGCTGTGTGCACCGTTCACCGTGCCGTGCAGTTCTTCCACGAGCGGATTTGGGAGTACATCGGGGAGGCTTCGGCGGACTATGCGCCAATACGGCAACCTCGGCCAGTGGCTCGACGAGGTCCCGCGGCGCGACGAAGGTGGTACCAAGGCCTCGGGGGGTGATGCGAACCCACAGGTGTGACGCCGGGGTTCTCGTGTGTTGGCGTGCGTTGTAACACGCCTTTTTCTTATGAATAAAGTAGAAGGTGCCTCACCAATGTTCTGACTTGTGTGCCCCCATGTCCCGGGCAGCTACCCGACCGGGACCGACTGCCAGTTTCTGACCTTGTGGCCCGACGGCGTCTTCGACGCTGGCGGAGGGCCAAGGAGTCGCTGGATTTTTAGGCAGGCCGGGTTTTTTCGAGCGAAGTCTCGGTGCGCACGCGCATTAAGGAGGAGCCTGCCGAGTAGCGATTTCGGGCATCCAAGGGTACTTGTACACCTTTATTGCGTTCCTTTGTAAACATGTTCCGGTGAATACAAAAAGAGGGAGTTTTTGTTGGAACATGTCGCATGCACCTTCGCCCCTTCTTATGACCACGCTGGGTAAGCTCGTGAGACTATGCCCCACCCTCACTTGCACGCTAGATAGGCTTCCGCATGCTCTGGTGCCTGGTCGAGGTAGACGCGCGAGCGCTCTGTCCCCTACCCTTTGAAGTGGTGGCAGCGGAGCTGGCGCCTAGTCGAGGTAGACGCGCGAGCGCTCCGTCCCCTACCCTTCGAAGTGGTGGCAGCGGAGCTGGTGCCTAGTCAAGGTAGATGCGCGAGCGCTTCGTCCCCTGCCCTTCGAAGTGGTGGCAGCGGAGCTGGCGCCTAGTCGAGGTAGACGCGCGAGCGCTCCGTCCCCTACCCTTCGAAGTGGTGGCAGTGGAGCTGGCGCCTAGTCAAGGTAGATGCACGAGCGTTCCGTCCCCTACCCTTCGAAGCGGTGGCAGCGAAGGTGGCGCCTAGTCGAGGTAGACGCGCGAGCAAGCCTCTGCTGCAACTTCACAGAGCCCCGTGTATTGCGCACGGAGGCAAGCCTCTACTGCGTCTCGTGCTAACTCTGCGAGGCGCACAGAGTTACTCCGTAGGGTGTGTGCGGAGGCGGACCTCGACGCTACGTCTTATTTATACTCCGTAGAGTGCGTGCGGAGGCGGACCTCAACGCTACGTCTTATTTATACTCCGTAGAGTGCGTGCGGAGGCGTCCCCCCACATGTATTTGTTTATACTCATACCTGCATTTCTGTTCACGGAGAGTGCCGCGCGAACGCGTGTCTTTGTTTATACTCATACCCGCGTTTTTGTTCGCAGAGAGTGCGCGCGGGAACGCGTGTCTTTGTTTATACTCATACCCGCGTTTTTGTTCGCAGAGAGTGCGCGCGCGAATGCGTGTCTTTGTTTATACTCATACCCGCGTTTTTGTTCGCGGAGAGTGCGCGCGCGAACGCGTGTCTTTGTTTATACTCATATCCACGTTTTTGTTCGCGGAGAGTGCGTGCGCGAACGCGTGTCTTTGTTTATACTCATACCCACGTTTTTGTTCGCAGAGAGTCCGCGCGCGAACGCGTGTCTTTGTTTATACTCATATACGCGTTTTTGTTCATGGAGAGGGCGCGTGCGAACGCGTGTCTTTGTTTATACTCATACCCGCGTTTTTGTTCACAGAGAATGCGCGCACGAACGCATGTCTTTGTTTATACTCATACTCGCGTTTTTGTTCGTGGAGAGTGTGCGCGCGAACGTGTGTCTTTGTTTATAATCATGGAGAGAACGCGCGGAGGCGAGCTTCCGCGCGTTTTTTTGAAAACGGCGAGACGAGTTTGGCAAATGGTGAACTTTATTGAATTCCCGTTTGTGCGGGTGAGCAATTACAAAAGACGAAGGTACTAACCACTCATCGCTCGGGGGCGGGCACGGTGGAAGACTGAAAGCTTCTACTGCTGGGACAATCCACGTGGGAGGTTGTCGAGGTGCTTCCTGGGGCCACCGGGGATCCTCACGCTTTGGTGCCCGGCCTAGGCGTTTCGTTGAACCTTGTGGTGTGGACCTCTGGTGCCGATCTCTATGCGCCGAGCCATATCCTGGTCGCCGTGGACGGTGATGATGGCCTGCGGTCCGGGGAGCTTCACGCATAGGAAGCCGTGATGCGGCACTGCTCCGAAGGAGTTGACGGTTGGTCGTCCCAATATGGCATTGTAGGGGTACAAGATGTCGACGACGTCGAAGGTGACGTCTTCGCTCCTTACATTGTCATCCCGGCCAAAGGAGACCTACAGGCATATCTGGCCCAGCGCCCGCAAGGGCTGACCTCTGAAACCCTGCAGCGGGATTCCCGAGGGGCCCAACCGACTTCGGGGGATCCCCATTTGGTCGAAGGCCGATGCAAACAAGATGTTCACGGAGCTTCCGCCATCAACCAGGACGCGCCTAACGTCGCATCCCGCGATGGCAACCCGGACGACCAGGGGATCTTGATGAGGGAACTCCACACCCTGAGCGTCGGCGGGCGTGAAGGTGATCTCGTGCTGCGCCCAGTCCGGCGGTGCCTACGCCGAGTATGTCGCTATGTGGTGTAGCATCCTCGCGTAGGCCTTCCGCTGCCGCGCTGAGGCGAACTCCAGCGAGGAGGCCCCGGAGATGACGTTTATGATCCTGCGCTGGGCTCCCTCTGGGGCTTACAGCTGCAGCCTGCAGGAGGCCCTCCCGAGGTTGTTGTATATGAGCCTGAATCCGTAGGGGACCCTCCTGGGGCTGCTTCCCTTGGTCTTGAATCCGTATGGGGACTTCCAGGGGCTGTTGGACGTGGGCCACGACGGGCGAACGCGCCTCAAGGTTCCTATCCCTGATGACGCTTTGTCGAAGTGCCGCGATGGTGGTGCACGCACGCGTGTCGTGGCTGCCATGACCATGGACCTCGCACCACTGCCCGTGGTGCTGGTCATCGTACTCTCTGCGGCCTTTATCATCACGACCTCGACCGCACCCCCACCCTCTGCCCCGGCGTCCTCTATCACCGCGACCAGCGGGGGTGTTGTCTTTGGAGCCGCCCTCGATGTCAAAGACATAACAGGGTCTCCGAGACTTCTGTTGGCCGTGTTTGGGCTTGTCGCCCGACGACTCCTTTTGCTAGGTATCCTTTCGTTCGGAGGCATCCTTCGATGGCTCTTGCTTGCGCTTACCTTTCGAAGAGCCCTCCTTCGGCGAGTCTTCGTTTTTCGCTGAGCACTCCGCCTGATTGGTGTTGGAGTCATTACCCTATCGCCGTCGCGCGTCTTCTTCCGCTCTGGCGTACTCCTCCATCTTGTCGAAGAGCTTCGCCACCGTCTTGATTGGCTTCTGGGCATTGTATTCGGCCAGCGGCCCCGGGCGAAGACCCTATACTGCTGCGTTGATGATGGTTGTCTCATTGACATCCTTAACCTAGCAACGTACCTTCGCGAAACGCTTGAAGTAATCCCGGAGCATCTCCGAGGGTTTTTGCTTGACCGCGAAGAGCTGATCTGCGTTGACCCGCTCGACATAGTTCCCTTGGAAGTTATTATAAAGGCGGTCGCGGATCTACTCCCATGCGTAGATGGAGTTTGGCTCTATGGTAAAAAACCAAGAGAGCGCCACTCCCTGCAACGCGAGGGGGAGTCCTTTTGCTTTTGTGGTGTCGTCTCCGCCAGCGGCTTCGATGGCGGTCTCGTACACCCGCACGAACTCCCAAGGGTCCGTGTCGCCCTTGTACGGCTCGATGGCGCTGGGGAACTTAAAGTCCTCCGGCCATGCCGCCTGCTGCAGGCCTGTGGAGAGTGGGGACTCCGGGTCCACGCGTCGCAGTGGGACGCGGCTGGACGTGGGGGCGTCGCGGCTATCTGCCCTCTCCAGCGCAGGAGCGGACCCACAGGGTATGCCGGGTGGGCCACGGCATACCCTGCGGTCTCTGCTGCCCGATCTGTACGCCTGTTGCAGCTTGCGATCCCCTATTGCCTCTCATTGCCATCTCGATGTATTCAGTTAATTGGGCTTTACTTTGCTACTGGCTGTTTTAAGGATTCGAGGACGTCCCTTATTACTTGGAAGTTGGATCACATGTATGGGATTAGCTTGTTGATGTTGTTACGTTTTCATCTAAATGCATAGATTAATTTCATCACTCTATTCTATGCATTTCTAGTTACAATGTTTTCTGTAAGAATAGAACGAACATATCAAGACACATGTAGTAGTTCATAATGTAGAGGTGGCAATGTGGCCTAACAATACACGAATTGGTAGTAGGGAGGCATTAACCTGTATGAGCTCGTGGATGATTCATAAAAAAAATCCTGTATCGCATCAGATGAGAGTCCTGTAAAAAAGCTGTATTATGTAGTGGTTGTTCTTCTCATGCATATATCTTTTAGTGTTGAAGTACCTGCTGAATTGCTGACTTGACTGAAACTGGTTTTAACATTCAGTGCTCTATCATCATAGGAACCTGGTTAAGTTTCTTTACAGCGATATTAGGTATGTATATTTGGAAGCTAGGAATATGTGATGTCTAATATGTCCCCCATGTTCCTTTTCTGAAGCTCCATGTGTGTAAATTCTTCATGAAATTATGATGATCAACATATGTTAGTATTTCAACTACAGCCAATGTAGCGTTGTTGAAATTATTAACTTTGCTACTATTTGTTAGTTTAATCAATTAATCTAATAGTTGTTTTGTCCTTCTGTAATTTTGCATTCTTGCCAGTGCCAATCTTGCTTTTTATCCTGTAATTCTTTTCTTTTGTCTAGACCCAAAGAAAAGAGAGATTCTTATTTTGTAGTGGCTCTGAAAGAGCAATGTCGTTAATGTAACATAATTACAAGGGTAGAGGAACCAATTTGTGTCTATTATGTATAATCATAACTCTACAAGAAATTATTCCACCTTGTGATAGAAAATAAAAGATACAAGGTAGTACATTAGAGATAAACAGACGAAAAATCTGAAGTCTGTAACATGATTATTAGCTGTAAAGCCTTTTTCCAAATCATGTCCTTTGTTGCCAAGAAAATGATTATTTGCTCTGGCAAATCTTGTAAAGTTTTTTGATGGAAACTTTTGGAGTCAGCTTATCTCTTCACTGTTTCATTTTTTCCAGTGATCAAAATTTTTCTGAAGGGACAATGGGCTGTACCTCGCAAACAGTACTTGTATGTCACAAATCACTCATATAAAGTATGCCAGAATCTTGGTCAAGATCAATGTATAGAAGACAGATAGCAAAGTGTAGGCCAAAAAAGTCAGACAAGTAGTATTGTAAGTCTCTTTTATGTATATTTGAGACTATTAGTATGGTGTTTGAAATATTTATATTGTAATTTGTGCAAGTTTCCAACTTAATTCTTGAATTTAAGACTTATCATATTATTTAGTGCCTGTATACTGAATTACGATGCAAATTTTACTATTATTTACCGAATTGGCAAATGGTTTTACTGAATTGCATATGAAAATTTTTGGTGCGGCATACCCTTTGGTAAAATCTTGGGTCCACCACTGCTCCGGCGTGGGCTCCGATGTGACCAACTGTGGGGTCTGCTGGCTCCGAGCCTCTTGCATGTCCCTCACGGCCCCGCAGAGATCCGCTAGCTCCCGCTGAAACGCATTGAGGGCCGCCAGTAGGGTATGTTGTAGGGGTGGCCCCCACCTAAGCCCAGCAGGCCTGTTGAGGGAGTGTAAGGCCCAAAATGGGACATGTATAGTGACATAGGTACCCCTGAGGGAAGTGCTCATGTGTAAGTGTATAATTGTAAAGGCACTCCTCATGTGGATGTATGTAAGAGATAGGCCATGGGGGAAAGAGGCCTAAGCCATTCATTTACTCAACTCTCCACTACTACACTCTCTCTGTTTGGTCTGTAACCCCAACAGTTAGCGCCGTCCGTGGGGAGGACAAGAGCAAGCCTTCAGGTCTGAAGGAGGATGGCACCAAAGAAAGCTTCACCGTCGGCGGCGAAGAAGAAGGTGGAGGCGGCGAAGTCTCGCATCAGCACTAGGGCTTCGGCTTTAGCAGCGGTAGGTACGAGCGGTGGTGCAGGTGCGACCGCCAACCCCGCCATTGACGCGATGACCGACCCCGCCACCGACGCGACGACCAACCCCGTCAGCGACGCAACGCCAGACCCCACCAGCATCGCCCCAACGGCCAACGCCGACGGCGGCAGCGCAGGCGCACCCGTTTTTTCACCCGTCGCAGAGGCGGCGAATGGCCCCAGCGGCAACGCGAACCTCGTCACTGGCTCCAGGGTCCTCCAGGACAACGTGGCGGGCAGCCCGGCTGTGCAGGCCGTGGTCACCACCGCGCCGGCAGCACCGCCAAGCGCACCGACGGCCTCGGCCACGCCCGCGATGGAGGCTGCCCTGCTGGTGGCCCTCAGCGCATTTCAGCGGGAGCTAACAGACCTCCGCGGAGCCGTGCGGGACATGCAAGAGGTTCGGAGCCAACACGCCCCCCCGGCGGTGGCATCCGAACCCGCTCTGGAGAGGGCGGATAGTCGCGATGCCCCTATGTCTAGCCGCGTCCCACTACGGCGCGTAGATCCGGAGTCCCCGCTCTCTGCGGGCCTACAGCAGGCGGCATGGCCTGAAGATTTCAAGTTCCCGAGCGTCATCGAGGCCTATAAAGGCGACTCCGACCTGCGGGAGTTCGTGCGCGTGTATGAGACTGCTATCGAAGCCGCTGGCAGAGACGACACTACGAAGGCAAAGGGACTCCCTCTCGCGTTACAAGGGGTGGCGCTGTCCTGGTTCTTCACCATTGAACCACAGTCCATCTACGCGTGGGAACAGATCCGCGACCGGCTCTACAACAACTTTCAGGGGAACTACGTTGAGCGTGTCGATGCGGACCAACTCTTCGCAGTCAAGCAAAAACCCGAGGAAAGGCTTTGGGATTACTTCAAGCGCTTCGCAAAAGTACGCTGCCAGGTCAAGGACGTCAACGAAACAACCGTTACCAACGCAGCAATACAAGGCCTCCGACCGGGACCAATGGTCGAATACAACGCGCGCAAGCCCATTAAGATGGTCGGGAAGCTCTTCGACAAGATGGAAGAGTACGCCAAAGTGGAGGAGGACGCACGGAGGCGACACGGTGACGACTCCGACACCAACAAGGCGGAGGGCTCGGCGAAAAGCGAAGGCTCGCAGAAGCAGGGCTCTTTGAACGATAAGCGCAAGCAAGAGCAGCCGAAGGCCGCCTCCGAACGCAAGGACCCCCAACACAATGACCCGCCAGGCGATAGGTCCAAGCGCGACCAACGCAAGTCCAGGAAACCTCGATACGTCTTTGACATCAAGGGCGGCTCCGAAGACAACGCCTCCGCAGGTCGCGGGGGCAGAGGGCGCCGAGGCCGAGGTCGAGACAACCGAACCCGTGAAGAGTACGGCGACCAGCACCACGGGCAGTGGTGCGAAATCCATGGCCGAGGCAACCATGACACGCGTGCTTGCGCCACTATCGCAACACTACGGCAGAGCGTCGCCAGGGACAAAAACCCGGACACACGCGTGCCCGTTGTGGCCCACGTCCAACACCCCCAGGACCAAGGAATGCAGCCCCAGGAAGGCCTCCTGCGAATTCAGGCACATGTGCAACAACCTCGGGAGGGCCTCCTACAGTTACAAGCCTCGGAAGGAGCCCAGCGCAGGATCATCAACGTCATCTCCGGAGGCTCCTCGCTGGAGTTCACCTCGGCGCGGCAACGAAAGGCTTACACGAGGAGGCTGCACCACGTCGCGGCATACCCAGCGCAAGCGCCGCCGGAATGGGCACAGCACGAGGTCACCTTCACGCCCGCTGACGCCGAGGGCGTGAAGTTTCCCCACCAAGACCCTTTGGTCGTCCGGGTCCTCGTAGCCGGATGCGAAGTCAGGCGCATCCTAGTCGATGGAGGAAGCTCCACGAACATCCTGTTTGCAGCGGCCTTCGACCAAATGGGGATCCCCCGGAGTCGATTGGGGCCGTCAGGCATCCCGCTGCAAGGATTTGGAGGGCAGCCTTTGCGCGCTTTGGGCCAGATATGCCTCCAAGTCTCCTTCGGCCAAAACGACAACGTCAAGAGCGAGGACGCCATCTTCGACGTGGTTGACATTGCATACCCCTACAACGCCATAATAGGGCGGCCGCTCCTAAATACTCTCGAGGCAGTCCCGCATCACGGCTTCCTCTGCATGAAGCTTCCCGGACCGCAGGCCGTCATCATCGTTCATGGCGACCAGGACATGGCTCGGCGCATAGAGCTTGGCGCCAGAGCTCCATGCCACGCGGCTCGCTAAGGCACCTAAGCCGGGTGTGCAGATGCGGAGCCCTGGAGTGGCCCCCAAGAGCGCCTCGCGTTCCTCGCGTACAAGGTTGCCTCGGCAGCAGCGGCTCGTCAGCGGTCGCCCCGTCCTCATAGCGGTTAGTGGCCGGTATCCCCCTCTTTTGTAATTGCTCGCCCGCGCAAACGGGAATTTAATAAAGTTCACTGTTTGCACAAACTTTTGTTCTTCGAAACAAAGACACGCGTTCGCGCGGGCACTCTCTGTCAAAGATACGAGCATGAGTATAAACAAAGACACGCGTCCGCGCGCGCACTCTCTGTCAAAGATATGGGCATGAGTATAAACAAAGACACGCGTTCGCGCGCGCACTCTCCGCAAAGATACGGGCATGAGTATAAACAAAGACACGCGTCCGCGCGCGCACTCTCTGTCAAAGATACGGGCATGAGTATAAACAAAGACACGCGTTCGCACGCGCACTCTCTGTCAAAGATACGGGCATGAGTATAAACAAAGACACGCGTTCGCGCGCGCACTCTCCGTCAAAGATACGGGCATGAGTATAAATAGGACGTGGACGCCGATCCCACGCACTCTCCGGAGTATAAAGAAGACGCAGATGCTATCTCCGCGCACTCTCCGGAGTATAAACAAGACGCGACCACCACGCACGCACGGGCGTTGCCCCAGTGCGCACTCTACAGAGTATAAACAAGACGCGAACACCGCGCACGCACGGGCGTTGCCCCAGTGCGTACTCTTCGGAGTATAAACAAGGCGTGGGCACTGGCCCCACGTACTTTAGAGCACAGCTTACCCCGGCTAATTCTACGGAGTGCAAAGTGCACCACTGCGGCCCACTCCCACGCGCCGCCCGCGAAGTACCAAGGCGATGTGTTAGAGGCTGGGACCCGTGCGAGCACACCCGCGAGCGAGAAACACCAGAGGCTAGTTCCCGCGTGAGCACACCCACGAGCGAGAAACACCAGAGGCTGTTCTTGCAGAATCGTGGGACGGAGCGCTCACGCGTCTACTTCGACTAGGCGCCAGCTCCGCTACCACCACTTCGAAGGGTAGGGGACGGAGCGCTCGCGCGTCTACTTCGACTAGGCGCCAGCTCCGCTGCCACCACTTCGAAGGGTAGGGGACGGAGCGCTCCCACGTCTACTTCGACTAGGCGCCAGCTCCGCTGCCACCATTTCGAAGCGTGGGAGACGGAGCGCTTGCGCGTCTACTTGGACCAGGCGCCAGCTCCGCTGCCACCACTTTGAAGAGTAGGGGACGGAGCGCTCACGCGTCTACTTCGACTAGGCTCCAGCTCCGCTGCCACCACTTCAAAGGGTAGGGGACGGAGCGCTCGCGCATCTACTTCGACTAGGCGCCAGCTCTGTTGCCACCACTTCGAAGGGTACGGAACGGAGCGCTCGCGCGTCCACCTCGACTAGGCGCCAGCTTCGCCGCCGCCGTTTCGAAGGGATATTGGACTGAGCGTGTGCGGTTATCGCAACTACGCGTCTATCTCGATCATACTGCCCCCGCAAGGCGCAACTTATCGCTTACGGGCGCGCGTAGTAACCCTCTGAGTTTACCATGGGACAATGTAGCCGGAGGGCGGCGATGCACTTCGCAGGATCTAGTCAAGGCTGTTCTTTGCATTCGCTAAGGATGCTTACAAAGGCGCACAAACACCTCCGGCGCACCAGGCCGCTACTCGGCAGGCTCATCCTTAACATGCGTCCGTACCGAGGCTCCACCCGAAGACGCCTGACTCGCCCAGAAATCCAACGCTTCCTCGGCTCTTTGCCAGCGTCGAAGACGCCATCGGGTTGCAAGGTCGGAGTTCAGCAGCCGGCCCCGGCTGGGTAGCTGCTCGGCACAAGGGGGCAGGAATCAGAACAGCGGGAAACAACTCCGTATTTTGCCAACAAAGAAAAAAAGAGAGAAGGCAACCCGGGCTCCGGTTACAACGCACAGCAACACGCGACAACCTCCCGTCACACCTGTGGGTTCGCAGTGTCCTCCGGGGCCGCGGCGCCATCCTCGTCACGCCGGGGAACCTCGTCCAGAAACTGGCCAAGATTTTCCTCGCCGTGCAAGTTGTTCCACAGCTCGACTATGGCTGCGGCCTCGCCGCAGTATTCCCATATCCGCTCATGAAAAAACTTCACGGCGTGGCGTACGGCTCGCACGGTGCCGGACATTACTCCGCCCCCGGCAGGCATCTCCAGTCGGGGATCGACTAGCCCCGCAACGTGTTCACAACCGCGGTGTCGTAGGAGCGCGCACATCAGACACGACGCCACGTAGGCGCAGTGATTGTCGAAGATCGCCGCGGCACCACGTGCAACGCCGGCCGCTTCCCCAATCCACCGGAGTGATCGCGACAGGTCCTCGGGCCCGAAGGAGCGCGCCGGCACTTCGGCGACAAGCCCCTTGAGGGTATCTTCCAGGGCCAGCATGGCGTCCTAGGCAGCTACCGAAGCATCGCCCAAGGCTCGATCTCGCTCCGCGAGAGAGGCAGCAAGCTCGCTGTTCTTCCCCTCTAGTGCAGCGATCTGTTGCAGAAGGCCGTCCCGCTCTGCAGCAGCTTCCTGCCGCACCGCCTCCGCTGACGACGCTCGTGCTGCGGCAACGAGCCCATCGGTGCGCGTCTTCACCTCCGAACACTCCAACTCCAGGCGGTGTATGCGAGCATCCTGGGCGGAGCGCCCTCCTGCAGCTACCTGCAGCTCCTCTTCGGCGGCCTGCAGCCTGCTCCGCAGCGCTGCTCCCTCGTGAACGTGGGCACCTCGCAGGGCCTGGGCCAGCACGAGTGTCTGCGCGGCGCAGGAGTTAGCAAACGCTAAGCGGCGGCAAGTGGTCTAAAAGACGGACACTTACCCTCACTCCCGACACCTCCAATGCATCTCCAAGGCGCCCCGACCCGTAGGTCTGCAACGCTTGTTGACCGATGCTGGCGGCCGCGTCCTCCGCAATCCCGAGCCATGCCCTCAGAGCGTCCGACGGAGGGACGAAGTCCGCCGGGCTCGGGCGGGCGACATCAGTGTCGCCAGCACTAGGACCCCCGCGCTCAAGGAATTTCTTCTCCTCCGAGATAAGTGCCGCTACAAGGAGGAATTACACGCTTGTCACGAGGCATGCAAAAAAAATTTGTCGAAGGAGTGCCATCGTAGCCTACCATCGGTAGCGGATGAGGGATTTCGCGGAAACGTCTCCCTAGCCGAGGGCGGGACAGCCTCTACTTCGGCCCCAACGGACGGTGTTGTCTCGCAAGGCCTGGGGACCTCCGAGTCGGGACCTAGCGCCAACCGATCCTGCGCCATGGTCACCGTGGCCCGAGGGGCCGGGAGGGCGCAGGGTGGAGGGACCTCGGTGCTCGAAGCGGAGTCCCACAGGCTCCCAACACCGGTCGCCACAACGAACCCTCGCGAAGTCCGCGAAAGGGGGGACGGCAGGCGTGGCCGCTTCGCTTGAGCGGAAGATACCACCGCGGTACCCGCCGCAGAAGGAGCCGCTGCGGCAGCAACACTCGCCGAAGGGGCCTCGACAGCTACAACGACAGCGGTCGGGGGCTTCGCCCCCACGACCTCTGCAGAAGATACCCCCACCTCCGCGGGGGACACCTCAGCCCCGGCCGCTACTATTAGCAAAGGCTGTGCCCCACACACTCCCGCGAAGGGCAGCCCCACCACAGTCATGGCCGGAGACGAGGGCTCCGCACCGGTGCCGCCAGCCGGCACCACCACCTCGGCGACGGTGGCGGGCAGCGAGACCTCCGTGGCGCACCCTGCACCGCCGGCACCTTCGCCCTCAGTACCCGCGCCCTCTAAATCTGAATCGGCATACTTCGCCGAACTCGACTCCGGGCTCGCCGCGCCGACAGGAACAGCGGCAACCGTTGTACGGGGCGTGGTCGTAGTGCTCCGGGCCCTCTTGCGGGATGGCGCCTTCGTCTTCACGGCACCGTCATCCTCGCGCGTCTACTTCGACTAGGCGCCAGCTCCGCAGCCACCATTTCGAAGCGTGGGAGACGGAGCGCTCGCGCGTCTACTTCGATTAAGCGCCAGCTCCGCCACCACCACTTCGGAGATCAGGGGACGAATCGCCCGCGCGCTTACCCCCACGCGCGTAGCACCCCCGGGCTACCCCGCAGACGCCTGCTCTCCGCGGCTGCTATCCTCTAGGACAGGAGACCAGCGGCTTCGGATCATCACCCCGCTGCTCGCCTTGTAGGCACCGCCTCGGTGAGACGGCAGGCACGCCGGCAGTCCCCACACGTTGCACCGGCGCAGGTTATGTGACGCCAAGTTTTGGCTTGTTCTCATAAACAGACCACCTTCAGTCTATCAATATTCTCTCGGAAGGCGGGCTTGATCACAAGCCCCGACTGAAGGTGAGTCTGTCTAAGAGAACCGGGCAAACCTTGCCGTTGTATGCAGAAATACAGAGCGAGCACAGCAAGTGCGGGCAGTTGCCCTTAACAGACGCTAACCAAGCTCCCAAGAAAAATAGGCCTCCATCAGTACATCAACATTCCCCGAGCCGCGTGGTGCCACCATGGAATGTGGATGCACTGAAGAGGCCCATTTTAGGGGAGCAACACCTATCCGCGCACACAATGCAGGTACAAGATTACACCAGCCCGCTATATATATACCCCATCAACGGGAAAGCCAATCGACAGCAGTCCAGCCCACGGAAGTCCATCCGACGAAAGTCCAACCGGCGGAAGTCCAGCCGGGAGAAGTCCAGCCGGCGGAAGTCTAACCGGCGACAGTCCAACGTTGCAGCATCGTACCGTCACAATGTTCCAAGATCCGCACCTGGAGAAGGAACGTCGCTACATGGCATCACCGCGCCCCCCTCAAGTCTCGCGCCGCGCCAACCAAGCCCCGCTGGGTAGGCTGGCAGTCGCTTGTCGTCAAGGGCGCTCGACGCCGGAGACACACGTGCACGATGGCTTACGACCCGCTCCGCCTCCTATGCCGGCGCATTGGACTCCGCCAACATCTCCACTCCGGACGACGGACCTGACCCCGCCACGGCAGGACTCGGTGGGTAACGAAGCCTTCGACAAGCCGCTCGGCGCCACACCTTCGCAATAAGGCGGACACTGCACTTCAAACGTTGAAAAAGCTCACAAGCCGCAGGGACGGAGGGGGCCAAAGGGCTCGGCAACATGGCTTCGGCCCGTGAAGCCCTTCACCATGAGAGGCTCCTGTTGTAGGGGTGGCCCCCACCTAAGCCCAGCAGGCCTGTTGAGGGAGTGTAAGGCCCAGAATGGGACATGTATAGTGACATAGGTACCCCTGAGGGAAGTGCTCATGTGTAAGGGTATAATTGTAAAGGCACTCCCCATGTGGATGTATGTAAGAGATAGGCCATGGGGGAAAGAGGCCTAAGCCATTCATTTACTCAACTCTCCACTACTACACTCTCTCTCTGTTTGGTCTGTAACCACAACAGGGTGTTCTCCACCATAGACGTGGGTGGGGCCATCGGTGCACCTGACCGCACGGCCGGAAGAGCGATGACCACAGCCTGTGCTCCCGGGCTGCCTGCTGCGCTAGCGTGATGGACACTGGGTGGGGGAACGGCCACCGTGCTAGCGTGGGCACCGGCACCGCCGCCCCCGGCCACCCGATCGGCGATGCCGGTGGTTGTCACGGTGCCCGCAGTGGGGTTACCTGCCGCACGCGGGGCGGTCTCGACCGTCGTGGCGGCGGCGGTGGGGTCGTTCATCGCGGCGATGGTGGTAGGGTCGGTCGTGGTGGCGGTGGTGGCGGGGTCGAGCATCGCGTCGTGAACACCGGTGGTGGCGGGGTCGGGCGTCGCATCGTGAACGTTGGTGT
The DNA here is from genome assembly GCA_017311315.1 of Dendrocalamus latiflorus. Classification (NCBI taxonomy): domain Eukaryota; kingdom Viridiplantae; phylum Streptophyta; class Magnoliopsida; order Poales; family Poaceae; genus Dendrocalamus; species Dendrocalamus latiflorus. Next base: position 18,745,777 of record CM029623.1, read on the forward strand.
TCGCGACTGTCACGCCCGCATCGCCTCCCATGCCTACGACTACCGACGCTGAAGCCCTAGTGTTGACGCGAGGTTCCATCGCGCCCACCACTACTAAATTTTTACCCTTGCGCAACGACGAGAAAACGTTGTAATAGGCCCAATTTGGTTGCACAAGGTACATATTGCAACCAAATCACGTTCGTTGCCAATGGATGCAATAAGTCGCGTTGCAATAAGGTATTGCAACCGTTGCTAGTTTGGCGTTGCAACTGTTGGGGTTTATTGCAACCATAGCTGTCCGTTGCCAAGCATGGCAATAGGACGTTGTTGCAACATTCACGGTCGTGGCAATATAAGCAATTGCCACGCCCGTCTTCGTAGCAAGAGGTGGTACATGCAACGATCGATAGCGTAGCAATAGAGACATTTGCCACGAACAACGTCGTGGCAATAGTCTGTATTGCCACGCCATAATTTTGTTGCCAAAGGTGTTATTGCCACGACTGTCATGCCGTGGCAATAGTACCATTTGCCACGCAATTTTATTCGTTGCGAGAGATCATATGTTATTGCCACGGTAGCCATGCCGTGGCAATAGTACCATTTGCCACGCAATTTTATTCGTTGCGAGAGATCATACGTTATTGCCATAGTAGTCATGCCGTGGCAATACTACCATTTGCCACGCAATTTTATTCGTTGCCAGAGATCATACGTTATTGCCACGGTAGTCATGCCGTGGCAATACTACCATTTGCCACGCAATTTTATTCGTTGCCAGAGATCATATTGCCACTCAAGTGAGTTCGTTGCCATAGATCATATTGCCACGCATAGCAGTTCGTTGGCATAGTTTGTATTGCAACACTAGTAGCATTTGATTTGTGGTTTAATAAATCGTCATTGCAAAAACAATAAACCATAATAAAAATGATTGCACTCACATATATTAATTATAATCAATCATTCAATAAGTTGACAATCCATTGAAGTAGTATCTAAAATCATAGACGAGTGTACAGTTCACTCATTATTTCACAACTTTTTAAAACTTGCAGCAGTACAAGTCTCCCTAACATCTATGCAGCACTCGAGGGTTTCCTAGCAGCGCAACATGTCGGCTGTGTCCTTGCTTGATTCTGAGCCTCCCACTCAAACTTTGTCCACCTACTGACCAAAAGAATAAGATTGGGATATTAGAAACTTATTAAGTTTACTACTTCATGCATAGAATGTAAAGAGATTCGGATACAACATGGTTGTAATTAAGCAAAAGTAGAATTAAGCAAAACTAGTTACCTATGGAAGGAGTGCTGTCAATTTAATTAAGCAAAAGTAGAATTTGAGTAACAGATGACCGTATCGGATTTTGTGTGTGTGTGTGTTTGCTTGGCCCCAAACTGCTACTTAGAATTTGAGTAACAGATGACTGAATCTTCCTAAACTAACCATAAATTTAGGAAGAAAAGGACAAGAGGAGTACCACCACAACTCCATACTGATAATAGACGAGTGCACCTATTTTCTACTCGGGAATGTGATTACTGAGTAATTTTAATAGAGGTTCAGAGACGTGCGTCTTCTCCCCTTCAAACCAAGTCCAGCAGAAGTCATATACGCCAGACAGAAAAACAAAGTAGTCTACCACGTTTCATATCGCCGATGACTACCTTGTGATTGGTCAAGAACAAGTCCAAGTAATGGTAGTGGTAAATCATAATACTACTTAACAAAAGGGAGCACATTCCATTGAAAATACACAGTGAACCATATATAAATCCCTAGCCTCCCAAAGTTGCAATTTAGTCTACTAGTACACCTCCCATTTCTAGTCAACCTTCCGTTTCAGCTACATTACACCAAAAGTTAAAAAAAGAAAGAAAAGTAGAAAACCAAACCCAAAACCACTCTCCCAGGAGGTATGCACAGAATGGTCCATGGAAGAACTAAACCGGGTGGTGCCTGGGCTGGGTTCGGGCCAGTGACTAAGAGGGGTTGCAAGTATAAGGTAGTCTATCATGGTAGAAAAGTCTGTGCTAGTGACTCATCTTCCTTCAAGAAAAGAAGGGAAATTAAATGCACATTTAGATGGGAGAACTTATATAAAGCGTCTTGTCATTAGGAGAACAAAAACTTGAAGAAACCGCCAACACAATGCCCGCACCAAAAAATCAAAATAAACAGTAATCCCAATTAAATACCCAATAATTAATGCACCAAATTTCTCTTGAATGCCCACATAAACGCACAGCATACAAAAGTGTATAAATGTGAAGAATGTCATACAGCTTCGTTCCAAGCTAATATTTGTTTCCTAGCAAATGATAAGTGAACAACAATGGGATGAAACCACTTGCACCAACCGCCAAACCCAAACAAAAAAACTCTTCCAGTGGAATTAGATTTGGATGTATTATGAGTTGGCAGGGACAACCTAACAAGTGCTGAATCTGGCTCAACGTAGGCTAAAAAAAAGTCAACTTGCACTTCTAGTGTTTTTCTTTATGAGCGGAAGGTACAAGCACACTCTTGGCTATCTATCCCTAACATCACCCCATCCCTCCTCAGCCATATAGGATCTACTATGAATATTCAAGAAAAAAATTAGTCAAACTTCAAGTCATGAAAATCACATGAAGAATATATGGCATTCTACATGTTACTTGCTTGTTTTCTTCTAAAATATCAACCATAGTTAGCCCTTCGATCTAGATCATTTGGATTTACCTTTTGACACTATAAGAACTGTGTCCAAGGTTACTATAGGATCTAGATGTTACTATAGGATCTAGAACATGAAAATATCAGCACAAAAAATACATTTTGACACTATAAGAAATGTGTCCAAGGTTGGCTGATAACATATTGTAGTTGTTACCTGACTCTTCTTTTTCTGATTTCTTGTTTTATTCATAAGCTGCTGTGAAGTGATATATGTCACCGGTGCCACATTAGAATTGTTTTCGTTGAAAAGATTTCTGATGACAGAAGTAGAAGCTTTACAGTTGCGAGTAGGTGGTACTGCATCTTTTTGTGTGGTGACAACGCTTCTTTGCTGAGTCTGGAAACATGAAATTGTTCGATCTATGTTAGCTACAGTTTAAGGTACATAGCTCAAGATTACTTGGAACATATTGCAATAATGTCATTACCTGCTGTAATGCATCTTCCTTTTGATTTGCAAGTTCATAAGTCTCATCGTCCTCTTGTATGGTAGGTGCAATTTGTATACTGTCATTGTTTTTGCGGGGTAGTCTACGCATAAAAATATTGAGGTAAAAGATTAGGCATCATAATCATAATCATAAGTTTATTAAAAGGACGAAAGATGAATATTATTCTGAAATTTTACCTGATTTATAGTTCCTTCTTTGTGCTGCGCTAGCATTTTAAGAAATTCTTGCTTCAGTTCAATCTTAGCTTTTTCCAGATCCTCTTGCATCTTTCTCCTATTTTCTTCTTTCTCCCTTTCCCTTTCAGCAGCTTCGTGCGCAAGCTGTTGTTTCAACTTCTCAACCTCTACTTCAAAAGCAATTCTCTTCTCGTTGGCTGCAGCTTCAGCACGTGCATGTACTTCAAGGTTCTCTTTCATAAGCTCCCTGCGAGTTCGATACTTCGCCAAGTATCCATGCCCATGTACTTTGGATGATTTGATTTGTGTGGTTTCTTTGTAGCATGACTAGAAAATCATGTTTTCCTCAGCAGCTGTAAGTAATTGTCTATCAGGTTCTGACTCAATCTCACACATTTTGAAGGCTGCTTTTTCCTAAATGAAATAACAGAATCCGTTAGAGTTGCTTGATACAACCAGCAGCTTTAAAAAAGGCTTGGCAAAAGATTTACTCACATATACTTCAGCTGACACAGAATTTGACCATTTCCCTTGTTTTGTGTGAGTGCTCTTCCAAAGAAAAAGATCACCTGGCTCTTCACCAGTTTCTTTGTCTCTCTAGGATGCCAAAATATAATTCAACACATAAGTATTGCATCATACAATGGAAGGATCAGATTAGTGTATCTCATGATTACCTGCTCAAAGCTACACTGTGAGAAGTTTTTTGAACCCATGAGATGCTTGGTTTTTTGCTGCTGACGGTTGGAGGAGTTCTGGCTGCTAACCTTCTGCAAAATGACAACAAGTGGTATGTAACAATGCAATTTTGGTTGCTAAAGTTTGCTTGACAAAGTAGATTTTACTAGAACTAACCTTGAATTTATCAGATCCAAAATACAACAACAAGTAGTGCCACTCAACAAGGTGTAATTCTTCAGGCTTATTTCGTATTCTCTCACCATAATTATTATAAGCCTTGTATGTGGCACTCAGAGCTGATCGCCATCCTTTGTACCGCTCCTTGGCAATGTTCCATATTTTATCTTTTGCTTCATCCTCAGTGGCAATGTTGATGAAGTTCCACCTAGTCTGTTTACAATTAAAAAACAATCAAATGGTTTAAGCAGATTAATTTTACGCATCACACGAGTAGGAATAAAAAATAGTACGCAGCGTACCAGTATGTCTTCTGCAATTACATTTTTGACATCTTCCTTTATATCCTTCCAACTGTTTACTCCAATTAGTGGGGCCCTTTTCCTTGTAAACAGTACAACCTCATCGACAAATGTACGGGCGTTCAGTCCAACCGGACCTCCAAGCCTGGATGAAAATTCGATTTGTAGTTTTTGAGTGCGATCCTTAACTCTCTTGGTGGCTGCTGCTAGTCCTTTAACAGTGCCACGACCTCTTTTCTTGCGTTGATTGGAGCCATCTCCTTGCAAAAAAGACAATAACGAACTTGATATGTGAATTCTCAATTAAGATATGTGAATCCAATATTAAAAGATAACGAACTTATCTAATTCTCAATTAAGATATGTGAATCCAATATTAAAAGCATATGAATGATCACAAACCATTTCCCTCTTCCCTTTTCTTCCTTGCATGGCTTGGCCTATTTGAGGGTGGTGTCGCATTGCTTCCATTACTTTCATCGTCTTCAATTATAATGCCATCAGTGTCATGTTGCTCTACATATGCCACTGCACACAAAGTTAAAAGCTTCAGTTCAAAAAAAATTTAGTAGTAAAATAAATTGGTTGAAAAAGGAAAATTAATTACTAATTTCTGGAATGTGCCCTTTCAGCCTTAACCATTCATTGTACGTAATGATTGTTGCATCCCTAAAGTCATCCCTCAAATCTGTTAGTCACCAAAAACATATTAGATAAGTTGTAGTTTATATAAAGTGGCTAAGATTGTAAACAATACGAATCCATATGGAGAAACATAGATGTTATACTTGTGGATTTGTCCTTTTGCAGCCCCACTAGCCAGTCTTTGTATGCATCAAATGGATCATCCATAAACAGATGCTCATCATCTTCTGGCTGCTGCCTTGGTCGCTTGAGGGGTGTTATGCTCACTTGCTTTGTTGTCTCTTGCTCCTTTGAGAGTACTAATCTGATTTTCCTTTCTTCCTCATGTTCCTGTAACATGCGTTCTGCATCTGGGGTATAATCAATAGCCTGCAGCGTTGCTACATCCGTGCCACATCGCTTCTTGTAGTATAAGTAGTCCCGCCCAGCATACCCTAGCTGTTCTTTGAAACTTAGCAAGGTCAAAAAATTTATATCACCCTTATCAAGTGTGAGGTGGAGGTGTGCTTTGTCTGCAGTTATCCCCTTGCACATAAAATGTATTGACCACATCTCTCCGGTTAAATTTGCTCTGCACATTACAAAATTGTGAGTGCAATCAAGAAATACTTCTTAGCTTCCAAGAGCCTTTGACAAAAATGAGAATCCCCATTTTTGACAGCGACCTGAGTTAAAAGTATTGTTGCCTAAGTATTTTCTTCTCAACATTATTTGCCAAATTCCATCTTAATACTCAAGCTTCCAAAGCCATTTGCACAAGCTTATGTTCATCACATTTAGGTGTAAAACCCCTAAACCACCTGGTCTTTTGGTCTACAAATGTCAGGCCAATTGACAAAATGGTATTTTTTTTACCCCTCCCCTTCCTGCCACAGCAATCTAGTTCTATAGTTATCCAGTCTTTTCAGCACTCCTTTAGGAACTCTTAAGGAAAGAAAGCATGTACATGGGAGTACTGCTAAGCCTAGAGTTTACTAAAGGTATGCCCACGTAATTAAGTGGTAAGGAACCAGTCTTACAAGTGAAGATTTCCCCATACCTCTCCTTATTGTTTGGAGCTGCACCTAAACAATAAATATCACTCTTGAGGAAATTGATCTTAAGACCTGAGAGCTGCTCAAACAAGCATAGAATGAAGAAAATGCTGTCATCAGCATACTGCAGAATAGCTAACCCCCCCCCCCTCTCCCTCCACCAGGTGTGGGACTAGACCTTCGACCTTTTTCACCAAATATGCTAAACCATCAGCAGCAATGTCAAAAAGCAAAGGAACTTAAAATAATCTAGCTGTTTGTAATGGTGCAATAATCCCAATAATCACCCTTGTTAATCTAGCTGTTAGTACTTTTGTAAGTATTTTATAACTTACATTAAGCAGGCAAACTGGTTTACATTAAGCAGGCAAATTGGTTTATACTTTTGAATACAAGAGGCATCTATACTTTTGGGCAGCAGAGTGATAATCCCATGATTTAATCTCCCAATAGGTAAAACAGCATATTTGATTTCCTCTATTCTAAACTCCTGTGTTAGGAAATGCTTATCATGTTCAGATAGCTTAGCCATATCTGGAAAATTACAACTCACAGCAGCGAAATTCTGATAATCCCCAAACAATTGTTTATAAAATTGAGTTATGTAAGATAAGAGATGTGGATCACCTTCAATTACCCCATCATCCTGATGAAGACTCAGAATTATTTATTTTCTTTTCCTACCACTATCTTTCAAATGAAAATAATTAGTGTTATTATCCCCTTCCAAAAGAAAGCATTTTCAACTTCCTTTCTAATTCTAACTTTATTTGTCTATCTTCTGCAGATATACCAAAGACTTTACATTTTTTGTCCAGATGATATAATTGAGACAAGGTTTGTTTTGTGAGAATGTAATAATGGCCCTCTATATTCATATTCCAACCCTTTAAATACCTTCTAAGGTAACCTATTTTGCCATCTACCAATGCTCAGCCTGCCCTGGACAGGTTTTGCCCAAAACTTAGCAATAAGATCAGCAAAACCCTCTCTTATTAACCAACATAGTTCAAAGCGAAAAATAGGATGATGCACAATCTGACTATCCCCTGTATCCAGCAACAAAGGAACATGATCAGATACAGCTCCTTCCATAGCCTTAACCACCACATTAGGGTATTTTAGCTCCCACTCTGTACTAACTACAACTCTGTAGTTTTTCATAAGTAGGATCATCCAGATTATTGGCACATGTAAAAAGCCTCCACTTAAGTCAATTTCCTTTAGACCATGAGTTTCAATAATGGCATTAAAAATGAAGATTGAAGAGGGGATGAACCAAAACCCTAAACCATTAGCAGCTTCACATGTGAAGAGGGGATGAACCAAAACCCTTGATGGAGGTGCGGCGCGGCTGCATACCTACTCGATGACAGTCCGAAGATCTCTTGATCGACACGAATGTCGGCGTGGGCTTCTACTGCTTCTGGACGAGTACCAACGACGGCGCAGCCTTGTTCACTGGAGTCGTCGCCGTCGGTGGCGGCGGTAGGGGAAGTCCGCGCCCTGGTTGGTGTAGTCGCCATTGCGCGCAGGAGGGGGTGGGGGGCAACACGAACCGGCCGCCGTCGTAGCCCTCGTCTATGCGTAGATTGATTAGCAAGTAGCGATTATTAGGGGTAGTGGATGGTGGAAGGGTTTCTGGAGGGATTAGGGGTAGTGAACCGGCCGCCGTTGTAGCCCTCGTCCGGATTTTGGATGGTGGAAGGGTTTCTGGAGGGAAAATATGGCAGGGTGTGTAAAAAAAGGGTTTCTGGAGGGAAAATATGGCAGCGATTATGCGTAGATTGAAGGATTTCGGATTTTTTCCCCTTTTTTATTACTGGAATCACTGGCAAAAATTTAATTAAAAAAACGTAAACCTGAAAACATGTCTGCAAAAAATATCCCCCTCGCCGCTCCTCGGCGCCCCTGAAAACATGTCTGCAAAAATATCAAATAAATGCACACAAGTTCACATTTTCCTCTCACTTCTTCCTGGAGCAAATTTTACACAAAAAAATCATCGTCAGAATCTTCTCCTGGAGTATTGTATGGAGGGACGACTCCATCAGCAATGTAAGTGTCATCTGGGTCTTCGTCTTCATCAAACAGGTCATCGTTGTCAGGTTCAGGCATTGCTGTTGCAAGAGCCTGCTCAATAACACAAGCATCAACACTAACCCCGTCAAGGCCTGACCTACTCCAAGTTGTCACATCTTCATTTTGCTGTTCAAGATTCATATCTTCCACTCCTACAACAACTGAGTCCAGATCGATCTCGCCCACCTTGTCAGTACCTTCTCCTTCAGGCATGGCAAACAGGTTTCTAGGCTTCATTCTAAGGACACTGCACCAATCTGGTTTCTTTGTGTTTTTCACATAACACACTTGCTCCACTTGTGTGCTCAGGATGTAAGGTTCATTTGAATACCGAAACCGAGTGATATCAATATCGATGACCCCATATTGATCCTTATTGTACCCTCTAGATTTACTCCTACTTGCTGCAGGGACATCAAACCAGTCGCATTGGAACAACATTACTTCCTTCTGATTAGGAAAATCAAGGCAGATGATTTTCCTAAGCACGCCATACCAGTCGATGTTTCCTGTACTCGCATCGCCCTTCACAAATACACCACTATTTTGAGTAGTTAAAAAGTTCTCTATGAAAGAGACCCAGAAAAGGAAGCCATTCATGAAACACCTGTTGAACACACGAGCCCGATGGTCTGGACCGCGAGATAGATAATAAATCATGTCATCTATTTCCCCTTGTGCACGCAAGTATCTGATCTGCGGTTAGCATCATTTTTAAAATATATTAAGGACTAATAAATTAACAAGTAGCATGTCCAAACTAAACAAAGAAAATATGGATAAATAAATGACTCACTTTACGCTCAAACCATGATACAAACTCCTCCTTGTGTCTTTTATCAACATGCCGAGGGTTGGTTGTCTTCAGCTCATCCATATGCACACTTCCCACATCAATTGAAAATACAGTTCATTAGTTACATATATATTTTACACATTCATGAACACCATAAAAAATCAATTTTGAAAAATAGCTTACTTTATCCATGGAGTGACCTCGTCACAGTTGGTTAATATGTAATGCCTCATCCTCTGCATGTCAATATCAGAAACGTTCTCGATAGTACTTCCTTTCCTACTGTAGTCAATGCTCCCAAATATACTTAGCCCAGATGGTGGTTCACTAGCAGTGGCGCTTTCATGACGCTCTGGACAATTAAGCTTGGTACTAATATTTTCAAAGAAGCGAGAGCAAAATGTGAGGCACTCCTCAGATATATACCCCTCTGCTATTGAACCTTCAGGGTGCGCTTTGTTCCTCACATAGCCTTTAAGAGTACGAAGGTACCTCTCAACTGGATACATCCATCTATAACACACAGGGCCTCCAAGTCTAGCTTCTTCAGCAAGATGAACTGGTAAGTGCATCATAATATCAAAAAAAGCTGGTGGAAAAATCATCTCCAGCCGACAAAGGGTCTCCCTAATCGAAGTGCTCAGCTTTTCAATTTCTGAAAACTCCAACTCCTTTGAACATAGTGAGTTAAAGAACCTACTTAGCCCGATCACTGGGATCACTACATCTTCAGGCAATATGTTGCGTACCACTAAGGGCAAAAGTTTTTGTAAGATTACGTGGAGGTCATGAGTTTTAAGTCCAGAAAGCTTGCAACCATTGACGTCCACACATCTCCTAATATTTGCGGCATAACCATCAGGAAACTTGACACCATGTAAAAATTTGCACAGAACTTCCTTGTCATCCTTACCTAGAGAGTATAACGCTGGTGGCAAGGTGTACTTACCCTTTTCGAGCACTGGATGTTGATCTTTCCTTATACCCAAATGCTGCATATCAAGTCGAGCCTTGTCACTGTCCTTGCATTTACCTTGTAACTCCAGCAAAGTCCCCAGTAAGCTCTCACATATGTTCTTCTCAATATGCATGACATCCAAATTATGTCGTACAAGCAATGATTCCCAGTAAGGAAGCTCAAAGAAAATACTCTTTTTCCTCCAGTTGTGCCACCTTTTTTCTTCGTCACGTTGCTTCCTTTTCCTTGTATCCTTTCCAAAAGTCACTTGCTGGAAACTCTCATACTGCTGCTTCACCTGCTCACCACTGAGCGGCACTGGAGCTTCCTTGGTTTCAGCCTTGTTATTGAAGCTCACCTTGTTCCTTCGCCACTTGTGGTCCGAGGGCAAAAATCGACGATGTCCCATGTAGCAATGCTTTGAACCATATTTTAACCACAAGTAATCAGTATCCTTGTGACAATAAGGACAGGCAAACTTACCTTTTGTGCTCCAACCAGATAACATCGCATATGCAAGGAAATCATTAATTGTCCATAGCAGAATTGCATGTAGAGTAAAATTCTTCTTCTCCTTCTCATCCCATGTTTCAACTCCTTTAATCCATAGCTCATGTAGCTCATCGATCAGAGGTTGCAAATATACATCAATGTTCACTCCAGGAGATTTAGGCCCAGGTATCAACATCGACATCATCCAATAAGGTTGTTTCAAACACAACTAAGGAGGCAGGTTATAAGGAATTAGTATCACAGGCCAACAAGTGTAATTAACATTCAACATCCCAAATGGATTGAAGCCATCGGGTGCAAGTCCCAGCCTAACATTACGTGGATCCAAAGCAAATTTCTTATACCTTGTATCCACGTGCTGCCATGCCAATGAGTCTCCTAGGTGACGCATTTTCCCATCACGGACCAATTCTTCCTTGTGCCACCGCATCAATGATGATGTTTTCTCTGACATATATAATCGTTGCAGTCGAGGAATAAGTGGAAAATACCTTAGAACTTTGCAAGGAGTGCGCTTCTTCTTTGCTCCACCACTTTCGCTAGACTCGCCAATCTTATCAGAATTTGTGCCATTCTTCCACCTACTCTCACCACATGTTGGACACGTGTCCATATCAGCAAACAGCCCACGAAATAACACGCAGTCATTCACACAAGCATGGATCTTAATGTAGTTGAGGCCAAGGTCACGAATAACCTTCCGTACTTTCTCCATAGTGTCTGGGATACAATGTCCTGGGGGGAGCACATCCGAGAATAGGCTAAGTAGTTGCCCTGTGGAATGGTTACTCCAACCACCCATGCACTTAAGCTGAAAGAGCCTGACAATGAAAGATACCTTGGTAGCCTCGGTGCAACCTGGATACAAATCTTGCTGCGCATCTTCCAACAAATCAAAGAATTTCTTTGCACTCTCATTTGGCTGTTCATTGTTATTACCACTGTTAGCACCCCTTATTATTGCGGACACCAGATTCTTGGCAAATGATGCATCATCTGCTGTGCCTACATTCAGATCCCTATCATCATTCCAAGGTTCAGCATAACCTTTCTCTTTGACGAAATTCTCATCAAACCCTTTAGATAGCAAGTCCATTTGAACCTCGGATTTTGTTTTGTATACGACTCCACGACACCTTGAACATGGACATGGTGCAGTTTCTGATGCATAGGTGCCTTCAAAAGTAGTATCAATAAATTTCTCGAATTCTGCTTGCCACTCAGCTGTTGACTGAGACAACAGCATCCAACTCCGATCATCATCATGTGCCATTAATTCTATCTTCCAAATGTCACAAGACTTTATTTCCTGCAGTACGTTAATTGAAGGGATCACGAAGCTTCTAAAAACATATGAATGTCTACGTTTTTTCATAATTGAACAATTAAAAAAAAATTGCAATGCATCAAGAAGCTACTGTAGTAATTAAATTAATAGCAAGTAGATACGTCGTTGTTCCAGCCCTAAGAGGATCAAGTAAAAAAGCTCTCTCAAAATAATAATAGATCTGTTTTGTGGTCTCCCGAACTGCCGCCCCCTGCCCACCTCTCCCGAACCCAGGCTCTCCTCCCCTCTGATTTCGCCGCCCCCAAACACCCACCACCCCGCACAGAACCCGTGCGCCTCCTCCCCTCCCTCCTCCCCCACCGCCTCCTCCTCCCCCACCCCTCCTCCGCAGCCTCCTCCCCTCCCTCCTCCGCCACCGCCGCCGGCCTCCCCCACCGAACCCGTGCGCCTCCTCTGCCGCCACTCCGCCCTCACCTCATTTCTCCGTCGCTCCTCCCCTCCCTCCTTCGCCGCCGCGCCGCCCTCGCCTACTCCCCTCCCTCCTCCGCCGCTCCGCCCTCGCCTCCTCCTCCCCACCCCGCGCCGCTGTCGCCTCCCTCGGCCTCCACTCCCTCTGCCTCCCCCGTGCCTATTACCGCAGTGCCCTAGGGGTGAGGTGATAGCAGCCGCAGGAGCCCTAGGGGAGAGGATGCAGCAACCTCACGATGGTGGTGACCGGAGGCGCTCTCCCGCCCCTGTTCCCGGGATCGCAGGGCGTACTGGTGGGAAGCTCGCGGTCGCCCCTGCTCCCGGCGGTGGCCTGGACCGTCGGCTTGACGAGTCGCCAGCAAGAGAACAGCAAGAGACAATAGATTCTTTATTACTTCTTGATTCCCAACATTGGACCTACAAGCTATATGTATATGAGGTGTTTTACAGGGGAGAGTCCGATCTGGACTGCAATCCCAACCCCAACTCGGAAACGGAACTAGAGTCCTTAAGGGTTTGATCTACTCTCAGCTAAGGTGCACCCCCTTCGGAACATCTGATTGATGAACGAGATGATTGATGAAGCTCAAAAATTGTTGGATTAAGCACAAGCTCTGAAGAAGGTTGATCTCTATCTTTAGCATTTATATTTGTTGGAGCACCTGACTAGGAAGTTTTAGTTGCCAAAAGGAGTACTATTTCATACATTTCTCATGTGTTCTCTTTTGATTTCATACAGTATGAGCCAGAGCTCTTTCCTGGCCTGATTTATCGAGTGAAGCAACCAAAGACTGTCCTCCTGATTTTTGTTTCAGGCAAGATTGTTATCACCGGCGCAAAGGTTAGCAGCCATTTCCTGTGGGTTTGTCTATAACTCAATTACGCTATATGCCTATATCTAAGCTATCTCTTTCCAGGTGAGGGATGAGACATATACTGCCTTCGAAAACATATATCCTGTCCTCTCAGAGTTCACAAAAGTCCAACAATGGTACATGGCATTTGTTTGCACTGCTCAATGCTTGTGATGCTTGTTTTGTTTTTGGTTTGTGGTGATTTTTGGACGGGATGGTAGGTAAGGTCACTTTCAGAAATTAATAGTATGCTTGTGATGCTACTCAGGTTCTTTGGATGTGTTTTAAAGAGGCTGGAGTGAGACATGGTCTCCCAAAAGACATACTAATTTAGTTATTTTCTATTAGCAATGCAAACTCCCCAAAGCAATCAGATAGACTATAATCTTGTATTTGAAAGTACTTGCATATTATCATAATCTTGTAGTTGCTAATAATAGACTGTAAAAGAAATTAGTGGTCAAAGTTCAATGTTGAAAACCACTCCAGGTCAAATTCCGGCTTATATTTTGCAATGGAGGTAGTAGATAGTGGGTATCCTACGTTTCTTGTTGATACTTGATGGCCATTCTTAGCGAACTAGTTATACTACTTTATTGTGTATTGTGTAACCTTTTCCTGAGGTTCACCATTCTTAAGACAATATCGTGGCTGCATTCAAAATATATTGGTCAAAGAAGCACCCAAGAAAAAGTGTTCCCTTTTTTTTCTTTGGTCACCAGATCAATTTGAAATATGCAACATGTACAGTAACAAATTTGTTATACTTCTTGATTGACATATATGTTTGTATGCTTAAAAAACTCTTTAACATTAATGTGAATTTAATGCAGAGAACCTCTTGTGACTAATATTATGTGGAGAAACTTGTTCATTCAGGTATTTTAATCCATCCCACTTCTGTGAATGTGTAACCTTTGGTTGTCAAATTTATTTTAATGTTATCTTAATAGTAAATTTAATGTTATATCCATAAATGTGCTCTCCGGCCACCACTGTTTATGGCTGTGGGGGAATTGCATGCCTTTTTAACCCAAATAGAAGTTGTTGTTTGGTTGCTGCATAGTACTTGGTATGATGAGTATCCTTTTCATGGTTTGGAAAAAATTGATCACTATGCATTTTTTCCTGTTCTTAGAAGGGCCATGTTAATTTGCAACACTTACTTGCATGTTCTGTGAAAATTACAATGTAATTACATTACACTTGATGCTTTATAAGGCCTTGAACAATGAGCTGGCATTTACATGGACATACGTTGCGCGTCAATATTTCCTGTGGTAATCTCAACATATTTCTTTGATCTTCAGGTGGAGGGAACAAGCTCTTTGTTGTCTGAGCTTGCCAAACTTGCGACACAAGAACAAGTGTTGTTGGACCAATCAAGAGATCTCCTGTCCACGGTCGCAGCAATACATGTAGGGAAAACTTATTATCCTTTTGCTCAATTCTACCATTGTATATTGTTGTTTAGATCACCGTGTTAATTATGTACTTGCAAAACAGGTTAAACAGTGTAGCTTGCAAACTCATATGCTACAACGAAAGCAAAAGCAGAGCCAGACACGGTTGTAGATCAGTTTGTCTTGGCACGTTCGTGGCCGCCACTAACATGACACGGCCTCAATCTTTTCTCACTGGAGACCTGTAACCATTTGTTGGGTGTGAAGTGTGTCTTAATCTGCTTGATCTCATCGTGTGTAACTGATTCTTGTAATTTTTTGAGTGCATATCACCATAGAAATGGCCCTTTTACCTGCAGTTGTTGCGGTGAATGTATACAGAAAACCTAGTGTTGACCAAAGATAAGCTTCCTGTAGATATGAAAACGCTTGTCGTTTGCGCGCTTACTCTTGCTGTGCTGAGTGCTTGTATTCTGGAATGGAAACAATTGTTAAGTTTGATACGGGTGTTTTCATGGGAAATCAACATGGAGGTTGTTTGTTCTCACTTGCTCATGGTATGTAGTCTTGTGTGCTTCTGTGCATCCTGGAGTGTAATTCTTAGCGTTAGCGCGGTGAAGGTGCTGCTTGTCGTAACTAAAGTTGAGTCGTGCGTTGGTTACTTCCTCGCACCCCTGCGCTGCGGTTGCTGCTGTTGCCTTCCTCATGCTGAACCAGTAATTTAGAAGAGAATTAAATATGTGACATGTTACAACGGAAAATTGCCGATCTTAAGAAATGAATGGTTAAATGTGTGGCATGTTAAACGTGGTACGCAATGTGGATTCGAGATGGGAGGAGGCCCTGTACGTACCGTTGTGGAAGGCCCCGCGTGGCCGGCGTCAGCCAGAGGGGTTGGCGCCTTGTCACGTCATCGGCTACCCTGGAGTACATGCCGCGGAAACCAACCCACCACCTGGATTGTGTATACCTTATCTTTTTCCAGGCCCCCACACGGTCAGCAAAAGCAGATATTTCTCCAGGCAGTGCTGTGATAAGTCTTTCACGTGCATGACAAATGAAGACCAACTAGATAAGTCTTTCAATTTCTTTTTTTCAAATTGCCCATGTGGAAGTTTTAGATAGAAAATATTTGCATCTTTGTGCAATAATAAGTTGGTAACTCTGTGGTAAGCACTGCAGTGTTTAATTGACCAGTCATTGGTTCGAGTCCCACTTAGCGTAGCTTAAAATTTTATTTTCCTATGTTTTTTATCCCTCGAGGCCCCTACAAATTAACTAGATAATTATGCTTCCTACCGAGCACAACTGAAACCTTAATTTTAATTTTCTAAATTTTTATCCCTCGAGGCCCCTTCACATTAATTAGATAATTGCGCTTCCTACCAAGCACAAATGAAATTTTAATTTTCTAAATTTTTATCCCTCTACAAATTAACTAGGTATTTGCGCTTTAGTTACTTTTTATTTTTTCTACTAGTATTTTTCTTTTATCCCACTAGCTAGTGCTAATACAAATATTTTTCTTTTCAAACAACGGAAGCTGTCTTATTGCAACGAAAGATAGTTTTATATATCAACGACTAACAACTGTGGCAATACAACCCTAGAAGATGCAACGATCTCAAATTTCGTGGCAAGACAACCTTGTTATTGCAACGAAAGATAGTCTTCTATACCAACGACTAACAACCGTGGCAATACAACCCTAGAAGATGAAACGAACCCAAATTTCGTTGCGATAGATAAAGCCCTATTGCAACGCAAGCAACGATTCATGCAACGAATCAAATCCGTTGCAAAACTGTCCAGTATTCGCAACCATCAGCAAAAGCGTGGCAATAATGTCGACATATTGCAACGCACATCAAACGAATCACAACGCAATTTCATTACGTGGCAATATTGTCAAGTACTTGCAACCGTTTTATAAATGGTGGCGATAGCACCTACCAATTGCAACGAAATGCATGGTAATCACCACGCAACAAATATCCGTGGCAACATGGTCAACTATCGCAACCAAAAATGAAAATGGTGGCAATAGCCCCTACCTATTGCAACCAATTTCGTGTCGTTGCAAAGTTGATCATGGCATTAGGGTCAAAACCTTGTAGTGCACCTTCTTCTTCTTCGCCGCCGACGATGAAGCTTTTTTCGGTGTCATCCTTCTTCGGATCTTGAGGCTTGCTCTTGTCCTCCCCACGGACGACGCCAACTGTTGTGGCTACAGACCAAACAGAGAGAGAGTATGGTAGTGGAGAGTTAGGTGAGCAATGGCTTAGGGTTTCCCCCATGGCCTATATCGTGTGTGTGTGTGTGTATATATATATATCCACATGAGGAGTGTTTTTACAGTAATACCCTTACATCTGAACATCCCCCTCAGGGGCACTTTCGTCATTATACATGTCCCATTTCGGGCCTTACAATCCCCTAACAGGCCTGCTGGGTTTAGGTGGGGGCCACCCCTACAACAGGAAATTTTTTTATTATGCTTATTTATGTCTTCACCTTAGTTGAATTTCTTATCATATGTTCATTTTTCATTCAAATGTTATTATTGTTAATTGATTTGTCATTCATCACCAAAAGGGGATATTGTAAGTTCCATTAAGTTAGTTTTGATGATAATGACAAATACAATTGTGAGACTTATATATGTTTATTGATCATATTGCTTAGTCTCATTTGGATAAAAAGGTGAAAAATATAAGAGGTATGCATTCAATATCACATTCTTATTGTATTCCGCGAATCCGAAAAATAGAATAAACTTCACCAAATAAGTTAAATTTGAATAAGTGCATATGCTTTCATAATATATTTTTGTATACACATATTTAAGGAGTGTTCACTCTGTGTTTTGTAGTTTTATTACCAGTGTGGTCGAAAACTAGCATGGTCGAAACATACATGGTCGAGATCTGTGTGATCAAAGACTAGTGTGGTCAAACCAAGACGGTCGAATCTAATGTGGTTGAGATCTATATGATTGAAACCAGTGTGGTCGAAACTAACGTGGTTGAGATTTGTGTGATTGAAGACCAGCATAGTGACAGTCGGAACCGACGTGGTCGAGATTGTATGATCGAAGACCAGCGTGGTTAAACCGACATAGTCAAGATCTATGTGGTTGAAATCAACATGGCCGAATTGACATGATTAAAATAACGTGGTCGAAGATCGACGGAGACTTGTATGGTCGGAGACCAGTGTAGTTGGAGACTTGTGTGGTCTATCTGGACAACATGGTTGGAGACCAATGTGGTTGGAGACTAGCGTAGTTGGAGACCTATGTGGTCGATCCGGACAACGTGATCGAAGATCAGTGTAGTCAGAGACCTGTTGGTCGAACCAAACTACGTGGTTGGAGACCTAAGTGGTCAAACCATCTGACGTGGGTAGAGACCAATGTAGTCGACGATCAGTACTTTCGACCAGCTCTACATTAGCGGTCCTATCAGCTCTGTGTGAGCAATCCAATTAGCGAGTGGTACTATCGGTTCTATGTGAGCGGTACTTCTAATTTGCGGAACGTCCAGGTTGTGCAGCAGTATGTTTTTTAGAGAGACACCTGTGTGGAGTCTTCTCATCCCTGAGAAAATCGGTAGTTCCGCACGAGTGCTGCAGTACTTTTGATTATCGGTAGTACTGGATTTTGCATGACGGAACTACCAAATTTGCCTAGAACGGCTAGTTTTTTTACTGTTGCTGGGGGGAACGGAAGTACCAGTCATTTACCTATGGTATTTCTAGAATCCTGATTTTCTATCCCACCGGCTAGTTTCGAGGTGTGGGATATATACCCCCCTTGTGGCCGGTTGGAGAAGGTAAAGCTTTACTCTATTTTACTCTCTTGAGCTTGTGTGAGGTCCTCTTTATAATTGTGCATGTGCTACACCTTGTGAGCAAGGAGGAACACTCTAGATTGCATGTGTTGCATCTAGAGATGAATTTTGTATCCATTTGAGCGGTGTGCATCCATTGCATGTGGTGAGAGTCAAGTAAGGGGCTTGACTTATTGCTCTTAGAGTTTATCGACTCCTAGACAGCGCTAGAGGTATCGTGTATGGTGATCTTCTCAAAGTAGACTGTGAGAAGACCCAGCAAAGTTGTGAAGGTTGGAGCTCACCTACGCAGAGCGGGAGAGAGCTACCACTAGTGGATTGAGGTGTTCCAGCTTAATTTATAGAGCCAGTCCAATTAATTTGGGCTAACCTCAACGTGGACTAGAGGAGACTGGCAAGTCTCCAAACACCATGGTAAAAAGTATCCATGTCAACTGTGGTTTGTTTTCTTATGCTCAATTTATATTTAAGTAATTTACATTCATAGAATTAAATTGATTGCTTGTCACCTAGTATTGCAAACCTTAACACAGGGTTATCTTGTTGGTGCACTTATTGTGAACTCAGTTGCTTTAGTCTTTATATGTGCTAAACTTTTTGAGTTAAGCTTCCACATTATTTGCTTGGTTTAGCTAGATAGAAATTAATAATTAATTAGGAGAATATTTTTTTAGACCACCTACTCACCCCCCTCTAGTCAGCCTCCTTGATCTAACAGTAGTGCCCTTTAGTGTCCCAAGACCCAAACGGTGTGTCAGTAAATCTTTTTTTACTAACAAGGTCCCTTCGAACATGAAGTCAACACTATGCCCGCACTAGCCCAAAAATCACCTACAATCTTCCACCTACGGTGAAGTTGCTAGCCCTGGTAACTTGTTATGCTAAGGTCTTCCCATGAAGGCACATCTGGTCGCATATTATTTCTCGGGTCTAACTACACCATAGTCTCGGTCCTTAGTGACCTAGGCGAGACATCAACAAGGCATAGGATGGCGTGAAGAATAGGGCTTGGAGCTCATCGAAGTGAGAGATGGGCTCGATAGAGCACAATGGTGTTACACACTAGAGTTGAAGATGACGATAGCATTCTAAGCGAACCAGTAGAGGAGAGGCCTAGCTAATGGCTAAAATAGAGACGATATTGTATGGTGAAGTGAGGGGTGAGCTCAAAGGAGCTTAAATAGGGGCGACGATGTGGCTAGCTTGACAATTCCTTCTGGGCCGTGATAGGGAGAAGGTGGTTCACAATCGCTCCAGTGACGAGACAGCTCAGCCAATGGCAGGATGTGGCAAAGAATATATGGGGAATGGCGTTCGAGGTGTCAGTGACCATCTCAGCTTTGGTGAGTGCAGCACAGAGCTCACAGGTGGGCATCATGGCGTGGGTGCACAGTGGAAGATGAGGAATAGCATGTGGGTCCTAGGCCCGTGAACAGAGAGAGAAAGAGAGATAGCAAGAGAGAAGGCAGAACAATGAGAACACATCTATGTGCGGAGGAGAACAAAAATGTGAAGGTAGCTCTGGAGAAAAGGATTTAAATTTTGGTTTCCTAATTGATGTCATTGTAGAATTCAAGTTTGAATTTCTAAAATTAGAAAATGGACTCCAAAAATTCATGAAAATTTTTGGAGAGGCACTTTAGGATATGAAGAGCTCAAGTAAATTATTTCTAGGCTTCGCTTAGGTTTTAATAATTTATAGGAACTCTGTTTTGTATGCCAAAAATGTAAAAAAACCATTTCAAAAATGGTAAAAAATTGTAAAAATCCAAAAATACTCAAATGATGATTTTAAAATAATTATATAAGTTTTAGGAAATTTGTGCTATTACAGACCTACACCCTTAAAAACAGTCTCGTCCCTGAGATTTGAATGGTTCAGGAAAAAAGTTTGGGAATTTGGCTATAAGACGGTCCTTGACTCCCAAGTGGCTTCACCTACAGTGTGATTGCTTCACTACACTCTACACATCTTAATAGTCCTACTCTAAGTGTGATGCTCAGCTTCCTCGAAAATCATAATCGGGTGCTCTCGATAGGTTAGGTTGGATTGCTTGAATTGTGTTGCATGTTTATGCTAACATTGGTCAAGTTACGAAGAACTTGTACCTCAGAAATAGTTTCTTGGTCTTTAGATGTGTAGCGATACTTGGAGGAAACTAGGGTCAACAACGGGTGATCGGAACTAGGCAAGAGAGGGTCAAGGTCCAAACAGTCAAGGTGGTCATGTGGGATGGTTGGGCTCAAGCATTGCGCATGGAAAAGCCAAGGAATGTGGTTAAATGAAGGTTTAAGCAACAAATTGGATTAAGTTGGCTTCATCAGTTCAAGTGAGGTATGGTCTAGTGGGAGCCAAAAATAGGAGAGATTTGCTATTGGAGGGAAGCCATCGATCAACCCACACATAGCATGCAGGATGACTTGCATGACAAGATAACAATGGAGTCATGGGAAGGTACCTGAAAACTTCATCGGGGGCATTTTGAAAAATGTTCAAAATCAGACTTGATGCCTACACCAAACTGAGGCATGGGAGATGCAAGGAAAGTGGTTTCGGGTTAGGCTAGGGTCATGTGTGCGAAGTGGATCAAACACTCGGGTGTGAGCGGTTGAGTGAAAAGCGTGCGTGTGAGTGAAAAACCTGGTATTGTTGGGTAGACGGGTTTACCCATTGTTTTGCGAGTCTAGACCCACTAAGAGGGCTGGTTAGCCTATATGATAAAGGGTGAGGGGTTTCGGGTTTGCAAGAAAATAGGGTTGAGTTCATTCTCTCCCTTCATGGTGTTAGTATGAGTGAGACTTGTGGGGGCTCTTTTGTAAACTAGTAAGATGTAAGAATCATTTCTCTCTATGCTATTATTGCAATCGTTGTGCTCTTGTCTCTCTTTGCATGAGTTCTTGTTCTTGCCTTTGGTGATTTGGTTCTTTTCGTGCTTCTCTTGTTCTTGCTGTAATCCATGATGTGTTAAAGGCAATAGTATATCCTTGAGCTCAATTTGTGCCATCTAGATCACTCTATAGCAAGAATCAAGATCTTGCTCGATTCTTGCCTTGTCTTGATCAAGATTTGTTATTTCATGATCATGGCCTTTCTAGCCCAAATCTTTGCTTAGATTAACTTGCTAGGACATGTGAGAGATGATCTGAAAGTTTCCATGACTTAGATCCTCATGAGCAAGAAGTAATTTGAGTTTTAGGGTTTGGTGAGTTCTTGTGACCTAGATAAAATTCTTTCAAATTGGATGGGATAAAGTCCAAGAACCTTGTGTTTGTTTATTTGATTTAGTTCCTAACATACTTGCTAAGGTCAATACCAATTTTGGTAGCATTTAAATAAGGTTTGATCAAGATACTTTTATTTGAGTTATTGTCCCGATAGGTTTGTACCCGTGAACAGGGCAAGCGGTAGTACTGACATCCCTATAGCGGTAATACCATAGTGAGGTCATACCGGCTTGAAATTGGCAGTAGTACAATGGTGGTCATACTAGCGTGTAATCAACAGTACTACCGGTCAGCTAGGCAAAACTTGGTTGTTGTTTCGTGTTAATCCCAGATCGGTGATTCTCTTGTAGGAGGTGTAATATGAGCTTGATAACTCTCATAGTCATTTGAGTGAAGATTTGAAATACTTGGGAGAAATGAAAAAGCTTCCACAATTATTCGCCCCCTCTGATTGCCAACATCGGTGCAACAGATCTTCATCATTCAGGAATAATACATGTCCTTCTTGATTGAGGAAATCCTCAATGTTGAGGTCTATACATCTTCAATTGAGGGGCCCATGATGCACGCTCGAGGTCTTCTATCTCTTTTGACAAATCTTTTGATGTCACACCATTACATGAATCACTTTCATCAAAGAGTATTCACGAAATCTCATAAAAATGGAAGATTCCCTTTTGACCTTTTGATTTGCATCTACTAGGTACTTGGCTACACTATTCTATTTATAGAGTGTCCATGGCAATTGCACCTAGCGCATAACATATCATTATCAGTGTTTTCCTTCCTCTATGCTTGGTTTTTAGGCTTCTTTTGTTTGCCTTCTTTCTTGCCATCATTTCCCCTTTTCCTTTTATAGGAATCTCTTCCTATGTTGGGAACTTTAGAAAAGGGGACCCATGGAACATGTGATATTGTAGCCAATGGCTTACCAAAATAATTCCACAAGACTTCACATATCCCTCATGGATCCTTTTCATATGCAAACCAATCTTAAAGCATATAATCTATTCTCTTATAGATAAACTTCTAGGCTAGGTCCTTTATAGCATTACTACGATTACTGCCTCTTTTGATGGCATCTTCGAGATTGTTGTATTGCAAATAGTCTATAACATTTTATTCCTAGGTTGAGTAATTCCTCCCATCACTAAACATCACATGAATTTTTTCTCGGGCATGTTGCCTACATCACGAAAAGCAACAGTTAGTAGGCTCAGAAATAGGCCACATGAGTCAAAACATGTGAGTACAACATATATACAATTTAAGTGGTAGTAAATATGAGTCTACAAATGTCCAGTGATTTTTTTTGCTAATTTTTCTAATCATAGAAACAAATTCTATAGCAGAAAACACTTTCTGGTAATAAATATAGTCATAGAAGACTAATTATAAAACCAGAACTCTTCTAGGGTTTAATTTGTAATATTTCCATATGTGGATACCCTAGGAAAAAAATCTATATATCCCATGGTCTAATCTACAATTTTTTGGTCCCAAAGTCCTAATTTTAATAAACTGAGGACTCTATAATTTTGCAAAACCTCAAGGGCTTTCCTACAAAATTTCCATTGACCAACTCATTTTGCGCCACATCCGGCCCATGTGGCTCCGTATGCCTAATCTAATCTATTAATCTCTCACAGAGCACACAAGATCTTCAATCTCGGCTCCAAAGTGCCGTTAAGCTCCTCAATAGGATGGATATTGAAATGGAGTCCCAAGAGAACTAACTTGAACTCCCATAGGGTCTATATATAACTCTCCTCCTCTGAAACTAGCCAGTAGACACAAATATTTCAAAATATGTCCTTGAGTTGAATTATATGACCCACTTGAATTATCCACCTTAAATGCTTCCAACAGTAAAAATATAGCCATTGTACACACTCGAATCGTCTATTTTAAAGTATAAGGAACATCTTTCTTGTGAAATTGATTCAAGTCATGCTCTAATCACTTGGATCATCCGACTCGCATGTACTTCATTTCAGAACAAGTTTCTATCAAATTGATCCAATCCTTGTCCCACCACTTGGATCATCTGGGTCCCATTGAGCTCCAAATTACACTTCTCTATAGAATTGATCTAACAAATGATTCAACTCAGTCAGACCATCTGACCATATTTAACATGCCCTCTATTAAATTGATCCGACCTATACTTCGGTCACTCAAAAATCCAAGATATGCTCTCTATTGAATTGATCTAACCCTTGATCCCATCCGATCGGATTATCCAACTCAATGCTATTTTTTGTTACCAAATTTGAAACTTCACACACAATCCAAATCTAGCATCCTCACTTGGTTTCTTGACTTCCTCTGACTAGGTATGAGCCATAGAGACTAGTGTGCATCACAACTAGCTACCCAACCTCCTCAAGATCAAGTTACTAGTTTTGAACTCCTTAATAGTATGATCAAAGCAAAAAACAAAACCTATCATTAAAATGATCCAAACTCGACTCCATGGATCATTTCTATTCATAAGGTCCTTAATCTTCATGCTTTGCCATCACTGGTAAGCTTCTTTTTGGTTTTGGCTTTGACTTATCACTTCGTGCTACAGTAACAAGCTTTTAAACAGTGCATCTTTTCAAGGCGGGATCTACAGGTAGATTATAGTAAACATTGTACCGAGTTCAGCTATACCGGCCAATATCGCATGCAACTGTTTCTTTCTGCATACTGTCTCTCATGAACAGTCAGAATTCACAAATCATAAGCCAAAAGACAAAGCCACAACCTAAAAAAACCCACCCATTTACAACTTTTTGGGATCCATGAATAGCAAGAACTCTCAATATACATCAGTCAAGAACTAACTCATCTTAAATCCTTGAAACATAGTTAGTTTCAACAAATAACTACCAGTAAGCATCAAAACAATTAAATTTAATGAAAATAGAGGTATACATACTTATAGTTAGTCAACAAGTAGGCCTTTTCACTTGATATTTTTTTCCCTTCCGCTTATAGCTTTCCCTTCCATCACTAAGAACAAAAGCGGTTTCATGCACAGTGATTTTCTTGCAACTTAGCTCCATCCCACCTGGGTCATCTCACTAGCACCTCATGATTGCATCCCACACCTACGAGCAGTGTCGGTCATGCTTGCATCCAGTGCCTCACTGTCGCCCATTGGGGCAGGCCGTCCTCCCCATGACATCACCCCGTTCGGAAGAAGCTAAAGACGAAGAGCTCAACGAATAGTTGCACTATATAGGACATCTACAGAAACATCACTAATAGCTACTACGTGATGTGGCCAAGAGTGTGAATGATACATTGATTTGTGCTTCATCTATGCAATCTGAAGTTGCAAGGTTTAGTAGTGCTGAATTGTGCAAGGAGAAAGAAGCTATCGGTTATGGGAGAGAGAAGAATATCCTAGTTCGTGCGGATGCTTATGTGATTCCTCCTTTGCGCAATGCAAACAAGACAACAATGCATGGAATTAGAGGTATGGATGGAGAAGAAAGAACGTTAGTTTGGCTAAAGAGGAAGGCACAAGATCAATCAAGTTCTCATAATTGCAGTTCTGTCCACAAAGTTCATGAAGTTCTCAACGCCAATTCTGAGGTTTCTAATGCACAAAAAATACATATTTGGAAAGCTAATGAAGTCTAGTTTCCAATGAATCAAACGGCGCTTGATTGGAACTTCCTACACAAAGTTATGGCAACTTCATTGGATGCTGCACGAGCTGTCCGGAGAGACGTGCGAGACCTGCCAAACATAAAGAGTCCGAGTATTGCAATGCAAGTAAGGGTGAAATCCAACCACACCATGGTTTTCCAAAGGTTGAGAAGAATTCCTTTTCAGGTTCCAAACGGATTTGGAAGCCCCTTGAACAACAAAAAAACATATACAAATTTGAATTCAGTTCGGATTCGGTTCGGGACAGACAGGAAGTCCAACACTAAAACGCCCATAACTTTCACAAACGGAGTCCGATTTGGGCGTTCTTGGACTCGTTGGAAAGCTATTTTGAAGCCCCATACAATGGAGGAGGTGCCAGCTATGGAATCCTCATGGTCACATCGCAAATTGAGAGAGAATTCAGAGGTAGCAGTTTAGGTATTTCCTTTTTAGTTCGTATTAGAGTTTGTTTCGGCTTTAGGCCAAGTTGTGCGTGAGTTTTAGTCAAGGCCGTGTGTTGTAGGGGTGGCCCCCACCTAAACCCAGCAGGCCTGGTAGGAGGTTGTAAGGCCCAGAATAGGCCATGTGCACTGACATAAATGCCCCTAAGGGGGATGATCAACTGTAAGGTCATAATTGTAAAAGCACCCCCCATGTATGTATATATATATGGAATGCAGGCCATGGGGAGGGGCCAGGCCATTACTCACTCTCCACTACCATCTCTCTCTCTGTTTGGTCTGTAACCACAACAGTTGGCGCCGTCCGTGGGGAGGGACAGCAGCAAGCCCGAAGTTCGAAGGAGGATGGCACCGAAAAAAGCTTCATCGGCGGCGGCGAAGGGGAAGAAGATGGTCGGGGCAGAGCGTTGCGTGAGTACAAGGGCTTCGGCATCGGCTGCCGCGGGCGCGGCGGTCGACCAACCACATCATCGGCGCTGCGGCAGCCGACCACGCCACCGGCGCTGCGACGGCCAACCACGTCATCGGCGCTGCGGCAGCCGACCTCGCCACCGGCGCTGCGACGTGTTGGAAATATGCCCTAGAGGCAATCATAGAGATGATGATATTTCGTTGTATCCATGATTTAATAAATGTTCCTTGAATATTGCCTTTGTGTTGATTAACAAGTATGTGACTTGTTTGTGAAACTCTTTACTTATATGGTTATTCTAAAGTTGTCCCTAGTCGGAGTTCATGTGAGGACACACGTGAATAATGGATTAGCACATGTATCGGTTGATGACCATGTTTCACAGGTCATAGACATGGAGATGTCAAACCAATAATGTGGACACATGTTTAGAACATGGGGTTGGACCGACCCAACATGAGACATAACAATTATACTTATGGTTCTCTCTCTACACAATGTGTACGCCTTGTCCTTAGACCTGAGATTGTCGCATGTACTTGAGATGTGAATCGACCTACTTAGGGGCTATCAAACGCTACTCCGTAACTGGGTAGTTATAAAGGTAGTTTTCGGGTTTGTCATGAAGCATGCTACGAGGCATGGTCAGTCGAGATGGGATTTTCCCCTCTCTACCTGAGAGAGATATCTCTGGGCCCCTCGAGTGATCGGATCCAGAAATGCATGGCCATGCTACTTAAGGTTAAGAGTTAACCTAGTAAGGGATTCCGGATCACAGGATCGAGAAAGAGTGGTCAGCTTGGAGCTCGACTCAATATCGTGAGGCAAAGGGATTAGCATGTACATAAAGTTGTGACGGTTCGTTCGATATGATCTTTGTGTATGTTTAGGAGTTGGCACGTCTTGCTAGAGGCCGCTACCAACTATTGACCGAGTAGGTAAACTCGTGTCATGTCTAAACATACGTGAACCCATAGGGTCACACACTTAAGGGCTGAAGCCTAATTCGGATTGGATCTGGGTTAGACTGGGTATTGAGTCCTAATGGGCCTCCATTCGCTGAAGCCCATTATAAGGACGTCTATAAAAGGAGGGCAAGGGCGCACAGGGTTGGTGAGATTTTCGTGACCTCCTCAAACCCTGGCCGCCACACCTCCCACGCCCTGGGCGCTCGCGCGGATCTAGTAATCCGGCGTGCGTCGCTTCCTCCCGTACGTGTGGATACCTTTTGGCGGCGCTGCATCTGTAGCGTTTGGACGAACCGCAAGAGGAGCTGTACGTTGGACGCCGCGACGAGGACGAGGAAGTAGTACGACTACTCTGCCCCGACGTGCTGCATCGACGTAGTACGACTACTCTGCCCCGACGTGTTGCATCAATTCCGCCTCTGCGCGTCTAGTGGTAATTCCGTGATCTATAACTGCAGTGATCTTGGTTTACGGGTAGAATTTTTATTAATTTGCGCTAGCGTAGCCCACCCGTATCCCTACAGTGGTATCAGAGCCATTGCTGTCATGTTATAGGTTCGGGTGATTTGCATATGGCGATATGTAAGTAGGTATGATCGATGTGATCGATTGTATAGTTCTGATAATGGATTGATCTGATCTGGTTTCCGTGATCATGCTGCTAAGGTCGTGCCACAACATACCCCTACCGGTCGGTATCACCATCGGGGTAGACAGTGACACGTAAAACCGATTGCGGAATGCGAAGATCAATATGATTGGTCGAATCGGAACCTAGATTAATAATCGATATTCCGTGATTATGCTGCTAAGGTCGTGCCACAACATACCCCTACCGGTCGGTATCACCATCGGGGTAGACAGTGACACGTAAAACCGGCTGCGGCATGCGAAGATCAATGCAAATTGGTCGAATCGGAACAATGGTCGATTTGGGGTAAATATGATTTGCCGATCAAAATCCTAAGTAAAAATTGCATAGATTGGATCTCTGTTTTTTTACGAATGTCCGGACCGCGAGGGGCGCTGCCCCTTCGAACCCCGCGGGGGGAAACCCCCTCGACCCCCTTATCCGGTAGATTGCGAATCTATGCATAACTTGTTTTTGCAGGATATATGTGACCAGTATGGCCTAATGTGTATGTGATGCATGTTTGTAATATTTTCATGACCTGCGTGTCGTGGTTTCGGCAACACGGCTGGAGCCATTGTGTTGTCAAAGTATTGTATTAACGGCCTGCGTGCCGACTTGTGATGATGCCTTGTATCCATGTATTTTATTACTAGCTGTTATGAGTAATAGCTCATATTAGTACTTGGAGGACACATCACTTGGAGGGATGGCACACATTGACCATGGAGATGGAGATCATCATGGTGGACAGATTCTATGGCGATGGAGATCACCATGAGAAAATGGGTCATACTGAGTCACAACTGTGTGAATGCTATTCCTATTGTTTTACTCCTATGCATGTTTGAATGGTAGAAGTATAACGATCCCTCACAAAATGTTAACTTGAACATATGCCCTCCCAACTAAACTCTGCACCATCCCATGTCTTGTAAATTGATGGTGGGTCTATAAAATTAGGGCACCATCGACTTTCCTTGACTAGATGGGTTTGTATCGGATACATACATGCATAAGGGTTGGTGAACTTAACAAGGTTATCATAAAGGTTATGGGCCTTGGGGCATAAAGGTTGGGCGTCGAGGCATAGAGATGTCACCCAACAACAAGAGTCATATAGAGATATGATTAGTAAGGTGTTACTTACCGAATTACCTTGTCTCCTAGCGGTGATGCAAAAGCTCACTAGTAGACTAGTTAATTGCGGATCTTGAATCGCTAAGAATCAATAGAGGGATATTGATTTTAGTGGGAGTACATTCTATTAAATTTGTTTAATACGGTTTACTCTATCATGGTTTTATTTGTCTTAGTATTTTGCATTTTCTGTTGTAGATCAATGGCATCTAACAACCGCGCACACCCTTTTGCTTTGCGATCGATTCTTGAGAAAGAAAAATTAAATGGAACAAACTATTCGGACTGGGTCCGTAACCTGAGAATTGTTCTCAGGGCAGATAAAAAGGAAAACGTTCTGGACACCCCAATCCCAGAAGAGCCTGCTGACAATGCGGCTGCTGCTGTTAAAAATGCCTACAAGAAAGCATGTGATGACTCTCTTGAGATTAGCTGTCTTATGCTTGCATGCATGGAACCTGACCTTCAAAAGCAGTTTGAGGATCAGGAAGCGTATGATATGATCATGGCGCTTAAGGACATGTTCCAGACACAGGCCAGGACTGAAAGGTTCAATGTCTCTAAGGCTTTTCTGGAATGCAAGTTAACAGAAGGTGCACCCGTAGGCCCACATGTGATCAAAATGGTTGGTTACAGTCAGACTTTGGATAAACTTGGTTTTCCAATTAGCCAAGAGTTGGCAACTGATTTCATTTTGGCGTCTCTACCACCTAGCTATGGACATTTCATTTCGAACTACCATATGCATGGGGTGGAAAAGGGCCTTAATGAGCTTTGTGGGATGCTCAAAACAGCAGAGAGTGACATTAAGAAGTGTGCAGGGCCTAGCCATGTGATGGCTGTGCAGAACAAGTCTAGCTTCAAGAAAAAGGGTAAGAAGTCATGGGCAAAGGATAAGGGCAAGGTTAAAGATATGATCTCGAAGCCAACGCCTAAGCCTAATGCTGGACCTGGAGCTGAGACAGTATGCTTCTATTGTAAAGAGACTGGCCACTGGAAGAGAAACTGCAAGAAGTACCTGGATTCCGAGGAATGCAAGAAGAAGGCTGGAAGTAAGACTTCCACCCATGGTACACTTGTCATAAATGTTTTAGACATTTTTCTTGCTGATTCTCCTATTAACTCTTGGGTATTTGATACCGGATCAGTTGCTCACATTTGCAACTCGATGCAGGGGCTAATAAGAAGTAGAGGAGTCGCAAGAGGTGAAGTTGATTTTCGCGTCGGAAATAAAGCAAGGGTTGCTGCGTTAACCGTCGGCACCATGCAACTTCAGCTTCCTTCAAGATTTATTATGGAATTGAATAATTGTTATTATGTTCCTAGTATGAGTCGAAACATTTTATCTCCCTCATGTTTGATGAGAGATGGTTATTCATTTGCAAGTAAAGACAATGGTTGTTTGATCTCTAAAAATGAAATGTTTGTGGCTTTTGCGCCCATTGTGAATGGGTTATTTATTTTAAATCTTGATGATGCGCCCATCTTTAACATAAATGCTAAAAGACTTCGACCTAATGATTTGAATCCCACCTATGTTTGGCATTGTCGTTTGGGTCACATAAGTGAAAAGCGCATGAAGAAGCTCCATGATGATGGTCTTCTAACTTCGTTTGATTTTGAATCATACGAGACATGTGAAGCTTGTTTGCTTGGTAAGATGACCAAGTCACCTTTCAAAGGTTCTTTTGAGAGGGCATCAGACTTGTTGGAAATCATACATACTGATGTATGTGGACCAATGAGCACGACTGCTAGAGGTGGATTTCATTACTTCATAACTTTCACTGATGATTTTAGTAGATATGGCTATGTCTACTTAATGAAGCATAAGTCTGAAACTTTTGAAAAGTTCAAAGAGTTCCAGAATGAGGTTGAAAATCAACGTGCCAAGAAAATTAAGGCTCTGCGATCTGATCGTGGTGGCGAGTATTTGAGTCATGAATTTAGCAATCATCTGAAGAGTTGCGGAATTGTTCCACAGCTAACACCGCCCGGAACGCCTCAAAGAAACGGGGTATCCGAGCGGCGTAATCGGACTTTGTTGGACATGGTTCGATCGATGATGAGCTAGTCAGATCTACCATTATCATTTTGGGGTTACGCTCTAGAAACAGCAGCTTTCACACTTAATAGGGTACCGTCTAAATCCGTAGTTAAGACACCATATGAGATATGGACTGGGAAGAGTCACAGTTTGTCTTTTCTAAAGATTTGGGGATGTGAGGCGTTTGTCAAGCGACTACAGTCGGACAAGCTCACACCCAAGTCGGATAAATGCATTTTCGTGGGATATCCGAAGGAAACCTTTGGATATTACTTCTACAACCGACTAGAGGGCAAAGTGTTTGTCGCTCGAAGTGGTGTTTTCCTAGAGAAAGAGTTTCTCAACAGGGAGACAAGTGGAAGAACGGTGCAGCTTGAAGAGGTTCAAGATGAATCAATCGGGGAAGACTCGACGAATGATGCCCACGTGGCAGAACAAGTTGAGGAACCCATGACAAAGGAAGCACCACCACCACGAAGGTCGGAAAGGCTCCGCAATGCGCGAGATATGTTATTGTTAGACAATGATGAGCCTACGACCTATGCGGAAGCAATGATGGACCCTGACTCTGAGAAATGGCAAAGTGCCATGAGATCCGAGATAGCATCCATGGGAGACAATCAAGTTTGGAACTTGGTTGACCCACCTGATGGTGTTAAAACCATAGAGTGCAAATGGATCTATAAAAAGAAGATTGATATGGATGGAAACGTTCATATCCATAAAGCTCGACTTGTCGCAAAAGGTTTTCGGCAAGTTCAAGGAGTTGACTACGATGAGACCTTCTCGCCTGTAGCGATGCTTAAATCTATACGGATCATTCTAGCTATTGCTGCATATTTCGACTATGAGATATGGCAGATGGATGTCAAAACAGCTTTCCTTAATGGAAATTTAACCGAGGACGTGTATATGATACAGCCCGAGGGTTTTGTCGATCCAATCAATGCTAGAAAAGTATGCAAACTTCAAAAATCCATTTATGGATTGAAGCAAGCATCTCGGAGTTGGAACATACGTTTTGATGAAGTGGTCAAAGGGTTTGGCTTCATCAAAAACGAAGAAGAATCTTGCGTTTACAAGAAGGCAAGTGGGAGCTCGCTCGTATTTCTAATCTTATATGTAGATGACATATTACTGATTGGAAGTGATATTCCTATGCTCGAGTCCGTTAAGACCTCACTGAAAAATAGTTTTTCAATGAAGGACTTAGGGGAAGCGGCATATATTTTGGGTATTAAGATCTATAGAGATAGATCAAAAAGGCTAATAGGATTAAGCCAGAGTACTTACATTGACAAAGTATTGAAACGGTTCAACATGGAGGAGGCAAAGAAAGGGTTCTTGCCCATGTCTCATGGCATAAATCTTGGCAAGACTCAGTGTCCTTCGACAACTGATGAGCGAGATCGCATGAGTAAGATTCCATATGCTTCGGCCATTGGATCTATCATGTATGCTATGATATGTACTCGCCCAGATGTTTCCTATGCTCTAAGTGTTACGAGCAGATACCAGGCTGATCCCGGTGAGAGTCACTGGACAGCGGTTAAAAACATCCTCAAGTATTTGAAAAGAACTAAGGATGTGTTCCTAGTCTACGGAGGTGAGGAAGAGCTCGTTGTAAATGGTTACACCGATGCAAGCTTCCAAACCGACAAAGACGATTACAAATCGCAATCGGGTTTTGTGTTCATTTTGAACGGTGGTGCGGTCAGTTGGAAGAGTTCCAAGCAGGAGACTGTTGCTGACTCTACAACGGAGGCCGAGTACATTGCAGCTTCTGAAGCAGCAAAGGAAGGTGTTTGGATAAGGAAGTTCATATCTGAACTAGGTGTGGTTCCTAGTGCGTGCAGTCCTCTGGATCTTTACTGTGATAACAGTGGGGCCATTGCGCAAGCCAAGGAGCCAAGGAATCACCAAAAAAACAAACACATACTGCGGCGGTTTCATCTCATTCGAGAGATCCTCAATCGAGGAGATTTAAAGATATGCAAAATACATACGGATTTGAATATTTCAGATCCTTTGACGAAGCCTCTCCCACAGCCTAAGCATGAGGCGCACACAAGAGCTATGGGTATTAGGTATCTTCTAGATTGACTCTAGTGCAAGTGGGAGACTGTTGGAAATATGCCCTAGAGGCAATCATAGAGATGATGATATTTCGTTGTATCCATGATTTAATAAATGTTCCTTGAATATTGCCTTTGTGTTGATTAACAAGTATGTGACTTGTTTGTGAAACTCTTTACTTATATGGTTATTCTAAAGTTGTCCCTAGTCGGAGTTCATGTGAGGACACACGTGAATAATGGATTAGCACATGTATCGGTTGATGACCATGTTTCACAGGTCATAGACATGGAGATGTCAAACCAATAATGTGGACACATGTTTAGAACATGGGGTTGGACCGACCCAACATGAGACATAACAATTATACTTATGGTTCTCTCTCTACACAATGTGTACGCCTTGTCCTTAGACCTGAGATTGTCGCATGTACTTGAGATGTGAATCGACCTACTTAGGGGCTATCAAACGCTACTCCGTAACTGGGTAGTTATAAAGGTAGTTTTCGGGTTTGTCATGAAGCATGCTACGAGGCATGGTCAGTCGAGATGGGATTTTCCCCTCTCTACCTGAGAGAGATATCTCTGGGCCCCTCGAGTGATCGGATCCAGAAATGCATGGCCATGCTACTTAAGGTTAAGAGTTAACCTAGTAAGGGATTCCGGATCACAGGATCGAGAAAGAGTGGTCAGCTTGGAGCTCGACTCAATATCGTGAGGCAAAGGGATTGGCATGTACATAAAGTTGTGACGGTTCGTTCGATATGATCTTTGTGTATGTTTAGGAGTTGGCACGTCTTGCTAGAGGCCGCTACCAACTATTGACCGAGTAGGTAAACTCGTGTCATGTCTAAACATACGTGAACCCATAGGGTCACACACTTAAGGGCTGAAGCCTAATTCGGATTGGATCTGGGTTAGACTGGGTATTGAGTCCTAATGGGCCTCCATTCGCTGAAGCCCATTATAAGGACGTCTATAAAAGGAGGGCAAGGGCGCACAGGGTTGGTGAGATTTTCGTGACCTCCTCAAACCCTGGCCGCCACACCTCCCACGCCCTGGGCGCTCGCGCGGATCTAGTAATCCGGCGTGCGTCGCTTCCTCCCGTACGTGTGGATACCTTTTGGCGGCGCTGCATCTGTAGCGTTTGGACGAACCGCAAGAGGAGCTGTACGTTGGACGCCGCGACGAGGACGAGGAAGTAGTACGACTACTCTGCCCCGACGTGCTGCATCGACGTAGTACGACTACTCTGCCCCGACGTGCTGCATCAATTCCGCCTCTGCGCGTCTAGTGGTAATTCCGTGATCTATAACTGCAGTGATCTTGGTTTACGGGTAGAATTTTTATTAATTTGCGCTAGCGTAGCCCACCCGTATCCCTACACGACGCCCGACCACGTCACTGGCACTGCGGCGACCGACCCCGCCGACGCGACAGCAACCAACCTCACCGCCTCCGCCGCGACGCTCGCCGGCAGCGCGGACCGGGCAGTTGGAGGTAGCCACAACGGAGCGACCGGCCGCTCGGGAGCCCGCGACGCGGTAGTGCCCGCGCCGGTCCGTCCGTTGGGCGCGCCGGCGGCCCCGCCCGCACAGGCGGTGGAAAGCGCCCTGCTGGCGGCCCTCCGAGCGTTCCAGCAGGATCTGGGTGATCTTCGCGGGGCTGTCCGAGACATGCAAGAGGCTTGGAGCCAGCAGGCCGCACCGGCAGTCGCGCCAGAGCCCACGCCAGAATGGGCGGACAGCCGCGACACCCCCGCATCCAGCCGCGTCCCGCTACGGCGCGTCGATCCGGAGTCCCCGCTTTCGATAGGACTACAGCAAGCGGCGTGGCCCGAAGACTTCAAGTTCCCCAGTGTCATCGAGCCCTACAAAGGCGACACGGACCCCCGCGAGTTCGTGCGCGTATACGAAACCGCAATCGAGGCCGCGGGCAGAGACGACACCACAAAAGCGAAGGGCCTCCCCCTCGCGCTGCAAGGAGTGGCGCTCTCCTGGTTTTTCACCATAGAGCCGAACTCCATCTACGCGTGGGACCAGATCCGCGACCGTCTTCACAACAACTTTCAAGGAAATTATGTCGAGCGGGTCGACGCGGACCAGCTCTTCGCCGTAAAGCAGAAACCCTCGGAGAAGCTCCGGGACTACTTCAAACGCTTCGCGAAGATACGTTGTCAAGTCAAAGACGTTAATGAAACCACCGTTGTCAATGCAGCCATCCAGGGTCTTCGCCCAGGACCGATGGCCGAGTACAACGCACGGAAGCCAATCAAGACAGTGACGAAGCTCTTCGACAAAATGGAGGAATACGCCAGGGCGGAAGAGGACGCGCGGCGAAGGCAAGGTGACGTCTCCGACACCAACCAGGCCGGTGCCTCGGTAAAAGCCGAAGATCCGCCGAAGGACGGTTCTTCGAAGGGAAAGCGTAAGCAGGAGTCGTCCAAGGACGCGCCCGACCGCAAGGACACCCCGTGCAAGGAGCCGTCCGACAAGCCCAAGCGTGGCCAGCAGAAGTCACGGCGAGGCCGGTACGTCCTCGACATCGAAGGCGGTTCCGACGACAGCGCTCCCGCGGGTCGGGGCGGTCGGGGGCGCCGAGGCCGGGGACGCGGCCGTGGCCGGGGCTGCGACGATAGAGGCCAGAGAGACTACGACGACCAACACCAGGGGCTGTGGTGCGTAGTCCACGGCCACGGAAACCACGACATGCGCACATGCACCTCTATCGCGGCGCTTCGCGACAGCGTCACTAGGGACAGGAACCCGGAAGCACGTCCGCCCGTGGTGGCCCACATACAGCACCCATACGAAGCCCCCGTGCACATACAGGCGCAAGGAACGCAGCCCTACGAGGGCCCTCTGCGGATCCAGGCCCACGTGCAGCAGCCTCAGGAGGGCTTTCTGCAGCTACAGGCTCCGGAGGCCACCCACCGGAGGATTATCAATGTCATCTTCGGAGGCTCCTCGTTGGACTTTGCCTCGGCACGGCAGCGGAAGGCCTACGTGCGAAGGCTACACCACGTGGCGGCATATTCAGCACAGACACCGCTGGACTGGGCACAGCATGAGGTTACATTCACTTCCGTCGATGCCGAAGGCGTGGAGCTTCCTCACCAGGACCCCCTGGTCGTCCGGGCCGTAATAGCGGGGTGCGACGTGGGACGTGCCCTAGTCGACGGCGGCAGCTCCGCGAACATTCTGTTTGCGGCAGCTTTCGACCAGATGGGGATCCCCCGAAGCCGCCTCAGCCCATCGGGAGTCCCGCTGCAAGGCTTCGGAGGGCAACCTCTACGAGCGCTCGGCCAAATATGCCTTCAGGTCTCCTTCGGCCAGGGTGACAATGCAAGGGTCGAAGATGCCATATTCGACGTCGTCGATCTCCCATACCCTTACAATGCCATACTGGGGCGTTCGGTCCTCAACTCCTTCGGGGCGGTACCGCATCACGGCTATCTGTGCATGAAGCTCCCGGGGCCCCGGGCCACCATTACCGTTCGTGGCGATCAGGACATGGCCCGGCGCATCAAGCACGGCACCTGATGTCCCCGTCGTGGCGGGCAGCGGCACACCTAGGATCGGCGCCGCCGTGCGATGGCCCACGGCGCCATCCGGGGGTGGCTCCGCAGGCCCTGCCGATAGCGAATCTACTAGAGGCTCCGGCCGCACTGAGCACAAACGGTTAGTACCCCCCCCCCCCCCGGCGTCATATGTAATCGCTTACCCGCGCATACGGGAATGTAATAAAGTTCCGTTTGTCGCCAACATATTACCGCTGTGCGGAAGTACGCGGTGAGCACACGTGGAGGCCTCGCCTACGCGTGTGCTCCCGCAGTATAAACCAAAGACGCACGTTCGCGTGTGCACTCTCCGTAGCCAGGGGTACGGGTATGAGTATAAACCAAAGACGCACGTTCGCGTGTGCACTCTCCGTAGCCGGGGGTACGGGTATGAGTGTAAACCAAAGACGCACGTTCGCGTGTGCACTCTCCGTAGCCAGGGGTACGGGCATGAGTATAAACCGAAGACGCACGTTCGCGTGTGCACTCTCCGTCAAAGACACGGGCATGAGTATAAACGAAGACGCGCGTTCGCGTGTGCACTCTCCGTCAAAGACACGGGCATGAGTATAAACGAAGACACACGTTCGCGTGTGCACTCTCCGTCAAAGACACGGGCATGAGTATAAACGAAGACGCACGTTCGCGTGTGCACTCTCCGTCAAAGACACGGGAATGAGTATAAACGAAGACGCACGTTCGTGTGTGCACTCTCCGTCAAAGGCACGGGCATGAGTATAAACCAAGACGGGTGGGGGGAAGCCCCTGCACGCACTCCACGGAGTATAAATAAGACGCGGATGTTCTCCCTGCGCACTCTACTGAGTCTAAACAAGACGCGAACTCTGCGCACGCCAAGGACTTCGTCCATGTGCGTACTCTCCGGAGTATAAATCAGACGTGGACGCTGATCCCACGCGAATTCTGCGTGGCTGCCAATCGCGCACCTGCGATACACCAGAGGCTGCCCCCACCTCGGGGTGGGGGGGCGAAGGTCCGCCGTCGCACGCGCCAGTCCACGAGACTTTAAACAGGTCGTAGTGCGGAGGCCCGCCTTCGCACGCGCCAGTCCACGAGACTGTAAACAGGTCGTAGTACGGAGGCCCGCCTTCGCACGCGCCAGTCCACGAGACTCTAAACAGGTCGTAGTGCAGAGGCCCGCCTTCGCACGCACCAGTCCACGAGACTTTAAACAGGTCGCAATGCGAAGGTCCGCCTTCGCACGCGCCAGTCCACGCGACGTTAAACAGGTCGTCGTGCGGAGATCCGCCTTCGCGCGCGCCAGTCTACCGACTTTAAACAGGTCGTCGTGCGGAGGTCCGCCTTCGCACGCGCCAGTCTAC
This sequence comes from Dendrocalamus latiflorus, assembly GCA_017311315.1. Classification (NCBI taxonomy): domain Eukaryota; kingdom Viridiplantae; phylum Streptophyta; class Magnoliopsida; order Poales; family Poaceae; genus Dendrocalamus; species Dendrocalamus latiflorus. Next base: position 18,783,672 of record CM029623.1, read on the forward strand.
GAACTTTAAACAGGTCATCGTGCGGAGGTCCGCCTTCGCGCGCGCCAGTTTACGGACTTTAAACAGGTCGTCGTGCGGAGGTCCGCCTTCGCACACGCCAGTCTACGGACTTTAAACAAGTCGTCGTGCGAAGGTCCGCCTTCGCGCGCGCCAATCTACGGACTTTCGGTAGCAGGCGGCGTTCGCACGATTCACACTTACGGCGAACTCGGAATGTGGGGATCTCGGCTCCGCACAGCACGCCCGCACATGCCCTAATTATCAGGATATCTATATATCGGGAAAATTTTTCAAGTACAGAGGCCCGCCAACATCCCTGCCGCTCTAAGTAGCTATTCGGCAGGCTCGTCCTTAACACGCGATAAGGACGGGGCTCCGCCGGAAGAAGGTCGGCCCGCCCAAAAGTCCAGCGACTCTTCGGCCCTTCGCCAGCGTCGAAGGCGTCGCCGAATCGCGTGGTCGGCCGCAAGAAGTCGGCCCCAGCGAGGACGCTGCCCGGTACATAGGCGAAAGTCAGAATTTATGAAGCAAGCGGGTACTTCGTTCACAAAAAGAGGGGGCATTATAATGCACGCCTACACCCAGGCACCACGGCGTCAGACCTGCGAGTTCCCGGCGCCTTCAGCGGCCTCGGCGCCGCCCTCGTCGCGTCGAGGGACCCCGTCCAGGAATTGGCCGAGGCTCCCCTCCCCGTACAGTGACTTCCGGAGTTCAATCCGTGCAGCGTCCGCCCCGATGTAATCCCAGATCCGTTCATAGAAGGGATGGACGGCGCGGCGAGCGGAGCGGACGGCGCCGGACATTACTCCGGCCCCGCCGGGCATCTCCAGCTGGGGGTCCTCTAGCCCGGCGACATGCGGGCAACCGCGATGTTGCAGGAGCGCACACACCAGGCATGCCGATGTGTACGCGCAGTGGTTGCCGAAGGCCGTCGCAGCGCCGTGCGCGAAGTTGGCGGCATCTCCGACCCAGCGGAGGGTCCGCAACAGCTCCTCCGGGCCGAAGGCGTGGTCCGGCACTTTCGCCACAAGCCCTTGGAGATGGCTTTCCAGCGCTTGCATGGCGTCCCATGCAACCACCGAAGCCTCGCCAAGCGTCCGGTCGCGCTCCGCTAGAGTCAGGGCGAGTTCGCCTTTCTCCTTCTCTAGCGAGGCGACCTGTTGCAGAAAGTCATCCCGCTCTGCCGCAAACTCCTGCTGCGCAGCCTCCGCGGCTGACTCCCGCGCCGACGCAGCAAGTCCTTCGGCGTGCGCCTTCGCTCCGGCGCATTCCGCTTCCAGCTGGCGGATGCGTGCATCCTGGGCAGAGCGGGCTCTCGAGGCTTCGCGTAGCTCCTCCTCGGTGGCCCGCAGCCTATCCTCAAGCGCCCTTTGGGCACGAGTATAGGCCGTTTGCAAGGCCTGCCCCAGTATAGGCCGTTTGCAGAACGGAAAAAACTTAGCAAGCTCAGCAGGCCCGGGCATTGGCGTATGAGTACTTACCCTCACCCCCGACACTTCAAAGGCGTCCCCGAGGCGCCCCGCCCCGTAGGCCTGCAGCGCTTGCTGGCCCACGCTGGCAGCCGCGTCGTCCACAATCCCGCGCCACGCCCTCAGCGTCTCCGGGGGAGGCACGAAGTCCGCGGGGCCCGCACGCGCGGCGCTCCCATGCTCCTCCAAGAGCTCTTCCTCCGGCACAAGCAACACTACAAGCGGGAACGCAGGTGAGCACCGCAAGGCACAGCGAAGAGCACACCAGGGTAAGCTAAGCTGCCTTACCTTCGGTAGCGGAAGAAGGGCTTCGGGGGCCTGCCCCCCAAGCTTCAGGCGGCGGAGCGGTGGCGCAAGTCCCCGCGGAGGGCATGGTCCCGCAAGGAAAAGAAGGCTCCACATTCGGGGCCGGTGCTAACCGTTCCCGCACGGCAGACGGCGTGGCCTCGGGAGCAGAGGGGGCGGGCACCGCGAGGACTTCAGTAGGCGCATCCGAGTCCCACAAGCTCCTGATACTCGTCGCCACCACGAATCCCCTCCTCGTCCGGTGAAGCTCCGGGCGCAGACACGGCCGCTTAGCCGGGGCAGGCGACAACGACACCGCCCCAACAGTCGCCGCCGAAGAGGCCCCCGCGGCTGAAGCACCCGGGGGCGAAGGTTCCGCTGTGATAGTTTCTGCAGGGGGTACCTCGCGCGTTTGCCTCTGCGGCTGGTGACGGCAGCTCGGCTTCGTGCGCCCTCGCGGGGGACGCCCCCGGCACCACAGCGGCCACGGTCGAAGGCTCCACCTCGGCATCGACGGACCGCACGGATTCCGTCTCAGCGACCACGGCGGGTGACGAGGCTTCCCCTCACCGGCTGCTCGCGGCAAGCCCGCCGTCCAGGGCACTCGCCGAAGATCCTTCGCCTCCGGCGTCCGCGCCATCCAAGCCCGAGTCTGCATACTTCGCCGAATCCGACTCCGCATCTGCCGCGCCTTCGGGAGCGCTAACAGCAGCAGTACCAGCTGCCGCACCAAGCACGGCAGACGCCCCTCCTCGGCCCCTCTTCCGAGACGGCGCCTTCTTCCTCACTGCACCGTCGTTTGGAGCAGCACGGTCTGGCACGGCGAGGTCCAGGGCCTCGCACACGCGGTTTATCTGCCCCAGCCCCCCCGCGGTGGTAGCGGACGCGCGCTGCTCGTGCTCCCTGCCGGTATACGGGCCCAGGAATACGCGCGCGGCTTACTCCGCATCCTCCAAGCAAATCCCTGAAGCAAAGGAGATAACATTAGCATACAACGCATTTCGCGTGAACGGAGAAGGGACACGGTCGAGGCTTACGAGGGCCGGAGGGCGCCGGCAGCAAGCAGGTCGACGGCGAGACATTGTCGTCTCGGCGCTTCTCGGCGGCAAGACGCCAATCGCGAGCAAGCGGCGCCGCGCCGTACATCACGTACTCTTCGGCGAGATCGCGCGTGTTGAAGCGGGCGGCCACGCCTACGAGCCGCCGGGCCCTCCGCCTGTCCTCACCATCGAGCGTCCGGCCGGGCGAGGGCTTGAACGTGATCGGTCGGCCCGTGCACTCAAGACCGCTCCCGCTCTCCACACGGTGGTAGAACCACCGCTTCATCCACTGCGACTCCCACTTCCCGCGAGTAGAGTTCGCGGGGAAGAGCTTGCCGCAAGTTGGCCGGAGGACAAAGGAGATGCTGCCGAAACTAGACACCATCCCATCCTTCCGCTCTTTGGGCTGGCATCGTGCCTCGTGCAGATAGGCAAATAACGACGCACTGGGCCAGCATGCTCCCGAGCGCAAGGCCCAGCTGTAAACCGCGAGCTGGGCCACGGCATTCGGAGTCAGCTGCGCCAGCTCCAGCCCGAAGGTCCGCAGCACGTCGCCCACGATCGCCGCCGCGGGGACGCGGAGCCCTGCGTCGAAGAAGGCGATGAATACGACCGCCTCCGACTCTTCGGGGCGAGGTTCCGTTTCGTCGGCGGCAGGTAGCCGTACCGCCCGACGCTCGGACAGCTTCCCCGCACGCAGCAGCGCCTGGATCGTCTTCTCGGTCACAAGCGAGGGGCCCAACTCGCCGGAAAACAAGCCCTCCTTTTCCAGCCACCACTTATCCGCCACCGCCGGGTCGCGTTCGCCGAGCGAGTATTTCACCTCTAACGGTGAAGACCGCCGGCGGATGCCGCAGGCGCCAGTCGACTGGCTGCGCTTGCCACCAAACGCCATCGCCCCTGGCAACAGGAGGATAGCGGTGAGTGTATCGTCGGAGTGTACAAGGCGATGCAAGCGAGAAGAGGGCGTAGAGCTGTGGGGGCGCGGTTAAAAGGGGCATATCAGGCCTCCTCGTCCCCAACACCGAAGCGTCGCGACGGTCCACGTGCAGGACGCAACCGCAGCCGCACAAGGGCCCGCCCCGCACGCTCCCCCATAACCGAAGACGAAGAGGCGCGACCACGGCAGCAGGGATCATCAGAGCACGTCGCTCCAATGACCCCCGCCGCGTGGCCCCGGAACGACCCCAAGCGCCATTAAGAGCACCACAGCGGGCCGTGGGATCATACCAACCCCGAAGCTGCGCCGTTCCTCGCCCGCCCCGTGTCCCCTTCACCTGGGGAAAAGGCGAACCCCTGCGATCACGCAACCGCCCACACCCCGTCGCGCACCAATCGCAAACCGCCGCGTGCCCCACACGCACCGAGGCAAGCGCACGGTCTGACAACCTAGCCCTGGCAAGCCGGGGGCCGGCGTGATTTCAGGAACCTTTACAGCGCATTACCGCATCAGGACATCGCGCGCGTCTACTTCGGCTAGGCGCCAGCTCCGCTGCCACCCGTTCGAGGGGTAGGGGACGGAGCGCGCGCGTCTACTTCGGCTAGGCGCCAGCTCCGCTGCCACCCGTTCGAAGGGTAGGGGACGGAGCGCGCGCGTCTATTCTCACTAGCTTGCTTTCCTGCATTGGTAGCAGCTAAGCCGTAGTTAATGCACAAAAAAGCTATCCAGGCTCGGCAGGCCGTTGCCATGGCATTGCAGCTCGGCAGGCCATGGGCCCAGCGCTTGCCGCTGTTGCCTGCCCTGTTGCACGTCGAGAGGCCTGCCGGGCTAGAGTGTAGCAAATAACAGTTATTGTTTGGCTAGATTAGAGACATAACTATTTTTATAAAAACAAATATTCAATGATCAAATTAAGAAAAGCACCAGTGCCAAAAACATAACAACTCCTTTTCTCCGATTTGAACGACCTCTAAGTTAAAGTCTTTGCATCCTCGTCAAAGATGGCTCTTTTTTTTAAAACCACAAATATGGCTCATTTTGACAATCAGAAAAGATGGCACGAGTGGTTGCAGATCTCTTCTTTTCAACTTTTAAAAACTGTCTTTTGACTTTTCTGTAGTAACTAATTTTCAAATAAAGTGTTTTTTTGAAGTTGAAGTCTACAAGTTAATTGTAATTCACAATGTAGCGACTTCATTTGTATCGACTAAAACCGTATGCGAGTTTGTTACTCCGTACTATCTCGCAAACAGACTAAAAGGCAAAAGCAGAAGCACAAAAAAAAGGCCTAAGTGATTTTGAACTACAGTGCAATACTTTCCGAGCACGTCCAAAGTGTTTTTGAACTGTTTGTAGTCTTTCAGTCAACTTCCAGTCTGTTAGCCAACTCCTCTCTCCACATGCACGTACAGTACAGATTAACAAACATTAAAAAATATAAGAAATGCTATACAACACTCAAGACAACATTTTTGTAATTTTCTCTGAATTTTTTTTCATAGGACGTGCTCGGAAAGTCTTGCACTGTAGGTAGCGTGTGGCTACTTCACAGTACACATGACTGCACAGTATGGCGTGACCGAAAATACTTGACCATAAAACACATTTCAGAAACCCCCTCGATTAGTCTTTATGCTGCTTAACGCTCATTTTTCACGTTTGCATCTCTTTGATGACAGTATGTCACTATTAACTTGCAGTCACATTTCGATAGATTGTAAAGAGTACTACACTTAGATTAATAGAAGACAATCAGCTCCACAATTGGGCAACAGAAACAAGAAAAATTACATGATTGGTGATATTGACTACGCACTACATCAAAATTACAATTTGGGAGTAAATGTTTAGCCAAAAAAAGAGGACGTGAAATCAAAATCATTTGTAAGCTGCTACTTCCTCCCCAAAACGTGTGATGACATCATCAATGCTCATTGCTGATAGTTCAGCCTTGTCTCTTACCCTAACGCTGACCTGCAATAGTACAAGCCATCCACATAATTCAGCATTTCATATAAACCAGTGGGCTAAATCTATATTGCTTTGTTGCACTAATTAAATACGCTGCATTATTTGAGGATGATATGGAATCAGGCAATCATACTAACTATTCAGCATCTATAGGATAAATAGTTGTTTGAAGAAATCAAACCTTTCCAGTCTCTGCCTCTTGTGCGCCTACGACAAGAATATAGTTGAATTGGGCTAATTGAGCCTCCCGTACCTGCAAAAATGAACATTGATTGTACCAACTCGCAGATAACTTTGTGTTTTAAGATCTGCACAAACTGTGTTACTTAAGTTAAATATCAAAGGCAACATTTGCTGCATAATCAAGGCCATACTGAGATGGATAGCCCTTGCAATTCGATAATCAAATTGATGTATACATCGCTAGATAGAGGCTGTGATAACAAGGCAAGATGGAACAACCTTCTTCTGGATGGTCCTGTCAGTCTTGTCGATGTCAACATGAAAACCAGCTTTCTGTATCTTAGCCCAAACCTAAGCATCAGAAGAATTGATTAGTCACAAGTTTCCAAATATAAACAAGGTTCCAATACTAGTACACAAGCTTCCAATGTTGCGTTGATATTTTACATCAGTCAAGAAATAGAGCAAAACTATATGATTAAACAAGTAGTCAACAAAGACAATCCAATTTGATTCTCATCATTTCATCATGAGACTATTTTGAACCCATCCTCACCATGTCAAAGATATCTAATGTTGTCCAGGACTATGAGATAACCACAAGCTCAAATAACTGCTCTATCAAATCATATATAAAAGTGCTCAAAGCAGAAGAATGTGTCCTTCAGCAAATATTGTTAAAAAAAAATAACTTTTGAAAAGCGCAAAAGAAGCCCTCTGCTAAAGATTCTGTATCAACAACAAGTGGACTTGCATCCTGCATTATAATGACACCAGACTATAAACTTCGGCAAAAAAAAAAACAGCTTTGGAACCATAGCCTAAAGATTGAAGTTTTTCTGGGATGTTTGAAAAGTTAAAAAAAAGGGGGCCTCAAGGGACCCCCAGTCAAAAGCTGAGGGACTAAAACATGACTTTTCCCTCCCAAAAACCAGCAGCAGCAGTAGCGGAGCGTGAGCAAAAACTAAGGGAGGGCCAACTAATGGCCAGTTAATAATTAAGATTGTAAACATTTTGTTGCAATATTACCAAAATAAGTGCTATATCATGCAAACATGACTGGTATAATTCGTTTGCATTATTCTACAAATAATTTCATTTGCATTGTGACAAAAATATCATTGTTGATTAGCATGTAACTTTAAATTACTCTAAAATGGAAAAAAGAACTATATATGGCAGTATGGCACATGCCAATGGAACCATGCAAGCTAGAGTCAATTAATTCTTCATTGCAGGAAGTGGAAACAATGACTAAATAAAATAGTGTACAAAGTTTGCCTTCATTTGGTACTATGTTCCAAATTGCAAGTAGTTGACAAAAGAACTTTTTGAATTTGTTGATACGAATTTTAATTTGAGAATTGAGAATTACCACTACTAGTTAGTTCGCTAGCTTGGCTAAATTGATAGGAGTATTTCTTGGAGATATAGGGAAGAAGTTGTAACACCTAGCCCAAAATCCGCTCAAAGCCAAGCCCATCATAGGGTGGGCTCACGCATGCATAACACCCTTTACACTTTTGTCATTGCGTTGTGTAAAAAGCTTAACCTGAAGGTGCTATGTTTAGATTCAGTAGATATTATATGCTACTACAACTCACATTATACAAGTAATGTGCGACTAATCCTACTAAGAGGCGGCCAGCAGGGAAAGGAGGAGGAAGGCGTTGGCCAAAGGAGAAGGAAGAAGAGGGCTGGCCAGGGAAGAGAAGAGGAAAGGAAAGGGAAGGAAGAAGAGGAGTTTCGCGCCAGTACCGATTTCCATTGTTCCAGCGAATCTTTAGGTTGTAAATAACGTCTTGGACTTTGTTTCCCTATTTTAGGCCATGGTAGATTGGTTTTGAGGTCATTCTAGTTCTAGTTAGTAAGGAAGGGATGTTTTAGAGATGAGTCGTGGATACCATTGTTTGTTAGGGTTTGTTGTTCTGTTTTGTGGGCGAGTTTTCGGATAGCTATATCATGATACATAACTTTGGCATAATATAAAAATTGTAGACAATGTTTAAGATTTCCATAGAGTGCAAGAATACATGATTTGGTATAGTGTTTTAGAAGTTATGGACTCGGGTTGGTTGCTGTCTAGAATTTAGTCACTTCTAGACACAATCGTGATAATTTGAAGTTTGGGCCTAGTAAATGGCCGAATTAAATTCTGAGCATAACTAAAGAAAGGTAGATAATTTTTTATAGATTTCAGAAGTTGTATGATTATGTTTGGACCAGTAGATTAATAGTTGCAAAATTGTTAAGTCTATTGTCTAGCACAATAACAAAACGTTCTTTGGGGTTAAAAATGAGGGGTTAGCAAATTTTGTATAGATTCTAGAACTTATATGGTTTATGAAAAATGGTTTAACTCTGGAAGGAATGGTTGTCTGGACACCTTTGATGGAGCGGGTACACTGGTCCAAGCAGTGGACTGGCTACGCTACATGGAGAGATAGTTTGGAGCCCTAGAGATGACCTCACAGCTGAACGCTCGCTTTGTGGCCTTTCAGCTGAAGGGTCAGACGAACATTTGGTGGGAAGGGGTTCTTTCAGCTAGGAACCCCTTTCTAAGGACCGATCACTTGGGAGGAGTTCGTCGAGCAGTTCAAGGTGAAGTTTTATCTAGAGTCATTCCTTGACAAGATGGAGCACGCCTGTCGACCTTTGTACAAGGGAGAATGACTGTTGCAAAGTATGAGGCGGGATTCAATAACTTAGTCTGTTCGTGCCATCCGTGGTTAGTGACTTAGTGATGACCGTGAGAAGGCCAAGAAGTTCCGCAAAGAACTTAATCAGGAGCACCGACATGTCTTGGAAATAAATTCACAAATGGGGGTTGCGCCCATAGGGGCGCCAGGTAAGTTCCACTATAAAAAAAATAACAATTTTATATACCAGAGCCATTTGTGGGGTTGCGCCCATAGGGGGCCACTAGGTAAGTTCCACTATAAAAAATAACAAATTTATATAACAGAACCAGACATGTCGAGAACTCATCAGCCCACTCAAAGTTAACAAGTATTCATTATTGAACTCAAAAGAAAATAACTTCGCCTGACCGATTACCACAAAGAACCAACTAAGACGTCATCAAAACACTAAGGGGCCACCAAGTGGAAAATAGTAAAGCAGCAGATTTCCATTCATTAGTCACCACAGATAAGAGGTCTGAAACAAATTCATTTCTTGGATAAAAGGACCATTTACCTGTTCTGCATATTCTAGTCAATTGGAAGATATAGAGCAAACAATGGCTTGGCGAGGGCTTAGCCACAAAGGCCATTTGCCATTGTAATGCTCCAAAAGAATGGCAAACATCCTTTCAACAGATCCTAGGATTGCCCTGTGGATCATCACAGGTCTCTCAAGTTTGGCTTCATCCTCTGCAGAGTAAGTCAACTTGAAGCGAAGGGGCATCTGAAAATCCAGCTGCACAAACAATAATGGTTAGATACAAGACCTTTTCACTCCATACAGTTGATGTTAAAACTGTTAAAGAGAACCTGCAGAGTTGCACACTGAAATTTTCTCTTGAGGGCATCAAACACACCAATATTGTCTTTCCATGTTGCATCTGTTGTAAGGCCTCCGATCTTCCGCTGCTATCAAACTTATCATGATATAAACGAAAAACACGAAAAAGCTCCTCTTTGATATGTGCGAAAGCTTCTGAATAATCTAGGCTAAGACATTCACCTATCCCCTCCATACCTATCTGTAAACCTGCCAACTTTTTTGTAGGATCAAAAATAATAGCAAAGCAATACAAGTGTGAAAGAGAACCAAAATATTTAACAAATTTTTCTTCCATTGCTACGACGGCATGGTCTAAAAGAGCATCGTCCCTAGATTTAGCAATTTTATCTGCAATTAACCATATAAACTCTATAACTAAGCAAGGGATAGGATAATAAATACTAGATAAAACCTTTGTTGCTTTATAAAAAGATTTAAAAACTATCGAAAACGACTAGCAATCTGCCAACCTAAATTAGTAACTACTAATTCATTATTTTGAGAGTTGGCATTGACAAAACCGGATATGACATGTTTGTAACCTTGTATCTTTTTAAACATAATATATGTTGAGTTCCACCTCACCTTCATGTCAAGACCAAATTTTCTTGGCTCTTTCCCATTAGCTGCACAATACTCCGTGAACCTGGCTACCACTTGTGGAGAACTTGTGAGGTAACGAATATCATCACGGATACTGTTCAGATATGGGCCAATTACTTGCATACCATCTTGAACAACAAGATTCAAGATGTGGCATACACATCTCTGGTGGAGGATATAACCACCAATATATGTTTGTAATTTTGGGGTGAGGATGTTCATAGCCGTTATGTATGTGTTATCAAGAGTTATAAAAGCAATTTTATTATCTATCTTAAAATCATCAAGTACATATAGTATACGCTCGGCAATGGCCTCTCCTATGTGCGATTCATTTATTACTTTAAACCTATGACTCTCTTGTTTAGTTTATAATTATCATCTAAATAATGCGCTACAACACTAAGGTATGCACTTCTTTGATGGGATGATGTCCAAATATCTAAGGTTATGGCAAAAGAATACTGAACTTGTTGGAATAGTTCTTTTAACTCTACAAGTTCCTTTTGATACATCCGTAAAATATCGGATGTAGTAGTTCTCCTACTAACATGTTGGTACTGTGGGCAAAAGCCGCGTTGGATCATTCTTTCGAACGCGCGATTTTCACCCATCGTATTCAGCTGATCTTCTGAAACAATATATCTAGCAATTTCCTCACGGGCATTAAGCGGGTTGTATACCCAAGTACTTACAAAGCCATCGGCCTCGAAGTTTAGCTGTGTTTGTACTCCTCCCCCTCGGCCTTGTACCGCCATCTTGCGTATTGTAGTGGCGGTTCAAGTGTCCTGTCCCTACAGCTATACGAGCACTTAATTTCGCATTGCAATAATTACAAGTTGTGATATCTACCATTTCACCGCCTCAGATTTTCTGGCTCCAGGTCATGTGCTTCCAACAATTCGCCCTTCGTGCAGACCTGCCAATGTTGACGTCCGTGGACGGGGGAGAGAATTATGTTGTCCCCGTTGGCTCTGGACCGCCCTGGTACTCCTCATAGCCTTCTGTACTGTCCATATGACGGTCATCCATGCCGTAGTCTCCCATGCTTAGCGAGAGCCGACGAGCATCAATGGGGGTCGGAGGAGGACTAGGGGAGCGACAGCGAGAGCTTACACTAAGTCATCCCGCTATCCTTTTCGAGCTTCGATTCCTCTGCATACTGCTTGAGTGCTCCCTGGTACTGCGACTTCTTGGTAACATGGTGATTAGTTAATAAATAAGAAGTACAAATACAGTAAATGTGCTTGTAAAATGAAAAGTAACAAACAAATAAATAAAGAGTACAAATGCAGAAAATATAAGAAATAAACTTGTGAAATGAGAAGAAATAAGAAAGCTTTGTGAAGAAATAAGAAGGCTCTGTGAAGAAATGAAGCTCTATGAAGAAATGTGAAGCGGAGTGAAGAAATGAAGCTCTGTGAAGAAATGGTGAAGCGCAGTGAAGAAATGAAGCTCTGTGAATCTGTGATTCTGTGTAGAAATTGCAGAGCGGAGGGAGTGGATTTATAAACATGGAATCCGAACATTGCTTGTCATACGTTATATGACCGTTCTAGCTTTTTCAATGACCGTTCTCTAGCTTTTTCAGTGACCGTTCTCCAGCTTTTCCAACTTTTTTCCCATCCGACCGTTCCCCTCTTTTTTCCCTGTCCGGCCCCCCTCCTTGCTTTTTTCCACCGTCCCACCTCTCCCACGCTGCCACGTCGCCCGGGCGCCCGCTCCCTCTGTCCTCCCGCGCGTGCGCGTCAAATCTTCTTTTCTCCCGTCCCCTCCCTCCCATAGTCCCACTCCCACCTCCCACGCACCCGGCTCCCTCGCCGCCCCTCCCCCGCCGCCCCCTTCCTCGCTGCACCTTCGTGCTCTGCCGCGTGTTGCTCCACCGTGCCGCCCATGCCCGCTTAAGTCCCTCCGCTCCCTCATGCTCCGCTGCGTCCTCCGCCGTGCCGCCCGTGCCCGCCGTGCCGCCCAACAGGCCAGTTTTTTTGGCCCGGCACGGCCCGCCGTTCGTGCCGGGCCGGCATGGCCCGCCACGTGTCGGGCCGGGCCATGCCGGGTTGGCCGTGCTTTGGGCTGGACCAAAAAAGCACGTCCCAAGTCCCAGCTCTAGTGAGGGAGCATGAACAAGAGAGCGCTTTGGGTAATTTTACCAACTGAAATGATTTTGATTGTAGGTCAAGACATTTAGGCATATAGCACAAGCATGGACAGTTGAGATCAAAAGTATCTCCATCCAACGGATCGGATTAGACCATAATAGCATGAAGGGGTACGAGAGTATCTAGATCGACCAAAATGACTTAAGTGATATCAATGGCCCATTTAGATCCTTAGATGTAAGTGGCACCCGCTAGGTTTTCTGGGTAGGCGGATCATCCAGCCTGACTCAGATTATCCTGTCACAGGTGGCTAATCCAGCTTGAGATGGATAATCCAACCAGCATAGAAAATTCCATAACAATTCTAAAGGCTGAGAATAGATCTCCTCCAAGTCCCAAACCAAATATACTCAAGTTAATACAGTTTAGGTGAGGTTGAGTTGATATGTAACATCCCAAAAATTTAAAAATTTAAAATATGAATTTCTTGAATTATTTTTGCGTTGTGTTCGATTTGAATTTGGATTTTACGATGTTTTTCTGAATTTGGTTGAGGTTCTAAAAATTGAAGACTTTATAAAAGACAAAGACGAGGATTAATAATGCCCTAAAAAGGAAATGTGCAAATAATGGAAAAAAAAACAAAATCTTGTAGATACGAATCTGAAAAGATAATCCATAAAAGTAAGAAAGAAATTGATTTAGGACATAAAATATTATTTTTGAAAATAATGGCATGAAAGAAAACAATGGAAGCAAGTAAAGTAATCACCAACATTAGTTGGAAATATTTTTATTAAGTCCAAAATGTCATCAGGAACTTCTGTGTATTTTTCTTGAATTTTTGGAGTTTATTTCATATTTTTAGGAGCTTAATTGAATTTCATATGCTTTTCGGGAAAATAAAGAAAATAAAAAGGAAAACAAAATCCCTCCCCCTCCATCCGGCCGCCAAATGGACGGCTCGGATCCACCGCGATCCCGCCTAACGCCTCCCGCCTTCGCCCCGCCGCGTGGCCCAGGCGTCGCGCCCTCTGCCCGGTGGCCCGCTTTGCCCCGCGCTCGCCTCCCTGCCAGCGGGCCCGCACCGCGCGGGACAGCTTCCGCCTCGCCCGCGCCTCTTCTCCCGCTGACAGCCGGCCCCGCCACCACCGCGCTCTCCCTGCCAGTGGCCCTCGCCCGCGCTCTCTCCTCTCTCTCTGGCTCCTGCGCCCGCTCTTTTCTTTCTTTCTTTTTCCCCTGCGCGGCGCGCCTTCCTTCTCCCCCTGATGCGCCAGCGCCATGTTCCCTCTGCGCCGAGCTCAGAAGATTTCTTCCGCGTGGCAACCATGGACTGACCCCGCCCACGGTTTCCCCCGCGCGCCCACGGTCTCCACAACCTCCCCCGAGACCATAAGAAGCCCTCCGCGTCATTCTCCCTCCTCTCCTCCCATTTTGCCGGCTTCGCCCGAGCGCACCCGCCGCGCTTCCACCCCGCCCCGGCCGCCTCCGGCGAGCTCTTCCCAATCCACCCGCGTCACGAGGTGCCTTTCCCCCACAGCTACTTTCCCCTTGGTTCAATTGGAGGGCGTCGCTCTGTGCTCGCCGCACCGCCCATCCTCCCCAACTCCGGCCGCCGCCGCCATCCTCACCACCATCTTTCCCACGGTCGACGCCGGGCCAATTCCCCACGGTGAGAGCGACGTCAGAGCACTCCGAAGCTATCCCAACCCGCGGCCGAAGCTCTCCGCCGCCCGAGCTCTCCGGCCGCGGCGACCTCCACTGCGCCGCCGCCCGTGCTCGCCGCTAGCCCGCCGCAACGCCCCCTGGCCGGAGCCGCCGTCTCCAGGGGCTTCCCCTCCTTGTCGGGCTTCCATTTCGACCGTCGCCGTTGCCTCCCCGACCACTCCCCGCCGGCGACGCCGCCCAGCTCGCGCTCCGCCCCGAGCTCCACTGCTTTGCCACCAGGCCGTGGCCACCTCTTCTGAATTGTTTCCCCCTTCAGACCGCAAGTGAGCGGCCGCCCAGATGGTCACCAGCGCTTGTTGCGCGAGTGCACTCCCCTGCGGTCTCGGGTTCGAATCCCCTCTCTGTCCCTTTTCCTTTCCGCTTGTGTTTTATTTTTCTTAGCCATTTCCAATGGAAGATGATTAGGGGATAATTCCAAGAAGCTAAGAAAATTAATTTAGGTTCAAATAAAAATTACCTATACCTCAAATATAGAGTTATAGAGGTATGTGCATGTGCGCAATTAAGTGCTTAGGAAATAATTAGGTAAAGTTTAAATAATCGATTGGAATGAAAGTTCAAGCATAAGTTTAATTAGAAGTAGTGGCGAAAATATAACTCTATATTTGTAAACAATAATCAAAGGCCCTTAAGGAGACTAATATCCAATAGAGAGGCATGAATTAAACAAAATATTAAAAGTAATTGAAATAAAATATCTCTCTAAATTAAAGACTTATCTAGGCATATATATAAATATAAATCAATAGTTACAAAGCGCAGATGACATGTATGTAGCCCCTAGTAAATGTGTTAGTACAAATTTTGTATTCGTCATAGACCCTATTAGAAATGTAGATACCATCAATAACATACTACCGATCATGAAGTCTTAAACGACAGCTTTCAAGTAGTAACGATGAAGAAATACAATCATATGTAGCAGGCAATCAGTCATAAATGAGTTAGGATTAAATTATGTCAGATGCTAAGGGATAACAAATCAATATCAGTTAATTCCCTGAGCGTCTTCAAATTAAAAAGGTATATGTCAATAGTTAACATGCCACCATTAAATCCCAATGGTAAATTTAATTAAAATAGCAATATTAAAATTTTGACCTTATATACCAAGCTGTGTCTAGATAGCTAAGTTAAACTAAAAATTGGAAGTGAAGATAAGCCTAATATTAGCTAAAGTAAATGCTAGATAATACAAGTGACATTAATTAAATTTTAATATTAGTTTTAACGGAATAATAATACTGAGCATAATTGTATATATAACAAGTTAGGACCATATGAGTGGAACCTTATTCAACTCAAATTTAGCCTAGCTATGAATGAAGATACATAAAATATGATAATGGGATTATTAGAGATTCAAATTTGAATTAAATACCATATAAGAATAAATACTGAGCCCTTGCTATTTATCTTAATCTAATTAATAAGTAAAGGCCTATACCAAAGATTATTCTAAAAACTTAATAAAGATATCCAAGTGTTATAATACCTTTGAATAAAAGATTTATAGAATAAGTACAGATCTCATCCATCAGTCCAGTCTGCCTTTATCATAACCTGAGTTGCAAGGAATGCATACCCTAGAGATAAAATTTGTACACTAAACTCCTGCACCAGTCTATAGGTCTAACCCGACTCATGGAACTTCCTTGATAAATAACAAAATAATAAAAAGAGATTATTAATAAAAAGATCAAGTTATCATATGCTATTACCAACCTTGCCTCAAATCACCGAATCACCCATTAACTCGTAATAAAACTAAATTGAGTTTATTCGGATTTATTTGGATCCTTTTTGAGTTATTTGCTTTTATTTGGATTCATTCGTTTATCGCGTAGTTAGAAACTGGAGTCCCGAAGAATGAATGGATCAAGCGAGATCGAGATCAAGTTGACGATAAAGACTAGAAGCTCAAGACCATCAAATGATATAGCTTTGAGTGAGCTCAAGACCGCGGTAAACCGCGCCAGGCGAGTCAATACTTTGATCATGATTGAACCTATGTTTTCTGCAAATTACGTTTGTTTAAATTATCAAATTGCATGCTGTTATGTTATATGCAAATACATGTTAATTTAAGATTCTAGTTATATTCCATTGTGTACTTGGTTAATATTACCCCTCCTTTGAAATATTTGAACATGTGAACATTGTCGCCCTAGCACAAATTATAATAGTAACCTTTCAAAAATAAGTCTGTAATTATATGCCATGCGTAGTATTGTTTGGATACTCATGGGCGCGAGAGCGCCCAAGCATCACTTTTAATCCTGAGAAAAATTGGTTGGGCAGTCATGGTGGTAATGACTGGTGTATGTTGGACATGGTTATTTTATGCTCCCAAAACTCTCAATTTGCTTTAATATCTGAGCGGATGGTTTGGGGGCTGGTATGTGGTGCGAAGGAATGCACAAAATTGTGGAGTGTGGTAGAACCGCTCAGATAATACTAAGGACTGAATCTTGTCATGTCAGCCCGTGTAAAACAGTACAACCACAAGTCTGTAAAATACAACTTGGCTAAGTAGACTTATCGAAATCCCGGACTCATCTCACTGGTAGTGGATTGATGGGGTTATGCTATGGCAAGGGGGCCTGAAGGGACACCAGTGAGGGGTGAAGTTTCTCAGTCGTGCTAGCGCAGAGGGGAGGGAAGCCCGTACGCTAGTAGTAGTGAGAAACATCCCGTGCAAACAGATGGGGCCCATCGCAAATGGGAGGTTACCCATAAGGTGAGATGGGAGAAAGGACTAGATACTTTGAAAAGTCACTGTGATGGTCTGCTCGACCACACGTCTAAGGAATCGTGTGGGGCAACGAGTTGATTGTCTCTTGTGGTGAAAGTGTACAAACTCTGCAGAGTCAAAACTATTCGAATAGCCGTGCCCACGGTCATGGGCAGACATGGGAACTTAACTGGATATAGTTCTGTTTCAAAAACATTGGAAACTGGGAATGGAAACTTGAAGGGCGAAGGACTGCCCTGGTTTGGAATTGTCCTGGGTGTCGTCCCAGTGGTAAGTTAAGCGGCTATAACGCTGAAGAAATTGCTATATGGTGCAGATGCCATGTAACGGTGGATGGAATCTGAATCGATATTAATAATGCATTTCCTTGTACATTATGATTTGGTTCAAATTGCTAGGTCTTAGGGATTTTTAAGTAATTGTATTCAAAAGCACTCTACGCAAAATAAAATAACCCGAGCCTTCCTTTGATAAGCCATGCATACTACTTAATTGCATTCTGTGTATTGGCTCGCGGAGCACGGGGTCGGAGTGCTCATGCTCGCTTTTGCGACAAAATTCAGAATCAAGAAATCAAATCACCTCGCCTCAACAACAAGATTGGACAAGCTGGCCGAGAAGATGAAGATGTCAAGGGCTAGGTCGCGAACCTCCAGTTGGCTGCCTGTGGGCATGTCCTGAAGGTCCCACCTGTGTGCTTCGTTCTTCCGCTGCTGCAATTTAATGATTTCGGCCTAATCGGCCCATGAGTAAGTCTACTAATATATTTACGCTTCCGCATGATATGTATTTTGATATTCATTTCTGTAACTGTGAGCACTATCTACTGATCCAGGGAATAGTGCAAGTAAATCACAGAGGAATCCGGATGTTAATATCTGGGCTCCTACAGCTTTGGTATCAGAGCATATCGACTGCAGGTCGTGACCTAGTTAGCATGGTCGTTAGTTTCATGACTAGGAATATGTCTTTAAAATACTGTTTGCAAAAATATAAGTTATACTGCTCTTTCTCATCTCTCTTAGATGATTCCCCTTATCTATACGCTGTCCTAGTCATTTTACTTCTGAAGCTCTCTTACCCAAATTCAAAGTGATGAAAATACAGTACTTCTCTTGTAACCACTCTATGAAAACATGCCTTAGGCCAAGAATTATGAAGCTTACCCTTGAGACCTAATTGTTTTATTCTGGGGTGAAATAATAGTGCGAATTTTGGGTAAATGTATCGTGGAGTTTAATTGAATAGGTTGACCAGACAGATAAATTAAGTAATTCTGGGAGAAATTGAAAGTGTGAAACTGACTAAGGGATTGCACACAGATAAATTGTATCATTCCTGGAAGATGTTTGCAACAATGGAATAATAGGATATGATCAATAACAGGAAGGATTCACTAAAATGGTGAGAAGTTGGATAACAGCTATCAGAGTACAGACTGGATTAAATTATGTTATTCCTGGAGGATGCTTACAATAATGAATAAATTCGAAGGTTGACAATAAAGATTTAGGATGGTTGCTAAATGAGTAATTATGATTTTGAATACAATCTCGGATTATTAGGAAGTCCTGATACACATGACACTAGTGGATTTAAAAGTAATAATGATGGATAATTGAGGAGTAGATATACAATAAAGATTCAAGTTGATCATTGAAGAAGCAAACTATAGATTTGGATCAGTGACACCAGACTGGATTATTAGGAGTTCACGATATGAAAGTCAAAGATTTATGCGAGACTTAGATAACCATGACTAGGTTAATGAGATGATGGATGATACAATAGGAAGAGTATGATTGGTGGATCGAATACAATAAATAATCTCCTTCGCTGTTTGGAGTCTTAGATGGCAGTAATACTATGAACAATTAATGAAGAAAGATAACCTAAGTGCAGTTTGCAAAAGTGGAAGTTAAATTATAAAGGCCATTGGATTCTAAGCCTTACGTACAAACAAATCATATGGGAGTGACTTGATTCAGTGATGGATAGTTGAACGTTGGAAGAGATTAGGATAAAAAAAAATCTATTTAGCCACAAGGATCATTTAAAAAAAAAGGGGAGTGAGTGCTAAAACCAGTGAAACTACCCCAAATACTATCCACTTCTTTCTATTAATTACAAAAGGAAAAAAATTTGATCCTTTTCTCATACCCCTACTCCAAATATTAAGGTTAGGAACGACGAAGATGATCATGAAGATAAGGTGGTCTCGTTTTAGACGGATTGTGCATATGAATCCTGCACCCTCCTATGTATGCCCCCTGAGTAGACGTTGTACTGTTGCAAGATTCTATTTGGCCCTGTGCACTGCCTCTTGCCCTCGGGCGTCCTATTTCGCAGTCACAGGAAAAGCTTGCTTTTAAAATTTGTGTGGTTCCGTATCACCCCAGCTTCCGGGGTATTTTCCTTTAAAGTTAAATGGGTTAGAACACCTTATCTCCGCGATTTAATCCTCATCCCATACTATTCCCTCTCACCTTTTCTGAAAACCCCATTGGATCCAAAGGAACGAGATAACAGGTAACCCAAAACCAGTGCAATCGAGAAGAAGCAAAGACTTTTCAAACTTCCAGTATTTAAGGAAAACAACATCACGGTGAAGAAGACCACCCGCCAATCTCGTGATGACCAAGACAGCTAGAGCACAATGGATGATTAATGACAATCGCCATTTATTTAAGGGGGGTAGCACTACGAGATATAATGTCGGCAAAATCAAGGAGCAAGCACCCTGAAGACAACGACCTCTCCAAAAGAATAAAGATCTCCTCCCTCCCCTTTTGCCTCCTTAAAGTGCAGGTTCTCTCCCCTTCTGTCTACCCCTACGGCACAGACCATTGCTACCCACCTATCAATATGAAATTCTGCAACTATATGTCCAATAGACGATGCAACCACTCCATTCTACGATGATGTGAAGACAACAATGTCAAAGAACAAGTATTTGGAAGTCTACGACCTATCCAGGAGAACAAGGTTTCTCTCTTTCCTTTTTATTTCCCCAAGTGCTAACCCCTATTGTGCAGATTCTCATCTCTCTATGGAGTTAGCGAGCTATGCGTCAAACAACACCCCGAAACCCATTGCTAGCCAATATAACCCACCTACATTCTCTCTGCTCTACCGGAATCTCGGGGTCGAGATTCATTTAAGGGGGGTAGGTTTGTAACATCCCAAAAATTTAAAAATTTAAAATATGAATTTCTTGAATTATTTTTGCGTTGTGTTCGATTTGAATTTGGATTTTACGATGTTTTTCTGAATTTGGTTGAGGTTCTAAAAATTGAAGACTTTATAAAAGACAAAGACGAGGATTAATAATGCCCTAAAAAGGAAATGTGCAAATAATGGAAAAAAAAAACAAAATCTTGTAGATACGAATCTGAAAAGATAATCCATAAAAGTAAGAAAGAAATTGATTTAGGACATAAAATATTATTTTTGAAAATAATGGCATGAAAGAAAACAATGGAAGCAAGTAAAGTAATCACCAACATTAGTTGGAAATATTTTTATTAAGTCCAAAATGTCATCAGGAACTTCTGTGTATTTTTCTTGAATTTTTGGAGTTTATTTCATATTTTTAGGAGCTTAATTGAATTTCATATGCTTTTCGGGAAAATAAAGAAAATAAAAAGGAAAACAAAATCCCTCCCCCTCCATCCGGCCGCCAAATGGACGGCTCGGATCCACCGCGATCCCGCCTAACGCCTCCCGCCTTCGCCCCGCCGCGTGGCCCAGGCGTCGCGCCCTCTGCCCGGTGGCCCGCTTCGCCCCGCGCTCGCCTCCCTGCCAGCGGGCCCGCACCGCGCGGGACAGCTTCCGCCTCGCCCGCGCCTCTTCTCCCGCTGACAGCCGGCCCCGCCACCACCGCGCTCTCCCTGCCAGTGGCCCTCGCCCGCGCTCTCTCCTCTCTCTCTGGCTCCTGCGCCCGCTCTTTTCTTTCTTTCTTTTTCCCCTGCGCGGCGCGCCTTCCTTCTCCCCCTGATGCGCCAGCGCCATGTTCCCTCTGCGCCGAGCTCAGAAGATTTCTTCCGCGTGGCAACCATGCACTGACCCCGCCCACGGTTTCCCCCGCGCGCCCACGGTCTCCACAACCTCCCCCGAGACCATAAGAAGCCCTGCGCGCCATTCTCCCTCCTCTCCTCCCATTTTGCCGGCTTCGCCCGAGCGCACCCGCCGCGCTTCCACCCCGCCCCGGCCGCCTCCGGCGAGCTCTTCCCAATCCACCCGCGTCACGAGGTGCCTTTCCCCCACAGCTACTTTCCCCTTGGTTCAATTGGAGGGCGTCGCTCTGTGCTCGCCGCACCGCCCATCCTCCCCAACTCCGGCCGCCGCCGCCATCCTCACCACCATCTTTCCCACGGTCGACGCTGGGCCAATTCCCCACGGTGAGAGCGACGTCAGAGCACTCCGAAGCTATCCCAACCCG
The DNA here is from genome assembly GCA_017311315.1 of Dendrocalamus latiflorus. NCBI lineage: Eukaryota > Viridiplantae > Streptophyta > Magnoliopsida > Poales > Poaceae > Dendrocalamus > Dendrocalamus latiflorus. Next base: position 18,804,693 of record CM029623.1, read on the forward strand.
CGGCCGAAGCTCTCCGCCGCCCGAGCTCTCCGGCCGCGGCGACCTCCACTGCGCCGCCGCCCGTGCTCGCCGCTAGCCCGCCGCAACGCCCCCTGGCCGGAGCCGCCGTCTCCAGGGGCTTCCCCTCCTTGTCGGGCTTCCATTTCGACCGTCGCCGTTGCCTCCCCGACCACTCCCCGCCGGCGACGCCGCCCAGCTCGCGCGCCGCCCCGAGCTCCACTGCTTTGCCACCAGGCCGTGGCCACCTCTTCTGAATTGTTTCCCCCTTCAGACCGCAAGTGAGCGGCCGCCCAGATGGTCACCAGCGCTTGTTGCGCGAGTGCACTCCCCTGCGGTCTCGGGTTCGAATCCCCTCTCTGTCCCTTTTCCTTTCCGCTTGTGTTTTATTTTTCTTAGCCATTTCCAATGGAAGATGATTAGGGGATAATTCCAAGAAGCTAAGAAAATTAATTTAGGTTCAAATAAAAATTACCTATACCTCAAATATAGAGTTATAGAGGTATGTGCATGTGCGCAATTAAGTGCTTAGGAAATAATTAGGTAAAGTTTAAATAATCGATTGGAATGAAAGTTCAAGCATAAGTTTAATTAGAAGTAGTGGCGAAAATATAACTCTATATTTGTAAACAATAATCAAAGGCCCTTAAGGAGACTAATATCCAATAGAGAGGCATGAATTAAACAAAATATTAAAAGTAATTGAAATAAAATATCTCTCTAAATTAAAGACTTATCTAGGCATATATATAAATATAAATCAATAGTTAGAAAGCGCAGATGACATGTATGTAGCCCCTAGTAAATGTGTTAGTACAAATTTTGTATTCGTCATAGACCCTATTAGAAATGTAGATACCATCAATAACATACTACCGATCATGAAGTCTTAAACGACAGCTTTCAAGTAGTAACGATGAAGAAATACAATCATATGTAGCAGGCAATCAGTCATAAATGAGTTAGGATTAAATTATGTCAGATGCTAAGGGATAACAAATCAATATCAGTTAATTCCCTGAGCGTCTTCAAATTAAAAAGGTATATGTCAATAGTTAACATGCCACCATTAAATCCCAATGGTAAATTTAATTAAAATAGCAATATTAAAATTTTGACCTTATATACCAAGCTGTGTCTAGATAGCTAAGTTAAACTAAAAATTGGAAGTGAAGATAAGCCTAATATTAGCTAAAGTAAATGCTAGATAATACAAGTGACATTAATTAAATTTTAATATTAGTTTTAACGGAATAATAATACTGAGCATAATTGTATATATAACAAGTTAGGACCATATGAGTGGAACCTTATTCAACTCAAATTTAGCCTAGCTATGAATGAAGATACATAAAATATGATAATGGGATTATTAGAGATTCAAATTTGAATTAAATACCATATAAGAATAAATACTGAGCCCTTGCTATTTATCTTAATCTAATTAATAAGTAAAGGCCTATACCAAAGATTATTCTAAAAACTTAATAAAGATATCCAAGTGTTATAATACCTTTGAATAAAAGATTTATAGAATAAGTACAGATCTCATCCATCAGTCCAGTCTGCCTTTATCATAACCTGAGTTGCAAGGAATGCATACCCTAGAGATAAAATTTGTACACTAAACTCCTGCACCAGTCTATAGGTCTAACCCGACTCATGGAACTTCCTTGATAAATAACAAAATAATAAAAAGAGATTATTAATAAAAAGATCAAGTTATCATATGCTATTACCAACCTTGCCTCAAATCACCGAATCACCCATTAACTCGTAATAAAACTAAATTGAGTTTATTCGGATTTATTTGGATCCTTTTTGAGTTATTTGCTTTTATTTGGATTCATTCGTTTATCGCGTAGTTAGAAACTGGAGTCCCGAAGAATGAATGGATCAAGCGAGATCGAGATCAAGTTGACGATAAAGACTAGAAGCTCAAGACCATCAAATGATATAGCTTTGAGTGAGCTCAAGACCGCGGTAAACCGCGCCAGGCGAGTCAATACTTTGATCATGATTGAACCTACGTTTTCTGCAAATTACGTTTGTTTAAATTATCAAATTGCATGCTGTTATGTTATATGCAAATACATGTTAATTTAAGATTCTAGTTATATTCCATTGTGTACTTGGTTAATATTACCCCTCCTTTGAAATATTTGAACATGTGAACATTGTCGCCCTAGCACAAATTATAATAGTAACCTTTCAAAAATAAGTCTGTAATTATATGCCATGCGTAGTATTGTTTGGATACTCATGGGCGCGAGAGCGCCCAAGCATCACTTTTAATCCTGAGAAAAATTGGTTGGGCAGTCATGGTGGTAATGACTGGTGTATGTTGGACATGGTTATTTTATGCTCCCAAAACTCTCAATTTGCTTTAATATCTGAGCGGATGGTTTGGGGGCTGGTATGTGGTGCGAAGGAATGCACAAAATTGTGGAGTGTGGTAGAACCGCTCAGATAATACTAAGGACTGAATCTTGTCATGTCAGCCCGTGTAAAACAGTACAACCACAAGTCTGTAAAATACAACTTGGCTAAGTAGACTTATCGAAATCCCGGACTCATCTCACTGGTAGTGGATTGATGGGGTTATGCTATGGCAAGGGGGCCTGAAGGGACACCAGTGAGGGGTGAAGTTTCTCAGTCGTGCTAGCGCAGAGGGGAGGGAAGCCCGTACGCTAGTAGTAGTGAGAAACATCCCGTGCAAACAGATGGGGCCCATCGCAAATGGGAGGTTACCCATAAGGTGAGATGGGAGAAAGGACTAGATACTTTGAAAAGTCACTGTGATGGTCTGCTCGACCACACGTCTAAGGAATCGTGTGGGGCAACGAGTTGATTGTCTCTTGTGGTGAAAGTGTACAAACTCTGCAGAGTTAAAACTATTCGAATAGCCGTGCCCACGGTCATGGGCAGACATGGGAACTTAACTGGATATAGTTCTGTTTCAAAAACATTGGAAACTGGGAATGGAAACTTGAAGGGCGAAGGACTGCCCTGGTTTGGAATTGTCCTGGGTGTCGTCCCAGTGGTAAGTTAAGCGGCTATAACGCTGAAGAAATTGCTATATGGTGCAGATGCCATGTAACGGTGGATGGAATCTGAATCGATATTAATAATGCATTTCCTTGTACATTATGATTTGGTTCAAATTTCTAGGTCTTAGGGATTTTTAAGTAATTGTATTCAAAAGCACTCTACGCAAAATAAAATAACCCGAGCCTTCCTTTGATAAGCCATGCATACTACTTAATTGCATTCTGTGTATTGGCTCGCGGAGCACGGGGTCGGAGTGCTCATGCTCGCTTTTGCGACAAAATTCAGAATCAAGAAATCAAATCACCTCGCCTCAACAACAAGATTGGACAAGCTGGCCGAGAAGATGAAGATGTCAAGGGCTAGGTCGCGAACCTCCAGTTGGCTGCCTGTGGGCATGTCCTGAAGGTCCCACCTGTGTGCTTCGTTCTTCCGCTGCTGCAATTTAATGATTTCGGCCTAATCGGCCCATGAGTAAGTCTACTAATATATTTACGCTTCCGCATGATATGTATTTTGATATTCATTTCTGTAACTGTGAGCACTATCTACTGATCCAGGGAATAGTGCAAGTAAATCACAGAGGAATCCGGATGTTAATATCTGGGCTCCTACAATATGAAGCACAAATTATGTTTAGGTGAGGTTGAGTTGATATGAAGCACAAATTAGATATTGCTATTATGCATATAGTTTTTTCAAAGCATTCTTTTATTTTTGAAGCATGTGAACCGAGTGAGTTGGAAGTGATGCCACCATGGACAGAGACATGGAAAACCTTGCCCTGATGACTTAGACCCATGTGTTTGCTAGAAAGCCTACGATTAAGCACATAATAGGTTGTTGGTTCCTTTGCAATTTCATTTTGCAAGATGTTGGTCAAGAGAAGGATTTTTGAGAAAACATTTTGTGGGACTAATGTCGGTAATCAGAGGGGATGAATGATTTTTGAAAATTTTCCTAAATAAACTTTGAAATCTTCACTTAAGTGACTACGAGAGTCACCAAGTTTAGATTACGCCAACTAGTCGTACCAAATAAAGCTAGAGGCCTAAACCAACAAAATCAGGACTATGGTCCAGGGCTGGTCTGACCACTTCTACCGGTCTGACCATAGGCCCAAGAGTAATCTGACCGGTCCCCTGTTATTAGACCTAAAAACCTCTTGGGTCAAAACTAAAATATCAAGAATTTGCTTAAATCTCATCCAAACACTTCCAAATTTTGCATGAGACTTGTTCAAGGATTAGGAACCTAAACCAATCAAAATTCACAAGGTTCTTGGGCTTGAGCTCACTAAATTGAAAGAAATCAAATCTAGGTCATAAGAACACCCAAAAACCCCTAAAATCCAAATTACTTCTTCCTCATGGGGATCTAAGAGATGAGGTATTCCATATTTACACAAAGATAATTTAGGCAAAGATTTGTGCTGAAGCCACCGAGATCACGATGACAAATTTCTTACTCAAGAACAAAAAAAGAAGAAAAGACCTAGTGAAGTACCAAGAAGAGATCAAAGAGTTGATATATTACCAATAGAGTAGGTGATTCACGAGTATATGGATGGTTACAAGGTGCTCCCAAAGCATCACTCTTACTCAAGTTTTCTCACATAGGCTAGAGGACGGAGAGAAGCAATCACACAAAACTTGGACCAAAATCTCTCAACCCTAGCTCTCCACTCTCCTCCCACATATAACCCGCATCACTTAGTGGGTCTCAACCCACTAAGCAAATGGGAAAACCCATCAACCCCATTAACACGGATTTTACGTACGCATATTTCTCAAAGTGTTGACAAGACTCAACCCGCTAAACCATTAGCGATTGATCTACTTAGCAATTATGGCTCTCCTTGACCTAAACCGCTTCTCCTTTGTGCGTCCTCGTACCATGGTTTTGATCAAGGTACCAACCCGGTGTTTGACCAACTTTCAAAATACCCTCAATGAAGCTTCGAGCACCTTCCCTTCACTCCGTCTTCACCTTCACCTCAAAACATCTCTGCATGGTTTAACACATAGCCCGTAGTGCCTAATGACAAGTCATCATGTCTCCACAAATTCGGACTCCCCCGAACCATCTCTACGTATATTGGTCTCGTCACTTGGTACACCACATGCACCAACTCGCCTCTTCATGATCCTTGTCTTCTCTACTGCTTAAGCCATGTAGCCTCACCCGGACTTACACGACCGCACATGCCTCAGCTCCCCTGCCTAGTCTCAGTCATTTGTCGTCGATCGCTAATATTTTTCAAGCCACCTACACATCCAAAAACCCAGTAACAATCTCGAGCATAAGTTGCATGCACTTGATTCACATTAGTCAAAATAATGCATCATGTAATTCAACACAATTAAACATTGGCACCCATGGTCCTTCACATTTGACCAACCATTTCCAAATAGTTTTTATGATATTTTTAACAGAATTTTCATGTAAAGCAAATTTTGGTTTCTTTTTCATTATGCACATATTTTGAGATCCATTTAGAAACCATTTGATCTTATATAGCACATTTGCATGAGAAAACATTTTGCAAAACATTTTGGCCAATAATAGGTCTTTTGAAAACCCAACTAGCAAAATTTTGATATGTTCATACATAGGGATGCAAGAATACATGAAGGGTGTAATTGCTTTCACTTAATGTGATAATCCCATCAGAGTTCACAAAAGCCAAAGCAAACAAGATCCAAATCTGCAAGAATCTACACAAGCAAAGCTATATACATGGCAATATGTTACAAGAAAGTAAACATACTCATGCAACGCTACAGGCATCTATTATATTTAACTCACTTTGCAACTTGGAAAAGTGGGTCTCATCTAAGGGTTTGGTGAAAATATCCACAATTTGATCCTCGGTTCGGACATGGCTTAGCACAATGTCACCTTTTGCAACATGATCTCTAAGTAAATGATACTATATATCAATGTGCTTTCTATACAAGTGTTGAACTAGGTTGTTTGCAATTTTCACCGCACTCTCATTGTCACACAATAGAGACACTCTCTTGAGAGTGATCCCATAGTTATGCAGCCAAACATACTACAACTACTATTATTGTTCTTGACCTAAGTAGCATGGTTAGTAACTCTAAATCTTTTGATTCAGTAAAGCATGGAGTAGACAATTGCACAATAGCAAGTATGGCCGAGAGGGAGGGAGGTGAGGCAGGCACAAAGGGATAGAAAAAATGTAGCATGTGTGCAAGTGCAAGTGCGTGAGATGGTGCATGGGTCATATGTTAACCTGTATGAGCCAGAAGAATTTGAGCCACATCATATCAAGCCAAATGTAGAACCAAAAAAGGAATGTGAGCCAGCAAAAACCAGCCACAGATTTCTTCACATAGGTTTGATCTGAATCCATATTTAAGTGCTTGATTTCCTTAAGCCTAGGTCCTATTTAGTTACATGGTTCTTTTACATATCTATTGAGTCCCAAGTATGAGTCCTAGTCATGTACTTTAGTTGAGTCAGTAGATTTCCTTTCCATCCAAGTTGTAATCAGGTCCTTTGGTTTGGCCGAGTGTGTGGTGGAGTCAAGTTGGGGTATGTGTGCGTACACAAAGCCGTACATAGGGCTAGGGCTGGTGCCCATGTATCCTCAGAATTGTTATTTTTTATTGTGAGAAAATCCAAAAAAGGCCAGATGGTTTTCGGCGAGTTGGCTGTGTGTTCGAGTGCCGAACCAATATAGGGTTTGGGTACTTCTACTACGTGAGTTGATCTCCTGCTAGTGCATCAATTCATGTTGAATCTATATGATTCTTATTCTCAATTCGGTCTTCCTGATCAGTTTGTGAATTACTTATCTCAATTGCAGCTAGCAATCTTCTATGTGCGGTTTTGTTGTGCAACCGAGAGCTTCTATTGTTAATTCCTACTGTGCTACATTAGTTTGCTCTATTAGTTACAAGAACAGGCCAATGGCAATTGTGTGCTTACTACTGCTGTTTGTTTACTGTTGCTGATCGCTGGGTTACATCTGCAGCCCTATTTCTAATGTTGTTCTAACTGAAACAAGGAAAGAAGTATTTGTTCCAGATTTCATAGTACTGTGAAGGATTGGGTCGTCGCCCATGTTCCACTAGGGTTCTACTAATTGGACCATATCACATAGTCAAGAAGGGTTTGCTTTATGTAAAATATTTGTATACAACCTGCAATGTACTCTACTTCAGCGGTAGAGAGTGCAACCAAGTTTTGCTTCTTGAATCCTATGAGATTAAGGATCTTCCTAGCAAGTGACATCTCCCTGATGTGCTTTTGTGGTCAAGTTTACACCAACATAATCAAAATCCGAATAGCCAAGCAATCGAATTTAGCACCCTTGAAATACCACAAGCCAATGCTAGGGGAGTATTTTATATATATATATATATATATATATATATATATATATATATATATATATATATATATATATATATATATATATATATATATATATATATATATATATATATATATATATATATATATATATATATATATATATAAGAACTCTCGTAACAACAACTACATGTAATTCTTTAGGGAAAGCTTGAAATCTAGCACACATACAAATACTAAATATGATATCAGGCATAGATATGGTAAAGTAAAGCAAACTACCAACATAGAGCAAAGCATGTTTTGGTCTACCAGTTTACCTCCCACATCCAATATTGATGTGTGTTTGCAGTCATAGGTGTCTTGATTGGCTTGGCAACATCCATTCCAAAATGCTTGAGAAGGTCTTTGATGTACTTCTCTTCTAAGACGAATGTTCCCTCCTTCAATTGCTTGACTCAAAATCCAAGGAAGAAGCTTAGCTCCCATATCATAGACATCTCAAACTCCTTTGACATCATGTTGCCAAATTCCTTGCATAATACTTGATTAGACCCAAAAATTATATCATCAACATAAATTTGGCATATGAAGAAATGACCACCAATGAACTTGATGAAGAGTAGTATCAACTCTCCCGATTTTGAACCCTTCCTTAAGTAGAAAGTCCCTAAGGCATTCATACCACACTCTTGGAGCATGCTTGAGTCCATATATTGTCTTAGATACCACACTCTATATAACATGGTTTGGATGTTTAGGATCTTCAAACTTGGGAGGTTGTTCTACAAACACCAATTTGAAAATAACACTATTCAAGAAAGATCCACTTATTGCCAATGATGTTGTAGACCACAACTCCATGTTCATCTTGCTTGTTGTGGAAGACCCACATGGTGCCAATGATGTTGTGATCGTGGGGGACGCTCCACCAAGGTCTAAACTTCATTGCGGGTGTCGTTGTTCAGTTCTTCATGCATAGCATTCACCCAATCCGCGTCACCTAGAGCTTGATCCACATTGTGGCTTCCAAACAAGAGATAAAGAGTAATGCTCACAAAAAATGTATAGAGAAAGCGAGTTTGAACTCCCTTACTAACATCCCCAATATTTGAACAATAGAGTGATCCTTAGCTATGGTGTGATTACTGTTGACTTGAGGTTGTGGTTCCCGAAGTATATCATCTCCATCATCCTTAGCTTCACTTCCATCAACTTGAGATGCTATGGATAATGAAGGTTAATCTTGAGCTTCAACCTCTTGAACCACCTCCATAGGCTTGATGTCTCTAAGAGTCATGCTCATCATAGCACTTCTAAGTCCTCGTCACCTATATTATCAAGATTCTCATGCTATCCTTTAAAGCTACTAGATTTATCAAACTCAACATCATAAGGTTCTTCAACAAGCCTGGTGACTTTGTTAAAGACACGATAAGTTTTTGAGTTAGAGGAGTAATCTAATAGAAAACCAATGCCGCATCACCTTTGGAACTTGCCAAGATGGGTACACTTCTTGTAGATGAAGCACTTGCCAAGATGTGTATCTTTTTTGTTTTACGTTTTTCTTATGCACAGGTCAACAAACAAAGAATTATTCAGCCGTGCCTAATCAAGCAAGAATTATCAAATTCTCTCTAGCAACTTTCACGCAAACCTTTACATCAAGCATACTAACTCACCAACCAAAAAGCCCTTTGTCTTGCTTTGTTGTTGTTGGTTCTTTGCTTTAGTGCAAATAATACTCTTGAAGAGCATTTTTTTAGGATGGATAATTAATGCATTCTTAACAACATTAGTACCACATGTGTACAAAACAATAAACGATGACGACTACCTTTGCCTTGTTCGTCTCATAATATAAGTGCAAAGCTCACTATGCACAGACCAATGATGTACTAAATATGAGAAATAGTTAATGTTATTGGACCATATGTACCCTATTAAATTACATACTACAGCTACCTATCCACACTTGCAATATTAAAAGAGCGGTATATAGTGAAAATATTACAATAACTATATTGTTGTAGCATAGGCACAACAGTGGGTACAAGGTACCCCTTTCCTTTTGGGGATATGTAATTAAGAAAGCTAGAGAGCCGACTAGGAGAGAGCTGGTGAGTCAAATGAGTGAATCTGGCCATCTCGTACCCCACTTGGGGGTTTATATATATGAATGGGATAGGATGGGAAATTCTCATCCTACCCCTTAACAATTACAAAAGGTGAGGATAAATTAGTACATTTCCTTCTATACACAGTAATATGCTATTGGGCTTGTTCTAAGGCCTAGTAACTAATCCTAATAGGCGTATGGGTTAGGCACCCCACAACAGTACTCCCTCGACAGTAAGCACGGAGGTCCCGAGTGGTAAGCTAATGCAACCAACTTCCCCAGCCCCCCATTCCTCGATAGCAAGCATGGACGTCCCGAGGGGCGAGCTGTAGCAACTGCTTGCTCCAGCCCCCAGGGGTCTTGATGCGGACCAACTAAGGATTAGTTGATGCGTAGGGATGGCCCGATCTTTCCCGGTACGATCAGCGAGGTTCCTTCTCCTTGGATAGAGTCTTCTCCTTGTCTTGATGCAGCAAACAATATTGATAAGGGCAATTTGCACTAGTATGCAAGGCGCACACTAGAAGCAATCCGACGAACTCCCCAACCATGAATTCAGCAAGAAGACACGAATTAAAAGAGATGAACCTTGTAGATTCGATGGGCAATCTCAAGAATCTCCTATTCTTGCCTTGCACCAACTTCACAAACGCCAAACGAGAAAACCTTGCAATCACGCAATTTGGCCGCCACCAACCATCATGGCGATTTTCTCCTTTATTTCACGAGTCTAAAAACTTATCATATCATAGCCTCCGTTACAATGGGGCTAAGGCCCTGGCCTTATATTGGTGCACAATGCACGGCCTTGATTACAACTCACGCGCTACTTGGCCTAAGGCCGAAACAAACTCCAATACGAACTAAAAAGGAAATACCTAAACTGCTACCTCTGGTTTCTCTCTCAATTTGCAACTTGACCATGCAAATTCCATGGCTGGAACCTTATCCATTGTGTGGGGCTTTAAAATAGCTTTCCAACAAGTCCAAGAACGCCCAAATCGGACTCCGTTTGTGAAAGTTATAGACGTTTTAGTATCGGTCTTGCCAGCTGTCCCAATCCGAGTCTGAATTGGTTTCAAATCTTTATATGTTTTGTTTTCTTGTTCAAGGGGCTTCCAAATCCATTTGAAACCTGAAAAGGAATCCTTCTCAACCTTTAGAAAGCCATGGTGTGGTCGGATTTTACCCTTACTTTCATTGCAATACTCGGACTCCTTATGTTTGGCAAGTCTCACGCGTCTCTCCGGACAGCTCGTGTAGCTTACAATGAAATTGCCATAACTTTGTGTAGGAAGCTCAAATCAAGTGCGTTTGATTTGTTGGAAATTAGACTTCATTAGCTTTCCAAATATGTATTTTGTGTGTCTTAGAAACCTCAGAATTGACATTGAGAACTTTATGAACTTTGTGGACAGAACTGCAATCACGAGAACTTGATTGATCTTGTGTCTTCCTCTTGGCCACATCAGGTCTAGACGCTCTAAATCTCCCTGAACAGGGCTCTCCTTTCATTGATAAAGTCGTAGCCATTCCCATAGAGGTAGCCCATCTGAAGTAGGCGGCATGTAGAGGCAAAGCTGGGGGCGAGGCTGCGACTATGAAGTCCTCGAACGAAGCCAAAGCCGCCATGTCGAGGTTGTGCCTCCGACGCGGGCGGCGCATAAAGTTGGAACCAAGGGCGGGTCGTTCCTCCGAGGCGATGCCTACGAGGAGGGCGACGCAGTCCCAACGGAGCCGAAGCCACCACGTCGGGGTCCTACCTCCGATACGGGCGATGCATAGAAGCGGAGCCGGGGGCGGGTCGCCCCTCTGAGGCGATGCCCTTGAGGAGGGCGGCGAAGTCCTCCCTACGAAGCCGGGGCCACCACGTCAAGGACATACCTTCGATGTGGGCAGTGCATAGAGACAGAGCTGGGGGCAGGCAGCCCCTCTAAGGTGATGCCTACAAAGAGGGCGGCAAAGTCCCCCGACAGAGCCGGAGCCGCCACGTCGAGGACATGCCTCCAATGTGGGCAGCACGTAGAGGCGGAGCCAGAGCCACCACGTCGAGGTCGTGCCACTGACAAGGGCGACATGTAGAGGTGGAGCCGCCCTCCCCCCCCCCCCCCCCGGGGAGGCGATGCCTACAAGGAGGGCGGTGAAGTCCCTCGACAGAGCCGAAGCCGCCACATCGAGGTCCTGCCTCCAACGCAAGCGGCGCATAGGGGCGGAGCTAGGGTGGCACACCCCTCTGAGGTGATGCCTATGAGGAGGGCAACGAAGTCGCCCCCGACAGAGCTGGAGCCGCCACGTCGAGGACATGCCTTCGATGTGGGCGGCACGCAGAGGTAGCGCCAGAGCCACTTGTAAATTCAAGCTCTATTAAGATGGTTTTGATGACAATGACAAATGCATTTGTGGGACTAACGTGTTTATTGATTATGATATTACTTAGTCTCATTTGGATGAAAAGGTAAAAATCACTAAGGTATGCATTCAATATTACATTCTTATAACTTAGTTCATTCCTTGGATCCAAAATACAGATTGAACTCCATATATAGTCAAACTTGAATATTTGCATATGTTTTCATTATACATTCTTCTATGTATGCATTTAAGAAGAGTTCACTCTATGTTTTGAGGTTTCATAAGTATTGATCAATGTTCCTTTTTCCACATATTAAGGATCTTTACCTTGAAACATATCTCTTGAATATATATAGCTTGTGTAGTTTATATATACTTATGATTGATGTAAATTAAATCAATTATAATTGGTTTGTCATCAAACATCAAAAGAGAGGATTGAAAAATCTAGTTCCTCCATTATGTGTTAATAGTTAGATGATTAATAACAACCGGATGAGTAAACTTTGCTTACAATTAATATCAAAGATAATCACTTCCATTCAAATGAGTTAATTGCGTAGAAAGCTTGACCTAGAGTATACAATCGTTGTGTCATGTTGTATACTCACAAATTATTTTCTATCTCATAATTTGTTGAGATTGTCATGAATTATCAAAAGGAGAATGTTGTAGAATCTAGTCCCTCTATTATGAGTTAATGGTGAAGTTTTGGTAATTAATGGCAATTGATTTGTAGACTAATATTTTTCATGAGTTGGATGAATAATAGGTTAGGTTCTACAAATGAGAATGACTTGGGATAATTTCATGTGTTGAAGATTATCAAGTCAAGATACGAGATGAAAATGGCTTCATGTGTTTCAAAGCCATCAAGAAGAGAAGGTGATCATAAATTGATTAAGATTCCCAAGAGGAAATGATCATAAGTTGATCATCAAGTCAAGAGAAGATACATCATGTGTTGATGGAGTTCAAGTAAAGGATGCATCATAAGTTGATGTATATCAAGACAATGACCTGGACTTGAAGTGAAGATGTTCGTCGTCAAGCTTCAAGAGGTTGTTCAAGGCAAAGGTATGACTAGATAGGGCTAAGGATGTATTTCTAATCTTTTACCGGTCTTAGTGTTTGGTTGAAAGACCGGATTGCTAGTATAGGTTGTTGTACTATTAAGATGAGTCATGTCTAGTAGTTTGAATCTCATCATGTGTTGATAACTCAATCTCACTTGCTCTAGCTCTCCATAGCATGATGCTTATATCTGCAAATGTGTTTTACAAATAGTTAAAACACATATGTTGAATCTTTTTAACATGGGACTATACATTGCGAATGTGTTTTGTAAGTGTTTGAAATCCATATTTTCTACTCCTTGTAGTATGAGGCTTATATTTGCAAATATGTTTTACAAATGATTGAAACTCATACACAATCCTTATAGCATGCAACTTGGGTTTGCGAATATGATTTGCAAATATGAAGAGTCCATGTACCTATACCTTGTCATGATTCTAAATGTGTGCAAATGTATTTTGCAACTATTGGGAATCATTGTTTGATACTTGTGTGTATGATACTATAATTTGCAAATTAGTTGAAGTATACGTGCTCTTCTAGAAAAATGGCAGTACCGGCCTGTGTGGCGTGGTACGACCGAAAGTCGGTAGTACCAACATGTGTTGTGTGCTATGACCGGACATAAGTAGTACCAGCATGTAAATGCAATACTACCAGCCAGCAGTCAGACTGGCATGTGTTGCGCAGTTAGACCGGTCGACAGTAGTACCGATTTATCCGCGGTATATATTTTCCATAGAGTAATCTATTGGAAGGTTTCCCCCTCCCCTATGAATCGGTAGTTCCTCATGTATGGAGCGGTACTACCATTCAGCAGTAGTACCGGACTTTGTGTGGTGGTACTATCGATTTTGCCTATAATGGCTAGTTTTTTTACCGTTGCTGAGGGGAGCATAGTACCGGACTTTTGCCTGCGGTACTACCGGAAATCCTGTTTTTCGTCCCCAACTACTAGTTTCGTTGTGTGAGGTATAAATACCCCCTTGTGGCCAGTTGGAGACGTTGTTGCTTGACTCCATTTTATTCCTTTGAGTTAGTGTGAGGTTCTCCTCTCTATTGTGTTTTGTGTTGCACCTTGTGAGCAAGAAAAAATATTCTAGATTACATATGTTGCATCTAAAGGTGATTTTTGTATCCACTTGAGCTTGTGCATTCGTTGCATGTGGTGATAATCAAGTAAGGGGCTTGACTTGTTACTCTTAGAGTTTGCCCACTCCTAGATGGTGTTGAAGGCGTCGTGTGCGGTGATCTTTTCAAAGAAGGTTGTGAGAAGACCTGGCAAGTTGTGAAGGTTGGAGCTCATCTACCCGGAGCGTGCAAGAGCTACCACTAGTGAATTGAGGTATTTGGTTTAATTCATGGAGCCGGTCCAATTCGTTTGGGCTTACCTCAATGTGGACTATGGGAGATCGGCAAGTCTCCGAATGCCACGGTAAAAAGGAACCATGTCAATTGTGGTTTGTTCTCTTGTGCTCAATTTACATTCATACAATTAAATTGATTGTTTGTCATTCTATGATTGCAAACATTTGATAGAGACTTAGATTGTTGGTGCATTTAGGTGAACCTAGTTAATTTAGGTCTTGTTTGTGCTAAACCAAATTGAGTTACGCTTCCGCATTATGTACTTAGTTTTAGCCAAATAGAAATAAAAGAAAGATTTTAAAACCGTCTATTCACTCCCCTTTAGTCGGCCGCATCGATCTTACAAGTGCTATCAGAGCTTGGTCCCTCATTTTATTAAGCTTCACTGTCTAGAGAGTTAAAATGATGGCGACTAGTAATATAGTGCATCTAGACTAAACACCTCTATTCAATGACATAAATTTTGATAATTGGAAAATCCATATGATACGTTATTTTAAGGCCATGAGACCGAAAATATGGTGGATTCTAGTTGTGGGATTTTCTCCATCATTGGATCCTTTTGCTCCAACAATTGAGGAAGAAAAATGATCACATCTGGACACTCAAGCAATTAACGCTTTATTTAGTGCTTTCAGTGTAAAGGTGTTCAATTCAATATAAAATCTTGAGATCGCTTATGAGATGTAGACTAAAATTCAAGACAATTATGAAATATCCGTCTCAACCGATAAGGATTGCATACAAAAGTGGATGTTGGGAAAAGAATGCTCAATCTCTAGCTCCGACGATGAAGAATCCACAAGTTTCTCCACATCAACTCATTGCTTTATGACTAAATATAATAAAAAAGATAAATAATGACAATGATAATGATGAACCTTCATATAATGGGTTGATGGATATGTTAGAAGAGCTTAATGAATATCTTGGGAAGGAAAAGGCTAAGTATAAGATTTTAAAGAATGAGCATGCATTTCTTCAAAATGATTATGATAAGCTAAAAGAAGAATATGAAATTCTCCTTCTCAGTTAATATTCTAAGCCTAAGGTGAATATAGGCATTACATGTGATTTACTAGATGTATATCATGTGTAGCTCCTTCATCTAAGGTTAGCATATCCACCTCTTGTGATGATTTGCTAGATATACCTTGTTGTTCTAAATTAGATGTTTCTACTTCCTTTATTTATTGCAATACTAATATTGTATAAAAAAATAATGAGCTCAAGGCCCAAGTCACAAGATTGCGAAATGATCTGGAGAAAAACTACAAACGGAAAGACTCTCTTGACAAAATATTGGGAAGTCAAAGAAATTCAAATGATAAGATAGGTATCAGCTTCATCTCTAAGAAAGAAAATACTAAGACAAGGCACAATGCAAAACACACGAAGAAATATATCAAGTGCCATGGTTGCAATGAGAAGGATCATTTTGCCTCTTAAGTGCCCCAACAAGGACGATGACAAAACAAAGTCATCAAAGAAGAGACAAATCAGCAATGAGCAAGACAAGAAAATAAAGAATGGAACAAAATGCTAAACTTGCTATAATTACCGAGAAAAGGGACATTTTGGTAAGAATTATCCCAAAAGTATCATATCTAAGCCATGTCTTTATAATGAACACTATTAGCTTAGAAAAGATAAAAATAGAAATGTGTTTGCTAGGAATGTTAGCCCACATAAAATTGTTACTAGGGCCATTTGGGTGCCCAAATCTATTGTGACTAACATCTAAGGACCCAACCAAGTTTTAGATACCAAAATGAGCATAAATATTTAATAGGTAGGGGCAAAGTTTTGAAACGCTCGCTCCATCCCCCACCCTTCGGACCGGCATCAACGAAGTCAACGGCAATCTGGTGCGACACGCTAAGTGCGTGGTATATACCGAGGACGCCACCAGAGTGGGGCTCTCTGGCTGGACACACGGAGTGCTCACACAGTGAGGGTGAGAGATGCCCTCATTTATCTTATACTCCATTGAGTGACCTGAAACACACGAGGTTCTCGGTGCTTTATACTACGCAAAGTATGCCGGGCGTAAGGCCACTGTGCGATTAATTTATACTCCGTAGAGTGGCCTAGGACACACGAGGTTCCCAGCGTTTTATGCTCCGTAGAGTATGCTGGGGCGCGAGCCCACCGTGCCATTTATTTATACTCCATGAGTGGCCCAGGACACACAAGGTTTCCAGCGCTTTATACTCTGCAGAGTTCGCACGAAGGCCGTAGTCTCCGCACGGTAATTTATACTCCGTAGAGTTGTCCGGGATGGCTAAACTCTCGACGCTTTATACTCCACAGAGTACGCCGAGGCGCAAGGCCACTGTGCGATTTATTTATACTCCGTAGAGTAGACTGAGACACACGAGCTTCCCGACGCTTTATACTCCGCAGAGTACGCCGGGACTAAAGCCACCGTATAATTTGAGTACAAATCAGATCAAATAGCGACCTGACAGGAATGCTAAAGTCAACAAGTGCCAAATATCATACATGCATACTACACAATCAGTTTGAAGTTTCTCTACCTTCTTACCTTTGTAGCACTTTCCATCCAGCCAGTTGAAATCCAGTAGATCTCTCTCATGGCGATGACTCCTCGCGCAACTTCTTGCACACTCCCCACGGACGACGCCAATTATTGTAGTATAAGCACAACAATGAGTTCAGGGTACCCCTTTCCCCTTAAAGATATGTAATTAAGAGAGCTAAATAGCCAACCAGGAGAGAACTGGTGAGTAAAATAAGTGGATCTAACCATCTCGTACCACTCTTGGAGATTTATATATAGGAATGGGATAGGATGGAAAATTTCCATCCTACCCCTTAATAATTACAAAAAGTGATGGTAAATCAATACATTCTCTTCTAGATACAATGATATACTGTTAAGCTTATTTCAAGACCTAGTAGCTAAACCTAATAGACGTATAGGCTGAGCACCCCACAACATATACCTTTGTCTTCTCAATGAACTTGCTCTTGCAAGTACAAATATATGTTGTTTTAAACATAGATACGGTCTTTAAACACAACTTTGATCATTAACTTCTATTTAATATATTTATAAACCCAATAAAATTATAATATTATAAAAGCATTTTTCTAAACAAATCTACATATATAATTTTTATTTACCCAATATAAACATTTGAAACATATTCATAGTTAAATTTTCAAAAGCTTAACTATACCTGTGTTCAGATGATATGTATTGTAACCGGAGAAAGTATATTTTAGAACAACGCTTCCTAAAAATAGGGAATTATATTGCGGGAGAGTAGGAAAACGTGATGCCTCGGAACTGCTCCGTACATCATGCAATACGAGGCTAGTGAACCTGAGGATTTTATTAAGATTGCATCCAGGTAGACTACACATTTACAAGAATCAAGAATGAAAGTTTGGTTCAAAACGCTACAAATTTACGATCAAATGACACGTACAAAAGAATATACCGCCTCTACTTGAGATAGACAAACACAAAGAAACCAAATAGAAATAGCAAAAAAATAACTACAACTACAAAAGATAGCCAAGAAAGACAGGTCGAGGCATCCACAACCGAATATAGCTAAAACCATTATGTCCAACTCAATTTAATGACCCAAAATCTGTGAGATGCGTCGTTCGGCATCCATTGGTATCTCTCGACCAGGCACAGTGACCTTTAATACGCTCAAGTATCTACACAATAAAGGTGAACTCAAATTAAATATAGTTCAACAATAAATAACAATGTAGTTATGTGAAAATGTTTGACAGGCTTACTCTTTTGCAGAAAACGAATATTCATGTTCGGCAATGAATCCAAGCAAAGACTGCACATGGAGAAATGGGGTAAATAATATTAAAAGGATAGGATTATGAATATTGCAAGGATAGGATTATGGATAATATGATCTCAGTGGTATACCTCGAAAGGTAAATTTAATAGCTCATAGAATGTCCGAACACGATCTAATCTCTGTTGGACTGCTTCGCTATCTATTGAGGGTATGGCCGCAAGAGCCTGCATAGAGAGATATTTTATTTGCACAAGTGACTATGAGCCTGCATAGAGAGATATTTTATTTGCACAAGTGACTATGAAATTGGACTTCATCCAGTGTGTCAGAAAATATATCAAACTGCAAATACAATGTAAACAGCCATATCGAACTGCAAATACAATGTAAACAGCCATATCAAAATACAAAGCGGAAACGTTTATATCACACAGCATATGAAAATTCTACCTGTTCTAGTGCTATAGAATTTCTGCATATTTGTTGGACTCCTAACAAGTTGATGGACTTCATCTGAGCGAGAGCCTGAGTGAACATTTCACAATTCAAGGACTGTAGGTTATCTGGAATCCAGATTTGAGAGTACTGGCATATAGCAAGAAGCATAAGCAATGCAGTTAATATAAAATAAACCTTTATTGACGCATTAGCAGCAACACTAGAAATCCCACCAAATACATAGTTCCTTTTCGATTCTGCAATATAAGGAGCCATTTCTTCGTCCCTACGTGCAATCTGTTCATATTGGAAACTTAGAACATGCTGTAGGGCCCACTAACATAAGTTAAAAAATTTGTCATTGTACAATGTACAGTACAGGCAAATGTGTGAATATTGTATAAACAAACTTATAATTAACTAGAATTTTGCCCTTGATGCCTATGCACCCAAATCAATACTCCTTTTTCATATTTATAATCTACTAATTGTCTAATTCTAATATACTTCAATGAGAATTGAGTGCGCTAATTGCAATTGAGTCAGCTCATTTTCTGTATCATGTTATTCATGCATAAAAGGAAGGATAGAAACATATACGACGTACTCACATATACGTACTCCATGTATATAGCTTCCGTGTGATATACCTCCTATTATGTGTTATACCATATAATGAGTAGTTAATTTGGGAGTAGAAAAAATACATTCTATCCATGGGTGTAGCTACTCCGGATGCTTGCATCAGGGGAACTAAATAGTAACTGAACTAAACTAAAAGAGCACCAAGTTGTATTATACCAAGGTGAACCAGCATACCTGAGTTGTGAGTGAGATTATAAAGTCATCAGGATCTTCAGCATCTTGATCTTCTACATATTCTCTTTTGGTCATTTCCTGTTCAAATTTATGTTATTAGAGAATTATTGTCATGACATAAATCCATCAATAAAGGAGTGATACAAGAAGAAACCTAAGTGCTATTACCTGCATGTGATATATTGTTTCTAATTGCATTTCCAATCTCAAGACTCTGACACAATCAATTGCTAGCCTTCTATACTCATTAGCAAGAGATGCAAGGCTTTTCGGAATTGCACTAGTTGAGCGACTATGGCGACCCTGGTGGATGTGATTTTTGTTCTCAGAGGTGGTGGGTGGACTTATGAATGACTCTCCAAGCCTGAAATTCCAAAAGAGACAAAAATATAAGCATGCAGCCAAAGAATCTGGCAATGACATAGATCGTTAGGGATGCTGAGGCCAAAACGCAGTCAATACAAAAATGGATATAAATGTTATGTATTATATGTTACCCAATTGTTCTTTGCTTAGGGTAAAATTGGTATCAGATGGATACTAAATTGGAATACGTTGCTATTTTCAAATTTGCACAATATTTGTAGAGCTACATGTAAATATGAATGAAGCATGTTGTATATTGCAATAGCCCATGAGGCTTATATAGGTATAAGAACTCAAACCTAGAACAATGGAAAAAGACACATATACCCTTAACACCTCCCTCAAATGCAAGGAATGCATTTGAAAGGGTTGACACTAAAATAGAAAAAAAAAACCCAAAATCCGTATATGGAAGACATCGTCATAGCGTGCAGCTCTTGAAAAATTGTGTCGGAAAGATCGTTACCCAATCGTAATCGTGGGACAGCCCATAAAGCACAAAGTGTAGGGGCCGAGAAGGTAGAGGTAAGCGAGAGTAAAGTCGACCGCGGTAACACGATGGAGAGGATATGGAAGGTGATACAAGTAGAGAGAACTGTCAAATCAAGCCAAAGAGGGAGATAGAAATATAACAGCACAGATCAAAACCCAAGACGGCGGCGGCGCTGTGCACAAGAAGCGCAACAGAGGCGCGGTGCAGAAGAAGCACGGTAGCCTTAGAAGCTCGGGGCGGCGGCTCAAAGAGAAGCGGCGGCATCATAAAGACTTCTATGATCTACGGCAACTCAAGGAGAAGAGCGACAGTTGCGGCTATGCAAAAAGAGAGGACCACACTCATCAAAGAGGATAGACCGTGGCTAGCAAAGCAGTCAGCTGACTGACAAGGATTTTGTGGACTCGCATGGCTTTGACGAACTAAAAAATTGGTGCTATGGATTTAGATGGATGCAGCGAAAGACTAAAAAAGAAAAAAAATATTAGCAGCATCCTTTGGCAGCTCAACGATCAATGCAGATACTAGCGACATCAGGAGACCCATCTCCTCATCAGCAAGCACCCCACCCTCATTTCCTTCTCCCACGCCAACTATCCAGCCAAGTTGCCTCATCTCTCACGCGCACACTACCCGAGATCGAGGCGCTCTCCTCACCGAACTCCACTGAGAAGCCGGCCGAGGAGAAGGCGACTGACATCGATGGTGCGCGAGAAGAGGAGGGCGTCGACAACGTGTGAGACAGGCGGGATCTGGCAGCGATTGGATTCGAGGCGGCAACGGCTAAGGCAGAGTCGGGTGCGGCGCGGAGGCTGAAAGGGAGCTAGATTCGGCCGGATCTGGCGCGAGGAGGCGCCCAGAGAGGTAGGTCAACAATGGCCCCGGTGGCCGAGGCAGGGATAGGCTTGGCGTCCCGGTGGTGCGAAGGCCCGGGTCTGTGCGAGGCGGGGCAAAGTGGTGGGCAGTGGCGACCGTATCCGTGGCGGCGGCGGCGGCCAGATCTGAGGCGGCGACGGCTGGATCCGAGCGGGAGTCGGCCTAGCGCAGGCGACGACGGCTCAGGACGGCGCAAAAAGAGACGGGTCAGCGCTGATGGAGCGGTGACTGCTGTGGGAGGTAGCCACCCGGGGCAGCCGAATCCAAGGCGGACGCGGGCGCCGCCGCTGATGTGGCCAAGCCTGGCGCAGGCAGCTGTGGAGGCGGGCGCTGCAGCCACAATCGGCAACGTGGGGTAGCAACGACCGGATCTGGCTGGTATAGAGGAGGCTACCCCCGAGAGTGGAGATTGCTCCTCCCTAGGGCGGCGGCGGCCGAAACCATAGCCCAACCTGGGCTCTGATACCATGTAAATATGATGGAGCATGTTGTATATTGCAATAGCCCATGGGGCTTATATAGGTACAAGGACTCAAACCTAGAACAATAGGAAAAGACATATATACCCTTAACATTACTAAATAGTAAGCAACCATTCTTTAATATTTTGAATGGAATAACACTGTGGTTCAACAAAATATGTATCTCAAATAAACGAGTACAACAATATGATTACCTTCCAACTGAATCCGCTAAATATTCCAACGAATCGCTAAGAGATGCCAACAATATTAGTTTCTGATCATCATGGATCAAGTTTTCCTGCATACCCAAAGATAACACTCAACAAGTAGAAGAAAAATATTCACAGCTAGATGTTGTCATAATTACTGTAAATTTCAATATTAGAATTCTTCCTATGTCACTTGAGCCAAACTAGCACAAAAAAAACAGGGACTTCTTTCTTTTCATGGTATATGATGTATATGTGTCTTAATTTTGATCACAAGGATATCTTCCAAAAGTCTACACCATGTGCATATGATTATCTGTTTTGCAGACGATCAAACTACAATTGTGATGTAGAAAATTTCAATTATATTCATCTCTCACATCAACAACCGGAACATATTATAATCTATACGTCCATAGCAGAAAACCATGCAAGATAACCTCAAGAACAAAAGCACATGATTACTCAAGGATACAAATGCATGTTCACTCAAATCCACAAATAAAAAATAAAAATAGCTTTGATCAGCCTTAATAATAGAAAATGCAAAAACGTTCAGCAAAGTTTGAATATGGTAAAAGATACCTGTTTTATTGGGCATATATCCAATAGGAGATCACTTAGTTCAATCTCTACTTCAACAGCTTCTGCATCTGTGACATTGTTATCAAGTTGACCAGAAGAATTTTGCAAAGAAACATTTGCTGGGTCCAGGTGCATTAAGCTTTCAACATCATTCCTTGAAAGGAGAATATAGCTTTGTTTTTCAAGAACAGCCTGCATTTTTGACAGAATATATAAGAATCATGAAGCTCCATGCGCTAGGAAGAAAATAAGAGATGTCTGGACTGCAGCAACAACACCAACAATAATAATTTCCTTTTTATTAATTCAGCCCAGTATAGTCGAGCTGCAACAGCATCACTGCATCAACGTAAGTTCTAAGTGCAAATGAATGGCGCAAAACTGTCCCTTCAAGATTACCTGTTCGTGAACAGTTAATTGTACTGATGTTAAATTTAAGGGAAAAGTCAAATTTTCAACTTTGAACTATGACTTCGGTCCGATTTTCAACCCTCAACTCCAAAACCATCTGCAAAGCAACTCTCAATTACCAAAACAGGGTCCCTTACCCCCCAACGCGTTCGAACCTGGTTTTACATGACATGGCTCCTACGCGTGATTGTGGGCCCCACAAGTCAGTGGCTATGAAAAGAAAAAAATCCAAATATGCTCTCAGTGGCCTCGGCATGACATGGCCTCAATGCCGCCGCACCACTCGTACGCCGACACACAGAAGATGCGAATTCTTTGCATATCTGGCCCCATTAGGTTTTCTTTTTACAAATTTAGCTTCCACGACAAATATTTTGCAGATCTGACCCCTTCCCGAGTGCTGAATAATAGGGAAGTGACACTTGGCTTTTTCCGCGCTCCGGTCACGCGGAATACCGACTCCACCACGGAATCACATGCCAGTGCGAGTGGTGACGAGGCCACCTACTTTCCACGCTTCCCGTCCGCGAAAAAGACCTTCCGCTATACACGAGCACGGACAAGTGTCGCTTCTTTGTTATTCCATGCTCGGGAGAGGGCCAGATGTGCAAAATATTTGCTGTGGGGGCTAAATTTGTAAAAACAAAACCCAATTGGGCCAGATATGCAAAGAATTCAGAAGATGCAGTCCCGTTGCCACTGTGACAACTCCACCAACGTGTTGGCTTCTTTAAGCGTCTTCTCCACATCCAACGCCCCTCTTTGGTCGGCACTCCTCTCCCGTGACTTACCCTCCCAATCCAGTCTTCTACCTCGCCGCCGATAGAATCCTGGCTCATGGGTGATCTTGACAAGGCAGGCGTAGAAACCAGCCCTCGCCGGCCCACATCGTCCTCTTCTCCATCCGCCGGTGAATGGCATGACCCTAGTCTTGGACTGAGCCGGTGAGCAGTAGGTGAGCTAGGGTGCTGAGAGGATTGCTTCGGATTGGTGGGCCAAATTGTAGGTTGCACAGCTCCTTGAGGCGAGGCCAGAATGGTGGACCCAAATCATGCTCCAACTGGTAATACCAACATTGGGTGATTCCCGTGACATGATAAGAGGCTTACCATACCTTATCGGCCTCATCTGTCCTTTGACCGCGAAAGAACTGTTCACACCTGTTTATCCATGCTAGGGGGTCATCCTTGCCATCATAAACAGGGAGTTCTAGCTTGTGATAGCGTGGAACTCACGAGGACATGCTACCCGTTTGTTGAAAGGAGCCACCATTCTGATCTTGGGTTTGGTAGGGCATTTGGTTTTGATGGATTGGTATGGAGGTCAATAATGATATGAATGGTTTAGTGGTGTTTACTGGGCAAATGTTAAGATGGTAGAGTTGGGTATGGGGTATGGTAATTGTATGTGATGGCTTGCGAATGATGCGGTGGTGGACGTCTGCAACGGCACAAAAGATGGCTATCCAAGGTGCATCGGCAAAGACCCTGGTGAAGGCTGCAAAAAGCCCGGCAACTCCGCCGCTAGATGTTTTTCAGCGACCTTTAGAGGGGTGACGACATTGCCCATCTGCTGATGCATGCCATCGAGTGCACCATCAGCTTCTAGAGGGATTAGAAAAGTTGCGCCATGGTCACCTCTTCCGTTGCTTCCTCTAGGACTGGCATTGTATCCACCGCAGATGGCTTTGATACCAGATTGGTATGACCCTGGGAAAGTAGGTAGTCGTGATTCATTAGCAGTCTGTCAAACTCCACGACACCCAGGAGCCGTGATGAACTGCTGTTGTCGACAAGCAAGAGGCGGGGAAACAGAGAAATCGAGACTGGGAAGAAGAATTCTATTTGATTGTCTGCTTAATACAAGAGAAGACTCCCTTTATATAGTGCTAACTCAATCTATCTTCCTTGGAAGCTAATCTGATCTCTAATACATAAGGTAGTCTATCTATTATTTAAAGCAAGTAACAGAACTAAAGATAGCAAGCACTATGAGCAAAGGTATCTGCCTAAAGGAGCCTACACGTGAGGGGGAGTGTTGAAGTATAAGTGAATTGCCTACCTTTCTTCATCAGCTTAAGCTTTTGGGTGAACTGGCTAGTGCATGAAACTCAATAGGTGCCATCCTCTAATCAACCCAGTCATCGCAACAAGAAAAGGCAAGTACATAGTAAAATGATAGTTGATAATTGATCATCATTATTGAATTATTCATGTCATGCAATAATTGATTACCTTTTGATTCAGTATGATATAATTCGATAGATGTGATATGTTGTAAAATGATGGAAGGTTACACTCATGACATGACAAGCATACGAGCCAGGGTAGTAAGTCAAATAGCTATGAGCAAAGGTATTTGACTATTCCAGAGTACTCTTGAGTAAAACATACAGAGGTAGATACCTCCACTAGATAAGAGGAAAAGACCTATTTCAATAGACACCTCCACAGAATAGAGGGTGAACATCGACGGATGTTTCCTCCGCTATACCGGTATTTACTACATAGAGACAATATGCAATGAGCCCCCTATACAATGTGATAACCCTGCAACCTCTACATGTCTAACACCCCCTTAAACTCATGATGGATTAGAAACACTGAGTTTGGAGAGGTAAAAACTATGCTGAGCGCTTGTTTGTGCCTTGGTTAAGAAATCTGACAGGTGAATCTCGGAAGGTACATACTGAAGAGCAACCACCTGCGCCTGCACTCGCGATCTTATGTAAGAAGCATTAACACCAATATGCTTTGTGAGCTCATGCTTCACTGGATCACGACCAATACTAATCGCACCCGTGATATCTAACAAGAGAGTCAGTGTAGAAACAGAAATGCCAAAGTCCACAAGGAACCACCGTAACCAAGTGATCTTAGTAGGCAGTGACGCCATAGCCTCTTCTCAGCATCAGCACTCGAACAAGAAACTGCGGTCTGCTTCTTAGTCTTCCACACAATAAGGAACCAAGAAAGACAGCAGGCAAAAAAGAGATCGACGATCAGAATGATCACTGCCCCATGTCGCATTAGAGTATGTCTGAAGCTGTAAGGAGCTAGAACTAGGAAAGAAAAGGCGACGAGAGATGGTCCCACGAAGATATCGCAGAACATGAAGAACGTGATTGTAGTGGATCTGAGTGGGAGCCGAAACAAACTCACTCAAGATGTGGACAAAGTGGAAAATATCCAGTCTAGTGATCTCAAGATAGACCAGACTACCAGCAAGGTGATGATATCAGTAGGGTACTCAAGAGGCTCACCATCAATAGGTCGAAGATGGACTCCAAGCTCCATAGGAGTAGCCACCGTGCGCTGGTCAATGAGTCTAGCATGAGCAAGAATATCTCGAATGTACTCCTGAGAGAGGTAGTAGCCCTTAGATGTAGAAGAAAATCCCGAGGAAGTAACGAAGGGGACCAAAATTAGACATCAAGAATGCTCACCAAGATGCTTCTTCACAGATGCACTATGGTTTGGATCATCCCCAGTGATAATCATATCATCCACATAAAGAAGCGTATGACCACGACGAGAAGTGTGGACAAAAAGAGCAGAGTCGTGATCACTACCGGTGAAATCGGCAGCAGTCACAACAGAAGAAAAGCTCGCAACCAAGCACGAGGGGCTCACTTGAGCCCATGGAGAGAGCGACGAAGACAACCATACCATCAGGGGCAAAATACCCAGGAGGTGGCTGCATATAGACCTCTTAATGCAGCTCACCATAGAGAAAGGCATTCTTGACGTCCAACTGAGAGATGGACGAGAAAGGCATTCTTAACGTCCAACTGAGAGATGGACCACTGACAAACAAAAGCCACAGCAAAGAGTGTGAACAATGGTCATATGAGCAACAGGGGCAAAGGTCTCATCAGTCACGACCATACTCCTGCTGAAAACAACGTGCCACAAGACGAACATTGTAGCGCTCAAGGGAACCATCCGAGCGAGTCTTGATCTTGTACACCTATTTATACGTGATAAGAGTGGTACAAGCAGGTAGGGGAACAAGATCCCAAGTGCCAACACGCTCCAGAGCAACAATCTCCTTTGCCATCGCGTGCTGCAACTCCGGATGAGCAACAGCCTCACGGTAAGTCGTAGGCTCACCAAGAGAAATGGCTGCAAAATCGTAGCACTCAGAGGCCTAAGGGTGTATCAGGGGGAGGACGGTGAGAGTAGTGCAGCGGAAAAGGAGAGACTACCTCAATAGAAGAGGCAGTGGAAGCAAGAACAAGAGTCTAAAGAGGAAGGAATAGATGGAGGTGAAAGAGATGAGGCTGACAAAGGTTAAGTCGAAGGACAAAGCGGAGAGTCAGGAAAAATCAGAAAAGAAAGCGCATCAAAAGACCCTGAACTGGTGGAAAAAGACTGAGGGTAATAAGGACGAGACTCATCAAAAGTAACATCTCAAGATATTCTCATCCTACGAACAATAGGGTCATAACAGCGATAACCCTTATGCTCAGAACTGTAGCCAAGAAAAACACTCAACTGACTAAGCAGTCAGCTTGGTGCACTCGCGAGGGGGAAGAAGAACAAAACTGACAACCAAAACAACAGAGATGACTGTACTGAGGAGGCCTACTAGAAAGACGCTCAACCGAAGTACAACCCTGAAGAGCAGATGAAGGTTGCAGATTTACAAGTAGCCGTAGAAACTGCATCAGCCCAAAAATGAGGCAGAACATGAGATGCAAGCATCAAAGCACGAGCGATCTCAAGTGGCGATGCTTACGCTCAGAAACACCATTCTGAGCATGAGCAACGGGACAGGAGTATTGAGGAAGAGTACCCTGGTCAACAAGAAAGCGACAAAGGGCAGCAGATAGGTACTCACCAACGGAGTTAGCATGAAGAACACAAATGGCTGAATCAAATTGAGTACGAACCATAGTAGTAAACGACTGATAAATAGAAAGTACCTGACTACGAGAAGTCATAAGATAGATCCAAGTATATCGAGAATAATCATCAATAAAAATGACATAGTAGCGATGACCCCTCTGAAATGAATAGGGCCGGACCCCATACATCAGAATGAGCAAGATAAAAGTTTGAAGACACAATTACTAGAGGGGTATGGGAGCCGCAGCTGTTTGTCAAACTTGCAACCTGTACAATGTAAGGAAATGTCACCAGAAACACAACCAAGAACACCACTTCGAACTAATGAAAATGGACGTGAACCTCCGATATGACCCAAACGATAATGCCACTGGGCGAAAGTGGCAGTAGAGGAAGTGACTGAGGCGGAGGCGGTGGAGAGAACTGATTGGCTGGTGGAGGTAGCGAAACGAAGGTGCAACCAGTCGAGCTCCCAAAGACGCTGCGAGTCATGCCGCCTAGGGCTAGTCCCAACAAAGTCCCAGTGTGACGATCCTGAACACAACACGAGTCAACAAACATAAGCTACATAGCTAGTTTGGGAACATGAGATACTGCAGGAACAAGAAAGAACTAAGTAGAAAGAGTGACTCGTCCTGCAACATGATGTGAGGTAACATCTACAGTCATAACTGTGTGATGAAGAACAGGAGGCCTGACAGAGGTGAGGTGAGTAGAATCTGGTGTCATGAAACTAAGCACCAGAATTCAGAATCCAAGGGAATAAGATACCTGAGGAAGGTGGTAGTGGTGAAGTACCAGAAGACTAAGCAACAGAACCAGTTGAACCAAACAAAGCTGAGGCAGTAAGGCGCCAAAGCAGAGTGAGCATCCCCTGCTAAACCTCAGCAGCGGAGCTCTGGCAAGAACCTGATTGAGAAGAGCCACCAGTGCCCTTTGGAGGGCGACTACCCCTATAGCCTTGGTTCTTTCGCTTGTAGCACTGCTGAAACGTGTGACCATCGCGATCACAGAAGGTACAGTGTGAAGACATAGTAGAGGCCGCTGCCACCGGTGTAGCTAGAAGCACTGGTGCAGTGGGAGTAAGTGCTGGAGAAGACACCCAAGCAGCCAGAATAGAGGCGAGCTGCAGCTGACCCACATTGCGAAGACGAGTCAGCACGAATAGCGGTGAGAGCCTCTAGCACAGACGGACGCGACTGACCAATCAAGAGGTGAACATGGACAGGCTCAAACTCTGATCGAAGACGTGTCAAGAACTCGTAGAGACGGTGAGTCTCTAGGTGAGCACGCTAACGCACACAGTAGGGACTGGTCCGACAGACGTCCAGTCCCAGAGTCAAGCTGACGCCACACCGCAGACATCTGCTGGTAGAAGTCATCCACCGTGGCATCAAGCTGCTGAAGAGAGTGCGCCTGATGTATAACCGAGAGATACATAGCATCACTCGTCAGCTCGTAGTGGGCACGAAGGCGCACCCACATCAGCTGAGATGTCGGTAGCTCCACCACATCCATGGAGATAGAGACAGGCTACCCACTAGGATGGCAGAAGCACAAGCCTCATCGTCCTACCACCTCTCATAGGAGTGAAGATGAGCCTGGTACACCTCCATGGCCTCCTCAAAGGCAATGATCATAGCTTTTCGGATTGCTTCATCAGCAGCTATAGGGATCTGAGGGGCAACCGGTAGCGAAGGGCAAGGCGGACACCACCTCTCGCCAGTAAGATGGCCCCAAAAACGCTGACTCCTCATATGGATCCGTATGTGCATGGCCCACTCACGATTGTTCATCCCATCAAAGATGATCTTCGAAAGCGGGATAGCAGTGTGGGTGGCCATCATGTGCGAGAGACGACCGGTATGACATGGGCACGAATCTGAAAAGGGCGGCGACGAAGGAACAGCAGCTAATGTGGCTGAGGCAAGCAGCCGAAGCTAACCGGGGCAATAGCTGGGAGTCAGCGGCTGGATCTGGCTGATCGATAGCCGGAAGATGACTGGCCGGGGCAACGTTGGGCCAGATCTGGCCGGGTGGCATCGGGCTCGAGCCGAGCAGCGCCAGGAGGAAGCCGGGTGGCGGCCAGGGGGAGGCAGGCCTAGGCGGTGTCAAGCAGACTGGGAGGAAGGCAGTCGGGCAGCAGCGGGCAGAGGTGCGGAGCTTCGCGAGTGGCCCAGCACGGTGCAAGTCAGGCAGCGTCCAGGAGGAGGCCGGCTGGGGCGACGCCGGGAGGAAGGTGGGCGGCGAAGGTCGGAGGCGCAGGGCTGCACGGGAGGCTCGGAGCATGCGCAGGGGCGCGACGTAGGCGTGCAGGGGTGCGAGGGTGCAGTGCGGCGACCGAGAGGCGAAGGCACATGCACAGGGGCGTGGGGGAGGTATGGCGGCAGTGGCTAGGGTTGGGAAACGGTAGCCCTCTCTTGTGCTGATACCATGTTATGAATGTGGACTTGTATTCCAATAGGCCAAAAGGCCAAGTACATACATGAAAGACAATATGCAATGAGCACCTATACAATGTAATAGCCCTGCAACCTCTACATATCTAACAATACCTAAAGCCTAGTTGTTAATGGTTTAAATTGGTAGCGACGATAGTTGTGGGTGACATTATGGGCTTTAGTTAAGCCGGAGTGTTACACTATCGCCACTTTGTTGGGAGCTTGGTTTACCTTGATGTCACTCATTATGATATCTCCCATATTCACAGTCTGAGTCAGTTCGTTTCTGCTCCTACTCAGCTCCACTACAGTCACCTCCTTCATGCTCTGCAATATCTCTGTGGAACCATCACTTAGCACCTTTTCTTCCCTCGCTCCAACTCCTTACAGGTTCAAGCGTACTCTGATGCGACCTAGGCTAGTGGTCCTTCTAACCATCGGTCTCTCTACTTTTTGTGTCTTCCTTGATTGCTTGGAAGACTAATAAGTAGACTACAGTTTTCCATTTGAGTGCCGAGGCTGAGTTGACAGCTTCGGCGTCTGTGACAGCTGAGATTACCTAGCTATGGCAACTCCTTGAAGACTTTGGTATTTCGGTTTCTGTACCGACTACGTT
Source organism: Dendrocalamus latiflorus (assembly GCA_017311315.1). NCBI lineage: Eukaryota > Viridiplantae > Streptophyta > Magnoliopsida > Poales > Poaceae > Dendrocalamus > Dendrocalamus latiflorus. The sequence goes on from CM029623.1 coordinate 18,835,369, forward strand.
ACTGTCAGACAGCACTGGTGCGATCAGCATTGTTTTAGATCCAGTGAAGCACGAGGTCACCAAACACACTGGGGTTGATACTTCCTACATGCGGTCGCAGGTGCAATAGCAGGTTGACGCTCTTCAGTATGCACCTTCAAAGCTTTACCTAGCTAACTTCTTCACGAAGGCGTAGACTAAGGCTCAACATAGCTTCTATCTCATTGATCCACCGTAAGTTTGAGGGAGTGTTAGAAGTATATGTATATAGTCCTTTGTATAGGGGGTTTTCTGCTATTTTGCTCATGCCTTGTAAATACTTGTAATGGCCCATTTGGCCTAGGGAATGGAATTGTGCTCATTCCAAAACAACTTTGATCATTACTTTTTATAACTTTATGTTCGTATAAATTACTAAATTATAATATTATGAAAGTACTTTTAACGACATATCCGATGAGGTAGTTATCATATTGGTTAATCTAGATAGTTATAAACATATTGATGATCAAATTTTAGAAAGTTTGACTGCACCATTCTAAAACATCAAATAGAAAAGAATGGAGAGAGTGCTACAACATCTAGAATATATCATTCTTGCATGCATTAGTTATGTTTATGAGTCATATATTAATTGCTATGCAGTGATCAGGGATGATTTAATGTGGTTACTATGCAGTGATCAGGGATGATTTAATGTGGTTCACAGGCATGAACCATGTCTGACAGATGCAGATCATTGCCACCATATTAATAGATTGAGCTGCCATTTCAAGCACGGACAAATTTGGTGGTTTTGACTAGACCAGAAACCAGTTGACCAGAGAAAACAAGGCCACCGAAAAGCACCTAGCTCCGAAGCAAGATAATTATACCAGCAATAAACACCAAGTCAGTTAAACTGTGATAACCTCAAGGTAATTAAAATGACTTTGGGGGTCCAAATGTGTGATCATTTACTACATAACATAACGTAGAGGGTTGTTCCATAAATATAGTCCTTCAAATGGGAGCAGGTAATATTTTGAGTCCACCAATGTTCTCCAATTGGGACTATCAAAGTCACTTATATTTCTGCTAAGCATCCTTTACATGCTTGTAGTCCTTAAAATGGGAGCAGGTAATATTTTGAGTCCACCATGTTAGTCGCTGGACTCTTGCTCTTGGTGATAGCAAGATCCTAACTCTCATGGAGAGGATGACACTAGGAGATGGGGCAATTTTCTTCTTGTTTATTGCTCACACAATGCCATGCCAACCTGAGGGGTTGGAGATACATACTTATAGGCTGAGAACCAGCCAAGCATATGCTAAGATGCTATCCTAGATGCTGTCCTAAAGCGGTCAATATGCTGTCCTAAAGCAGATGCTGTCCTAAAAGCAGATGCTGTCCTAAAAGCAGATGCTGTCCTAAAAGGAGATGCTGTCCTAAAAGTAGATGCTGTCCTAAAGCAAAAGCAGATGCTGTCCTAAAAGCAGATGCTGTCCTAAAAGCAATCAAAAGACAAAAACTACCACAGCCCCACAAAGACCACAGTACAGAGACTTATTCAGCATTCTCCCCCTAAGTCTTGTGCGTCGTCTTGTGGGAGGATCGAACCATCCTGATCTTGGAGCAGAGCTCAAGGAACTTGATCCTTCCAAGAGGCTTGGTGGGCAAATCCGCAAGCTGATCCGTGGTGTTGATGTAGCTTGCCTTGATGCTTCCTTCATCCAAGCAGCCTCGGATGAAATGGTACTTCACCCGGATGTGCTTGCTCCGTTCATGAAAAACGGGGTTCTTTGCCAGGGCTAGGGCGGACTTGCTGTCCACCCTGAGCTCCACTGCTTCAGTGTCCCCGCCGAGGAGATCACCAAGCAGTCGAGCGAGCCAGAGGGCCTGAGTCGAAGCGGTGGAAGCCGCTATGTACTCGGCCTCACAGCTGGACAGGGCCACCACCTGCTGCTTGACTGACTGCCAGCTAACGAGGCACTTGCCGAGGAAGAAGAGAATCCCGCTTGTGCTCTTGCTGGTATCGATGTCGCCTGCGTGGTCGCTGTCGCTGTACCCGATGAAGTGCGCCGCGCCGGGACACCTCGGGTAGTGCAAGCCGTAGTCGGAGGTGCCCGCAACGTAGCGGAGGATCCTCTTCACGGCCTGCTGATGCTCCGTCGTCGGTCACTGCATGAACCGACTGACGTAGCCGACGGCGAACGCCAAATCTGGACGCGTGTGGACGAGGTAGCGAAGGCTGCCCACGATGCGCCGGTACTGCGTCGCGTCCACCTCCTCCGCCGTGCTGTCGCGGCTTAGCTTCAGCCTTTCCTCCATTGGAGTGTGGGCTGGGTTGCAGTCGGTGAGCCCGCCCAGCTCGACGGTGCGCTTGGCGTAGGCGGTCTGACGAAGGGAGATACCGGAGCTATCCTGGTGGACCTCGATCCCCAGGTAGAAGGAGAGGAGCCCCAGGTCGCTCATCTGGAAGACGGTCTTCATCTCCGCCTTGAACGCCTCGACCTCGGCCTCCTTGGAGCCGGTGATCACCAGGTCGTCGACGTAGACGCCCACCAGCAGGGCGTTGCCGCCTTTGCCTCGCCGGTAGACCGCAGCCTCGTGTGCGCTCTGCTGGAACCCCATTTGCTTGAGGGTGGAGTCCAGCTTAGCATTCCAGGCTCGTGGTGCCTGCCGCAAGCCGTAGAGGGCCTTGCGCAGGCGGAGAACCTTGCCCTCCTTGCCGGGGATGACGAATCCCGGCGGTTGGCGGACGTAGACCTCCTCCTTCAAATCGCCGTTGAGGAAGGCGGACTTGACGTCCATGTGATGGACGCGCCAATCCTCCTGGGCTGCAAGTGCGAGGAGAAGACGAACGGACTCCATGCGCGCGACGGGTGCGAAGGCGTCATCGAAGTCGACCCCCTCCTGCTGCACGAAGCCTCGTGCCACCAAGCGAGCCTTGTGCTTGACGATGGTGCCGGCTTCATCCCGCTTCAGCTTGAACACCCACTTAAGGGTGATCGCGCGGTGACCGGCAGGAAGATCCGCCAGCTCCCACGTCCGGTTCCGCTCGACGGCGTCCATCTCCTGCTGCATCGCGGCACGCCATGCCTCGTCTCTCTCCGCCTCGGCGAAGGAACGGGGCTCGCCGTCGTCCTGTGCGAGGTGCAGCTCCGCCTCGAAGTCGCGCTGCGCCAGTCCAGGGACCGGCTGCTCGCCGAGGAGGTCGTCCACGGTACGGTAGCGCAGAGTCTCGCCGTCGTGGTAGGCGTCGACGCGATCCTCGTCGTGAGACAGTGGAGTAGCGAACTCCACCGTGCGCTGCTCGTCGTGGACCGAAGCTGTTGGGGCCGATTCCGGTGGTGTGGCCGCCGGTGCAGGAGAGTGGTGAGCCGGTGGTGAAGAGTGGGGCGTAGCCGGTGCCGAAGGTGGTGGAGCACTCGCCGGAGCTGGTGGCGAGCAAGGTGTCGAGGTGGACGAGCTCGGTGAAGACGAGCTGCTAGCTCCCCCGGCTCTCTCGAAGTGGACGTAGTCGACAACAAAGTCCCTGAGAGTCGAAGTCGAACCGTCGTCCACCGCCTTGTCCCACGTCCAGCCTCGCCCTTCGTCGAACACAGCGTCACGCGAGATGCGGACGCGCTGTGTGACAGGGTCGAGGATGCGGTAGGCCTTCGAGCCCTCCGCGTAGCCGATGAACACTCCCGGAGTGCTCCTGTCGTCGAGCTTGCCGATGTGGCCAAGCTCCTTGGCGAACGCGAGGGAGCCGAAGACCCGCAAGTGGGAGACCGCCGGCTTGCGCCCATGCCAAGCCTCGTACGGCGTCCTGCCGTCGAGCGCCTTGGTAGGCGAGCGGTTGAGGATGTAGACGGCCGTCACCACCGCCTCTCCCCAGAAGACAGCCGGCATCCCCCTCTGCTTGAGGAGGGCCCGAGCCATCCCCACAACCGTCTGGTTGCGCCGCTCGACGACGCCGTTCTGCTGCGGGCTGTACGGCGCGGAGTAGTGGCGCTGAATGCCCTCATCAGCGCAGTACGACGCGAATTCAGCCGCCGTGAATTCGCCGCCGTTGTCTGTGCGCAGCACGCGCAGCTTGCGGCCGCACTCCGCCTCCGCAACAGCCTGCGTGCGCCTGATGGCGTCCGCAGCCTCTCCCTTGCTGCCGAGGACCATCACCCACATGTAGCGGGAGAGGTCGTCGACGAGCAGCAGGAAGTAGCGTCGTCCTCCTGGTGTGGCCGGTGTCACCGGGCCACACAAGTCCCCGTGCACGAGCTCGAGCCTCTCCTTGGCTCGGAAACTCGCCTGCTGGGGAAAGGGGAGTCGCCTCTGCTTCGTCAACACGCAGACGTCGCAGAGCTGCTCCACATGGTCAAGGCACGGCAGGCCTCGCACCATTTCCGTGGCACTGAGCCGCTTCAGGGCCTCGAAGTGAAGGTGCCCAAAGCGCTCGTGCCACTGCCACGCCTCGTCGTCCCGACGAGCTGCGAGACAGATGGGTTGTGCCACCTGCACGTGAAGAGTGTAGAGTCGATTTGCGCCTCTGGTTACCTTGGCAAGGAGGCGGCGTCGAAGATCCCAAATTCGCAGCACCCCGTGCTCGATCTCGACGCGCGAGCCGTTCTCATCCAGCTGTCCCAAGCTGATGATGGAGTTCCGCAGATCGGGGATGTAGTAGACGCCGGTGAGCAGCCGGTGCTCGCCAGTCTTGGCGACGAAGACGACAGAGCCGACGCCCTTGATCTCCACGGCGGAGGCATCGCCGAACTTGACGGTGCCTCGAACGCCTGAGTCGAGCTCGGAGAAGAACTCCCGCCGCCCGGTCATGTGGTGGGTGGCGCCGGTGTCGAGGCACCACCCGTCGGTCTTGTCATTGCCGGGACTGTCGCCGAGGAGGGCGTGTGCTTTTGGCTCGTCAAGATGGAGGAGAGCCACTGCGGCCGGTGCCGCTGGAGGTAGTTCGATGCTCGCATGAGCAATGAACAGGACCGGCTGCTCCTCCTCCGCTTGTGCGACGTGGGCCTGGCCGCGTCGTGGTTGTCGACACTCCCTGGCCCAATGACCAAGCTTGCCACAGTTGTGGCAAGAGTCGTCTCGTGCCGGCTTTTGCTTGCCAGCATCGCCGCCCTGGGCGCCTCCTCGCGCCCCTGCCTGGGCGTCTTTGCGTGGCTTGCCGCGCTTGCCATGCTTGCGGCCGCCTGTCGTGGAAGAAGGCTCCCCCTTCTTCCTGTCACCTTGGCCGGCAGCCCACTGCTCCCGAGTGAGGAGGAGCTTCCCGCCAATGGTGACGGGTCCCGAGAGGCTCTGTGGCTCATCGATGTCGACGACCTTGAGGCGACCCAACGCCTCCTCGATGGTCATCGTGGAGAGGTCCAGCAGAGACCCAATCGAGCGAGCCATCTGCTTGTACTTCTCGGGGACACAGCGGAAGAGCTTCTCCACAGCTCTCTCCTCGTTGTAGGTGTCGTCACCGAACTGCACCAACTTCTGCAGCAGAGTGTTGAGACGGAGAGCAAAGTCATCAATGTCTTCACCTGGCTTGAAGGCCAGGCTCTCCCACTCCGTGCGTAGTGCCTGCAATGTAGACTTGCGGGCGCGGTCGCTGCCGATGCGTGCTGCAGCAAAGGCGTCCCAAGCCTCTTTGGCAGTCCGCTTGTTGGTAAGCGAGAACTGCATCTCGGGCGGGACTGCAGCGATGAGAGCATCCAGCGCCCGTCGATCCTGGTCGTAGTCGACGTCGCCGTACCGGACTGCATCCCACATATGCCGCACCTGGAGCTTTACCCTCATCACCGCGGCCCACTCGACGTAGTTGGTCTTGGTGAGGGTAGGCCACCCGCCGCCGGAGCCGACGTCCCTGACGACAGCCTGGTACTCGTGGTGACCACGGTACCGAACCGGGGAGAGAGAGCCGCGTTGCCTGTGAGGGCCGCGCTCTCCGTCGACCCGTATGCCGCCGCCGTGCATGCCTCCTCCAGGAGCGCCACCGCCGTGTGCGCCTCCTTCAGGAGCGCCGCCGGCGCGTCCGCGCCTGTCTGGGCTGCCGCCGCGCTCGTGGGCGTGCGCGGCTGCCCATTGCGCCGTTCGCCCTTGCGCTGCCTCCCTCTCCAGCAGCTGAGGGTCCGCGTCGGCGCTGTCATCAACAGAGCCGGAGCTGCTGTTGCTGCCGCGCAGAGCCTTGACCTCTGCTGCTGCCGCACGCGCTGCATCTGCCGCCGCCGCTGCTTCCACCTCCGCCCTGGCTGCTGCCAGCTCCGCCGCTGCCAGCCTTGACGCCCTTTCCGCCGCCGCAGCGGTCTCTGCCGCCGCTCGCTCGCGCTGCTCTGCCGCGACGAGCTCGGCCGTCTGCTGACGCCGCATGCTCGAGGCGACCGAGCGCTGAGACTGCCCTGCGGACATGGTGCGCTACTGGGGGGCTGTTGCGTGGAGAGAGGGCTGCTTCTGACGAGCTGCTGCCCGTCTCCGGAGAGGAGTGAGCGGGGACAGCCGGAGCTGCTGCTGCTACCGGCTGGGGCTGCTGCGAGGCCGGAGAAGGAGATGAGCAGGAGATGCTCAAGCTACAGGATACTAAGGCTCTGATACCACTTGTTGGTCGCTGGACTCTTGCTCTTGGTGATAGCAAGATCCTAACTCTCATGGAGAGGATGACACTAGGAGATGGGGCAATTTTCTTCTTGTTTATTGCTCACACAATGCCATGCCAACCTGAGGGGTTGGAGATACATACTTATAGGCTGAGAACCAGCCAAGCATATGCTAAGATGCTATCCTAGATGCTGTCCTAAAGCGGTCAATATGCTGTCCTAAAGCAGATGCTGTCCTAAAAGCAGATGCTGTCCTAAAAGCAGATGCTGTCCTAAAAGGAGATGCTGTCCTAAAAGTAGATGCTGTCCTAAAGCAAAAGCAGATGCTGTCCTAAAAGCAGATGCTGTCCTAAAAGCAATCAAAAGACAAAAACTACCACAGCCCCACAAAGACCACAGTACAGAGACTTATTCAGCACACCAATGTTCTCCAATTGGAAATATCAAAGTCACTTATATTTCTGCTAAGCATCCTTTACATGCTTGTCCATTTTCTTTAGTCCCACACAGAACAAAAGGAGAGTCTTCATTTTCAGAAATTCACATGTCTGGAGGTATTCTGTTCCTAATTGTTTCCGCGACCTTTTCTTGCACAGAAGCATATGTGGATCAAGTGGTATCAGAGCACTGAACCCTAGAGCTAAATCCTCATCAACTAAGCAGATCTACTTTGACGACGACAAGTGAGAATCACTAACCAACAGATATTATCACAGATGTTAGCCTGCTGTAACAAAATTAGACAATGTGTTGCATTTTGGGAACCTCAGAAGAGAACAGGAGGACTAAGTAAACACTAATCAGCACCTTCAAAGGGGTTCTGGCTAGAAGATGGGAGAACAATGCATCGCTGTGACCAGAAACTCAGAACCTCATTGAGAAAGCATGTTCAACACTAAGAATTTAGGTGCTTAGTCCAGATTGGGACTTACTTCCCTGAAAGTATTTGGTACTGTTGAGACACCTTATTCATTGTATTGCTAACCACCTCTGTGTTTTTACATCAACTTCTACTGGTTATCACTTAATTCTGCTAGCTCAGTTCTAATTATGTATCTCATACTTGTACCACATTTACATCTAGGAAAAATTATCTACAGTAAGCAGAAAATGTACAGATATCAAAGCAGATAATGAGTTGATGCATTGATACACATGAAACTATGGTAGCCATATGTGCATTGATTCCATGCAATTTTATTAGTGGAGAACAAAGGCAGTAAAGCGCTCAACTTATATCTATAATAATGCATCCAAGACATCCATACCCAGCTAGTTTGTCAGATCTCAGTTGGATCATACGGAAATGTCCGATATCTGAACCTAATGATTCCTTTGTACAGCAAAATACATCGATTTTTCATTATGATTTGGAACAAATACCGACTGCAAAGAGCAGGTGTTCACCTAGTGTTTCTCCAAAAATATGTACCATCCTATCTTGAATACTACCAGCCAGAACTTATTAGCTAATTACAAATCATCTTGAACTCACAATGCAAGTTCAAAAGCTTCTAGACTTGAAAATACTACAACAATAAAGTAACTAATAAAATTAGGGAAATTTTGTGCTGAGAAATAATAAAGTAACTAATAAAATTTGGGAAATTTTGTGCTGAAAAATATCGGATACCACACACTTCAATATAATTTGATCTATTGTACCAGTAGTTAATGCAAAAAACATTCATTTGTTGGATCTCAGTACTTCTAAAGGTAGAGGGTTCACCAAGTTGTCCCATATTCCTTTGAATACATTTACTCATTTAGAAATCTATGTGTGCATTAGGTCTAGCATTCTAAGATAAAGAATGATTTCTATAGTATTATAAAATAATTGAACAGAAGTAGTCGAGTCGAAATGGCTGCGGAAAGAAACTTTAGCTTGAACATCTCTAGGCTGTTAGTAAGACATAAATATTATAAAAGATGTATTTTCTAAAAGTATGATCATCAACGTTGGAATAGTTATTGCATGTGATCATCAACGTTGGAATAGTTATTGCATGTACTATCGCCAATTGAAAACGTTCACTTTGGGTTGCTTTTTGTTTAAAAACATGCTCAATCTAAGAGAAGCCATACTACAAATTGATGGATAAGATAAGTCTCTGTGTCAAGGAGAGCATCTCTATGTCAAGGACAGCATCTTGAGCTTTAAAGGACAGCATCTTGAGCTTTAGGACAGCTTTAGGACAGCTTTAGACTAGCATCTTAGACTAGCTTTAGGACAGCTTTTGGACAGCTTTAGACTAGCATCTTAGACTAGCTTTAGGACAGCTTTTCACTAGCATCTTAGACTAGCTTTAGGACAGCATCTTAGCATATGCTTGGCTGGTTAGCAGCCTATAAATATGTATCCCCAACCCCTCAGGTTGGCATGGCATTGTGTGAGAAATAAACAAGAAAAATTGCCCCGTCCCCAAGTGTCATCCTCTCGATGAGAGTAAGGATCTTGCTATCACCAACAGCAAGACTCCAGCGACTAACAAGTGGTATCAGAGCCGTTGTTATGACCGGGATCACGTATGGACGCCGGACACGCACACAGGGAGGGGTATCAACCGGAAATTAGAAGGCCTTGGGCCCATAAGACTTTCCCTCATTAGGTTTAATACCTTTCTATCCATAAGCAATAGGATTCAGATTGCTTAGCAATCCAGATTGAATTCAGATTGATTAGCAATCTAGATTGATTTGTAAGAGAGGATAAATAGCCTCACCTAGGGATTGAATAAAGCAAGCAGAGCAACTTCTAGTTGCAGGCTTCCCGAAGGTTTTCCCCTTGCGCCATCTTCCCTGAGCCATCGGCAAGCCTGGGTTCATCCGTGCCCTAGCCGCACGGCTCCTTCACGCAGGCGCGGGGTGCAACCCCAGTCGCCACGCCGCCCGCACCCCTACTTCCTCCGCCGCCGCCGCTGTCCACCGAGGTCTACCAATTTGGTATCAGAGATGCCAGGCGAGGAGAGCGGCAAGCAGCCGAAGGGACCGCCGCCGCCACCGGTCGATCACGTCGCCAAGGCGCTGGAAGACCTCAACAAGCAGATGGCGTCCCTCTTCGCGCGCATGGAGGCCTTGGAGTCTCGACCAGCAGCAGCTACCACCGCCGCCTCCACCCTTGCCACCACCACCAACCTTTCCGCCGCCGCCTCGCTGCCGATTCCCCTCCACCAAATCCAATTTCCCCGTTCGCCGTCGCCGATTCCCACAGGACCACAGCTTCCCCTGCGGCCGGTCTTTCCGTCGGGACCGGAGGTAGGCACCGGCGGTGCCAGCACCGGCCTGGGCGCCCCTCGCTTCCACAAGCTCGACTTCCCGACCTACGACGGCGCGGAAGACCCTCTCAATTGGCTCAACCGATGCGAGCAATTCTTCAGAGGCCAACGCACCATGGCTTCAGATCGCGTATGGCTCGCCTCGTACCATCTCACAGGCGCAGCTCAGACGTGGTATTACGCCTTGGAGCAAGACGAAGGCGTACCTTCCTGGGAGCGTTTCAAGGAACTGTGCCACCTCCGCTTCGGGCCCCCCATCCGCGCCAATCGCCTGGCAGAACTCGCACGGCTGCCGTTCCTCTCAACAGTCCAGGACTACCAAGAGCGCTTCAACGCCCTTCTCTGTCACACGGCGCAGCATTTGACACCAACTCAGAAGGTGGAGTTATTCACCGGCGGTCTGCCAGAGCATATCAAGATCGACGTCGAGCTTCGGGAACCTCATGATCTTCAAACCGCCATGCACCTCGCGCGGGCATATGAGCGTCGCGCCGACGTAACTCCACCAGCACCACTGCCGCAGCGATCTTCCCGTTTTCCCCAGCGGCCACCACTGGCCCTGCCCACGCCGCAGCGGACGGCCGCTCCACCAACAGTTGCGCCAGCACAGACGCCAATTCTGCTGCCGCCAGCACCACCTACGGCAGCGGCAGTGCCGGCCCCCTCCCGGCCCTTCCGCCGCCTCTCACCAACTGAGTTGGCCGACCGTCGCCGACTGGGGCTTTGCTACAATTGTGACGAGCAGTACGTCCGCGGCCACAAGTGCCAGCGCCTGTTCTTCATTGAGGTGACTGACTACCTGGACGACGACACCGCCGAGGCCTCCAGCGATGCGGCAGAGGACACGGTCGCTTCCGACTTGCCGGTAGTCTCCCTTCATGCGATCGCCGGCATTCGCACGGATGATACCATGCACCTCCATGTCCACATCCAGGGCCTCCGGCTTGTGGCGCTCCTCGACTCCGGCTCTACCCACAACTTCATCAATGCCGGGGCCCTGCGCCGACTCCAGTTGATGACGGCGGACAGCGCCAATATGCGCGTAGCAGTCGCCAATGGCGACCGGGTCCCCTGCACGGGCGTGGCTCGCGACGTCGCCATGAGCATCGGATCCGAGGAGTTCTCCATCAATTGTTATGGCATCGACCTAGGCGGATTCGACCTCGTCCTCGGTGTCGATTTCCTCCGCACCTTGGGACCCATCCTTTGGGATTTCGAGGACCTCTGCATGGCTTTCTGGCGAGGAACTAGGCGGGTCTTCTGGACAGGCCTGGGCTCCTCCCGCACAGCCGTTCTACAACCGGCCCTCCGTGCCATCACCGGGGCACCTCAACAGCCCCTCTTGGACCAACTCCTGCACCAGTACAGCTCGATCTTTACGGAACCACAGGGTCTTCCACCAGCCCGACCCTATGATCACAGAATCCACCTCTTGCCAGGGACTGCGCCGGTAGCCGTCCGCCCATACCGTTACCCACAGCTACAGAAGGATGAGCTGGAACGCCAGTGCGCCGCCATGTTGGAACAGGGCATCATCTGACCAAGTACCTCACCGTTCTCTGCGCCGGTACTCCTGGTCAAGAAGGCGGACGACTCATGGCGGTTTTGCATTGACTACCGTGCACTCAATGACAAGACGTCCAAGGACAAGTTTCCAATACCGGTAGTGGATGAGCTCCTCGACGAGCTCCACGGCGCCCAGTTTTTCACTAAGCTGGACCTCCGCTCTGGTTACCACCAGGTGCGCATGCATCCGGCAGACATCGAGAAGACGGCCTTCCGCACCCACCACGGCCACTTCGAGTTCCTCGTCATGCCTTTCGGCCTGTCCAACGCGCCAGCAACATTCCAGGCCCTCATGAACGACGTCCTCCGTCCATTCCTCCGCAGGTTCGTGCTTGTGTTCTTCGACGACATACTCATATACAGCTCGTCGTGGTCCGAACATTTGCAGCATGTCCGCCTCGTCTTCGACGCTCTCCGCGCCAACGCCTTACACCTCAAGCGCTCTAAGTGCTCTTTTGGGGCAGCTTCGGTCGCCTACCTCGGCCACGTCATCTCCGTCAACGGCGTCGCCATGGACAGCGACAAGGTGACCGCCGTCGCCTCCTGGCCAGTGCCCCGCTCAGCCCGGGGATTGCGGGGGTTCTTGGGCCTCGCTGGCTACTACCGGAAGTTCATCCGCGATTTCGGCACGATTGCGGCGCCATTGACGAAGCTCCTGCGCAAAGACGCCTTCGCCTGGACGGACGATGCAGCGGCAGCATTCCAAGCGCTAAAGCAGGCTCTGACAACGGGACCGGTCCTGCAAATGCCCGCGTTCGACCAGCTATTTATCGTGGACTGCGACGCCTCAGGCGTTGGTTTCGGCGCCGTCCTCCACCAGGGCGCCGGAGCCCTGGCTTTCTTCAGCAGGCCGTTCGCTGCCCGCCATCTCAAGCTGGCGGCCTATGAGCGGGAGCTTATCGGCCTTGTGCAGGCCGTCCGACACTGGCGTCCGTACCTGTGGGGACGCCGCTTCCTCATCCGCACCGACCACTTCAGCCTCAAGTTTCTGTTGGACCAGCGACTTTCGACGATTCCGCAGCACCAGTGGATTAGCAAACTGTTCGGCTTCGACTTCACCGTGGAATATCGTCCCGGGCGCCTCAACACGGTGGCGGACGCACTTTCGCGCCGCGACTCGGACGCCGCCGCGATCCATGCTCTCTCAGGACCGTCGTTCCACCTCTTTGACGAGATCCGCGCCGCAACGGCCACCGACGAGGAGGCAGGCCGAATCCGCCAGCAGCTCCAGGACGGCACAATGGAGACGCCCTGGCGCACAGCCGACAGCCTCCTCATCCATGGCTCGCGCATCTTCGTGCCGGCGCAGCAAGACTTGCGTAATCAGGTGCTCTCCCTGGCCCATGCGGGTCACGAGGGCATCCAGAAGACACTCCAACGCCTGCGCGCGGACTTCTACATTCCTGGCGACCGGGCGCTTGTGCGGGACTTTGTGCGCGCCTGTCTCACCTGCCAGCGCAACAAGACGGAGACTCTGCAGCCGGCAGGCCTGTTGCAGCCCCTTGACGTGCCATCCCAGGTGTGGGCCGACATTTCGATGGACTTCATCGAAGGCTTACCGAAGGTACATGGGAAGTCAGTGATCCTCACCGTCGTCGACCGCTTCTCCAAGTACGCGCACTTCATAGCGCTCGGCCACCCATACTCCGCCGCATCCGTCGCCCGGGCCTTTTTCGAGGAGATCGTCCGCCTCCACGGGTTCCCCACCTCCATCGTCAGCGATCGTGACCCGGTCTTCACCGGCCACATGTGGCGCGACCTCTTCAAAATGGCAGGCGTCAAACTCCGCATGAGCACGGCCTTTCACCCCCAGACGGACGGCCAGTCTGAGGTTGTCAACAAGGTCATTGCCATGTACCTACGTTGCATCACGGGTGATCGGCCTCGCGCTTGGATCGACTGGCTACCATGGGCGGAGTATTGCTACAACACTTCGTTCCACACAGCGCTGCGCACTACTCCTTTCCAGGTGGTCTACGGCCGGCCTCCTCCGCCACTTGTGCCGTACATGGCGGGTGCTGCCAGGACGGATGCGGTGGACGCTCTCCTGCGCGACCGGGATGACTTTCTCGCAATGGTCCGCGATCGCCTCCTCCAGGCACAGCAATACGCCAAGCGCTACTACGATGACCACCACCGCGAGTTGGAGTTTGCGGTGGGCGACTGGGTGTGGTTGCGTCTCCGCCACCGACCGACACAGACATTGGATCCCCGACCCAAGGGAAAGCTCGGTCCACGCTACGCAGGACCGTTCCAGGTCCTGGAGCGGGTCGGCCAGGTGGCCTACCGTCTCCAGCTTCCAGAAGGAGCCAGACTTCATGATGTCTTCCATGTGGGGCTGCTCAAACCGTTCCACGGCGATCCTCCATCGACGATGCCTCCGCTGCCGCCTATGCACGAAGGCCGCCTGCTGCCCGCCCCGGAGCGCGTCCTCCGCGCTCAGCTTCGCCGCGGTGTCTGGCATGTCTTGGTCCACTGGCGCGGCATGTCCAGCGATGACGCTACCTGGGAACAGCTGCCGCACTTCCAGGAGAACTACCCCGATGTTCAGCTCGAGGACGAGCTGTTTGCGGAGGCCGGGAGAGATGTTATGACCGGGATCACGTATGGACGCCGGACACGCACACAGGGAGGGGTATCAACCGGAAATTAGAAGGCCTTGGGCCCATAAGACTTTCCCTCATTAGGTTTAATACCTTTCTATCCATAAGCAATAGGATTCAGATTGCTTAGCAATCCAGATTGAATTCAGATTGATTAGCAATCTAGATTGATTTGTAAGAGAGGATAAATAGCCTCACCTAGGGATTGAATAAAGCAAGCAGAGCAACTTCTAGTTGCAGGCTTCCCGAAGGTTTTCCCCTTGCGCCATCTTCCCTGAGCCATCGGCAAGCCTGGGTTCATCCGTGCCCTAGCCGCACGGCTCCTTCACGCAGGCGCGGGGTGCAACCCCAGTCGCCACGCCGCCCGCACCCCTACTTCCTCCGCCGCCGCCGCTGTCCACCGAGGTCTACCAGCCGTACTATCCTGTAGCCTGAGCATCTCCTGCTCAATCCCTTCTCCAGCCTCGCTTCCAGCAGCAGCAGCTCCGGCTGCCTCTGCTCACCTCTCCCCCTGTGTTCAGACGAGCAGCAGCTCATCAGAGGCAGCTCTCTCTCCACGCAGCAGTCCCCCGGTGGCGCGCCATGTCCGCAGGACAGTCTCAGCGCTCGGTCGCCTCGAGCACGCGGCGGCGGCAGGAAGCCGACCTCGCTGTGGCAGAGGAACGCGAGCGAGCGGCGGCACAGGCCGCTGCGGCGGCGGAAAGGGCGTCAAGGCTGGCAGCGGCGGAGCTGGCAGCAGCCAGAGCGGTGGAAGCAGCAGCGGCGGCAGATGCGGCGCGTGCGGCAGCAGCGGAGGTCGAGGTTCTGCGTGGCAGCAACAGCAGCTCAGTCTCTGCTGATGACAGCGCCGACGCGGACCTTGAGCCGCTGGAGAAAGGCAGCGCGAGGGCGAGCGGCGCAGTGGGCAGCCGCGCACGCCCACGAGCGCGGCGGCAGCCCAGACAGGCGCGGACACGCCGGTGACGCTCCTGGAGGAGGCGCGCACGGCGGCGGCGTACGGGTCGACGGAGAGCGCGGCCTTCACAGGCGACGCGGCTCTCTCTCCCCGGTTTGGTACCGTGGTCACCACGAGTACCAGGCTGTCGTCAGGGACGTCGGCCCCGGCGGCGGGTGGCCTACCCTCACCAAGACCAACTACGTCGAGTGGGCTGCGGTGATGAGGGTAAAGCTCCAGGTGCGGCATATGTGGGATGCAGTCCGGTACGACGACGTCAACTACCACCAGGATCGACGGGCGTTGGATGCTCTCATCGCTGCAGTCCCGCTCGAGATGCAGTTCTCGCTTACCAACAAGCGGACTGCCAAAGAGGCTTGGGACGCCATCGCTGCAGCACGCATCGGCAGCGACCGCGCCCGCAAGTCTACATTGCAGGCACTACGCACGGAGTGGGAGAACCTGGCCTTCAAGCCAGGTGAGGACGTTGATGACTTTGCTCGCCGTCTCAACACTGTTGCAGAAGTTGGTGCAGTTCGGTGACGACACCTACGGCGAAGAGAGAGCTGTGGAGAAGCTCTTCCGCTGCGTCCCCGAGAAGTACAAGCAGATGGCTCGCTCGATCGAGTCTCTGCTGGATCTCTCCACGATGACGATCAAGGAGGCGTTGGGTCGCCTCAAGGTCGTTGACAGCGATGAGCCACAGCGCCTCTCGGGACCCGTCACCATTGGCGGGAAGCTCCTCACTCGGGAGCAGTGGGCTGCCGGCCAAGGTGACAGGAAGAAGGGGGAGCCTTCTTCCACGACAGGCGGCCACAAGCGTGGCAAGCGCGGCAAGCCGCGCAAAGACGCCCAGGCAGGGGCGCGAGGACGTGCCGAGGGTGATGACCGTGGAGGCGCCCAGGGCGGCGCTGCTGGCAAGCAAAAGCCGGCACGAGACGACTCTTGCCACAACTGCGGCAAGCTTGGTCATTGGGCCAGGGAGTGTCGACAGCCACGACGCGGCCAGGCCCACGTCGCGCAGGCAGAGGAGGAGCAGCCGGCCCTGTTCATTGCTCATGCGAGCATCGAACTACCTCCAACGGCACTGGCCGCAGCGGCTCTCCTCCACCTTGACGAGCCAAAAGCACACGCCCTCCTTGGCGACAGTTCCGGCAACGGCAAGACCGACGGGTGGTGCCTCGACACCGGCGCCACCCACCACATGACCGGGCGGGGGGTGTTCTTCTCCGAGCTCGACTCAGGCGTTCGAGGCACCGTCAAGTTCGGCGACGCCTCCGCCGTGGAGATCAAGGGCGTCGGCTCTGTCGTCTTCGTCGCCAAGACTGGCGAGCACCGGCTGCTCATCGGTGTCTACTACATCCCCGCGTTGAGGAACTCCATCATCAGCTTGGGACAGCTGGATGAGAACGGATCGCGCGTGGAGATCGAGCACGGGGTGCTGCGCATCTGGGATCATCGCCGCCGGCTCCTCGTCAAGGTCAACAGGAGCAACCGCCTCTACGTCCTTCACGCGCAGGTGGCGCAACCTCTGTGTCTTGCAGCCCGGCGCGACGACGACGCTTGGAGGTGGCACGAGCGCTTTGGGCACCTCAACTTTGAGGCCCTGAGGCAGCTCGGCAGCAAGGAGATGGTGCGGGGCATGCCGCACGTCGACCACGTGGAGCAGTTCTGCGACACCTGCGTCCTCACCAAGCTGCGGCGGCTCCCCTTCCCTCGCCAGGCGAGCTTCCGCGCCAAGGAAAAGCTGGAGCTCGTACATGGTGACCTCTGTGGCCCCGTGACACCGGCTACACCTGGAGGCCAGCGCTACTTCCTCCTCGTCGACGACGTGTCCCGCTACATGTGGGCTGTCCTGCTCGACGTCAAGGCAGCCGCGGCAGACGCCATCAAGCGTCTTCAAGCTGCTGCGGAGGCGGAGTGCGGCCGCAAGCTTCGGGTCCTACGCACGGACAACGGCGGTGAGTTCGCGGCGGCCGAATTCGCGGCGTACTGCGCCGACGAGGGGATCCATCGTCACTTCTCCGCGCCGTACACCCCGCAGCAGAACAGCGTCGTCGAGCGCCGCAACCAGACGGTGGTGGCCACCGCCCGCGCCCTCCTCAGGCAGAGAGGGATGCCGGCATTCTACTGGGGTGAGGCGGTGATGACTGCCGTCCACTTGCTCAACCGCTCCCCCACCAAGGCCCTCGACGGCAAGACATCATACGAGGCCTGGCACGGGCGCAAGCCCGCGGTGAACCACCTCTGTGTCTTCGGCTGCCTGGCCTTCGTCAAGGAGCTCAACCACGTCGGCAAGCTCGACGACCGGAGCACGCCAGGGGTCTTCATCGGCTACGCGAAGGGCGCCAAGGCCTACCGCGTCCTCGACCCTGTGACACGGCGCGTGCGCATCACGCGTGACGTCGTGTTCAACGAAGGGCGAGGCTGGACGTGGGGCAAGATGGTGGATGACGGCTCGACTCCGACGACCAGCGATTTCGTCATCGACTACGTCCACTTCGAGGAGGCGGGGGGAGCCAGCAGCTCGTCTTCACCGAGCTCGCCTACCCCACCAACTCGTTCGCCACCACCTCCGGCGAGTCCACCGCCAGCACCGCCGGCCACGCCTCGCTCTCCTACACCGGCGCCTACTCCTTCAGGCTCGGCACCGGCAGTTTCGGCCCACGACGAGCAGCGCACGATGGAGTTCGCCACTCCGCTGTCCAACGACGAGGATCGCATCGACGCCTACCACGACGGCGAGCCTCTGCGCTACCGTACCGTGGACGACCTCCTCGGCGAGCAGCCGGTCCCTGAACTGGCGCAGCGCGACTTCGCGGCGGAGCTGCACCTCGCACAGGACGACGGCGAGCCTCGTTCCGTCGCTGAGGCGGAGAGAGACGCGGCATGGCGTGCCGCGATGCAGGAGGAGATGGACGCCGTCAAGCGAAACAAGACGTGGGAGCTGGCCGATCTTCCAGCCGGCCACCACGCCATCTCTCTCAAGTGGGTCTTCAAGCTCAAGAAAGACGAGGCTGGAGAGGTGATCAAGCACAAGGCGCGTCTCGTGGCACGTGGCTTCGTCCAGCAGGAGGGAGTCGACTTCGACGATGCCTTCGCGCCTGTTGCACGGATGGAGTCCGTGCGTCTCCTCGCCCTCGCAGCCCAGGAGGGCTGGTGTGTCCATCACATGGACGTCAAGTCTGCCTTCCTCAACGGCGACTTGAAGGAGGAGGTCTACGTCCGCCAGCCGCCGGGATTCATCATCCCCGGCAAGGAGAGCAAGGTCCTCCGCCTGCGCAAGGCCCTCTACGGCTTGCGGCAGGCACCGCGAGCTTGGAACGCCAAGCTGGACTCCACCCTCAAGCAAATGGGATTCCAGCAGAGCGCTCACGAGGCCGCGGTCTACCGGCGGGGCAAGGGAGGCAATGCCCTGCTGATACGCGTCTACGTCGACGACCTTGTGATCACCGGTACCAAGGAGGAGGAGATCGAGGCATTCAAGGCGGAGATGAAGGCCACCTTCCAGATGAGCGACCTCGGGCCCCTCTCCTTCTACCTCGGGATCGAGGTCCACCAGGACAGCTCCGGCATCTCTCTTCGCCAGACTGCCTACGCCAAGCGCATCGTGGAGCTGGGCGGCCTCACCGACTGCAGCCCAGCCCACACTCCTATGGAGGAGAGGCTGAAGCTGAGTCGTGAGAGTACGGCGGAGGAGGTGGACGCGACGCAGTACCGGTGCATTGTGGGCAGCCTTCGCTACCTTGTCCACACGCGACCGGACTTGGCGTTCGCCGTCGGCTACGTCAGCCGGTTCATGCAGCGACCGACGACGGAGCACCAGCAGGCCGTGAAAAGGATCCTCCGCTACGTCGCGGGCACCTCCGACTACGGCTTGCACTACCCAAGGTGCCCCGGCACGGCGCACTTCATCGGGTACAGCGACAGCGACCACGCCGGCGACATCGACACGAGCAAGAGCACCAGCGGGATACTGTACTTCCTCGGCAAGTGTCCGATCAGCTAGCAGTCGGTCAAGCAGCAGGTGGTGGCTTTGTCTAGCTGCGAGGCAGAGTACATTGCAGCCACTACCGCTTCTACTCAGGCTCTGTGGCTGGCTCGGCTGCTTGGCAATCTCCTTGGCAGAGACGCGGAGGCAGTGGAGCTCAGGGTGGACAGCAAGTCCGCCTTGGCCTTGGCGAAGAACCCTGTCTTCCATGAGCGCAGCAAGCACATCCGGGTGAGGTATCACTTCATCAGAAGCTGCCTGGATGAAGGGAGTGTCCGGGCCAACTACATCAACACCCAAGACCAGCTCGCCGACTTCCTGACCAAGTCTCTCGGGCGGATCAAGTTCCAGGAGCTTCGCGCCAGGATCGGGATGGCTCAGATTCCTCACAAGGAGACACACAAGACTTAGGGGGAGAATGATGGATAACATAAGTCTCTGTGTCAAGGACAGCATCTCTGTGTCAAGGACAGCATCTTGAGCTTTAGGACAGCTTTAGACTAGCATCTTAGACTAGCTTTAGGACAGCTTTAGACTAGCATCTTAGACTAGCTTTAGGACAGCTTTTGACTAGCATCTTAGACTAGCTTTAGGACAGCATCTTAGCATATGCTTAGCTGGTTAGCAGCCTATAAATATGTATCCCCAACCCCTCAGGTTGGCATGGCATTGTGTGAGAAATAAACAAGAAAAACTGCCCCATCCCGAAGTGTCATCCTCTCGATGAGAGTAAGGATCTTGCTATCACCAACAGCAAGACTCCAGCGACTAACACAAATTGGGTAGTAGTACTAAAATATTAGACTATAAAATATAGTATATTTAATTTACTCATCCTAGATGCAACACATTGCATGTGCATGAAAACCGCAAAATACAGATAAGTGCATTAAAATACCTCCATATATGATGCACGGCATCTTTCATGTGTACGTTCCAAAAATGTGCGAACATACTCAACAAGCTCAGTGGCATAGTTCGGCATCAATTGAACCCACCCAAGAACCTAAGGAGAAAATGAGAAAATATCATAAATACAATTGAAGCTTGCAAGAAAGGTAACATTTCAACTGTTGGGGCACCTCTTTGGCTATTATATCAACGGCTAGAAGCCCTTGTAGTACAGGACGCCCATTCTCCACTAATGAACTATATACTGAGGTTGCATGTACACGTGGTCTAAATGCTGCTGGACCTGCCAATGGACATAATAAAGTTGTTCAAATATGTACGAATGAAAAATTTTATAAGACTCCTGCAGCCTCCAATACATGTAAAGTTGTAAACACAATTTTCAGACTATAAATTCCACATTATGTTTAAGTGCACTTCTTCAAAGATGCATAATAGGGTCACAATATCGTGTAATGGATGATTCAGTGTTTTATGATCAAGGCATGTTTGTATCATGCTTTATATATGTGTATTCGATTATTCAAGGGTGTCACGGCACCCCAGCCAGGTGCAGTGCCTCCCGGGCACCTGGACTCCCATCGGTGATGAGCAATATGCTTCATGGTGTAAAATGACCAAACTAATAAAGCTATTGTTCTAATGATGCCACATGCATTTAAGTTTATAAGCTCAAAATCAAAGGAAATCTGCTTCTTTGCATGTGGTAATTGCTCCATGCCTGATCAGGGATGCCAACATGCTTACAAAACAATACATGAATTCTTAATAACTAAATAACTAATCCACCAAACCTTTTCCAGTATAAAACAATAAGATTTTTTTAGTCATTTAGTGTAACATAACCATAGATAAAGGGTTAATTACACAGTAGTTGACTTACTAGATATAGCCTGCTGAACACATTTTCGGTAATCTACAAATATTGCTGGCAAGAAGTGCTCCTTCAAAAAGTTATTCACAAAAGCCAATAACCCATCATTCCTGCACAAGTTAAAGAGCAATAATGAATCAAAATTACCAATGGTCTAATTCTAATTTCTAAAATTGCCATATTTCAAAAGTTAAAAATTGTGAACATTTTAGTTAGATCCTTGATTTTCACAAGGGTGAGTTAGAAAAAGGAATCAAGCTGCTCCATCCATTACCTTTTACTTGTCATTTCAGACAGCTATTTGAGAACAAAGGGAGTAAAGGGGAACAAAGACATCCCAGGATTTTCAATTTTGAGAAAAGCTGTAGGGCGTAGCATGCCTCACTATTCTGCATCACCCACATTGCCTACTAGGGGCTATCATTTGTCTATGGATTGTTTTAAAATAAAGTCCATCCTTACACTGAGATCATTAGTTCTTTGTGCTGAATATGAATCAAAATTACTGTCACCATAAAGTTCACGTGAAGCAGTACCTTAGTATACTGTCACTAGAAAATTACTGGTATACTGTCACTAGAAAATTACTGGTTTCTAAGGAGCTGGTCTTATCTCTGGAAATGATTTCTTGCATAGTCAAGGAAGTTTATTGTAAAGATTAAATATTAACAAATTCAAGGCAGGATAGTTAAATGTACTGTGAAAGCATGAATATACTACACAGGGCAATCTTCATGTAATATAAGTAGCAAAAAAGGGAGAAATCGAAGTGCAAGCTTAACAATAATATGTCAAACAACATTTATTATGACAAAATTTTATTGCTAGGTGAAGAGAAATTATATTCATAAAGAAATTAGCTACTAGGAAAAGTAAGTTCCTCAAGTTTTGTTTTAAAAAAATGGTACTGACAAATTCAGCACACTTCTGGAATGATGTCTTCGGAGAAGTTCTAGGTAATGGTATCAATTGCTATAAGTGGATACTTCTGAACAAACATCCTGTTGCAAAGCCACAGAATGGGCGTCGTGATAAAGAAGTGAGAATGGGCGTCATGATAAAGGGACAACGGGCGCGACAAGCCCGATCCAGCAATATCGTGCGAGTGAAGAAGGGCAATGCCACTTGTAACATAAGGGAAAATTTGGTCTAGAAATCCAATTAAGGACCTCCTTTTAGGGGATTTCGCTGTGCATAAGGAAGCCCAATAAGCTAGGGGAAGCTAGCTTAAAATTAGTGGTACAAATGGATCTTAAGCTTATCTCAGAAAAACCTTCAGAAAACAACTCATTTGGCAAGGTGGAGCTTGTGTCCTCCAAAAACAACACCCTTAAGTCTCTAAATCTCTACTTATGCAGACTAACTCTATTGTGTATCTTGAGAAAATTGCACCGGGGTTTTCTAATCTTGTAATAAAGTGACACTTGGTTTCCATACAATGCAGCTTGGATCTGTTATTATGTCGGGGCAAAAGAAGGATGGCAGCAGAAACATGTTGAAGAGAAGCACACACTTTACATCGCATATCATCAACAAATCTATAGGACTCTGCTGGTTTTCAGAAGGTAACCATTGTACAGAAGTAACCATAGATTCACAATTTTACATATGAATCAGAATTGAGATTGAAAGATTTAACACATTACCCAAGTTGTGAGTACTTTTGAGGCAGCATCAATCCTATTTTATTCATAAACTGCAAAACAAAATATATCCATGAACAACTAAATAATCATACTGTGATATGCATGTGTAACATGAGACAGGTCACCTCAAAGACAGGACGGTAAACTGATGCGGCTACAAAATCCCTTGGTCAGGTATGACGCTTGCTGTTCCATACCCTTCTTGTGGTACAGTTGAGCTTCTTCGCCATCCTTGTCCTGCGACTTTGATCACAAAAGATTAGAATTGAACATATATGGCATATATATAAATATTTTATAAGTTTAATACTCCCTCTGTTTCACAATATTGTAATATTTCCATTACTACCCCTATTTAAATACTTTGGAAGAGGTTAAGTTGTTATAGTATGTCATTTAATAGGGGTATGTATGGTCATTTCTCATTAATTTTTATTAGAATTAGTGCTTCCTTGATCTATGCTCATGGTAGGCCATGGACAAATATTGTGAAATGGAGGGAGTAGCAAAGAGAATGCAAAACCATGTAAAAGCAATAATTAGCCAAGGACCTGATGTGCATAAAAACCATATAAAAGCAATAATTAGCCAAGGACCTGATGTGCATAACCAAATGTCTAAAAAAAGCAAAAGCAAGAAGAGTGGTATCTATAATAATCACAGAAGAGGACATGTAGCACAAAGGAAACAAGATTTGAGTCCACATAAAACGAATTAAGCTGGTTAGCGTATACCTTCATTTGGCACGGAGATTGCTGCATCTGTAATGCGAAAAGCAAAAGAAAGGCCTTCTGATCCATCCCTGCAGTCAGAAAGTTTAGTAGTTTAGATATGAAAAAAAAAGGCAAAAGCAAGAAACTAAAGATATATCTCTACTACTTCTACTTGTAAAAATACCAGTTTTATGATTTAAAATTTTATTTTCTTATATAACAGGCAGAGCCAAACAAGCCAAGTGATTCATCCAGAAGATGCTACGGATGTAATTCAAAGTTGGATCCATGTCTCAAATTAAGCACCACTGCACCAGTCATTAAGTCAATAAACAGACACATAAGCTTCCCTGCATTCAGTAACAGCATTATAGCCAGCACCATGCTCACAAACAACGCGTGCTGGACTCTCTAGTTGACAGTGTAGTTCAAAATAATCACATGCAAGTTATTTAAAGTGAACACCAGCAGTGAGATTTTATATCCTCCCTCCCATTTTCTGTCCGCACTCATCTCAGATGAACAAAAGTGAACAGATTCAGTAAGCACCTCTCATGATGCAGAGAAGCACATGTATACCCTGCACTGCTTCTCTCCACAATTTTAGGGCTTTAATCTTAGTAACTTCATTTATGAAAAGCGCAGACATACTTTTTCAAACTAAATTACAAAGAGACTAGACTGTTTTATAAAATAAGGAAAGCTGTTTTCCTGTTATTTTATTATCATTATGTTTGTCATATAATCTTGGGGGAAATAAGGTTATGTTCCTTAACTTGATTACATTTCCAAAATGAAGAGTAAGCTATATAAAAGAAATTGTACTTAAAATGAAGAATGATCACATCCAGTTAGATTTGTGGATGACTGGATGCAGATGCTTTCAATGCGACTTGTATTACATTTATGCAGCTATGCGCTTACTTGTAATGCAAAAAGCAAAAGGCAGGCCTTCTAATTCATCCCTAGACAATTTATCGATAACTCTCACAAAGAGGTTGTCAATTAGTTATATACCCAAAAGTTGTAAAATGAAATGCTTTGTAATAGACAACAATATTAACCACACCCTAATTTCTTGTAATATTAAGTACAGACGTTTACATTTTATATCAGTTTATGTTACATTGCTAAAAGGCCAAATCCATATGGATTATCATTTCCCTTTCATGTGTCCGGGAAGAACACATACATTAGTAGTCTGTGAACCTATGTCTGTTAGTAACCTACAAAAAATGTTAAAATTGAAGCTTGTTCATCAGAAATTTTATGGTTCTTGAAATTCGCTTGTATGTGAAAACAGAGAGCAACTACAGATGCATCCAACATTAGATAAGGTAAAAAAGGATCACCAGGCATTGTTCAAGACATTACCAAATTGTTAGCTTATTTATAATACAATCATTTTTAAACATGTAACTAAAAAATAGTAAATAATTGTATTAGGTAATTGATAGGTGAACACTTGCCTCTTTTCCTTCACTGGATCCTTATTTGCAAGCCTAGCTGTCTGAACAGCTGCATCAGCAGTAGCAGCTTCCGGAGTTGCCCTCAAAATTTCACACAGAAGTTGCTGGCACTCGCTCTAACCACAAAAGAAACACAGATGGAAAAATAAAAGGCATTAGAATAATAAGAGCCGGAACTATACAATTCATTGCACAAGTACCAACCATGATGATGGCATATTGCCCATTGCTGATTAACAAACGTGTCATATTTTATAAAACCTTTTCAAAGGAAAAGCAAGTTGTTGTATTAAATTCCACAGCAGGAAGGGAAAACACGGTGTTGCATTAAACTTGAAAAATAAATAAATGTGGACGATATATGAACAAAAAAAAAAGATCATGATTGAAACAATAGAAAAGTAATGGCTACCTGCACGACTGAGAGAGAGAACGCAACACTGAAACCACCAGTAGCTTGGGAGGACTCAGAATCTGGATTCCAGCTTGCGTCCCCATTTGCTATGTGAGGTGTGTTTATATTGTCAACTTCAGGAGATGATTTTTGTTCAAGAAGCTCTCCAACCGTAATATGGTTCTCTGACAAGTGCAATAACTTTTGTACGTTTGCATAATCCACAAAATTTAGTTTTGAAAGTGCAACCCAAGAAACTGAGAACAGACAGAATACCTACCAAGTATGTCTACTAGACATTCAAATATTGAACCAAGAAGTTGACTAGCTGCATGCTGAGCATCTCCTGCGGGTGCCATAGCTGGAGAGATGGGACTGACAACTAGTTGTGTTGCCGTTAGTGATGCACCATTCTTCGTTTTCTGTTTGACCAATTGGCAACGGGCAACAGATCCATTTGAATGCGACACATGTGATGTAATTCTTTTTGCAGCTTTATCTATATTGGACTTTGAAGCCTCTTCGGAATATGCTTTTATCTTTGAAGTGATAACATTGTGGATTGTAGGGCGAACTCGTCGGCTGTTATGAAAATGCAGATAGTTAAAACTACCAAAAGGTAAACTGGAAATTAAAATACACTGGCAATATTCTCTTGCTCTGAACCATCAATTGGAGTTCTAAAGCAATCTTTACAACAATAGCAACTATTATCTTGGTATAAGTTCAAGTGCTATTTTCAGAAGGGGGAGGGGAGATTGTTCCTGTACCACTGTACCAACCTTATTTCCCCTACGACCTCCCTTTTGTAACAATATAAAAAGTGGTCCCAAATTTCGAGAGGGATAGTATACTGCTACTGAACATTCAATCTTCTGATATTTGCATGATTTCAGTAGCACATAAGGATGGCCTTATTCTCTGGAAGACAAACATCTATCCAGTAGTATACTTGCATGAAAACCAATGTCTACTAAGTGCAGTTACTCAGTGTGAGAAATATAAAATCAAATAGAATCAAAATACCATATCACGGCTCCAGCAGCTGCAACCTTTCCAAGCATGGATAAGCACTGCACCAATGTTCTCAAGTATTTCACATTGAGGGGAGTATCTGCCTTTGTCATTGATTCCTTAAGCAGCATCCAAGAATAAATAAATATATAGGTCAGGAAATTTGACCCAAAAAAGAAATGCTATACCATGATGTACTGAGAAACAGAATAAGCCATACAAGGAACTCATCTGGTGTAGCGCAAGAAAGAAAAATGGGGATTTCGCGAGAAATACTTTTGGAATCCTTCTGAGTACGTCCACCATCACTTTCATGCATGTCTAAGCTACTATCATCATCTGGGCCATCAAATGAAGAACTGAAAATACGAAAACATAATTCAGAAAATTCAAAATATGGCAACAAACACCACTCATCAATGTATTCCATTCATTTAAGTGTGAGCTTATGATTACTTGATTCTGGTACAAACAGCAAGAAATGACTAACATAATTCAGCGAAATACTCAAGAAGGATTACACAATCTTACAACAACTTGGTGCAACTGTTTATGTGCATGCAGCTGTTCCTGATGAATAAGTCCCTGTACTGTGGTCTTTGTGGGGCTGTGGTAGTTTTTTGTTTTTTTGACTGCTTTAGGACAGCATCTGCTTTTGCTTTAGGACAGCATCTGCTTTTAGGACAGCATCTGCTTTTGCTTTAGGACAGCATCTGCTTTTAGGACAGCATCTACTTTTAGGACAGCATCTGCTTTTAGGACAGCATCTGCTTTTGCTTTAGGACAGCATATTGACTGCTTTAGGACAGCATCTAGGATAGCATCTTAGCATATGCTTGGCTGGTTCTCAGCCTATAAATATGTATCTCCAACCCCTCAGGTTGGCATGGCATTGTGTGAGCAATAAACAAGAAGAAAATTGCCCCATCTCCTAGTGTCATCCTCTCCATGAGAGTTAGGATCTTGCTATCACCAAGAGCAAGAGTCCGGCGACTAACAAGTGGTATCAGAGCCTTAGTATCCTGTAGCTTGAGCATCTCCTGCTCATCTCCTTCTCCGGCCTCACAGCAGCCCCAGCCGGTAGCAGCAGCAGCTCCGGCTGTCCCCGCTCACTCCTCTCCGGAGACGAGCAGCAGCTCGCCAGAAGCAGCCCTCTCTCCACGCAACAGCCCCCCAGTAGCGCGCCATGTCCGCAGGGCAGTCTCAGCGCTCGGTCGCCTCGAGCATGCGGCGTCAGCAGACGGCCGAGCTCGTCGCGGCAGAGCAGCGCGAGCGAGCGGCGGCAGAGACCGCTGCGGCGACGGAAAGAGCGTCAAGGCTGGCAGCGGCGGAGCTGGCAGCAGCCAGGGCGGAGGTGGAAGCAGCGACGGCGGCAGATGCAGCGCGTGCGGCAGCAGCAGAGGTCAAGGCTCTGCGCGGCAGCAACAGCAGCTCCGGCTCTGTTGATGGCGGCGCCGACGCGGACCCTCAGCTGCTGGAGAGGGAGGCAGCGCAAGGGCGAGCGGCGCAATGGGTAGCCGCGCACGCCTACGAGCGCGGCGGCAGCCCAGACAGGCGCGGACGCGCCGGCGGCGCTCCTGGAGGAGGCACGCACGGCGGCGGCGTACGGGTCGACGGAGAGCGCGGCCCTCACAGGCAACGTGGCTCTCTCTCCCCGGTACGGTACCGTGGTCACCACGAGTACCAGGCTGTCGTCAGGGACGTCGGCCCCGGCGGCGGGTGGCCTACCCTCACCAAGACCAACTACGTCGAGTGGGCTGCGGTGATGAGGGTGAAGCTCCAGGTGCGGCATGTGGGATGCAGTCCGGTACGGCGACGTCGACTACGACCAGGATCGACGGGCGCTGGATGCTCTCATCGCCGCAGTCCCGCCCGAGATGCAGTTCTCGCTTACCAACAAGCGGACTGCCAAAGAGGCTTGGGACGCCATCGCTGCAGCACGCATCGGCAGCGACCGCGCCCGCAAGTCTACATTGCAGGCACTACGCACGGAGTGGGAGCACCTGGCCTTCAAGCCAGGTGAGGACGTTGATGACTTTGCTCTCCGTCTCAACACTCTGTTGCAGAAGTTGGTGCAGTTCGGTGACGACACCTACGGCGAAGAGAGAGCTGTGGAGAAGCTCTTCCGCTGCGTCCCCGAGAAGTACAAGCAGATGGCTCGCTCGATCGGGTCTCTGCTGGACCTCTCCACGATGACCATCGAGGAGGCGTTGGGTCGCCTCAAGGTCGTCGACATCGATGAGCCACAGCGCCCCTCGGGACCCGTCACCATTGGCGGGAAGCTCCTCCTCACTCGGGAGCAGTGGGAGGCCGGCCAAGGTGACAAGAAGGGGGAGCCTTCTTCCACGACAGGCGGCCGCAAGAGTGGCAAGCGCGGCAAGCCGCGCAAAGGCGCCCAGGGCGGCGATGCTGGCAAGCAAAAGCCGGCACGAGACGACTCTTGCCACAACTGCGGCAAGCTTGGTCATTGGGCCAAGGAGTGTCGACAGCCACGACGCGGCCAGGCCCACGTCGCGCAAGCGGAGGAGGAGCAGCCGGTCCTGTTCATTGCTCATGCGAGCATCGAACTACCTCCAGCGGCACCGGCCGCAGTGGCTCTCCTCCACCTTGACGAGCCAAAAGCACACGCCCTCCTCGGCGACAGTTCCGGCAATGACAAGACCGACGGGTGGTGCCTCGACACCGGCGCCACCCACCACATGACCGGGCGGCGGGAGTTCTTCTCCGAGCTCGACTCAGGCGTTCGAGGCACCGTCAAGTTCGGCGATGCCTCCGCCGTGGAGATCAAGGGCGTCGGCTCTGTCGTCTTCGTCGCCAAGACTGGCGAGCACCGGCTGCTCAACGGCGTCTACTACATCCCCGATCTGCGGAACTCCATCATCAGCTTGGGACAGCTGGATGAGAACGGCTCGCGCGTCGAGATCGAGCACGGGGTGCTGCGAATTTGGGATCTTCGACGCCGCCTCCTTGCCAAGGTAACCAGAGGCGCAAATCGACTCTACACTCTTCACGTGCAGGTGGCACAACCCATCTGTCTCGCAGCTCGTCGGGACGACGAGGCGTGGCAGTGGCACGAGCGCTTTGGGCACCTTCACTTCGAGGCCCTGAAGCGGCTCAGTGCCACGGAAATGGTGCGAGGCCTGCCGTGCCTTGACCATGTGGAGCAGCTCTGCGACGTCTGCGTGTTGACGAAGCAGAGGCGACTCCCCTTTCCCCAGCAGGCGAGTTTCCGAGCCAAGGAGAGGCTCGAGCTCGTGCACGGGGACTTGTGTGGCCCGGTGACACCGGCCACACCAGGAGGACGACGCTACTTCCTGCTGCTCGTCGACGACCTCTCCCGCTACATGTGGGTGATGGTCCTCGGCAGCAAGGGAGAGGCTGCGGACGCCATCAGGCGCACGCAGGCTGTTGCGGAGGCGGAGTGCGGCCGCAAGCTGCGCGTGCTGCGCACAGACAACGGCGGCGAATTCACGGCGGCTGAATTCGCGTCGTACTGCGCTGATGAGGGCATTCAGCGCCACTACTCCGCGCCGTACAGCCCGCAGCAGAACGGCGTCGTCGAGCGGCGCAACCAGACGGTTGTGGGGATGGCTCGGGCCCTCCTCAAGCAGAGGGGGATGCCGGCTGTCTTCTGGGGAGAGGCGGTGGTGACGGCCGTCTACATCCTCAACCGCTCGCCTACCAAGGCGCTCGACGGCAGGACGCCGTACGAGGCTTGGCATGGGCGCAAGCCGGCGGTCTCCCACTTGCGGGTCTTCGGCTCCCTCGCGTTCGCCAAGGAGCTTGGCCACATCGGTAAGCTCGACGACAGGAGCACTCCGGGAGTGTTCATCGGCTACGCGGAGGGCTCGAAGGCCTACCGCATCCTCGACCCTGACACACAGCGAGTCCGCATCTCGCGTGACGTTGTGTTCGATGAAGGGCGAGGCTGGACGTGGGACAAGGCGGTGGACGACGGTTCGACTTCGACTCTCAGGGACTTTGTTATCGACTACGTCCACTTCGAGAGAGCCGGGGGAGCTAGCAGCTCGTCTTCACCGAGCTCGTCCACCTCGACACCTTGCTCGCCACCAGCTCCGGCGAGTGCTCCACCACCTTCGGCACCGGCTACGCCCCACTCTTCACCACCGGCTCACCACTCTCCTGCACCGGCGGCCACACCACCGGGATCGGCCCCAACAGCTTCGGTCCACGACGAGCAGCGCATGGTGGAGTTCGCTACTCCGCTATCTCACGACGAGGACCGCGTCGACGTATACCACGACGACGAACCTCTGCGCTATCGTACCATGGACAACATCCTCGGCGAGTTGCCCGTCCCTGGACTGGCGCAGCGCGACTTCGAGGCGGAGCTGCACTTGGCGTGCGACGACGGCGAGCCTCGCTCCTTCGCTGAGGCGGAGGGAGACGCGGCGTGGCGTGTCGCGATGAAGCAGGAGATGGACGCCGTCGAGCGGAACCGGACGTGGGAGCTGGCGGATCTTCCTGCCGGTCACCACGCGATCACCCTTAAGTGGGTGTTCAAGCTGAAGCGGGATGAAGCCGGCGCCATCGTCAAGCACAAGGCTCGCTTGGTAGCACGAGGCTTCGTGCAGCAGGAGGGGGTCGACTTCGAAGACGCCTTCACACCCGTCGCGCGCATGGAGTCCGTTCGTCTTCTCCTCGCACTTGCAGCCCAGGAGGATTGGCGCGTCCATCACATGGACGTCAAGTCCGCCTTCCTCAACGGCGATTTAAAGGAGGAGGTCTACGTCCGTCAGCCGCCGGGATTCGTCATCCCCGGCAAGGAGGGCAAGGTTCTCCGCCTGCGCAAGGCCCTCTACGGCTTGCGGCAGGCACCACGAGCCTGGAACGCTAAGCTGGACTCCACCCTCAAGCAAATGGGATTCCAGCAGAGCGCACACGAGGCTGCGGTCTACCGGCGGGGCAAAGGCGGCAATGCTCTGCTGGTAGGCGTCTACGTCGACGACCTGGTGATCACCGGCTCCAAGGAGGCCGAGGTCGAGGCGTTCAAGGCGGAGATGAAGACCGCCTTCCAGATGAGTGACTTGGGGCTCCTCTCCTTCTACCTGGGGATCGAGGTCCACCAGGACAGCTCCGGTATTTCCCTTCGTCAGACCGCCTACGCCAAGCGCACCGTCGAGCTGGGCGGGCTCACCGACTGCAACCCAGCCCACACTCCTATGGAGGAAAGGCTGAAGCTGAGCCGCGACAGCACGGCGGAGGAGGTGGACGCGACGCAGTACCGGCGCATCGTGGGCAGCCTTCGCTACCTCGTCCACACGCGTCCGGATTTGGCGTTCGCCGTCGGCTACGTCAGTCGGTTCATGCAGCGACCGACGACGGAGCATCAGCAGGCCGTAAAGAGGATCCTCCGCTATGTTGCGGGCACCTCCGACTACGGCTTGCACTACCCGAGGTGTCCCGGCGCGGCACACTTCATCGGGTACAGCGACAGCGACCACGCAGGCGACATTGACACCAGCAAGAGCACAAGCGGGATTCTCTTCTTCCTCGGCAAGTGCCTCGTTAGCTGGCAGTCAGTCAAGCAGCAGGTGGTGGCCCTGTCTAGCTGTGAGGCCGAGTACATAGCGGCTTCCACCGCTTCGACTCAGGCGCTCTGGCTCGCTCGACTGCTTGGTGATCTCCTCGGCAGGGACACTGAAGCAGTGGAGCTCAGGGTGGACAGCAAGTCCGCTCTAGCCCTGGCAAAGAACCCCGTTTTTCATGAACGGAGCAAGCACATCCGGGTGAAGTACCATTTCATCCGAGGCTGCTTGGATGAAGGAAGCATCAAGGCAAGCTACATCAACACCACGGATCAGCTTGCGGATCTGCTCACCAAGCCTCTTGGAAGGATCAAGTTCCTTGAGCTCTGCTCCAAGATCAGGATGGTTCGATCCTCCCACAAGACAACGCACAAGACTTAGGGGGAGAATGATGAATAAGTCCCTGTACTGTGGTCTTTGTGGGGCTGTGGTAGTTTTTTGTTTTTTTGACTGCTTTAGGACAGCATCTGCTTTTGCTTTAGGACAGCATCTGCTTTTAGGACAGCATCTGCTTTTGCTTTAGGACAGCATCTGCTTTTAGGACAGCATCTACTTTTAGGACAGCATCTGCTTTTAGGACAGCATCTGCTTTTGCTTTAGGACAGCATATTGACTGCTTTAGGACAGCATCTAGGATAGCATCTTAGCATATGCTTGGCTGGTTCTCAGCCTATAAATATGTATCTCCAACCCCTCAGGTTGGCATGGCATTGTGTGAGCAATAAACAAGAAGAAAATTGCCCCATCTCCTAGTGTCATCCTCTCCATGAGAGTTAGGATCTTGCTATCACCAAGAGCAAGAGTCCAGCGACTAACAGTTCCAATAGATTCACTGAACGTGAATTGAAGTGATTCATACATTAGTTTGACATTCGTTACTTTGAAGCATAATATTATTCACATCTGGCAGGTAACGTCAACTTATCATATAATGCATCAAAACCTTTGAACACAGGATGAATTCACCAAAAGCTATCTTTTAATGTTATGAGATGACGACAAAATACCATTAGCCCAATTACTACTTGGAAGCAGGATAGGGAGTTGAACCTACCCTCCATCAACAGATCTAGTTTTAGGAATCCCATCTGCAGTGGCTAGTCCGCCAAAGTGATTATCACCTTTAATTGACCTAGTTCTCCTGGACAAAGGTTGCATGCTGTTTACTAAGCGACCAGTGGCTGTAGAAGTTGGTACTTCCTCACTGTCAATCATGCTTAAAGTCACCGAGCTGCAACAGAAAATCTTGGAAATGAACAGCTGTTGATCAATGACAGAATTTTAAGAAATAGTCACTTGCCGTGTATGGTTACCATTACTAAAAGAGTTAACAAGAAGCCAAGATTAAAAGAGATAATCACTTGATGCAAATGGTGACCATTCCAAAAAGAGTTAACAAGAAGCCAACAATAAAAAGAGATAATCACTTGACACATGTGGTGACCATTACCAAAAAGAGTTAACAACATAGTCACTGGTGTTCACACTATTATAATCAAGTACATATATAACAGAAAGCATGTGATTATAAATATAAAAACAGATGGCTACAGAAAAAAGTGAGAATCATCCAAACAAACCAAAAGGAATCAATGGCATGAGATCTTACTTATACTCTCCATTGTTGTATAGATGGCTATGCAGCTCTTCCAAAATTTTGTAAAACAGTACACCTCGCAGCTTTGTTAGATCAGAGCGGACATCTTGAAGAGCACCTACCTTTAAAATTTTGTTAATATGTGACATTGCTAGGGTGAAAGAAAGAATGCATGCTAGCTCGTGAGGACAACCAGACTCAAATGGCATAGAAGAATGATTTAATCATCAACCTCTAGAATACATTCCATCATCACTTTTAAATGAGAAAACAGATAGCTCCCGTCATTACAAAAAGTTTTGTTTTTAACCATTACCAACCAAAACTGCATATTCTGCTAAACTCTAGCGTAGTATAGACATTGAAGATTGAAAAAAGCATATAGCAAGTAATAATACTAGTCTATTTTCAAAAGATTTGTATGTTAAGACTAACCGCTTGAAGGCCTTCTCGCTCTAGCATCAGCATTGATTGGACATGCAACTGCACTGCAGCGTATAGTTGCTTCTCTGCCATCAAGTTTTCAATTCGAGCAGGAACCTGAAGAATTCACCAAGTTAATAGGGAGATTAACTTCTTAAAATTTGGGACATAAACTAGCTAAGGTTGAATGTTTAAACCAAAAAAGGTACAAGGCGCAGGTATATACAACTATAAAGGCTAGAAATTAGATACGTATACTCATGGTTGTTACGGTGTCGCCTAGGTGTCACGGCAGAGCTGGGTGGACACCATGGACATTCGCCGCAACTTGGGGGTGGGGGGGAGGCAGCGGGGAGGAGACAGGAGAGGAGGTGAGGTGGCGGGGGGAGTTGAGTGCGGGAGAGAGAGAGAGAGGAGTGAGTGCGAGGAGAGGAGTCGGCAGATAATAGAGGTATTTATGCATGTTGGATACATACATACACATAGACATGTATAACGTGGCAACTCGTCGTGGCGTCGCCATGGTGTCTAGGCGCCGTGGTCGCCAACTATGCCGTGACAACCATGCATATACTACTCCAAAACCCCAATAAGTACCAATCCAAGAGTTGAAAATATTTTGTTTCTCTAGTCTCCACTATGAACATTTGACTGGACCGAAAGAATGTTGTGGTACGGATTGGTTAGATACGGTCCGAGGACCGAGGGTAGGGCACTTGAACAGCCAGCCATGCCGACGCCAAGGTTCTAAGGCTTCGTTGAAGAAGACGGAGAGAGACTAGAAACTTTGTTTATTCATTACTTGATTATGAATAGTGTAGCTCTTCTCTTTATCTAGATGAGGTTAGCCCCTACCAATATAGAAACTAACATGATCTATCAACTAAAGGTAAGATCATATCCATACTATATAAATATAAAGATATGTATCTAACTATTCCTAATATGATAATATGCATCTAACTATTCCTAATAGGAAGATATGCATAAGATTCTATCCCTAAACTGATAACCGCTACAGTTCTATGCGGTACTGTTCACGTGTGCTACAATGCCCACGTGCTGCTCGCGCACGTGTCTACTACAATGCCTCACTGGGATCGCAGATCATAATATTACACCCCTCACGGCAAGACAGCTCATCCTCGAGCTGTCAGGTGGCAGCCACAAACTAAGACCTTTGTGTCTCAATGTCAATGAAAGGGCATAATGACGATGTCGCGCAGCGTGGAAGATGATCAACGAAGCCCTGATGCACAACAGCGAGAACAGCAACCTTCTAGCACTGGCTGACGTCGTAGGAGTCACCGATGGCAAGGGCAGTCAGCGTAGAGCATCAACATCCTCCTCACATCGGGATGCAATGGTTGTGGGAGATTTTGATGATCGTTGGTGAATGCGGTAGCAGGACCAACGCCGATGACGGTGATGGGGACGATGATAGCAGCACTACCATTGCAATGGCAGGCATCACCTCTTGCTGCTGCTCCATCTTGGACATGGTCGCAACCAGTTGCGATGGCGACTCAGAAACTGTAGCAACATGCTGTACTTTCTTCTCCATCTTGGCCATGAACTCTTTCATCAAGGACATCAAGTTGGCACGGATATCAGCGGAGGATAGCTTGGCATCGGAAGCCATGGTGGTTGGCTCGGTGGAGGCTTGACGCGTGGGTGGAGACGATGCAACGGTGGTGGCGAAACGGAGATTGGCGTGTTTAACAAAATTTGACTAAGTCTGCACCCCATGCGCACACTCCAGCTGCCAGTACCGCAACGTGGCATTCCTCGTCAAATGGTGCAATGTCAACCACTCCTCTTCCTCCATCGTCCGCTGGTCCTTGAATAATTACTCAAAGCGATTCAACCAAGGCTGTGGGTTTTCCTTGCCATCAAATGTCGAAAGCCCTAAGTAGTGGAATTATAAAGCTCATGCCTTCATGAGATCGAAACCCCCACTACTTGCCATTGATGGCGGAACAGCATTTGGCTCTGATACCAAATGTTATGGTACGGGTTGGTTGGGTACAGGTCCAAGAATCGAGGGTAGGGCACTCATCCTTGAACGACCGGTCATTCCGCCGCCAAGACTCTAAGGCTTAGTTAAGAAGAGAGAGAGACTAGGAACTTTATTTATTCATTACTTGATTATGAATGGCGTGGTTTTTCTCTTTATATAGATGAGGTTAGCTGCTACCAATATAGAAACTAACATGATCCATCGATTAAAGGTAAGATCATATCCATACTATATAAATATAAAAATATTCATATAACTATTCCTAATATGAAGATATGCATATAACTATTCCTAATATGAAAATATGTATAAGATTATCCCTGAAAGGTAACACTACAGTTCCGTACGGTAGTGTTCACAAGCGCTACAGTAACCACATACTGCTCGCGAGCCTGCTACAGTGCTTCGGTGAGATCGTAGACCACAACATCCACCGTACCCTTTTACAAATGAAATCCCCAATGGTCAGGCCAAGTTAAGCAAACATAACCCCAACTAGCGCTACTTTATCCTAATTTTTGAATAATAGCTTCTGGTTCGAGGGTGCATCTATAGCTTTTGCAAGAAATTTTCATGCCATTAAGAACCTATTCAGTCCCGTTGCATTTTTTCATCCCTTCCATCGCCCACATAAAACTGTTAAAAAGACGGAATAAAAGCTTGAGAGCCAATCAACAATCAGTAAGACTGGTGAAGCCTACGCACTGACCTTAGCAACATCCTCGATCTGATCCAGAAGGGAGAGCACGTGGCGCAGCGTGAGAGACCGGTACCACAGCTGTCCGAGGTGCTTGTTCTTCCTGCCAAGCAACTTCTTGGCCTCCGCCATCTCCCCCTTGAGCCCGGTGATGCTCTCCGCAGACTCGCTGAACAGCCGCAGGATCTGCCACCACACCGCGCAAAGATAACATTAAACTCAACAACAGCTCCACTCCACAAATGGACAAGGATGAAGCATCCGCCTGGGAAAACAAATGCCCTGGTGAACCGACCAAACCTGGGAGTAGTTCTGGATGGCCTTGTTAAAGCCGTGGTGGTAGGCGTGGACGACCTCGTCGACGACGTCCTCGATGAGGTCGCTCTGCTCCTTGAGGAACTGGATCTCGCCCTCGCGGTCCTTGGAGGTGAGGATGTGCACGACGTGCGGCAGCGAGTCGAACCGCGCCGCCGCCCATCCCTCGTCGATCCGCGACAGCCCTTCCTTCAGGTACTGCACGCGCAGGCCCAAAAATTCAGATTCCGTTCACAACTCGAGTTAAGATTGCGCCGCGAGGGAGGGGAGCTTACGGATTTGTCGGCCGGAATTGGGAGGCCATCGAAGATGCCGCGGCGGGCGCTGCTGCGGCTCATCGTGCCGATGGCGAGGTGAGGCCGCGCGGGGGAGGGAGGTGGGGGAGGGGCGAGATCTGGTGTGATGGGGGGTTTGGTGGTTGGGAGAGGATCTGGGAACGGGGGAGGAAGACACGGAGAGGTGGTGAGGTCAGGTGTGGCTCTTTCGATTGTGAGCGCTGTATGACTTGTGGGCGCACTGATTTTGCCACCTCGCTTTTTTTTAAAAGCTCCGTTAATACCTTTTCGGATTTTCCTCTCCCGGGGCAAAGTGGAAAATATAAAAAGGGAGGAAAGGTTCAAACGGTTTTTATAAGAAAATTTTCCCTTTTGCCACTAAACATAGCGGGTACATCTTTTCAG
The DNA here is from genome assembly GCA_017311315.1 of Dendrocalamus latiflorus. Lineage (NCBI taxonomy): Eukaryota > Viridiplantae > Streptophyta > Magnoliopsida > Poales > Poaceae > Dendrocalamus > Dendrocalamus latiflorus. Next base: position 18,872,572 of record CM029623.1, read on the forward strand.
CTACGACTTATGACTTTTGATCCTAACACGAGCACTTGTACGAATAAACCGAAAATCGATAAACCGCTTCTAAAAGTCTATTCCGATAAGCCGCTTCGAAACGGTGATAGAGAAGACATCCTATTTGTTTATTTGAGAAAAACTATAAACCATAAGCCATAAGCTGACAAAAACGAAACCTTATTATCCGTCTACCACCATAATGAGTGTTAAGGAGACTATTGGGGGAGTGACACCATCTTGGCCTAATTGGCCAACCAGGAATAAATACAAGTATAAATATAAATAAGAAGACATGCTCATGAAGACTATACTAAGAAAATTACATGTCTATACCCACTATTAGGACCCAAAGGGGGGCATTTGTGGAACCTCTTCATCCATGATTATAAATATAACCCAATGGGCACCATGAAGAGAGAATATTTTGGATGTAAGAAACACACTTGAGTTGAGATTGAATACTAGCCACATTACACTACCCTCTATCGAATTTTAGGCTCTATATGCCCCTCTCAGGTCACCTGAAGCCTTTGTATGCTTTGTTTGGTGCGTAACCACAATAGATGTACAACACAAAACACCACACAAATAGATAGATATCAACACTATAGGATCAAAGATAACTAGTTAGAGGGGGAATAGGACGTTATAAAATTTCTTACTTTCTAAAATTACTTTCTACGAACTTAGAGCTAAGCAAGATTTCTATTGCAATTTAATACCTACTCAATTCTAATAAAGATAAAGCATTACAAAGCAAGACTCTACAAATATATTTCTAACTCAACTAAATATGACAATATCAATTGCTAGAAATATAAATGCGGAAAGTAAAGGCAAAGAAATAACCAAATGATGACACGTGATGTTTTATCGTGGTATCGAAGACTTACCGATCTTTACTAGTCCATATTGAGAAAAGCCCAAGCAATTTGGACCGGCTTCATGAATTAAGACTTCTCCTCAATTCCATTAATGGTTGTTCTTCCTCCACTCTGGAGATGGAGAACACCGAACCACTCACAAATTGACGCATGGCCTCTTCATAATCTTCTTAAAGGGATCATCGCACATACTCCCGTCAAGCCGTTGAAAGCATCTAGGCCCCTAAAATGGTTTTGGTAATTAATGACAGTATATGAATATGAGACTAACATGTTTATTAAGTGTTTGAAAGGTTTGGTCCCCATAACGAATGTGAAATGTATGTTAAAGATCAACATAAAAATCAATGTAGCTCAAGACAAATATATAAGTAGTTTAGGATCCCTTTTTGTTTTTTCCGATCTTAGGAGAAATGATGGAAGACCGAATTATAGGATAAATATCGTACTATTAAGAGGGATCAAGACTAGTCGCTTGGCAGCATATTCTTGTGCCATTTGGATCAATTTAGGATCATGCATGCACTTAAAACTAAAATTGATAGCCAACTGTGCATTGTTAGGAAAATTGAAAGTACCAGAGTTTACACCGTAGTACTTCCGCAACTCGGAAGTTCCGAATAAAACTGGCGGTACGTTTTTTTCCAGAGAGCACCCTTTGAAACACTTAGTCTCTCCAGAAAATAGAAGTACCAAAGTTTGAACAGCGGAACTTTTGTAGAGTGGTAGGACCGCAACTCCAGGGTGGCACTACCAGAACTCAAAAGCTCCAAAAATCTGAGTGATATGTTTTTTTCCATATAGTGCTAAGTTTTTGCTCTGAGACAAGCGGAAGTACTGCGCCAAAAATTGGAAATACCGAAGATCGGAACTACCACGATTACAATAGTGGTAGTATTGTGCCGACTTTCAACAGCTAGTTCAAAAACTCTGAAATAGCCATTACTGTTGTATCAGTACAGGTGCAGAAGTACCGATCGATCAACAATGGTACTTTCGATCATCCTGAAGTTTTCAAGAATTGTTGTGTAACAACTATGTTTGGTTGGTGGAGGTATAAATACTCCCCCATCAGTTCAAGGACAGAGTTAGACACTTCATTGCAACATCCTTGAGCATAAAGCATTCACTCCACACCTCAATTGCTTTCATTCCATACATTTGAGGTAGTTAAACTAAAATCAAGTGCATTCATCTTAGATTGATCCTTAGCACTTGATCGTCGTCAAGCGAAGTTTTGGTTTATTACTCTTGGTACTTGCTAGCACCTAGACAGCTTGGTGGGAACTTGTGAGGTGACTTCTTCAAAATGGTTGTGAAGAAACCTAGCGCCGACTTATGAGTGGTTTGGTGTCCACAATATCTGGAGCGGAGGAAAGACAACTACTAATGAATTGAGGAGTTGAGACTTAATTCGTGGAGTCTGTCCAAGTCATTTGGGCTTTCCTCAATGTGGATTAGGGGAAATCGAGAAGTTTCCTAACACCACGGTAAAACATCGTGTGTCAATTGGTTATTTCTTTGTCTCTTCTTTTCGCACTTGTATTTCTAGCATTTTGTGATCATTTGATTGTCATATTTATTTGTGCTAGATATATACTTGTAGAAACTTATGCTTGTGGTGCTTTAGATTTACTAGAATTGTGTAGGTTTACATTGCTTTGAAATCTTGCCTAGTTATAAATTGTGGTAATTAGTTTTAGAAGGCAAAAATTTTTAGAACCTTCTATTCAACCCCCTTCTAATCGGTTATCCATGATTCTACAAGTGGTATGAGAGTTTGGTCTCTCGTTGATTTAAACTTAACCATCTAAAGAGAAAAAAGGATGGCTAGTGAGGGGATTACAACAGAGAAGGCCATGAGTCCGAATATATGAAAAATTGTAAATGAGAGTTATGCCATGCCTCTTGATCCACTACATCCCACAAAACAAAAGGGGTGTAATACTCATTTAGATGCTCAAGCTATAAATGCATTATTTGGCGTTTTAAACACGGATGAGTTCAATAAAGTAAGTAATTTGGAAACCACCCATGATATTTAAACCACCCTCTCAGAAATCCATAAGGGAACATCCGCAGTTAAAGAAGACAAATTACATAAGTTATTGATTAAATATGAGACATACGCAATGTTACCTCGTGAGGATATAAATGAAATGTACTCTCACCTCAACAACATTGTGAATAAACTCAAGGGCTTTGGCACGTTACTAATAGATGTTGATATTGTAAGAAAGATTCTTAGGGCATTGCTGGAGAAGTACGAGACATTGGTGACACTCTTGCTCAACTCTCCCGAATTGATAAGAATGATGCCAACACAACTCTTGGGAAACCTCATCATCAATGAGTTGTACAAGAAGTATAAGGATGAGCTCTTAGAGAAATCCTCCTCTGAATGGCAAAAAGGTCACAACTTTCAAGGCTAATACGGTATCAAGTGATGAGTTTGAGAATGATGAGGACTCTGAGGAGGAGTTGATTCTCCTTGTAAGGAAGATGAAGAAATTCATAAAGAGGCACTCATACCGTAGCGCTAGCCATAAAAAGGCAAGAATGGGTGCTCCTACAACAACAAGCGCTATAGCAACATTCGTTGCTATGAGTGTAATAAGAAGGGGTGCATTGCCTCTCATTGCCCCACCAAGAAGGATGACAAGGGCAAGTCTTGCAAGAAGGACTTCAACGGCAAGAAAAAAGCTTTTTAAGAAACTTCACAAGAATGACAAGAATGAAACTTATATTGGAGAGTGGAACTCCGATGAAGAGAACACCGACTCCGACTCCGATGAGGATGAGTCCATAAGAAGGGACTTGTCGGCATCGCCATCAAGGAGGCTCCATCCCTCTTCTCATCTCCTACATGCCTCATAGCAAAAAGAGAAAATGTGAACTACATGACTGGTGGAAGGTATTAGGTGCTTGATAGTGGGTGTACTACATGACCGGTGGAAGGCATTAGGTGCTTGATAGTGGGTGTACTCAATATATGACCGGAGACCGAAAGATGTTCACCACATTTGATAATGAAAGCAATGAGAGGATCATTTTTTTTTGGAGAAAATAGCAAAAAAAAAGGTACTTTGATCAGGTAAAATAGCTATCTCTAATGACCTTTCCATTTCTAATGTATCTCTTGTAGAAACATTAAATTTTAATTTGCTATCCGTTACTCAATTATGTTATCTTGGTTTAATATGCTCATTTTCTAAAGATGGAGTAACCGTTTCAAAAGAAAAGGAAAATGAATTGATTTTCAAAGGTTTTAGATTTGGTAAACTTTATTTAGTTAATTTCTCCTCTAGTGATTCATACTTGAAAACTTGTTTAATACTAAAAACTTCTTTGGGTTGATTATAGCATAGAGGGCTAGGTCATATAGGCATGATTCAATTAAAAAAACTTTTCAAACATGGTTTAGTAGTTGGCTTGAAATATATGAAGTTTGAGAAAAATAGATTATGTAGTGCTTGCCAAGCGGGAAAGAAAGTTACAAATTCTCATCCCTTCAAGAGTATCATGTCAACTTCTACGCCATTTGAGCTCTTATATATTGATTTGTTTGGGCCAACAACCTACAAGAGCGTTGGGGGCAATAGCTACTGTCTAGTTATCATAGATGATTATTTTAGACATACATGGGTATTCTTGTTAAAGGTATTTTCCAAAGCTATTAAAAAATGCCCAAAATAAATTTGATTTTAAAATAATGAAAATTAGAAGCGATAATGGTTTCGAGTTCAAAACACTAAAATTGAATATTTTTCAGATGAACTTGGAATAAAGCATGAGCTTTCTACTATTTACACTCCGGAGCAAAACGGAGTTGTAGAGATGAAATATCAAACATTAATTGAAATGGCTAGGACAATGCTTGGTGAATATAATACTTTCGACAATTTTGGGCGGAAACTATTAACATCGCTTGTCATACCATAAATCAACTTTATTTGCATCGTCTTTCGAAAAAGATTTCTTATGAGCTTCTCATTGCAAGAAAACCGAACATTTCCTACTTTAGAGTATTTAGATGCAAATGCTATATCTTAAAAGAAGAGTGTTTTGCTGTCTAATTTTTCAAACTTGATGTGATGAAGGTTTCTTTCTTGGTTATTTTCTAATAGTAAAGCTTATATAGTCCTCAAGAAAATTTTTGATCTAGTTGAAAAATCATGTGATGTTCAATTCTGAACATTCATTTTTATAAATATAACTATCTCCCTAAACTCGATAACTGTGGTAGACGATATATATCTCTTGCTATATTACTGTAACTCGGCAGAAAAGTGGCCGAGCGCAGTAGGACAAGCAAGTGTGCAGCGGCCCCATCAACAGTGGCTCAGCAAAGGAGCTGCCGAGCTTCCCGGGCTCTGTCAACACTAGCAGTCGTGATGCATCTGGAGGTCACCCTCTTCATGCGTGGCCTCCCTCAAAGACTGTACAGTTCAGGAACCAGTAATAGAAGGTAACAGCAGCTGAATAAAACACATGCAAGTTCACAAAGAAAATAATAAAAAACAGATGGATTCGGTTATCTTACCCTGAATAATTTGCCTTCTAGATTTTACAAGGGATTTATTTTAAGGATAAGCATAGAAAAAAAGAGAAAATAGTAACAGCAACAACAACATAGTAACAATGAAATAAAAATGGTATATCCGTTAGTTAACAGCATAGAAAGGGTAATTATTACCACAACGAAATTACCGAGGACAACATAGAACCAAAGCTTAAGTAGAACAGAATAAAACCAACGATTCTTAAATGGCAGGTAAGATGACCAAAATGATTGGCGAAGAACGATGATCCAACCCAAAATAATTCTGCATTGCGAAAAGAGTAACACTAAATACGAAGACAAAGAAATAATTAAAGCGAGTGAAGTAAATAGCCATAACAACAAGTGTAATATAACAGCGAAATATAAATAGTAGGATTGCGAAAAGGTTATAAAAAGAACTGGCTCTATGTAGGACAATACTTGGTGAATATAATACTTTCGATAATTTTTGGGCGGAAACTATTAACACCGCTTGTCATACCATAAATCAACTTTATTTGCATCGCCTTTCGAAAAAGATTTCTTATGAGCTTCTCATTGCAAGAAAACCGAACATTTCCCACTTTAGAGTATTTAGATGCAAATGCTATATCTTAAAAGAAGAGTGTTTTGCTCTCTAATTTTTCAAAGTCGATGTGATGAAGGTTTCTTTCTTGGTTATTTTTCTAATAGTAAAGCTTATATAGTCTTCAAGAAAAATTTTGATCTAGTTGAAGAATCATGTGATGTTCAATTTGATAAAACTAAGGGCTCTCAAGAATAGCAAAAAATTTTGGATGATGTAGGTTGTAACATCCCAAAATTTAAGTATTAAAAAATATGGAATTTTTAAAATTTTTCTAGCATTTTGTTGGCATTCAAAATTTCTTTTGAATATTTATTTGAAATCTATTGAGTTTTGCAGCATGCAAATTAATATATTGAGAAATAATATCCAAATTTAAAAACAATGATGGTGTTAATAAAAGAAATAGAAAATCCAAGGATCTACACACAAATTAAAATGTAAGTATTAAATAATGAACATAAAAATTTGAAATCCAATTTACTTAGGCAAAAGAGAAGCAATGGCTAAAGGAGTATTAAAAACTCACATTTAAATAGTTGAAAATTTAAATGTCATGCAAAAATTGAAATCAATAATCATAAATGAGAAATAGAAATTTAAATTAACAATCCAAAAATTCAAAACCTTGCTTGAGCCCTTTGTTTTCCCTTTCTTCCTCTCTCTTACATGTGGGGCCATTCCTTTTTCTCTCTCTCCCTCCCTCTCTCTTCTCTTGCCACTGGCCCCCTCCATTTTTCCTGACAGCCGGCCCCCTCCTCTCTTTCTCTCTCTTTTTCTCCTCCACCTGTTCTTCTTTTTCCTTCCCATGCGCCCGCGTCATCTCCTCCTCCTGTCTGTCTTCGCTGCTCGCGTCACCCGGCCTTGCAGTCCCTGTGCGCGAGTCATACCTCTGCACTGCACGTCACTGCACCTGTGTCGCATCATGTCACTCCGTCGCCTCCGCGTCGCCATCACCCTGCGCCTCGCACGCCCCGCCCATACCCTGCTCTGTCGCTCCATGCCGGATTCCATACCGCGCACTGTGCTTCGGTCGCCAGCCACAGCGGCTCCCGTCCCCCGCGCTATAAGAAGCCTCCGACCCCCTTTAGGTCTCCTGGCGCCTCCCATCTCCTCCTCTTTCTTTCCCCGCTCACCCCACCCCAGTTTGGCTGCACGCCCGCCTGCGCCTCCATGTCGATTCCGGCTGCTCCGGTAAACACCCCGGCCATTGGACAGCGTCACGGTGTGTCCCTACTCCCCATCAGCTTCCCCACCGAGCTAATCGAGTTTTTACGCACCGAAGCTCACCGCTGCGTCTTCTTCCCCAAAACCGGCCGCCGCCGCCATTACCGCTTCCAACACCTCCTCGATCGACCTCCCTCCAATTCCTCGCGGTGGGGGTAGCTTCTCGATACCCTGAAGCTCCCCCAACCTCCGGCCGGAGCTGCCTTCCACCCTAGCTCGCTGGCGCTTGAGGCCATCCCGTGCCGTCGTGGGCTCCTATCGCCAGCTTGCCTCGGACCTTCCCCACCTTTATGACTTGCATGGTGAGCTTCTCCTCGACCCTCTACAGCTCACGCTCACCCCCTTTGCTGCTCCCATAGCTCCGACCGCCGTCGCCCCGTTAAGCTCCATCTCTAGCTGCCGCACGCCGATGATGGCCGCCAACGGAGCCTTCCGGCCGGAGACACGGCCTCCACTGGCTCCCTCATCCCGTAAGCTCCCCATTTTCATGCTCGCCAGTGCCTCCCCGGTTGCCCCTCACCGGCGATGCCGCCGCCTGCCTCGTGCTGCCCCTCCTCTGTTTTCAATTGCCTACCTCCTCTGCTTTGTCCCCGGCTGCTCATCATCTCTTCTAAATTAACCCCTCCTCCTTATCACGAAGCAGTCGCTACTCAGTTGGTTAGCAGCGTCACACACGTATGAAAGGTCCTGGGTTCGAATTTTGTCCTTCCCGATTAGGATATAAATAAGCTTATTAAAAGATTTAATCTTCGATTAATCATCATATATTAATATTAGTAGCTAATGTGCCTTGAATATTTATTTAAGTCCAAATATTAATTAAAGGCATAGTGAGAAATTGAGTAAAAATCTTGTTTAAGTTTATGCTCTCATGAAATGATGATTTAGTAAATTGCCTACAGAATAAATCATAAAGCCTTGCATATTAGTAAGATTACAGAACTAACCACTACATGGTGTAAACCATAACTATTATTTCTATGTCCTAGAAATTATGGGAATCCGTCTTCGGCTATTAAATGAGTTTGGTTAAATGCCCAAATATAATAAAGATCCCAATTAAATAGACATCCAAGTTAAAGCCAAGGGAGGTAAATTAGATATTATGTTTAACTATAAACACAAGGCTTTAATTTAAAGATTACCCTTAATTAGAATTAAAATATTTGCCCTAACCTTTAACATGCCACCATTAATAAATCTCAGTGGTAGACTTAATTAGATAACAATGTTGAAATATGACCCTGTATAGCAAGTTCGGCCCTAGGTAAATAGAAAATCTAATTAAGATTAAAGTATGCCAAATGCTAAGTAAAAGAATAAAATATAAATGCCAGTTGATTCCCGGAATATCTTCAATTAAAAGATCATAATTAGGTATTAAACTATAATGGCTTGGATCATCGGAAATTGGAAAAATTTTGCCAATGAATAATCTGAAGAACAATGCAATATTAGGACCAATAGTTTCAAATGAGTAGAAAACAAATATGCTAAAATTTACTATTAGACATGAATGAGATAATTAAATACTCACGTGCTTCAATGAATTAGTAAACTAATCATTCGATGAATACTTCGAATAGTTGGTAAAACGAACCCCATGAAATACCATAACCTAAGTTGCGAGGAGTACATACCTTAAAGATAAATTTAATACGCTAAACTTTTACACCGGTCTATAGGTCTAACCAGACTCCTGGAATTTCCTAGATAAATACAAAAATAATAAAAGAAGCTATTAATAAAAAAGATCGAGTCGTCATATGCTGCCATCAGCTAAACCTAGTTATCTCCGAATACTAAACACAAATAATCTCATGAATACACCTTTGTCATAACCCATCCTTTGATCTCCATTTTGATAAGTTTCCATGCCATTTCCACTTCACTCCAACCACTACGACACCGACAATACTCCGCACTCAATCAACCTTGTCTCAAAACACCCATTAACTCATAATAAAACTAAATTGAGTTTATTCGGATTTATTGGATATTTTGAGTTATTTGCTTTTATTTGGATTCAGTCATTTATCGCGTAATTAGAAATTGGAGTCCTGAAGATTCTATGGATCAAGCCAGACCAAGATTGAAGTAAAGACAAAGACCAGGAACTAAAGAACATCGCATGAGACAGCTTTGAGTGAGCTTAAGACCGCGGTAAACCGCGCAAGGCGAGTCAATGCTTTGATCATGTTGAACCTACATTTCTTTAAATTAATTCTGTTTTAAATTATCAAATTGCATGCTGTTATTTTATGCGCAAATTTATATTCGATTTCAAGATGCTAGTTATATACCCATTACTGGATTTGTTGGTATTACTCTCATTTGAAACCCTTGAATATCTGGACCTTGTCACCTTAGCAAAAATTATAATGTTAGAACTTTCAAAAATAAGTCTACAGTTATTCGCCATGCTTAGTAATGCTTAGTATTCGGTGGCACCAAAGTGCCCCAAGCATCATTTTCAATTATGAGAAACTGATTTGGGAAGTCATGGTGAAAATGGCTGGTATGTTGTAACATGGATATTTTATGCTCCCAAAAATCTCAAATTGCTTAACTATCTGGGTGGATGGTTCGGGGGTGTGTGGTGTAGTGGAAGCACAAAATAGTTAGTGGTAGAATCGGCCAGATAACCCTAAGGACTAAATCTTGTGATGACCTCCCAGTGTGCAACAGTACAACCACAAGCTGGCAAATTGTAGGCAAGGCTAACTAATTTTCATCGACTCAGTATGGGTTGCACCGGTGTGACCACGGGCGGGCAAAGGATGGCCACATCCTCCGACGTGACGGCACAAGAGGGGACTCCTGGAAGGGTGGTCGTACCCCGAAGGGAGTGAAACCTTAGCGGATGTGACACCGCTGGGAAAAATGCATTGTAACAGCCTTGTGATGATCTACTCAACCGCATGGCTAAGGAATCATGTGGGGCAACGAGCGGATTATCTCTTGTGAGTAAAGTGTACAAACTCTGTAGAGTCAAAACTATTTGAATAGCCGTGCCCACGGTCATGGGCGGACATGGGAACTTAACCAGATATAGTTCTATTTCAAAAACTTTGTGGGTGGGATTGGCAAGGTGAAGGGCGGTGGCAAGCCCTGTTTTGTGTTGCCCTGGGTGTCGTCCTAGTGATAAGGTATACGGTTATAACGCTGAAAGGTTAGCATATGGTGCAGAGTCAATGTAACGGTGGATGGAATTTGGACCGCTATTATTACTACAATCTTTCACACATTATGTTTTAGTTCAGACTGCTAGGTCTCAGGAAATTTTTATGTATCATATTTCAAAAACAATTTATGGTAAATAAAATCACCCGAGCCTTCCCATGATAAGCCATGAATATTATCTATTGCATCCTGTGTATTGGCTCGCGGAGGACGATGGTTGTGCTCACCCTCTGATGTGATACCAAGTAACACTACAACTTTGGTTAGTGCTTGCAGTTTTGTGCACAATGTGCAAGAAGCTTTGAATACCAATGCTAAGGTTTCTAATGTGCACAAAAGACATATTTGGAAAGCTAATGAAGTCTATTTTCCAACGAATCAAACGGCACTTGATTGGAGCTTTCTACAAAAAGATATAGCAATTTCATTGAATGCTGCACGAGCTATGCAGAGAGACGCGCGAGACTTGCCAAACATAAAGAGTTCGAGTATTGCAATGCAAGTAAGGTAAAATCCGACCACACCATGACTTTCTAGAGGTTGAGAATGACTTTTTTTCAGGTTCCAAATGGATTTGGAAGCCCCTTAAACAAGAAAACAAAACATATAAAGATTTGAAACCGATTCGGACTCGGATTGGGACAGCTGGCAAGACCGATACTAAAACGTACATAACTTTCACAAACGGAGTCCGATTTGGGCATTCTTGGACTCGTTGGAAAGGTATTTCGAAGCCCCACACAATGGATAAGGTGTTAGCCACGAAATCCTCATAGTAAAATTGCAAATTAAGAGAGAATCCGGTGGTAGTAGTTTAGATATTTCCTTTTTAGTTCGTATTGGAGCTTGTTTCTACCTTAGGCCAGGTTGTGCATGAGTTTTAGTCAAGGCCGTGCATTGTCCACCAATATAAGGCCGGGGCCTTAGGCCCATTGTAACTCAGGCTATGAATTAAGAAATAGAAACCAGAAAATCACCTTGGTTTGGTGGTCATTGTTGGCGTGTTCTTGAGATTTCCATCGAGGAATTGCTCTTGGTGTGTTGAATCCAATTGTGGTGTTGGATTCTACTCGCTGAAACTTCGGTTTCTCTACTCTTCATTCACGTGCTGCGGTGTGCGTGGGAGAAGGCTTATCTTGGAGAGGGCATCCAACAAGGCGTATCGTGAAAGATCAGGGCCAAAGCAACGGGGTTCAGCTAGCTTGCTAGGTGGATCCGCATCACCCTCGCTCTCACAATCAATCCAGAATTCAGGAGTCGGATTGATACGCTATAGCAACACACCAGGTCGTGATGGTGAAGATAAAGAAGAGTTCAAGAACTAGGTCGCATACCCCTAGTTGGCTGCCTGTGGGCACGTCCTGGGGGTCCCACCTGTGTGCTTCATTTTCACTGCTACATTTTATTGAATTCAGCCTGATCGGCCCATGTGGAAATCTGCTATTATATTTATGCTTCCGCAGGTTATGTATTTTGATGTTCAGTACTGTATCTGTGAGCACTATCTACTGATCCAGGGAATAGTGTAGTAAATCACAGAGGATTCTGGATTGTAAAATCTGGGTCTAACAGAGATGGTATTAGAGCATATCGACTACAAGTCGTGACCAAGTTAGCCTGGCCGTTAGTTTCACGACTAGAGTTATTTCTTCAATATCTATTTTCACAAATATAAGTTACATCGCTCATTCTCATCTCTCTTAGATGATTCCCTCTCATCTATATGCTACCCTAGCCATTTTACTTCTAAAGCTCATCCCAAATTCAAATGATAGAAATATAATACTCCTCATGCAAACTCTTTTTGAAAACCTGTTTTGGGCCAAAATCGCCATGCTTAAATTTGAAACTCATTTCCAAAAATTATTTTACCCTTGGAGGATCGATTATCAAATTGTTTACAAAATTCATTTTCAAACTCATTTCAACAAACCTGATCTTCCGAGGAAATTTTCGTAAGTACAACTACTTACCAAAACTTATAAAAAAATCATTTTGAGTTCTCAAATAGTCCGATACAAAGTTATTTCTTGAAAACTTTTTGATGTGGCCAAAAATGTGAATACTACATTGATTTGTGTTTCACCTATGCAATCTGAAGTTATAAGACTTAGTAGCTCTGAATTGCATAAGGAGAAAGAAACAATCGGTTATGAAAGAACGAAGAATATCCTAGTTCGTGCGGATGCTTATGTGATTCCTCGTTTGCGTAATGCAAACAAGCCAACAATGCATGGAATTAGAGGTGTGGATGGTAAAGAAAGAAAGCTAGTTTGCGAATACGCACATGCTTAGCACTTTTCAGTCAAATACATTATTTCACTGGAAAGAAGTATTGAGCCGCATTAAATATTGTCAGGTGAATCTGTTTCTTAATGAATTTCCTTCTATTCGTAGGAACGATATACTACCTTATGCCAAATTCTTGTTTATTATTAGGTTTGAATATTATGATGATTCCGGGGCCAAAACAATGGAGAAGCACAAGGAGGGTAATCATATTTGCTATCAAGAACAAAAAGCTCAAAACCCGTGGGATGGAAAGGAGAAAGCCAAGCAGCACATGCATCTGATCAAGGAGGAAAGAAGTCCATGCAGTAGAAGAGCAAAAGGGGAGAAGCCCAAAAACTTAAAGCTCAAGTTTTGGACAAGATTTTGAAGCCCAATTCGGACCTCCCACATGTACAGCCGAATTCAAACTCGAATTCAAGTCAGAACTCAATTCGGATTCGGTTCGGGACAGCCCAACAAGCACCTACTAAAATGGTAATAACTTTTACAAACGAAGTCCGATTGAGGTGTTCTTGTACTCTAAGGAAAGCTCTTGAAGTCTACTTTCAGATGGATCTGGCCTCACCTCCAAATTCCCTACAAGTCGATCAAAAACTACGAAACAAGTCACATCACTTTTTCAGTCCGAGTCAAAGTGGGCCTAGGGTTTTGTAATCGAGTCCTATTCAGCCTTCAGGTGTTTGTCTGACTCTCCACCCCTTGTATCTCTTTAAAAGACAGCCGCCAGCTTTGTAAAATTTAAACCACTTTTGATAATAGAATACTCTTGTTCTTTCTGTTGGCCGAACCAACTTGAGGGAATCGGGAGTTCGCTGAAATCAAGATCGTTCAACCTTTTCGCTGGGAATTGGGAGCGCGATGAAACTTCGTCGGCGGTCGTGAAGTTCAGCATGTGAGGTTGGGCGAATTATAGAGTGCTAACTTTTGCATTGGCAACGGAAGATCACTACGGTTCATCGAATACTCGTGAGTACCTTGATCCTACGTCGAGAAGATCGGACGACCCCGTATCAAGGAGGTAACCCAGTAGATTTAAAGTTTTATAGATACATAATTAGTAGTTTATTTTATCTTACCGCATCTAGACCCGATATCATGTTTAGTATTTGCATGTGTGGACGTTTTTAAGCATATCCAAAAGAGTGTCATTTAACGACCGTAAAGGGAATTCTAAGATATTTAAAGCATTTCTCTAGCATAGGGTTTTGGTATCCTAAAGATACTAAATTTGATTTAATTGGATATTCGGATGCCGATTATGCGGGTTGTAAAGTGGATAGAAAGAGCACCTCGGGAAGTTGTTAATTGTTAGGAAGGTCTTTAGTTTCATGGTCATTCAAGAAACAAAATTTTGTAGCACTTTCCATCGCTGAAGTCAAATATGTTTCTGTGGGTAGTTGTTGTGCTCAATTATTATGGATGAGGCAAATTTTGATGGATTATGGAATTAAATTTGATAAAATATCTCTTTTAAGTGATAATAATAGTGCGGTGAAAATAGCCAATAATCCAGTTCAACATTTAAGAACCAAGCATATAGATATACGCTACCATTTCTTGAGAGATCATGTAGGCTAGGGAGATATTACAATTAGCCATATCCAGACCGAATATCAATTAGTAGATATTTTCATCAAACCATTAGATGAAAACCGCTTTTACAAGTTGAGCATGAATTAAATATCATAGACTACTCAAATATTGCTTGAACACATGCCTCATGCTTTCATTTGCATTTGGTGTTGTTTGAGATATTTTTGAATGGTATTTTCAAATATTTTTACTAAAAACTTCTATTTTTCATAAAAACTATATTCTTTGGTTTCCTATAATCTTCTTAATGCATAATGATCCTAAATGAATTTTATTTGAGTGAAAAACTAGTGATCATTTTCATATTTCTCAAGATCAAGTTCAGTTCCCTAAAAGTTCTAGAAAAATCAAAACATCGCTGTGTTTTTTGTGGTACTTCTACTTTCCGGAACTACCGGCTATGGAAGAGCGGTATTACTGCATCAGTGGGAAACCTACGTGGTCGAAGATCTACGTGATCGAACCGGGTAGTTGAAAATGCGACTGAAAACGTGATCGAAAACATAGTTGAAAATGCGATTGAAAACGTGATCGAAAACATAGTCGAACTGAGTGGTCGAAAATATGGTTGAACCGAGTGGTCGAAAATGTGATAGAAAACGTAGTCGAAAATGTGATCAAAACGAGTCAAAAGCCTTAGCGAAAAGTCCACAGAAGTTACATCGTCTATTTTAGCCAATAGCCACAATCAAAAGCCATGAACTGGCCCATCAGTTCTGAATATTAAGCTGCTGTGGATAAGACTTGATATTTTACATATCCTAATGCCTGCCCTTCATAAACGGGCCGTCAGTTCTGAATATTAGCATTATTTTACATCGTGGTGTCTGAATTTAGAAATCCCTACGAACTGTATTTGAATGGAAATTTGCAGGTATCATGGATTCAAGGGCGACTGCTAGAACCAAAGCTGCAGTTGAAGCAGCTGGTAGAACAGTAAGATTGGTGTATTACAACAAGCTTGGATTCAAGGCACTTCTCAAACCCGAGTGGTTTGCAAAGAAGGGCCGCATTTTACCAAAAGCGGCAAAAGCCGCAACCCAAGCAACGAGACAAGGATGATAGCATTGGTCGCCTACCTGCCCTGACAAATACACTTCGCTTCACGCTAGAGGAATTGGTGTTTGTCGCGAAGCGTGAAGCTGCCCGAGTAACTGCATAGAAGGGAGCACGTTGGAGGCGCAAACGGATCATGCATTTTTTTTGCCGATAAACCATTTCGAAAAATCTATCCCAAACAAAATAACGATGAAAAAACTATTTTATTTATTTATAAAAAAACTAAAAAATATAAACTATAAATCGAAAAGGCTAGACCTTGTACTACACACCGAAGAAGCCCCTTTGAAGCGTATCGCATGAATTTTGAACTGGGCATGTATAAGAAGCGACTGTTCTCTTGAAGATCCAATCCTTGTGGGATCCATTGCACGAGGGTGTTCGAGTGTTTTCTTGTAGTTTTAGACCAGGGAATGACATTTTGGGCCTGTTCTTTTTCTCCAAACCTGACGGCTTTTGGTTTTTACTGTAGTACCTAACATTCAAACGGAGTATTTTCTCAAGACGGGGTCTACAAGTTAAATGATGTACACGTTAAAAGCCCAACATCTGTACCAGCCAAAATCGCAAGTGAGTATCTCTCTCTGTAATCTGTACCGTAAACAGCCAAAATTTAAAAATTTCAGCCAAAAGCCATAAGTTGCAGTCGTTGCCAAACAGGCCCATTGCAGTCACATCGGGCGTTATTTGCACCCTGGGTAGCGCTGGGTCGCATATGACTCGAACCACAATTGTTTTGTTCTTTTAGACTGTCACTGATATTTATAATTATAGTTAATATTTTTTGATCATAGCGAGAGCGTTTGTGTGAACGAACCGAATGCTAATAAGACACTTCAAAAAGACTATCTTGATAAACGGCTTTAAAAGACGACAAAAACACCGTTCTATTTGTTTGTTCGGATAAAATCATAAGTCATAAATTATAAGATAAAAACAATAATGCCAATGTTTGTCCACCTTGTGGCTTAAAACTTAGAATGAGTCTTGACACAAGATGGCGGTACTTATGGGGTGTATTATTTTCGGCTGCGGCTATTGTTTTTGATTCTATCGTGAGTGATTGTACGAATGAACTAAATGTCGATAAGCTATTTTAAAAAGCTGTTTTGATAAACCATTTTAAAAAGACAACAGAAAAATTATCCTATTAATTTGTTTAATGGAAGCCATAAACTGAAAAATGGTGCCACGTTGTGGGAAATAACAGCCGTAAATCCAGCGTCTCGATGATTTGATATGTAGTGTTGAGCAACGATTCTGCACTTACAAGTGAACTTGCACGGAGTTCGGGATAATACGATTGCCATTTGGATGTTTTGTCCAACCTTTTCGAGGCATTGCCTACCATCTTTTAACACCTTTCTGAGCTCGTGATGTTTGTTTTGCTTACACAGTATGTCTTATTGTTCTGATGGTAAAATATTTGAGTAACTTGTACTTTGCACATGTTCTGGTGGTAAAATATTTGAGTAATTTATTTAGGCTACAGTTGCACAAAACATCAGTAGTCCGTTGCATACATGACGCTGTAGCACCTCTTTTTTTCAATTTTTGTCTCTGAACATTTATTTTTATAAATATAACTATCTCCCTAAACTCGATAACTGTGGTAGACGATATATATTTCTCGCTATATTACTGTAACTCGGCAGAAAAGTGGCCGAGCACAGTAGGACAGGCAAGTGTGCAGCGGCCAACGGCCCCATCGGCAGTGGCTCAGCAGAGGAGCTGCCGAGCTTCCCGGGCTCTGTCAACACTAGCAGTCATGATGCATCTGGAGGTCACCCTCTTCATGCGTGGCCTCCCTCAAAGACTGTACAGTTCAGGAACCAGTAATAGAAGATAACAACAGCCGAATAAAACACATGCAAGTTCACAAAGAAAATAATAAAAAACAGATGGATTCGGTTATCTTACCCTGAATAATTTGCCTTCTAGATTTTACAAGGGATTTATTTTAAGGATAAGCATAGAAAAAAAAGAGAAAATAGTAACAGCAAGAACAACATAGTAACAATGAAATACAAATGGTATATCAGTTAGTTAACAGCACAGAAAGGGTAATTATTACCACAACGAAAATTACCGAGGACGACGCAGAACCAAAGCTTAAGTAGAACAGAATAAAACCAACGATTCTTAAATGGCAGGTAAGATGACCAAAATGACTAGCGAAGAACGATGATCCAACCCAAAATAATTCTGCATTGCGAAAGGAGTAACACTAAATATGAAGACAAAGCAATAATCAAAGCGAGTGAAGTAAATAGGCATAACAACAAGTGTAATATAACAGCGAAATATAAATAGTAGGGTTGCGAAAAGGTTATAAAAAGAACTGGCTCTATGTATGAATGGAAGAACAAATTACAAAGGCAGTATAATGTAAAAGAGGCAATTAACACCAGAAAAAACTAACCAAGACAATGCACGAGAGCAAAACAAATTAGACCAGTGATTCTTAATCGATACTAAGACAACCAGCATCAGCAGCTCAGAACGATGGTTCAATCCAGAATGGCCCTGCGTTTATAAGAGAGTAACAGTAAACACGTAAACAAAACAATAGGCAAAGTGAATGTAGCAAACAACTACCTCCCATCACAACAACGAAACAAAAAGAGATAAGCTAATAATAAACAAAAAGGAGAAGAAATGTAAGGCAGCCAGAGTAAACATATAAATAAAACGGCAAAAGTGTCTGTAATCCAATACAATATAATAATTAGGTGGTAAAGAGTTCGTAGTTCAACATCATATAATTATTACGTGATGATATACACAAATGGCTAGATCACAGCAACAACATAGCTAAGAAGGCATCAAGAAACGTAAACAATAAAACAAAAACCACTGTATGCAATGCACGAAGTGCCACATGCGTAAATCGTAAAATAATAAGCATAATAAAATAACCATACACAAAATGCCAAAAAAGTGAGAACCCACAAAGGTATCTACAAGGGATTTATCTTAAGGATAAGCATAGAAAAAAAATAAAATCTGAGAAATTAGCAACAACAAGAATAACATAGTAACAATGAAATACAAATGGTATATCAGGTAGTTAAGACCGCACGAAAGGTAGTTATTACCAGAACAAAAATTAGTGACGACGATGCAGAGCCGAAGTTTACGTAGAACACAATAAAACCAACGATTCTTAAATAGCAGGCAAGATGACCAAAATGACTGTGAACAACGATGATCCAACCCAGAATGATCCTGCATTGCAAAAAGGGTGGCACTAAGCATGAAGATAAAGCAATAATTAAAGCGAGTGAAGTAAACAAGCATAACAATAGATTGAGTAAAGTAAATAGGCATAAGAACAGATGTAATATAATGGTGAAATACAAATAGCACTAGTGAATTCAAATTCTTATTCTGAATCTAATGAGGTATATGAGTCACAAACGTTTTTGGAAAAATACAGGGGTAAAAAGGCTTAAAAGATACTCTCTCTCTCTCTCTAAACTTTTATTTTTTTTTCAGCCGCGAGTGATGCACTATCAAATGATGATATTCAGTCAAAATAAATAATTTAAGAGCAGCCCTCAATGTAATTATCAAGGACTAGTCTCAAGTATTGAAGGATTTAAGTGAAGCTCTCAACAGACGCGCAACCCTTTGGATGGTCCGAACGTGTCCGACTAGGATTCTTCGTGGCGATCAGGATTCCTTGCAGCCGAATCGAACAAGAAGAAGAATCCCCAATATTGAAGCAAGAACACAAATTCAAAAAGTAAATTGAATCTACTTTTTTATGCTAATTGAAGGATCAACTAGCGGACTTTCAAGGAATTAATATGCAAAGATTAAGCTACACAAAGGACACTAAGATCAGCATGTAAACAAAATTTCTAATGGATCAAGACTTAGTAAAACACACGAAAATAACAGATGCAAAACTAGGGTTTGGAATTTTTTTTGTGTTTTCCGTTTATGGACTATAGGATAATAAGTAGTAAACTGAAATTTAAAGGGATAAGATCCTACCGAGTAAACTGCGCTCTGATACCAAGATGATACGGGGGTCGCCCGATCTCTTGACGTAGGATGGATACTCACGGGAGTCTTGATGAATCATAATGATCCTCCAATGCCAATGCAAGGGACGAACTCTCTTTAATCCACCAAAACACGCTCGTGTTGATTTCGCCAACCACCAAGCAAAGATCTATCGTGCACCCAATTCCCAGTGGAAAGGCTGAACAATCTTGATTGAAGAACACTCCTAATTCCCTTTGGAATTTTGGCAGTAATGCTAAACTCAAACAAACTTTAGTAGATTAATTTTTCTCAAATGTGGTCTGTCCCAACAAAGGGGATACAAGGGGGTTTTATAGTGCTTCCTCGAACTCACGCTAGGAAAGCCTTGGCCGAATCAATCTCTTATTTGATCAAGGTTTTCCTAATCTAATTTCTAAAATTTAGCAAGTCCATTTCCTTTAATTTTGGGTTAAGCACCTATCTTATTACCAGACCGAGATTGAGATGGATTCGGTCAACCTTTGGGCATGCAGGCCACATCTTGTGCACACCATGAGATTTGTGATCTCGTGGCCTTCCGTTGATTTGATGGCTGCTTGGTTGAGAATTTTCTGGACGCATATATCATAGCTCCTTGCCCACATGGACTCTCCTTCTCATGACTCGTGGCCAGTTGGTCCTTCTCCACTTGATATTCTGTTGCTTCAAATATGAGAATGCACAACATATTTGCATTAGGTAATATGCCATTTTCATATAACGTAATAGAAGACTCTCTAAGAAACAAAAGCACATGTTGTTGAAATAGTTTAGCTTTTGCTCTTGTTATAGGACCTTTCGGAGCCTTATCAATAGCTTTGCCATGCACATTTGGAGTGGACGATAAATGTGTAAGAGAGATGTCCTCATCAACACGACAGGCCTATTAAGGCTATGCTAAGGAAATGACACATTTGCCCTTGCTAGTAGAGGCCCCAATGGGGCATTTATGTAAATAAATCCTCTCCCATGACTATAAATATGACCTCTAGGATACCATGAGGAGGAAGAGAACATTTTGATATATGAAATAGACTTGAATTGGGATTGAGCATCAGCTATACTCTATGCCACTCCCCTCTCTCGAGTTTTAAGCTCCATACACCCCTACAAGGGCCTCCCAAAGCCCCCTGAATCCATTGTTTGGTGCGTAACTACAACAGTTGGCACTATCGGTGGGGAGTGGTGTAGAAGCTACGAGTTAAACCAAAGACGCTTAGGCAAGATGTAGCCAAAAAAGAGGATGATGTTGGCCCCCAAGCGAAAAAGGAGTGCCATGGCCGAAACCATCATCGAGAAAGTGAGGGAGCCGATGGTCGAGGGGCCCCGGCCCCCGTGGTAGTGGCACACCGAGGTGGCCACGCCTGGGCCCATGGTGAGTAACGAAGATGGCTCTCTAGTAGTGGTAGGGGCAACAGAGTAAGCGGCATTGTAAGCAGAGGACCCGGCTTCAACGGCTCCTGGCAACATCAATGTCCCTGACACCTTCATCGCCATTGCATAGCAAGTAGAGGGTGCCCTGGTCCCAGCATCGAGCCCGAACAGTGGTGGCCTAGATGCAATCTGTAGAATACTACAGTAGGAGTTGACAGACCTACAAAGGGCATGCGTAAGATGAATGCGTGCAAAGCTAGCAGACCCCTACCGCCATCGCAACAGAGGCAACTGTGGAAAGGACGGAGAGTCGGGATGCCACTGCAGGTGCCCACAGCACCCACTAGCGGGTGGACCCTGAGTCCCCCCTCGGTGTGGGCTTGCAGTGGTGCTTTTGGCTGGAGGACTTTAAATACCCACTGTTGAGCTTACAAGCGAGACATTGATCCCCACGAATCACTACATGTCTATGAGACGACCATCAAAGACACGCGAGGAGATGATTCGATTAAGGCGAAGGGGATATCGCTCGCCCTGTAGGGAGTCACACTGTCTTGATTCTTAACAATTGCTCTTGGCTCTATTTACACATGGGAGCAGGTCCATGATCTCATGCACAACAACTTCTAAGGCAAGTATGAAGAGCGGGTCATTGCCGACCAGCTCTTCGCAATAAAACAAACAGGAGCTGGCGCACGTGCATTGACATCACCACCCTTAACAAAGCGTGCCCCCAAAGACAATGACCCCTGCCATGCATTGATCAACTGGTGGACACCACAGCCAGGTGTGAGATAATGAGCTTCCTCGATGCATATTTCAGATATCATTAGATCTGCATGGCCAAAGAAGACAAGGACAAAATCAGCTTCATAGACTCTGGTGGGACATATTGCTTCATCAGGATGCCCTTGGGCTGAAGAATGTTGGGACTAATTTCACAGGCTCATCGTATTGGTCCTCGTGTCCCAATTAAGTTGGAATGTTGAAACCTATGTGGACGACTAGGGATGAAAACGGAACGGAAATATCCCGTACTGAACCGCATCGTTTTCTACATTTGACCCGATCGAGTTCGTATTTTCGGACAAATTCGAATTCGGTTCGAAATACGGAATACCAAATTCGAAAACGGAGCGGAAACGGTTTAGGCGTTTTCCGACCGTTTTCTACTTTTCTACATTTTATTCGGAATATACCGTATTGTAAATTCGGTTCGAAATACGGAATACCAATTTTTTTTTCAGATTCTAAAATGGTTGGATCAATTGTGAGTGATCTTGAGGTTGAGGCTTTGGCTAATGTTGTGGCTAAACTGAAAATTGAGGTATGTGTATGTTTATTGACTGCTTGCTCTGAAATATGCTATTGCTACATCTAATTTTAATTCACTTTGCAAACTTGTAGGAAAAGGACAAGGCGGGGGATGAGGACTCTGAGGAGGACAATGGGGAAGCAAAAGATATGGAAAGCGATCCTGACCTCATGGATGATGCTGATGAACTGTAGATGTTCTGCTAGCTGTTAATTGCTTGTTCTAGACTTGTATTGTATTTGTATTTGTATTTGTGTCGGCTATTGTGTTAATACTTAAGACCAAGGGTCATGCACTTGTTAATTATTATATGCACTTGAACTTGATCATGCACTTGGTAATTGTTATGTACTTGGTCACTTGTTAATTGTTATGCACTTGGTCCTATAGGTCGGTATTCCGTATTGAATTTTCGTATACCGACCGTGTTCGACATAATTCCGCTCGAATTGGTTCGTTTTCGAAATTCTCGATATTCCGTAAGTTCGCGTTCGTTTTCGTGTCCGGCTTTACCGCTTTCGCTTTCGTATTCAAATGTAGAAGTAGAAAACGGTTGAGGAGTTTTCCGACCGTTTCCGACCGTTTTCATCCCTATGGACGACATGGTCGTCAAAGTAAACTTGTGGCTTCGCACATAGCAGACCTTCAGGAAATCTTCAATAACCTCCACTAGGCCAGCATAAAACTCAACCCAGAGAAGTGTGTCTTGGAGTTTGGGCAGGCAAGTTACTCGGCTTCTTGGTGTCCGACAGGGGTATCGAGGCTAACTCCGACAAAATCGATGTCATACGGTCCATGGAAGCTCCCAAGACTGTCAAGGAGGTCCAGAGATAGGCAGACTACCTTGCCTCCCTCAGTCATTTCCTATCAAGGGCCGCAAAGTAGGCGCTCCCTGTTTTCAAAACCCTCCGTGGCTCTGGTGATTTTCAAGGGACTAACGGGTGTGTGCAGGCCTTCCAAGACCTAAAGGAATGCCTCATGAACCTCTCAAGCTTGCATGTCCAACACCAGAGGCTATGCTCCTCTTGTATTTGGCAACAACCCCGCAAGCCGTTAGCGTGGTCCTAGTGCTGGAGGAAGAGCACACTCAAATCTAGTGTACTATGTTTCTGAAGCACTACAAGGAGTGAAGACACGATACATTAAGCTGGAGAAACTGGCTTACGCCTTGCTAATGACTTCACGCAAACTGGCCTACACCTTGCTAATGACTTCACGCAAACTGAGACACTATTTCCTAGCACACAAGATCACTGTGCCCTCATCTTTCCTTGTGGGGAAATGTTGCAGAACAAGGATTCCACAAATCACATTGATAAATGGGTAGCCGAACTAGTTCCTTTCTGAATCACTTCACCTGCACCTAATAAAATCATAGATCATGGCGAACTTCATTGCGGAATTGACCGGTGTGGGCCCTGCACGCTGATGGCACGTGGTGTGCCATGGGGGTAGGGGTAGGGATCATCGTCACAACTCCCGAAAGCCGAAGGATAGCCTACACATCACGCCTCAAGTTCTCAACCACCAACAACACAACAGAATATGAGGCCCTATTGTTTGGTCTCCGCAAAGTGAAGGCACTCAGAGCCAGAAGAGTGCTCATTCATAGTGGTTAATCATGGGCCACATCGACAAATCATATCAGGCCAATGATCCTAACCTCACAAAATACTTAGCCGTGGTTACGGTGACGAAGCGATATTTCTTGGGCATCACCAAAAAAAATCAATACTAAGACCTGACAACACGGAAGTCGACACCCTGGCAAAAGTAGCTAGCCAAGGGCTCCTGCCTCTAGTGTATTCTTCGAAGTCCTCACATCCACTACTGCTCCATAGGAGCATGCGGACCCCCTCAAGGTCTTACATATCAGCCATGAAGACGATTGGAGGCAGCCTATCATTGCCTTTCTAGAGAGGATTAAGGAACCATATGACCCATAGGTGCTCTAGAGACTCGCGAACTGAGCAAGGACCATCGACATGGTGAATGGGGTGCTCTACAAATGGGGCGTATGCGCCCCGCTCTTACATTGCATGTCACATCTTGCAGGCAAAGAGCTCTTCACAGAGATTCATCACAGTCTTTGCGGCTCGCACTTGGCCCCGCATGCCCTAGTAGGGAAGGCTTTTCACCTTCAGGGCTCACTGGCGTAAGGGTGAGCAGTGACGATATTTTCCTAGCCGGAGCTAGGAAGGGGTGGCTCGGGTGATAGCACTAGCGGTCCCGATCGTTCGATGAAAGTGGTAGATTCGATTGGGGAAGGAGATGACGTTGACGACCCGACTACAACCATCCAAGGATGTTGCGCCTTAGTGATCAATACACCAACTCCAGAGGTTATTCGTGACCTTGTCGGCGCACAATCAACCTAACCACGAGGGTACTTATTCCTGCAAGCAATCGAAGAACATGCAAGAATAAGATGAACAGCAACTCAATTGCAAATAAAAGATGTAGGTTTCAATCGAAACAGAATCACGATGGGGTTCCGAAGACAAGTATTCGGACGGTCTCGCCGACACGCGCGAATACAAGGCGAAGTAGCAAAAGCAAACTTAGTTTATCAAAATCCAACCCTAGAAGAGGGTACGGCTACCTATTTAAGAGAATACGGGAGGTGGAGGGTCGGCCAAAACACATGGAAGCCGAATAGGACTCGATTACAAGGCCCAAGGCACACTTTGACTCGGACTGGAAAAGTGTCTTGACTTGTTTGGTAGTTTTCAACCGGCTCGGATGGAATTTGGAGGTGAGGCTAGATCCATCTGAAAGTAGACTTCAAGAGCTTTCCAACGAGTGCTCACGGGCCCTGAGAAACCTTCTGGATCAAAAGTTATGGCCGTTTGAAGTAGATACTATTAGGAAGGTCGAATCCGAGTCAAACTCGCGAATAGGACTTGGGTTGCGCTTGACGGTTCCACTTCTATACTTGATCTCACGTGGTTCTTCCCCATGGTTCCTAAGGACAATTAAATCATCACAAGAATTAAGTAGTATTCCATTCTTTGAAACATTTGTATGCAAACTTTAGAACGCATTCACCTGATGGTTAAGTTGACGTGCTCGTGCTCGAGTCATTGGTCCTTGTATTTCAGTTTGTTGAGCTTGTTTGGAGTTGGCATGGTTGTATCCATGGAAAGGATGCCCTCATCATCCTCCCCTTCTTGCATTTGAGTCGTCCGCGACTCAAGCTCATCTTCTTCTCTCAAGTTTGGCTTCAAATCTGTAATGTTAAAGGTGGGACTAACCCCAAAATCTGTACGTAACTCAAGCTTATATGCATTATCATTAATCTATTCCAACACTTTGAAAGGACCATCAGCTCTAGGCATCAACTTAGACTTCCTCAATTCAGGAAATCTATCTTTTCTCAAATGCAACCAAACTAAATCACCCGGTTGAAAAGTTAGATGCTTCATTCCTTTACTACCAGCAAGTTTATATTTAGCATTCATGCGTTCAATATTTTCTTTGGTTGTCTCATGCATTTTTATCATCAAATCAGCACGCTGTTTAGCATCAAAATTTAACTTCTCCGAAGATGGAAGTGGTAGCAAATCAATAGGAGCACGAAGCACAAAACCATAGACAATCTCAAAAGAGCACAACTTTGTAGTAGAATGCAGCGAACGATTATAAACAAACTCAATATGAGGCAAGCATTCTTCCCACATTTTGATGTTCTTTTTCAAAATAGCCCTAAGCATGGTAGATAAAGTTCTATTCACAACTTCGGTTTGCCCATCAGTTTGGGAATGACAAGTAGTAGAAATAACAGCGTGAGGATTAAATCGTGACTTAGCCTTTTAACATGTAGTGCAGCGAGCAATGAAACGTTCCACATCACGTCTCATCTTTGGCCAAAAGAAATGACCAGCAAGTATGTCCTCCATCTTCTTCACTCCAAAATGTCCCATCAGCCCACCTCCATGCGCTTCCCACAACAACAACAAACGAACGGAGCTAGCTGGAATGCAAAGCTTGTTAACTCTAAACACAAATCCATCATTTAGGACAAATTTATTCCACGTTTTTCCCTCTTTACAATTCAGCAACACATCTTTAAAATCATCATCATGAACATAATGCTCTTTAATTGTTTCTAATCCAAAAATTTTGAAGTCAAGTTGTGAGAGCATGATATATCTCCTAGACAATGCATCAACAATAACATTCTCATTTCCCTTTTTGTGTTTTATGACATAAGGAAAAGACTCTATGAATTCAACCCACTTTGCATGCCTACGGTTCAATTTTGCTTGACTTCTAATATGCTTTAATGACTCATGATTAGAATGAATGACAAATTCTTTGGGCCATAAATAATGTTGCCATGTCTCTAAAGTTCGAACTAGAGCATATAATTCCTTATCATAAGTAGAATAGTTCAAACTAGGCCCACTCAATGTTTCACTAAAGTATGCCACAGGTTTACCTTCTTGCAACAGCACACCACCCAATCCAATTCCACTAGCATCACATTCTAGCTCAAAAGTCTTACTAAAATCTGGAAGTTGGAGTAATGGTGCATGTGTTAACTTATCTTTCAATGTGTTGAAAGCGTCTTCCTGTGCATTTTCCCAATTAAATGGCAGCCCCTTTTTAGTGAGCTCATTCAATGGTGGGCGATGGTGGTGAAACCCTTCACAAAACGACGATAGAATCCAGTAAGTCCTAGAAAACTTCGCACCTGCGTGACCGTTTTAGGAGTCGGCCAACTCTGTATCGCCTCAACCTTGGCTTGATCAACTTCAATTCCCTGTGGAGTAACAACATAGCCAAGAAAAGAGATTCGATCCGTGCAAAAGGTGCACTTCTCAAGGTTACCAAATAAATGTGCATTACGTAAAGCTTCAAAAACAACACGTAAATGGTAAAGGTGTTGCTCTAGTGATCTGCTATATATCAATATATCATCAAAATATACCACTACAAATTTGCCAATGAAAGCACGCAAAACCTCGTTCATCAATCTCATGAATGTGCTAGGTGCATTAGTTAAACCAATGGCATCACTAACCACTCATACAAACCGAACTTAGTTTTAAATGTTGTTTTCCATTCATCTCCCAATTTCATGCGAATTTGGTGGTACCCACTACGCAAATCAACTTTGGAGAAGACAATAGAGCCACTTAATTCATCAAGCATATCATCTAACCTAGGAATAGGGTGCCGATATCTAATGGTAATGTTATTGATCGCTCTACAGTCCACACACATACGTCGTGATCCATCTTTCTTAGGCACTAAAATTACCGGAACAGCACAAGGACTAAGAGACTCACGCACATAACCTTTATCAAGCAGTTCTTGAACTTGACGCTGAATCTCCTTAGTTTCTTCCGGATTGGTCCTGTATGGCGCACGATTGGGCAAAGATGCCCTGGGAATCAAATCAATCTGGTGCTCAATCTCTCGCACTGGTGGTAGCCTTGGCGGCACATCCTTTGGAAAGACATCCATATACTCCTGCAAAAGATTAGTGAAAGTAGGAGGCACAGAAGAAGATACATCCTCGAATGAAAATAAAGCTTATTTGCAAAGTAAAGCATAGCAAACAGAAGTACTAGCATCCAGCTCATTCACATCAGACATAGCAGCAAGAAAACATGCACCTTTTAATTTAATCTCATCTTTCTTCTCGTGAACATATTTTGAGTTTTTCTTTTTATGTTGCTCAAGTTTGTTTGCTACAATCTGATTTTCACTCCGATTATGCTCCTGATTTTTCTCTTTACTAGCTCTAGCAATTTCACCTTTTAAAATAGCTTCAGGAGACATAGGATGTAACACAATTTTCTTGTCATGATGCACTAAAGAATATTGGTTTGTTTTACCATGATGAAGAGAATCTTTATCATATTGCCACGATCTATCTAACAGCATAGAGCATGCTTGCATAGGAACAACATCGCATTGTACAACATCATGATAAGAACCAATAGCAAAATTTACTCTCACCATTCGTGTTACCTTCACCTTGCCGCTGCTATTGAACCATTGAATGTAGTAAGGTTGTGGGTGTGGTTTGGTGTCCAATGCAAGCTTCTCCACCATATCGGAGCTCGCCAAGTTGTTGCAGCTCCCTCCATCAATGATCACACGGCATGAGCGTTCCTTCACGACACACTTTGTTTGGAAAAGGGTGTGCCGCTGATTTTGCTCCGTCCTCTCCATTTGTGCACTCAACACACGCTGCACAATGAGGCTCTCATAGCGCTCTGCATCGTCAGCACCAATGTGCTCTTCTTCTTGCTCCTTCCCACTACCTGCATGGTCAGCTGCAAGCATAGCATATGTATCCTCATCCAAATCTCTAGCAGAAGAATACCCACCATTATCTCTCACAATCAAAACACGCTTGCTTGGGATTCACTCCGCACATGGCCATACCCCTTGCATTGATGACATTGGATATCCCGCGTTCATCCCGTAGATGCAACGGATGAAGAGCTCTTTGCATGTGCTTGGGCTATCCCCTTTGTTGCTTCGATACCCGAGATGCTGAATTTGACGATGAAAACCGTGGCTTGCTGTTGGAGGAAGAAGGTGCAGGAGGTTGGCTTGATGGTGCAGCAGATGCACGTTGAAACCAAATGTTACCACGACCTGCAGAAACGTTAGTCCTAGTGCTCGCGCGTCGTCCCTGTACTTCTCTTTCAGCTTTACAAGTAAGATGAAATAAATGAGTGATAGAATTATATTCCTTGTAAGCTAAAATGTCCTGAATTTCACGATCCAAAACACCCATAAACCTAGCCATAGCAGCTTCCTCAGTTTCCTCTAAGTCATAACGCAGCATCCCTGTTTGCAAATCTTGAAAATATTCCTCTACGCTTTTACTACCTTGCCTCAATTGTTGCAACTTATGTAGCAAATCACGTGCATAATATGAAGGAACAATCTAGCTCGCATGATTCTTTTTAATGCATCTCAGTATCAGCCGCATGTTCGTCCCCAACATTTTCGTCCACCATGCTGCCCAAGACACCAATGTTGGCACGTGTACGCTGAGTGGGTGCAACAGGAGTAGCCGCGAGAGATGCACGGCCCATCTCATCAAGACGTCTCAAAATCTCCGCAAGTGAGGTGTTGACGGTGCCAACGGAAGCCTCCAATGTTGCAAGCGTAGTGTTGGTGTCGATCTGCGCGGCCTCCAATTGACCAAGGCATTCATTAGTGACCCGTACATCCTCATCAAGTCCCTCAGTGTGCAGCTTCACTTGGCGCTCAAAGTGTTGTATGATGCCTCTAGTCCGAGGGGAATGTGGTGCAGCCCTCGGGTCCACTGGTTCTCCTGACATTATTAGAAAAAACACACGAGAACAAACAAAGAACAGAAAAAAATACGACTGCAGGTTATGCCCTCACAATTACTGGGATGTGGTTAAATCAAGTCACACACTCTCAATTTATTCTATCAAGTTCTTGCGAGTTCTTACCACAGCGAGCAGGAGGTGATGGCAGCCGACAATACAAAACAATAACTTCTGGAGATTGGGTCTATCGTTGCCTCGGTAGCAAGTCCCTGTGAGGTAGTAGCCAAATCTGTGGAGCTATAGGTGGGCTGAGAGTGAACAAAGGATAACTAGAACCACATCAGTCAAAGCAAGTTGAATAATCGCTCAACAACGGTACTGTGTTGGTCCTAAACTAGACCGTACTAGAGACGCGAGCCTAGAACACAAACGAATTACACCATGTAGAAAGAAACTAGATGACATTGCACACGGAGTTCAGGAGCTCGAAAAATGATGCCGTCGGCTCGGGGAACCTTAGAATCACTTGTAAAAGGTTCCTGTCAATTTTGAGCAAATTCTGAGAAACTTGATTTTTCCACGGTTTGCGGGCTCGTTTTGAGGGCGTAAACGACGTTTTTTGGGGTCGAAGTTGCCGCGTGTGTGCCTGGAGGCTTATGCTAACCTCGCAAAATACTTAGCCGTGGTTATGGTGATGAAGCGATATTTCTTGGGCATCACCAAAAAAAATCAATACTGAGACCTGACAACATGGAAGTCGACACCCTGGCAAAAGTAGCAAGCCAAGGGCTCGTGCCTCTAGTGTATTCTTCAAAGTCCTCACATCCACTACTGCTCCACAGGAGCATGCGAACCCCCTCAAGGTCTTGCATATCAGTCATGAAGACGATTGGATGCAGCCTATCATTACCTTTCTCGAGAGGATTGAGAAACCATATGACCCATAGGTGCTCTAGAGACTCGCGAACTGAGCGAGGACCTTCGACATGGCGAATGGGGTGCTCTACAAATGGGGCGTATGCACCCCGCTCTTACATTGCATGTCACATCTCGCAGGCAAAGAGCTCTTCACAGAGATTCATCACAGTCTTTGCGGCTCGCACTTGGCCCCGCATGCCCTAGTAGGGAAGGCTTTTCACCTTCAGGGCTCACTAGCGTAAGGGTTAGCAGTGACGATATTTTCCTAGCCGGAGCTAGGAAGGGGTGGCTCGGGTGATAGCACTAGCGGTCCTGATCTTTCGATGAAAGTGGTAGATTCGATTGGGGAAGGAGATAACGTTGACGACCCGACTACAACCATCCAAGGATGTTGCGCCTTAGCGATCGATACACCAACTCCAAAGGTTGTTCGTGACCTTGTCGGTGCACAATCAATGTAACCACGAGGGTACTTGTTCCTGCAAGCAATCAAAGAACATGCAAGAACAAGATGAACAGCAACTCAAGCAGACGGTGGGGTTCCGAAGACCAAGCAGGAAAGCAGAATTTGCTTGGAATTTGCCGAATTGGCAAAGAAATTTAAATTAAACCAATATCAAGGAAAATTCAAAATTTTTGAAAATTTTGGGTTGTCTCACCTACCTCTGAAAGCTGGAATTGATGGCTTGATGGTGGATCCCCATCGTTATTTTGTCAACAGGCCCAAATCATCCCTATATTAGAGATGGGGCGATTCATGGGTTCTCTTTGCGTCCACGTCATCATTTTTCCTCTCTGGTCAACGCGTGCGCGCGCTGGGCTAAATGCTCTTGTTGAGTAGATGGTGGGCCGTGGCTTCCCTGATGCATGGCTTGGTTTTGCTGTTTAATGCATGTGCGCGCTGCGATACATGTATATTGCGGCCGACGCTTCGTCTGTACAATGGTTCTTGTTGTCTCAACGCATATGTTTACCGAGCGCTTCGGGATGGTTCTGCCCATCGCAGACTTCGCCAATGAGTTTGTTTCGCATTTTAGTCTCCACGATGCATCTGTGTGTTCTGTCTTTTGGGTTCTTGCTTCCGCCTCGGTCTTTTGGGTTCTTGTTTCCGCTTCAGCTCCTACGCTTCTTGATCTACATTTCCATGCGCGTCTCTTCTGATTCGCTTTGGTTAGTCTTTCGCTTTCTACTCGCGGTTGGTCTGCGATGGAGCGCCTTTTCTTTTTGTTGTGCTTGGTTTGGTTTGCGGCGCTTGCTTTCTCTGGGATTGTTTGCCGTCTCTTTCTCCTCGCCTCTGCTCTGCGATGCACTGCGTTTTCCTTTTTGTTATGCTTGATTTGGTTTGTGGCGCCTCCTTTCTTTGTAGATCTTTTAGTTTATGTTAATGGGGAGCGTAATGTGCGTCTTCATGTTTATAGTTTCTATACTCACTCTTTTCTTCTTCTTTTGTTTGACGCTTATAGTTGGCTGCTTCCTTATTACTTGTTGATTTTCTCTTTGTTTGTTTTGAGCTTAGCTTTTTGTAAAGAAGAGGTTTGCTGCCATACAGTAAGTGCGCTCCTCCTTTGTTTGTTTTAAGCTTAGCTTTTTGTAAATAAGAGGTTTCCTGCTCTTTTGTAAAGAAGAGGTTTCCTGCTGTACAGTAGCTACTCGGTACTAGATGCTTCCTTGTTTGCGCTCTTTGTTAGTTGTGCTTACGGATGGGTGGTTTCCTTTTTTCAATTACTGTCTTTGCTGCTTTCTTTGTTATTTCTTCTATCTTTTATTTATTATTGGGTTCTCTTTTTTTGTTTGTTCATTGTGATTGAATAGTTGCTTACTGCATCCGCTTTAGTTATTGCTTTCTTTATATGTTTACTGTCGCTGCCTTACATTTCTTCTCTCTTTTGTTTATTAGCTTATCTGTTTTTGTTTCGTTGTTGTGATTGGAGCTGGTTGTTTGCTACATTCACTTTGGCTATTGTTTTGTTTACGTCTTTACTGTTACTCTCTTATAAATGTACGACCATTCTGGATTGGATCATCGTTCTGTGCTGCTTTACATTTCTTCTCTCTTTTGTTTATTAGCTTATATGTTCTTGTTTCGTTGTTGTGTGTCGCTGCCTTACATTTCTTCTCTCTTTTGTTTATTAGCTTATCTGTTTTTGTTTCGTTGTTGTGTTGGAGCTGGTTGTTTGCTACATTCGCTTTGGCTACTATTTTGTTTATGTCTTTACTGTTACTCTCTTATAAATGTAGGACCATTCTGGATTGAATCATCGTTCTGCGCTGCTAATGCTGGTTGCCTTGCGTATCACTTAAGAATCGCTGGTCTAATTCGTTCTGCTTCGCTGTATTGTCTTGGTTAGTGTTTTTCTGGTGATAATTTCTTCTTTTACGTTATGCTGCCTTTGTAAAATGTTCTTCCATTCATACATAGAGCTGGTTCTTTTTATAGGTTTTTCGCAGTCTTGCTATTTGTATTTCGCCATTATATTACATCTGTTCTTATGCCTATTTACTTCACTCAATCTATTGTTATGCCTATTTACTTCACTCGCTTTATTTATTGCTTTACCTTCATGCTTAGTGCCACTTTTTTCGTGATGAGGATCATTCTGGGCTGGATCATCGTTATCTTTCGGAGTCACTTGCGGGGTAAAAAAAGGAGGCCGAACTTGGGTGAGTGCTTTACACCATATATTCAGTTGGAGTATTTATTTTTTTAGAGTAATTCTGCGCCCTTATTTCCATGTTATTGCAATTGGCTAGCGTCTCTCCTAATACTTGATGCAAACGAGCTATTTGTTCCTGATTGTCTCTATTTGCTCATTCGTTTGTTGCATTGAGTCACCTTGATCTTTGCGTGTACGTTCATACACTTCACTTATATCTATTAGATCATCACATAGGCAATATTTTCTAGCTTGGATTATTACTTAATTTTATAACATCGTGAAATTCAGATTGTGTAGGATAAATACTTCCTAACCAAGCTCCACAAAATATCCTTTGCCGTGCAATTGTGAGTCACTTTTAAATCTGCTTGATCATCACTTGTTATTGTAGCCACCACCAAGTGTAAGATTCTTTTGGCCTCAATTCACTTCGAAAAGGTAAGAACTTTACTTGGGAGAGGAAAAGTGAGATTGAGTGAACTTCATATATCACCCATATATTTGTGGTTTTTGTGTTTTCTTTATGTTACTAACCATGTCAGGTGGAGACGACAATATGGGAGAGGAGTATGATCTGAATTCCCTGATGACTCGTTTTCAATTCCAAGCTTTGAGGGGAACTTTGCGCAATGAGTTCGCCGCCACTACTTCTGCTTGGAGGAGCAACTCAAGGCAGAGATCAACAACTCTACACAAGACATGTGTATTGAGATGAACCAACAAATGGGTGTGCAACATACCAACATTGTGAACGATGTGGTGCGTGTACTTTGACTACAGCAAGAGAAAGGCAGTGTTCATCGTGGGGGTGGCATCCCTCCGAGAGATGAGGGAGCGGGCATTGCTCGAGGTTACTAAGAAGTGCAACACAGACGAGACCGCGTGATGGCAAACACCATTCGTCCACCCCTACCAGGGAGAGGTGAAGGGGGCGGTTTCCATGGTCCGAGGAGGGGCCATGGACATGGAGGCCGTGGTGGAGGAGCACTTCGTTTTCACGATGATGACTTTCTTCACTATGACGATGGCCACCACCGTCGTAACCGTCACAGTGACGAACGCCCCATGAGGACATGTTTGGTAAGCTTAAATTTATCATGCCAACATTTTCAGGTACACATAACCCGGAGGATTATCTTACTTGGGAGCTTAAGGTGGACAAGGTGTTCCGCTTGCACAATGATTTAGAGGAGAAGAAAATTCACATGACGGGACTTGAATTCACTGATTAAGCACTCATATGGTGGGAACAAGTTTAAAATCAAAGGAGAGAGTACGACGAGCCTCCCATCATTACATGGGAAGAGATGAAGTACCACATGAGAGCAAGGTTTGCTCCCAAATATTACAAGCGTGATTTGTTTGACAAATTGCAGCAAATGAAGCAAAGAACACTCACGGTGGAGGAGTACTATAAAGAGATGGCGATGGCGATGATTCGAGCCAATGTATATGAGCAAGAAGAGCAAATAATGGCACGATTCCTTGCTGATGTCATCAAGTGCATCACTGAATTTCAGCCCTACAACAACATGGTAGATTTGGTACATCAAGCAACCAAGGTTGAAAGACAAGTACAAAAAACATGAGGGCAACAAAAACTTCATTCTACATGCCCCGAGCAGCACCTACAAGAGGTAAAACCACATCTCGTTTCAATTTGTTTAAAACTAATCCATCTAATGGAAGTTTTACTCCTAGTGCACGTGCTGCCCCGAGTGCCAAGAATGCCACTCCTTCCTTTCCAAAGAGAGGACCAGCCCCCTCTTCATCATCTTCTGTTGGTTCTACGGCCAAGAGTAGCTCCATCCAATGTTTCAAGTGTCTTGGTCGCGGACATAATCTTGGTCGCGGACATATGCAAAAGGATTGTCCAAATAGCAAGGTAATGTTGATAACTGAGAATGGAGAATATGATTCTGCTAGTGATGAAGATGAAGAGCACCTTGCTAATTTCAAGGTTCATGAGGATGGCCATAAGGAAGAAAGAGAAGAAGAAACACATAGGAATGGGTATTGTGACTCCGAGTCCGGTCCTATCCTTGTGTGCACTCCTTCGGTATTGAGCTTTCAAGTAAAGCCCAACCATGAACAGCGCTGTAATGTTTTCCAAACAAAAGCTCAGGTGAGTAAAGATTGTAAGTATTGCAAAGTTATTATTGATGGAGGTAGTTGTCATAACATAGCTAGCAAAAAACTTTGCACTAAACTTGGATTGAAATACAAGAAACACCTACATCTATATCAAATTCAGTTGTTGAATAATAATGGTTCTATGAATGTTGGGTACACTGTTGATGTTAACTTTTAGATTGGTTATTTTGATACTGTAGAATGTAATGTTGTGTCCATGGAAGTATGTTATTTGTTATTAGGTAGACCATGGCAATATGATTGTTCTGTGATTCATGATGGAAAAACTAATTAATACAAGTTCATGTGGAATAATAAAGAAATATTGCTACGACCATTAACTCCTTCTCAAATTATACATGATAACATGCAAAAGATTGAGGTGAAAGTGAAAAGTGAGAAAGGGAAGGAGCGAAAGAGTGTAAGTCCAAAAAAGATGAGTGAGAGTCGCAAGCTAAAATTGAGTGGGAAAAGAAAAGAGGAGGGAGAGAAAAAGTTAGTTATGATAGCCACTAAATCTAATTTGAAAGAGATGAGAGATGATTCCACTTTGGAGCATGTGGTATTACTGTATAAAGATGTTTTGCTTTCTACTAACGACTTAACATCTCTTCTTAGCGTGGTTTCTCAAGTGTTACAGGCTTATGAAGATGTCTTTCCGGAGGAAGTACCCGGTGGCCTACCACCTGTTTAAGGCATCGAACATCAAATTGACTTAGTACCGGGAGCTCCACTTCCCAACCGTCTGCCGTACCGCACAAACCCGGAGGAGACAAAAGAAATTCAGTGGCAAGTACAAGCACTCATGGAAAAAGGATACGTATGCAAAAGTCTTAGCCCTTGTGCCGTTCCTGATACGGGGTCGCCCGATCTTCTCTACGTAGGATGGATACTCACGGGAGTCTTGATGAATCGTAATGATCCTCCAATGCCAATGCAGGGGATGAACACTCTTTAATCCGCCAGAACACTCTCGTGTTGATTTCGCCGACCACCAAGCGAAGATCAATCGTGCACCCAATTTCCAGCGGAAAGGCTGAATGATCTTGATTGAAGAAGACACTCCTAATTCCCTTAGGAACTTCAGCAGCAATGTTGAACTCGAAAACTTTGGTAGATTGATTTTTCTCAAACGTGGTCTGCCTTAAACAAATGGGATACAAGGGGGTTTTATAGTGCTTCCCCGAACTCACGCAAGGAAAGCCTTGGCTGAATCAATCTCTAATTCGGTCAAGTTTCCTAATCTAATTCCTAAAATTTAGCAAGTCTGTTTTCTTCAATTTTGGGCTAAGCCCCTATCCTATTACAAGACCGAGATTGAGGTGGATTCAGTCGGCTTTTGGGCATGCAGGCCACATATTGTGCACACCATGAGATTTGTGATCACGTGGCCTTCCATTGATTTGATGGCTCCTTGGTTGAGACTTTCTTGGACGCATATATCTTAGTTCCTTGCTTGATACGGGGTCGCCCGATCTTCTCGACGTAGGATGGATACTCACGGGAGTCTTGATGAATCGTAATGATCCTCCAATGCCAGTGCAAGGGATGAACACTCTTTAATCCGCCAAAACACACCCGTGTTGATTTCGCCGACCACCAAGCGAAGATCAATCGTGCACCCAATTCCCAGCGGAAAGGCTGAACGATCTTGATTGAAGAAAATACTCCTTCAGCAGCAATGCTAAACTCGAAAACTTTAGTAGATTGATTTTTCTCAAACGTGGTCTGAGCAAAACAAAGGGGATACAAGGGGGTTTTATAGTGCCTCCCCGAACTCATGCAAGGAAAGTCTTGGCCGAATCAATCCCTTCTTCGGTCAAGGTGTCCTATCCATTTCCTAAAACCAAGCAATCTGTTTCCTTTATTTTCGGGCTAAGCCCCTATCCTATTACAAGACCGAGATTGAGTTGAACTCGGTCACCCTTTGGCACGCAAGCCACATCTGTGCCAAAGCCACATCTTGTGCACGCCTTGAGATATATGATCACGTGGCCTTCCGTTGATTAGCTCCTTGCCCGTATGGACTCTTCTTCGCATGACTCGTGGCCACTTGGTCCTTCTCCACTTGATCTTCTGTTGCTTCAAATCTGAGAACACATAACATATTTGCATTAGGTAGTATACTATCCTCATCTAACATAATAGAAGACTTTCTAAGAAACAAAAACACCTGTTGTTGAAGTAGCTTAGCTCTTGCTCTTGTTATAGGACCTTTTGGAGCCTCATCACTAGCTTTGTCATGCACACTTGGAGTGGATGAAGAATGTGTAATAGAGATGTCCTCATCATTGCTCGCATGGACTCTCATCCTCTTGACTCGTGGCTGGTTGGACCTTCTCCACTTGATCTTCCATTGCTTCGAATCTGAGAAGGCACAGCATATTTGCATTAGGTAGTATGCTATTCTCATCTAACGTAATAGAAGACTCTAAGAAACAAAAGCATCTGTTGTTGAAGTAGTTTAGCTCTTGCTTTTGTCATAGGACATTTTGGAGTCCCATCACTAGCTTTGTCATGCACACTTAGAGTGGACGACGAATGTGTAATAGAGATGTCCTCATCATCCTCCCCCTCTTGAAAAGGAGTCGTCCTCGACTCTATGCCATCTTGTCCAAAGAATGGTGATAAATCAGCAACATTAAAAGTAGTACTCACCCCATAATCGTCTCCCAGAAGCTCTATCTTGTATGCATTATCATTGATCTTGGTAAGTACTTTAAAAGGACCATCACCACGGGGCATCAATTTTGATTTACGCTTCTCCGGAAAGCGTTCTTTGCGAAGATGTACCCATACTAAGTCACCTAGTTCAAATAGCATTTTCTTTTTAGCCTTGTTAGCTTTAGAAGCATAAGCACGTACCTTCTTTTCAATTACCTCTTTAGTCTTTTCATGGAGCTTTTTCACAAAATCAGCACGCTCAGAAGCCTCTATATTGTACGTTCTTGTAATGGAAGTGGCATCAAGTCAAGTGGCGTGATCAGTTTGAAACCATACACCACCTCAAATGGACACAACTGAATTGTAGAATGCTCCGCCCGATTATATGCAAATTCAACATGCGGTAGACAATCTTCCCACTCTTTCAAATTCTTGTTGATCATTGTCCGCAGCAGCATTGAGAGTGTACGGTTCACTACCTCCGTCTGTCCATCTGTTGTGGGTGACAAGTCATTGAAAACAACAACTTTGTCCCAAGCTTGGCCCACAAAGTCTTCCAAAAGTAGCTCATGAACTTGACGTCACGATCTGAAACAATAGTTCTTAGCATGCCATGTAGTCTCACAATTTCCCTGAAAAATAAGTCAGCTACATGTGATGCGTCGTCGCTCTTATGACAAGGAATAAAATGAGCCATTTTAGAAAACCAATCCACAACTACAAACACAAAATCCCTCCCCCTCTCAGTTCTGGGCAATCCTAAAACAAAATCCATACTAATATCTTCCCAAGGAGCGTTAGGAACTGGAAGTGGAGTATACAAACCATTTGGATTGAGCTTTGACTTCGCTTTATGGCACGTGATGCATCGTTGAACAAACCTCTCGACATCTCACCTCATCTTAGGCCAATAGAAATGATCGGCCAACATCATGTACGTCTTCTCTCTTCCAAAGTTATCCATCAATCCTCCTGCATGAGACTCCTGCAATAGTAGCAAACGCACAGAAGAATCTGGAACGCATAGTTTGTTCATGCGAAAGTGAAAACCATCATGAATATGAAACTTATCCCACCCTTTCCCATCTTTGCATTTAGAATATGGTGCTAAAAAGTCATGATCTGAAGCATGTAAATCTTTCAAACTTTCTAGCCCTAGAACCTTTACTTCCAATTGAGTGAAAAGCACATGTTTTCTAGACAATGCGTCAGCTACCATATTTTTCTTGCCTTTCTTGTATTTAACAACGTATGGAAAAGTCTCAATGAATTCGACCCACTTCGCATATCTACGATTTAATTTAGCTTGACCTTTCAAATATTCCAAGGCTTAATAATCAGAATGAATGACAAATTCTTTAGGCCAAAGATAATGTTGCCTAATACGCGCACAAGAGCATATAATTCTTTATCATAAACAGGATAATTCAATTGCGCACCATGAAGTTTCTCACTGAAATATGCAACATGTTTTCTTTCTTGCATCAAAACACCACCAATACCTATTCCACTAGCATCACATTGAATCTCAAAAGTTTTAGTGAAGCAGGTAAAACAAGCAATGGTGTTTCAGTCAAATATTTCTTCAATTCAGCAAAAACTTTGTCTTATTTTTCTCCCTACTCAAAAGTAACTCATTTTTTTGTTAATTCATTTAATGGGGCAACAATGGTGCTAAAATCCTTCACAAAGCGACGATAAAAACTAGCAAGTCCATGAAAGCTACGAATTTGACTAACATTGACAGGAGTAGGCCAATTTCGAATAGCTTCAATTTTAAATTCATCTACTTCAATTCCAATGAGCATACAATTGTTTGTGCAAAAGGTACACTTCTCAAGATTAGCATACAATTGTTCAGTTCTTAGCACTTGTAGCACTTGTCTAATGTGTTCACCATGTTCTTCCAATGAGCGGCTATATATCAAAATGTCATCAAAATAGAGTACCACACATTTTCCAATGAAGTGTCTCAAAATATGGTTCATTAATAGCATTAATGTACTAGGGGCGCTAGATAAACCAAAAGGCATCACTAACCATTCATACAATCCAAATTTTATTTTAAAAGCTGTTTTGCACTCATCTCCATGTTTCATTCGAATTTGATGATATCCGCTACGCAAATCAATCTTAGAAAAGATAGTAGAACCACTCAATTCATCAAGTATATCATCTAACCTAGGAATAGGATGACGATAACGAATGGTAATATTCTTGATAGCTCTACAGTCTACGCACATTCTCCATTTACCATCTTTCTTAGGAACAAGAATGACAGGAACGGCATAAGGACTAAGACTTTCGCGTACATACCCTTTTTCCATGAGCGCTTGCACTTGCCGCTGAATTTCTTTTGTCTCCTCCGGGTTGTGCGATATGGCGGCCGGTTGGGAAGTGGAGCTCCTGGTACCAAGTCAATTTGATGTTCGATGCCTCGAATGGGTGGTAGACCAGCGGGTACCTCTTCCGGAAAAACATCCTCATAATCCTGTAACACTTGAGAAACCACGCTAGAAAGAGAGGTTAAGTTATTAGTAGAAAACAAGATATCTTTATACAGCAATACCAAATGCTCCAAGTGGAATCATCTCTCATCGCTCTCAAATCAGATTTGGTGGCTATCATGACTAGCTTTGTCTCTCCCTCATCCTTTCTTTTTTTCACTCAATTTTAGCTTGTGGCTCTCTCTCACCTTTTGTGGAATCACATTCTTTTGCTCCTTCCCTTTCTCACTCTCTACTTTCACCTCAACTTTTTGCATGTTATCATGTATGATTTGAGAAGGGGTTAATGGCAGTAGCGTTATTTCCTTATTGTTCTACATGAATTTGTACTGATTAGTTCTTCCATCATGAATAATAGAACGATCATATTTCCATGGCCTACCTAATAACAAGTGACATACTTCCATGGACACAACATCACATTCTACAGTATCACGATAAGAACCAATCTGAAAGCTAACATCAACAGTGTACCCAACATTCATGGAACCATTATTATTCAACCACTAAATTTGATATGGATGTGGGTGTTTCTTGTATTTCAATCCAAGTTTAGTGCAAAGTTCTTTGCTAGCTAGGTTATGACAACTATCTCC
This sequence comes from Dendrocalamus latiflorus, assembly GCA_017311315.1. Taxonomy (NCBI): domain Eukaryota; kingdom Viridiplantae; phylum Streptophyta; class Magnoliopsida; order Poales; family Poaceae; genus Dendrocalamus; species Dendrocalamus latiflorus. The sequence goes on from CM029623.1 coordinate 18,913,409, forward strand.
ATCAATAATAACTTTGCAATACTTACCATCTTTACTTACCTGAGCTCTTGTTTGAAAAAGGTTGCAGCGCTGTTCATGGTTGAATTTTGTTTGAACGCTCAACACCGAAGGGTGCACATAAGGATAGGACCAGACTCGAGGTCACAATACCCATCCCTATGTATTTCTTCTTCTCTTTCTTCCTCATGGCCATCCTCAACGCCTCAAAATCAGCAAGGTGCTCTCCATCTTCCTCACTAGCAAAGTCATATTCTCCATTGTCAGTTATAAACATTACCTTGCTATTGGGCAATCCTTTTGCATATTGATAGGACTAGGGGTCCCGATCTTTCGATGAGAGTGGTAGATTCGATTGGGAAAGGAGATGACGTTGACGACCCGACTACAACCATCCAAGGACGTTGCGCCTTAGCGATCGATACACCAACCCCAGAGATTGTTCGTGACCTTGTCGGCGCACGATCAACCTAACCACGAGGGTTCTTGTTCCTGCAAGCAATCGAAGAACAAGCAAGAACAAGATGAACAGCAACTCAATTGCAAATAACGATGTAAGATTCAATCGAAAACAGAAAACGGTGGGGTTCCGAAGACAAGTATTCGGGCGGTCTAGCCGACACGCGCGAGTACAAGGCAAAGCAGCAAAAGCTAACTTAGTCTAAACAAAACCCAAACCCTAGAAGAGGGTGCGGCTGCCTATTTAAGGGTGACGGAAGGTGGAGGGTCGGCCAAAACACAAGGAAGCCGAATAGGACTCGAATTACAAGGCCCAAGGCCCACTTTGACTCGGACTGGAAAAGTAACATGAATTATTTTGCAGTTTCTGGTCGACTCAGATGGAATTTGGAGGTGAGGCCGGATCCATCTGAAAGTAGACTTCAAGAGCTTTCCAACGAGTACTCACGGGCCCCGAGAAACCTTCTGGATCAAAAGTTACGGCCATTTGAAGTAGGCATTGTCAACAAGGCCGAATCCGAGTCAAACTCGTGAACAGGACTTGGTTTGCACTTGACGGTTCCACTTCTATACTTGAGCTCATGTGGTTCTTCCCCATGGTTCCTAAGGACAATTAAATCATCACAAGAATTAAGTAGTATTCCATTCTTTGAAACATTTGTATTCAAACTTAGGAACGCATTCACCTGATGGTTAAGTTGACGTGCTCGCGCTCTAGTCATTGGTCCTTGTATCATAGTTTCAGTTTGATGTAGAGTCGGCATGGTTGTATGCATGGAAAGGATGTCCTCATCATCCTCCCCTTCTTGCATTTGAGTCGTCCGCGACTCAAGCTCATCTTCTTCTCCCAAGTATGGCTTGAAATCTGCAATGTTAAAAGGTGGGACTAACCCCAAAATCTGCAGGCAACTCAAGTTTATATGCATTGTCCTTAATCTTTTCCAACACTTTGAAAGGACCATCAGCTCTAGGCATCAACTTAGATCTTCTCAATTCAGGAAATCTTTCTTTTCTCAAATGCAACCAAACTAAATCACCCGGTTGAAAGGTTAAATGCCTCCTTCCTTTACTACCAGCAAGTTTATATTTAGCATTCATGCGTTCAATATTTTCTTTGGTTGTCTCATGCATTTTCAACATCAAGTCAGCACGCTGTTTAGCATCAAAATTTAACTTCTCAGAAGAAGGAAGTGGTAGCAAATCAATAGGAGCACGAGGCACAAGCCATAGACAATCTCAAAAGGGCACAACTTTGTAGTAGAATGCAGCGAACGATTATAAGCAAATTCAATATGAGGCAAGCATTCTTCCCACATTTTAATGTTCTTTTTCAAAACAGCCCTAAGCATGGTAGATAAAGTTCTATTCACAACTTCAGTTTGCCCATCAGTTTGGGGATGACACGTAGTCGAAAATAACAGCTTAGTTCTCAATTTAGCCCATAAAGTTCTCCAAAAATGGCTAAGGAATTTAGTGTCACGATCGGAAACTATTGTATTTGGCACACCATGCAAACGAACAACTTCACGAAAGAACAAATCAGCAATATTGGTAGCATCATCACTTTTATGACATGGTATGAAGTGTGCCATCTTAGAAAATCTATCAACAACAACAAATATGCTATCCCTCCCCTTCTTTGTCCTAGGCAGTCCTAAAACAAAGTCCATAGAAATATCCTCCCAAGGCACACTAGGAACAGGTAGAGTCATATACAAACCGTGAGGATTAAGTCGTGACTTAGCCTTTTGACACGTAGTGCAGCGAGCAACAAAACGTTCCACATCACGTCTCATCTTTGGCCAAAAGAAATGACTAGCAAGTATGTCTTCCGTCTTCTTCGCTCCAAAATGCCCCATCAGCCCACCTTCATGCGCTTCCTGTAACAACAACAAACGAACGGAGCTAGCTGGAATGCATAGTTTGTTAGCTCTAAACACAAATCGATCCTTTAGAACAAATTTATTCCATGTTTTTCCCTCTTTGCAATTCAGCAACACGTGTTTAAAATCATCATCATGAACATAATCCTCCTTAATTGTTTCCAATCCAAAAATTTTGAAGTCAAGTTGTGAGAGCATGGTATATCTCCTAGACAATGCATCAGCAATAACATTCTCCTTTCCCTTTTTGTGTTTTATGACATAAGGAAAAGACTCTATGAATTCAACCCACTTTGCATGCCTACGGTTCAATTTTGCTTGACTTCTAATATGCTTTAATGACTCATGATCAGAATGAATGACAAATTCTTTGGGCCATAAATAATGTTGCCATGTCTCTAAAGTTCGAACTAGAGCATATAATTCCTTATCATAAGTAGAATAGTTCAAACTAGGCCCACTCAATTTTTCACTAAAGTATGCCACAGGTTTACCTTCTTGCAACAGCACACCACCCAATCCAATTCCATTAGCATCACATTCTAGCTCAAAAGTCTTACTAAAATCTGGAATTGAAGTAATGGTGCATGTGTTAACTTATCTTTCAATGTGTTGAAGGTGTCTTCCTCTGCATTCCCCCAAGTAAACGGCACCCCTTTTTAGTGAGTTCATTCAATGGTGCAGCGATGGTGCTGAAATCCTTCACAAAACGATGATAGAATCCAGCAAGTCCTAGAGAACTTCGCACCTATGTGACCGTTTTAGGAGTCGGCCAACTCTGTATTGCCTCAACCTTGGCTTGATCAACTTCAATGCCCTGTGGATTAACAACATAGCCAAGAAAAGAGACTCGATCCGTGCAAAATGTGCACTTCTCAACGTTACCAAATAAACGTGCATTACGTAAAGCATCAAAAACAGCACGTAAATGGCAAAGGTGTTCCTCTAGTGATCTGCTATATATCAATATATCATCAAAATAGACAACTACAAATTTTCCAATGAAAGCACACAAAACCTCGTTCATTAATCTCATGAATGTGCTAATTGCATTAGTTAAACCAAATGGCATCACTAACCACTCATACAAACCGAACTTAGTTTTAAATGCTGTTTTCCATTCATCTCCCAATTTCATGCGAATTTGGTGGTACCCACTACGCAAATCAACTTTAGAGAAAACAATAGAGCCACTTAATTCATCAAGCATATCATCTAACCTAGGAATAGGGTGACGATATCTAATGGTAATGTTATTGATCGCTCTACAGTCCACACACATACGCCATGATCCATCTTTCTTAGGCACTAAAATGACCGGAACAGCACAAGGGCTAAGAGACTCACGCACATAACCTTTATCAAGCAATTCTTGAACTTGACGCTGAATCTCCTTAGTTTCTTCCGGATTGGTCCTGTATGACGCACGATTGGGCAAAGATGCCCCGGGAATCAAATCAATCTGGTGCTCGATCCCTCGCACTGGTGGTAGCCCTGGTGGCACGTCCTTTGGAAAGACATCCATGTACTCCTGCAAAAGATTAGTGACAGCAGAAGGCACAGAAGAAGGTACCTCCTCGAATGAAAATAAAGCATGTTTGCAAAGTAAGGCATAGCAAATAGATGTACTAGCATCCAGCTCATTCACATCAGACTTAGTAGCAAGAAAACATGCACCTTTCAATTTAATCTCATTTTTCATCTCATGAACAAATTTAGAGTTTTTCTTTTTATGTTGCTCAAGTTCGCTTGCAACAATCTGATTTTCACTCCTATTATGCTCCTGATGTTTCTCTCTACTAGCTCTAGCAATCTCATCTTTGAAAATAGCTTCAGGAGACATAGGATGTAACACAATTTTCTTGTCATGATGCACAAAAGAATATTGGTTTGTCTTACCATGATGCAGTGAATCTTTATCATATTGCCACGGTCTACCTAACAGCATAGAGCATGCTTGCATAGGTACTACATCGCATTCTACAACATCGTGATAAGAACCAATAGCAAAATTTACTCTCACCATTCGTGTTACCTTCACCTTGCCGCTGTTATTGAACCATTGAATGTAGTAAGGTTGTGGGTGAGGTTTGGTGTTCAACGCAAGCTTCTCCACCATATCGGAGCTCACCAAGTTGTTGCAGCTTCCTCCATCAATTATCACTCGGCATAAGCGTTCCTTCACGACGCACTTTGTTTGGAAAAGGATGTGCCGCTGATTTTGCTCCGCCCTCTCCATTTGTGCACTCAACACACGCTGCACAATGAGGCTCTCATAGCGCTCTACCTCTTCAGCACCAATGTGCTCTTCTTCTTGCTCCTTCCCACTACCTGCATGGTCAGCTGCAAGCATAGCATATGTATCCTCATCCAAATCACTAGCAGAAGAATACTCACCATCATCTCCCACAATCAGAACACGCTTGGTTGGGCACTCACTCCTCACATGGTCATACCCCTTGCATTGATGACATTGGATATCCCTTGTTCGTCCCGTAGATGCAACGGACGAAGAGCTCTTTGCATGTGCTTGGGCTGTCCCCTTTGTTGCTTCGGATGCCCGAGATGCCGAATTTGATGATGAAAACCGTGGCTTGCTGTTGCAGGAAGAAGGTGCAGGGGGTTGGCTTGATGGTGCGGCAGATGCACGTGGAGACCAAATGTTTCCACGACCTGCAGAAACGTTAGTCCTAGTGCTCGCGCGTCGTCCCTGTACTTCTCTTTCAGCTTTACAAGCAAGATGAAATAAACGAGTGATAGAATTATATTCCTTGTAAGCTAAGATGTCCTGAATTTCCCGATTCAAATCACCCATAAACCTAGCCATAGCGGCTTCCTCAGTTTCCTCTAAGTCACAACGCAGCATGCCTGTTTGCAATTCTTGAAAATATTCCTCTACGCTTTTACTACCTTGCCTCAATTGTTGCAACTTATGTAACAAATCACGTGCATAATATGATGGAACAAATCTAGCTCGCATGATTCTTTTTAATGCATCCCAAGTTTGTGGTATGGTGAAAGGATTTTTCTTACAATATTCACTCCACCAAACAGACGCGAAGTCAGTAAACTCGCTAGTAGCAGCCCTAACCCTTTTGTTTTCAGGGAATGCATAACAAGCAAATTTCTGATCAACAGTCAATTCCCAAGTGATATAAGCATCTGGGTTATATTTTCCATCAAAAGGTGGCATAGTGAACTTAATCTTACCAAGCGATTCATCATTGTCACGTACCTCATTCCGGCGTGGTTGACGATGACGGTGAGCGTCCTCATCATCATCAATCTCAGTTGGTGCAGCGGGAGATGCACGGCCCCTCCCATTAAGACGTCTCAAAATCTCAGCAAGTGAAGCGTTGACGGTGCCAACGGAAGCCTCCAATGTTGCAAGCGTAGTGTTGGTGTCGATCTGCGCGGCCTCTAATTGGCCAAGGCGTTCGTTGGTGACCCGTATATCCTCATCAAGTCCTTCAATGTGCATCTTCATTTGGCGCTCAAAGTGTTGTATGATGCCCCTAGTCCGAGGGGAATGTGGCGCTGCCCGCAGGTCCTCTGGTTCTCCTGACATTGTTAGAAGAACACAAGAAACAAACCAAGAAGAGAATAATAAAACAGCAGGTTATGCCCTCACAACTACTGGGATGTGGTTAAATCAAGTCGCACACTCTCAACCTGTTCTGTCAAGCTCTTACAAGTTCTTACCACAGCGAGCAGGAGGTGATGGCAACCAACAAGTCAAGACAATATCTCCTGGAAATTGGGTGTATCGCTGCCTCGGTCGCTAGTCCCTGTGATGTGGTAGCCAAATCTGTGGAGCTATAGGTGGGCTGAGAGTGAACAAAGCATAACTAGAACCACATTAGTCAAAGCAAGTTGAATAATCGCTCAACGACGGCACCGTGCTGGCCCTAGGCTAGACCGTACTAGAGACGCGAGCCTAGAACACAAACGAGTACACCACGCAGAAAGACAACTAGATGACACTGCACACGGAGTTCCGGAGCTCGAAAAAGGATGCCGTCTGCACGGGGAACCTTAGAATCACTTGTAGAAGGGCTCTGCCAATTTTGAGGGAATTCTGAGAAACTTGATTTTTCCTCGGTTTGCGGGCCCGTTTTGAGGGCCTAAACGACGTTTTTTGGGGTCGAAGCTGCCGCGTATGTGCCTGGTGGCTTTCGCTCTATCTTCTGATTTCCTTTCCAACGGATCAAGAATCGCCTCAATCGGAGGTCGTATGCAAAAGTTAGCTGTTTCTCTCTCCTCTGTCTTTTTTCTTCTTCTTTTTTTTTTCTTTTTTTTTATGCCGCGGCTCTTTCTAAATGCGGCTGCCTGTTCCTTCTTTTCTCTCTCTTTTTTTTCTTTCTTTTTTTTACACACACGACGCGGTTGAATCCGACTTTGTGTCCTACTCCGAGACCAACTAGGGCAAAGCCTCCCTAGAAACCGAGTTCGGATCTAACTGCAACGGTGATACCAAGACGTGAACAGAACTCGAAACTCTAAAGGAACTAGACACTAAGACCAGCAAGGACACGATGATGTAACCGAAGACTCAACAAACAAAGACTATGCAGCAATAGATAAAGGCTCAAATTGTTTCGGATTTGGGGAATAGATCTACTATTTTTTTTGGTTTTCTGGACTGTAGGTAAAAAAATGCCAAGACTAGATAAGATCTCTCACCGATCAACCTTGAGCTCTGATACCAACTGATAGGACTAGGGGTCCCGATCTTTCGATGAGAGTGGTAGATTCGATTGGGGAAGGAGATGACGTTGACGACCCGACTACAACCATCCAAGGACGTTGCGCCTTAGCGATCGATACACCAACCCCAGAGATTGTTCGTGACCTTGTCGGCGCACGATCAACCTAACCACGAGGGTTCTTGTTCCTGCAAGCAATCGAAGAACAAGCAAGAACAAGATGAACAGCAACTCAATTGCAAATAACGATGTAAGATTCAATCGAAAACAGAAAACGGTGGGGTTCCGAAGACAAGTATTCGGGCGGTCTAGCCGACACGCGCGAGTACAAGGCAAAGCAGCAAAAGCTAACTTAGTCTAAACAAAACCCAAACCCTAGAAGAGGGTGCGGCTGCCTATTTAAGGGTGACGGAAGGTGGAGGGTCGGCCAAAACACAAGGAAGCCGAATAGGACTCGAATTACAAGGCCCAAGGCCCACTTTGACTCGGACTGGAAAAGTAACATGAATTATTTTGCAGTTTCTGGTCGACTCAGATGGAATTTAGAGGTGAGGCCGGATCCATCTGAAAGTAGACTTCAAGAGCTTTCCAACGAGTACTCACGGGCCCCGAGAAACCTTCTGGATCAAAAGTTACGGCCATTTGAAGTAGGCACTGTCAACAAGGCCGAATCCGAGTCAAACTCGTGAACAGGACTTGGTTTGCACTTGACGGTTCCACTTCTATACTTGAGCTCATGTGGTTCTTCCCCACGGTTCCTAAGGACAATTAAATCATCACAAGAATTAAGTAGTATTCCATTCTTTGAAACATTTGTATTCAAACTTAGGAACGCATTCACCTGATGGTTAAGTTGACGTGCTCGCGCTCTAGTCATTGGTCCTTGTATCATAGTTTCAGTTTGATGTGGAGTCGGCATGGTTGTATGCATGGAAAGGATGTCCTCATCACATATGTTCGCGACCAAGACACTTAAAGCATTGGATGGAGCTACTCTTGGCCGTAGAACCAACAGAAGATGCTGAAGATGTGGCTGGTCCTCTCTTTGGAAAGAAAGGAGTGGCGTTCTTGGCACTCGGGGCAGCACGTGCACTAGGAGCAAAACTTCCACTAGATGGATTAGTTTTAAACGAATTGAAACGAGATGTTGTTTTACCTCCTGTTGGTGCTGCTCTGGGCATGTAGGATGAAGTTCTTGTTGCCCTCATGTCTTGTTGAACTTGTCTTTCAGCCTTGGTTGCTTGATGTACCAACTCCACCATGTTGTTGTAAGGCTGAAATTCCGTGATGCGCTTGATGGAAGGGTGTAAACCAGCAAGGAATCGCGCCATCGTTTGCTCTTCTTGCTCATATACATCAGCTCGAATCATCGCCATTTGCATCTCTTTGTAGTACTCCACCGTGAGGGTTCCGTGCTTCATTTGCTGCAATTTGTCAAACAAATCATGCTTGTAATGTTTGGGAACAAACCTTGCTCTCATGTGGTACTTCATCTCTTCCCATGTAGTGATCAGAGGGTCGTCGTTCCCCCTCCTTTGATTTGTACTTGTTCCCACCATATGAGTGCATAATCAGTGAATTCAAGTCCTGCCATGTGAATTTTCTTCTCCTCTGAATAATTATGCAGGCGGAACACATTGTCCACCTTGAGCTCCCAAGTAAGGTATTCCTCCGGGTCATGTGTATCTGAAAATATTGGCATGGTAAATTTAAGCTTACCAAACTTATCCTCATTTGGACGTTCATCGCCGCGACGATTACGGCGGTGGTAGCCGTCGTCGTAGTAAAGAAAGTCATCGTCGTCAAAACGAGATGCTCCTCCGCCACGGCCTCCATGTCCGTAGCCCCTCCCCGGACCATGGAAGCCACCCCCTTCACCTCTACCTAGTAGGGGGTGGACGCATGGCGTTTGCCACCACACGGTCCCGTCTGTGTTGCGCTTCTTGGTCACCTCGAGCAATGCCCGCTTCCTCATCTCGTGGAGGGATGCCACCCCCACGATGAACACAGCCTTCCTCTTGTTGCGGTTGAAGTGCGCGCACCACGTCGTTCGCAATGTTGGTACATAATACATTCATTTGTTAGTTTATCTCAATGTGCATGTCTTGTGTGGAGTTGTTGATCTCTGCCTTGAGTTGCTCCTTCAAAGCAAAAGTAGTAGCAGCGAACTCATTGCGCAAAGTTCCCCTCAAAGTTGGAATTGAAAACGTGTCACTAGGGAATTCAGACCATGCTCCTCTCCCATGTTGTCATCTCCACCTGACATGGTTAGTAATACAAAGAAAACACAAAAACCACAAATATATGGGTAATATGTGGAGTTCACTCAATCTCACTTTTCCTCTCCCAAGTAAAATTCTTACCTTTCCGAAGTGAATTGAGGCCAAAAGAAACTTACACTTGGTGGTGGCTACAATAACAAGTGATGATCAAGCGGATTTAAAAGTGACTCACAATTGCACGGCAAAGGATATTTTGTGGAGCTTGGTTAGGAAGTATTTACCCTACACGATCTGAATTTCACGATGTTGTAAAATTAACTAATAATCCAAGCTACAAAATATTGCCTATGTGCTGATCCAATAGATATAAGTGAAGTGTATGAACGCACACGCAAAGATCAATGTGACTCAATACAACAAAGGAATGAGCTAGATAGAAACAATCAGGAAAATTAGCTCGTTTGCATCAAGTACTGGAAGAGACGCTAGCCAATTGCAATAACAAGAAAAGAGGGCACAGGATTGCTCAAAAATTTTAGTTTCTCAAACTGAAAATATGAACTAGAACTACTCACCCAATCAGCCTTCTCTCTCTTTTTTCCCTTTTTTCCTTGTTTTTTGCTCACCTCTTTTTTTTGCTACCTTGCCAATCACCCAAATATGTTCAACTCACTGTTCTGAGTCTATTGAGGTATATAGGTCACAAACTTCTCATCTAACGTAATAGAAAACTCTCTAAGAAACAAAAGCACCTATTGATGAAATAGTTTAGCTCTTGCTCTTGTCATAGGACCTTTCGGAACCTCATCACTAGCTTTGTCATGCACACTTGGAGTGGACGATGAATGTGTAATAGAGATGTCCACATCAGTTCCTGTCATTCTTGTTCCTAAGAAAGATGGTACATGGAGAATATGCGTAGACTGTAGAGCTATCAACAATATCACCATTCGTTATCGTCATCCTATCCCTAGGTTAGATGATATGCTTGATGAATTAAGTGGCTCCACTATCTTTTGTTAGATTGATTTGCGTAGCGGCTGTCATCAAATTAGAATGAAACATGGTGATGAGTGGAAGACAACTTTTATAATAAAATTGGATTGTATGAATGGTTAGTGATGCCTTTTGGTTTATCTAATGCTCTTAGTACATTCCTGCGATTAATGAACCATGTTTTGAGACACTTCATCGAAAAATTTGTGGTACTCTATTTCGATGATATTTTGATATATAGCCGCTCATTGGAAGAACATGTTGAACACATTAGACAAGTGCTAGAAGTGTTAAGAACTGAAAAATTGTATGCTCATATTGAGAAGTGTACTTTTGCACGAAGTGGTGTTCTTAGACTGTTTTGTTTCAGCTAATGGAATTAAAGTAGATAAATCTAAGATTGAAGCTATTCGAAATTGGCCTACACCTATCAATGTTAGTCAAGTTCGTAGCTTCCATGGACTTGCTAGCTTTTACCGACGTTTTGTGAAAGATTTCAGCACCATTGCTGCCCCATTAAATTAATTAATTAAAAAGTGTGTTGCTTTTGAATAGGAGATTCTCAAGAAAAGGCCTTAAAGAAATGTTTGACTGAAGCATCATTGCTTGTTTTGCCTGATTTCACTAAAACTTTTGAGATTGAATGTGATGCTAGTAGAATAGGTATTGGTGGTGTTTTGATGTAAGAAAGAAAACCTGTTGCATATTTTAGTGAGAAACTTGGCGGTGCACAATTGAATTATCCTGTTTATGACAAAGATATATGCTCTTGTGCGAGTGTTAGAGACTTGACAACTTTTTCTTGGCCTAAAGAATTTGTTATTCATTCTGTTTATGAAGCTTTGAAATATTTGAAAGGTTAAACTAAACTGAATCGTAGACATGCTAAGTGGGTTAAATTCATTGAAACTTTTTTATACATTGTTAAATACAAGAAAAGCAATGAGAATGTGGTAGAGGATGCATTGTCTAGAAAGAATGTGCTTTTAACTCAGTTGGAAGTAAAGGTACTTGGTTTAGAAAGTTTAAAAGATTTATATGCTTCCGACCATGAATTTTCAATACCATATTCTAAATGCAAAGATGGGAAAGGCTGGGATGAATATCATATTCATGACGGGTTTCTCTTTTGTGCTAACAAACTATGTGTTCCAGAATCGTCCGTGTGTTTGTTATTGTTGCAGGAATCTCATGTAGGGGGATTAATGGGACATTTTGGAAGAGAAAAAACATACATGATATTGGCCGATCACTTTTATTGGCCCAGGATGAGACGTGACGTCGAAAGGTTTGTTCAACGATGTATCACATGCCATAAAGCTAAATCAAAACTTAATCCACATGGTTTATATACTCCACTTCCAGTTCATAATGCACATTGGGAAGATATTAACATGGATTTTGTTTTAGGATTGCCTAGGACTAAGAGGGGGAGGGATTCTGTGTTTGTAGTTGTGGATAGGTTCTCTAAAATGGTTTATTTTATCCCTTGTTATAAGAGCGACGACGCGTCGCATATAGCTGACTTGTTTTTCAGGGAAATTGTGAGACTACATGGCATGCTAAGAACTATTGTTTCAGATCATGACGTCAAATTTCTGAGCTACTTTTGGAAGATTTTGTGGGCCAACTTGGGACAAAGTTACTCTTTTCGACAACATGTCACCCACAAACCGATGGACAAACGGAGGTGGTGAACCATACACTCTCAATGCTGTTAAGGACAATGATAAAAAAGAACTTGAAAGAGTGGGAGGATTGTCTACCGCATGTTCAATTTGCATATAATAGGGCGGTGCATTCTACTACTCAACTGTGCCCATTTGAGGTGGTGTATGGCTTCAAACTGATCACGCCACCTGATTTGATACCACTTCCATTACAAGAACGAGCAAGTATGGAGGATTCTAAAGTGTTGATTTTGTGAAAAAGCTACATAAAAAGACTACACAGGTAATTGAGAAGAAGGTGCGTGCTTATGCTTTTAAAGCTAACAAGTCTAGGAAGAAATTGCTATTTGAACTAGGTGACTTAGTGTGGGCACACCTTTGCAAAGAATGCTTTCCGGAAAAGCGAAAATCAAAGTTGATGCTCCGTGGTGATGGTCCTTTTAAAGTACTTGCCAAGATCAATGATAACGCATACAAGACAGAGCTTCCGGGAGACAATTATGGGGTGAGCATTACTTTTAATGTTGCTAATTTATCACTATTCTTTGGACAAGATGGCACAGAGTCGAGGACGACTCATTTTCAAGAGGGGGAGGATGATGAGGACATCTCTATTACACATTCATCGTCCACTCTAAGTGTGCATGGTAAAGCTATTGATGAGGCTCCAAAAAGTCCTATAACAAGAGTAAGAGCTAAGTTACTTCAACAACAGGTGCTTTTTATTTCTTAGAGAGTCTACTGTTACATTATATGAGAATGGCATACTACCTAATGCAAATATGTTGTGCATTCTCAGATTTGAAACAACAAAAGAGCAAGTGGAGAAGTCACGAGTCATGCGAAGGAGAGTACATGCGGGCAAGGAGCTATATATATGCGTCCAGGAAATTCTGAACCAAGCTGCCATCAAATCAATGGAAGGCCACGTGATCACAAATCTCATGGTGTGCACAAGATGTGGCCTGCATGCCCAAAGGTTGACCGAATCCATCTCAATCTTGGTCTTGTAATAAGATAGGGGCTTAGCCGGAAATTAAAGTAAATAGACTTGCTAATTTTAGGAATTAGATTAGGAAACCTTGACCAAATAAGAGATTGATTCGGCCAAAGCTTTCCTTGCGTGAGTTCAGGGAAGCACTATAAAACCCCCTTGTATCCCTTTTGTTTGGAACAGACCACATTTGAGAAAAATCAATCTACTAAAGTTTGTTCAAGTTTAGCATTACTGCCGAAATTCCATAGGGAATTAGGAGTGTTCTCTTCAATCAAGATCGTTCAGCCTTTCCGCTGAGAATTGGGTGCACGATAGATCTTCGCTTGGTGGTCGACGAAATCAACACGAGCGTGTTTTGGCGGATTAAAGAGTGTTCGTCCCTTGCACTTGCATTGGAGGATCGTTACGATTCATCAAGACTCCCGTGGGTATCCATCCTACATCGAGAAGATCGGGTGACCCCTGTATCACATGTAGTTACACACATAATGGGTCTTTGCCCTAGTGGGTTGACTAAGCCTAGGTGGGGGCACTACCCCAATAGTAGCCCCTCATGGTTAAGGGCTTCATAACCGTTGGGTCGAAATCATGTTGTTCTGTCTCCCCTATTTAAATGGAGATGAGAGGTGAGGTAGTGGAATAACTATCCATGTGGCACTAAACTATTTCTATTATGGCACATGGGCCTCATGGGTTTTATGGGCCTGGTTTAGGGAAAATGTCCACATAATTAGGCTCTTAAAAAATGGGCCTATAAACAACAATCTCCCTTTTACTTTATGACAACGTCATGACTCACGTTCTTGTTATTGCACAAGTCGTCTCAATACAAACATTCAATTGAGAAAATCCAGTGGGACAAAACTCAACTAAGGGGAAAAAAAGTATAACATCTATTCATCCCATTAATGAATATGAAGATTATATATCTCCCTCTTAAGACACCAACTCTTTGTGTCTTCTCATGTCAATGCCATGAACATGTTTTGCAAACGTTGAAGGTGGCAAGGCCTTTGTAAATAAACCCATAGATTTTTTACTTGTTTGATTTTGTTATTTCTATATTCCCCTTCTCCTGTTGTTCATGGAGATAGAAATATTTAGGGCGTATATGCTTTGTCACATGAGTTTTGACATAGCTATTTTTCTTTTGTGCAACATAAGCAATATTATCCTGGTAGAGGATTGTGGGAGGCTTGGCCACCTCTACGCCATAAGACTCTTGGATACGATGAATCAATCTTCTAAGCCATATACACTCTTGAGTTGTCTCGTAAATTGCAATTATTTATGAATGATTAGTCAACGTAGCAACAAGCGACTGTTTTACAGATCTCCAAGAGATAGTTGTACTTCCGCTTAGAAACACATATCCAATCTGTGATATGTAATTACGGGGATCAGATACATAGCTAGTATCTAAGTAACCTTTCAACTTTATATCTTAACCCTTAGGATAATAGAGGGTGGGTTCTTTTCGGCTGCGGGTAATAGCTTATGGCTACGGCTGATGGCTTTTGGCCCTAGCACGAGCACTTATGTAAATGAACTGAATACTGATAAACGGTTTTATAAAGGCTATGCTGATAAGTCGCTTCAGAACAGTGATGGATAAGTCATCCCGTTTATTTGTTTGGGCATAATTTGGGGATTTCATCTACTAGAAGTTGTATTGGAATTCGTAAGCTTTCTATACATTTTTTATTCATGCCAATCAGATGAGGAGATTGTGAGATATGCATTTTATAGTCCTGCTGTCCAGTAAATTTATCATGTTTCAGCAACATGTGTTAACCTTTAGATTAAAAGTAGTAAATTAACTAATCCAGAAATTTGGTCAAAATGAAATTTGTAGGTAATTTCTTAAGGTTTTCAGAAAGTCCAAGAGCACAATTTTTAGATAAGTAGAATATGAGTTATGAATTTGGGAGGTTGTTGTTCAATACCTGGTTGCTGTTGAACGTAGTCATGGAAAAATATTAATTTGACTAATTTAGTGCCAGAATTAAATTTTAGCAATAACTAAAAAGTGGTAGATATTTTACTGTAGTTTCTGAAAATGACATTGTTTAATATCTTTACTCATATAGATTAAAAGATATATAATTAATAAATGTACTGTCCAAAAGATGACAACTTTGTCTTTTGGGTTAAAAACAGGTGTTTAGATGATTTAGTATGAAGATTTGTCTAATTAAGAAAATATCGGGAATTTTGTATATATTCTAGAAATGATATGGTTTTCTATTTTATGAGGTGAGAGCTGAGCGTTATGATATTTTTAGTACAGAGACAGCAAGATGGACTGGCTAATAAAGGGAAAATGGTGAAATTGGGAAGCGTGTAGGAGTGTTATTGATAAAGAGTTGTTTTGTATTGCTATGGCTGGTATTGAGATTGAATATTTAAGGTAGGAGGAGTAGCTTCGGATGTGTTGTCACCTTCAAATCATGTTGGTCATCACAATTAAGGAAAAGACAAGTATATGGTAGAATGGTATTCGAGTATTTGGAATGGTTATTTCTTTAAATGAATACTTGCCATACATATTCATATGATTATGCTTGTTTATTATTATTCATATGAGTACTTGTTTATTATTACTCATATTATTCATATGAGTATTTGGAATGTGTTGTGTGGGTTGATACCAAAGGGAAGGATAACCCAAGGTATATTCAGTCGCTTCTATTAGTTGCAAGGATTCGGAGGTTGGTGTATCACTAGGACCACCTTGGATCCTAGAGTGGGGTACACACGTTTGGTACGACCTGGTATCGAGGGAGTGCTTGAAAGATCTGGAGTGTGGGTTTCCATTAAAGCCGTTGACCAACGAGTAGGATCAGCTACCTTTAGCGGAGTTCGCTTATAATAACAGCTACCATTCCAGAAATTAAAGCTGCACCATTCGAAGTGTTGTATGGGCGTAGATGCTGGTCACCCTTTTGCTGGGAAGCGGTGGGTGAAAAGGCAGCCTTGGGCCCGGATTTGGTCCAGAAGACAGTTGAACGAGTGGCCCTGGTATGCAAATGTGAGAAGAAGGGATCTGGAATTTGAGGTGGGGGAATTAGGTGCTCTTGAGAGTATCTCCCACCAAGGGTGTGGTGAGGTTCGGTACCAAAGGGGAAGCTTAGCCCGAGGTACGTCGGGCCTTTCACGATCATGGCTCAGATTGGGAAGTTGGCATACCGCTCGGATCTTCCAGCATCTATGCGCGAGGTGCAAGCTTGGAGGAATAAAAATTTTTTTAAAGTATGTCAAGGTGCTTTGGTCGCAGCAGACAGAGAGAGGCCACATGGAAATTGGAGTCTCGCATGCGTGAGCAATATCCAGAATTATTCACAGCAGGTGCGTGTTTTATAATTAAGTTTAGTTGTGATTAATCCTTGGCGTAAGCATGGAAAGAATTCGGGGTCTAATTCTGTTTAAGGGGGTGGAATGTAATATCTCAAAAGCCTTTCGGGAAATAATTGTTTAATTGGAGAGGGGGGACCTTAAACAAAAGAATAAAATAATGTTTTGGGGGGTTTTCTGAATTTTCCGGGCAACCTGGGCCTAGGCCAAGGCCCAGGGGGAAACCAGCCAAAGAGGGGGGAGAGGCACCCACCCCCCCTCCAACCCTAGCCGCCCCTCCCTGCCCCCATTGCGCCGCCCCTCCCTGCCCCTTGTGCGCCCCCTCCAGCAGTTCCTCCCCCTCTCCCTCCCCCCATTGAAGCTCTTCTACCGATGGGAAAAATCTTCCTTTGGCTGCCGATCGAACGGAGAAGGGAGATCAAGCGCAGCGAGGCGATTGGATCCGGAGGAAGTGAAGAGGAAGGGGAAAAGGGGAAAAGGAGAAGAGGAGGAGTTCATAGGGCGTTCATCATAATCTACAGTGGTTCGTCAAGGGTAATCCCCGTTGTTCCCCAATTAGATGCATTTTTTACTAGTTGTTTCAATGTCGGTATTCTGGACTGCTAGGACAGATTTTGTTGGACGGCTGTTTCGGGATAGTTTCGTGGGAAATCAGATCTGGACATCTCCTAGAGAGTTGTAGAGGACGTCTCTATCTTTCCATGAAGTGCTAGAACGCGTCGATCGAACCTTTGTACTAGAAGTTATGATTTTTCTTGTAAGACTGTTCTGCAGATCGGGAGATTTTCTGTCAGGTTTCGGTAGATTGGTTTGGGAGATTAGAAAACAGGAGAATCAGAGGATATCCATATTAGGAAAGTTGTAGATAATTTCCGTAGCTTTCCATAAAGGTCAAGAAATCATGAATCGAACACTTGTGCTGAAAGTTATGATAGTTTTAGTGCACTGTCCAGAGGACCCGATAGGAAACTGCTGTTTTTTTAGAAAACTGGATGGTGCAGGTAGAATATGGCCGAATCAGGGAGGCTCACCAACTAGGTTTAGTTAGATAATTTAATTGTATTTCCAGAAAGTCTGAGAACGCCCTATTTAGACTTCTGTACCAATAGATATGAATTTTTGAAGTTGACTGTCCGTAGAGGGGGGACAGGATGGCCGAAAGGATTTGGGGTTTTGAATCAAGCTAAACATGTTGGGTTAGTTTGGGGGTGTTTTTATTTAATCTAAAGACTCGCTACTGTTTTCTTAGCAATCATTATAATTATTATTCAGGAGGAGGACGGATCCCAGGGGCCGCACCTTCTGCTCATCCCCCGTTTTCTCGTGGTTAAGGCAAGTATAATGATGGTTTAAACTTTATAGTGTGGATTGTTGATGATTGTTGGTTTGTAGATGTTTGATCTATATTATGAGTATGTGTGATCTTGATTATGTTAATGATATGTTGATATTGTTTATGGTCGATTGCAATTGAAAGTGTTCAGGAGAATTTCTGATGCATAGATGTTGTGAATGCAAGTTTTATTTGTTGAGATATTCACGTTTGTGCATCATGCTAATTTATTGAAGTCTTGGTCACAAGATGACCAAGCGCCGAGGTCCCCGTCATGTTGATGACATGACGGGCTAAAGGTCCCCATACTTGTGGAGTATGGGCAATTGGTCCCTGTACCAGATGGTACAGGCATGGGTGTGCATTGACGGATGCACACTCCACATTACCGGTAAAATGCGAAAGAGAAGAGATAAAGAGATTTTTGATCATATTGCATAGCATGGTTTATTTATATGATTGATGGATGAACTTGTGAAATGATGTTCACTTTTATTCTTGTTACCGCTTATTATATTTGCTGAGTCGTTGAACTCACTCTTGTTGTTGTTGTTGTGGTTGCTGTTTGTTTTAGGTATCTACATGAGATCGGCATGCTTGGGGATAAAGAAGGATTAGTTTTGTTGCACTTGCACGGTCTATTCACCATGGAAGAAAGAAAGAACATTAAACACTATTTGCTGAATAATTCAAATGGTATTTGATTAATGTCTATCAGGTTCAAAATGTAATAAAAGATTCGAACTCTTTTACATTGATTCCGTTCTTTATCTAAGTAGTATTGTTATGAGTGCGATGATGAACATAATCCAGTTTTGCTTATAAATGACTATATTGCTTACTGTATTCATATCATTTGATTATGCCTGTTGAAACCTCTGATTTACTCAATAAACAAAGGAGGTTCTACCGAAATTTTGTAAGATGAATATTAGTTTTTCCTTATTATGTTATTAGTTTGGTAGCATTCTAGGTCATTGATTGGCTGGGGTGTTATATCTTGATATCTAGATGCCATTAATACATGCTTATTAGTTTTAAATTGGCAGCGATAGATGTTGTATATGACATCTTGTGCTTTTATTAAGCCGGGAAGTCATAGTTCTAGATCTGAATTTTCAATATGGAAAGCAATCTGAGTAGGAAAGCAGCTACTATTAGTACATATTTGTCTATAAAAGATTTAACCTATTTTCACAGAATTTGTGGCAAACTCTTTATCTAATTTGATTGACACTTTATTCAGATCAAACATCTCTCCACTATTTCTCAATATAGTAGAATCTGAATTGCACTAGTACCAGCAGGTGCACTCTCCTCTGCACTAGGCATATCGTCTCTCGAATGATCTTCATCCAATGGATGAATCTAATTAATATTTGGTTTATATAATTTCTCCCACTGTTTAGTTCATGTCTTTTACAAACGTCTCTTAGTATGAGATCTTTAGAACCAAAAGGTCTCCCCCTCTTCTTGCGTAATAAGGTGGAGTCAGGCATAGAACCCAAAACCCATTATGGTTCTACCCTTTTAGGTGCATTTACCATAGGTATTTGTTACTCCCTTTTGATTCGTGAATGAATCTAGCAGTTTATTTGTATGATTTTTGCAAATCTACCCTCCTCTAAACCTCTTGTTTAGATTCTTTAGTGTGTGGATTCACATTATGAAGACTACTATTATGCCATGACAGTTCTTGGCTTTTCAAAATAGGGTCATTTCCTCCCCCTGCCATTACAGCCGATACAATCGATGCCGGTTTGACTGCCCACATAGGGTTTGATCAGACCACCAGGTCCAGTCAGACTGCCACATAGGCCAGTCGTACCACACGATGAAGAACCAAAAAATGGCTCTATGGAAAAAAGGTATCGACACACAACCCAGTCATATCGTATGGCCGGTCAGACTGCTCACATAAAGCTAGGCATACTGTACTATCGGTCAGATCGCTCATACAGAGTCGATCATACCACACGGTCGGTCAAATCATTCAACCGAGCCAGTCATGTCGCCGGCTGGTTTGATCGCTCACATAGAGTCGATCGTACCGTCGGGAGAGGGCCGGTTAGACCGCTCACATAGAGTCGGACATATCACTGGCCGATCTGACCGCTCACATAGAGCCAGTCGTACCACCTACTGATCCAACTGCTCACATAGAGCCAGTTGTACACCTGCTGATTTGACCGCTCACATAGAACCGATTGTGTCGCGGACACAAGGCCGATCAGACCGCTCACATAGAGCCGGTCAGACTATCCTAACATTTCCAGCAGAGACAGACTGCATGTACTTCAACATATTTGCAAAAAACATTCACAAATCATAGTACCATGCATCCAAAAGTCAAAACATGTTTTCAACAAGTTGCAAAACACATTCACACACTCTAGAATCATGACACAAGGTTTTGCTACATAGCATCAAACTTTTTGCAAAATACATTCGCAAACTTAAGTCACGTGCTATAAGGATTATGCATGAGCTTGGACTATTTGTAAAATACATTCACAAACCTAAGCATCATGCCATAAGTAGAAGTGCATGGACTTCAACCATTTGGAAAATACATTTATAAACTCTAGTCACATGCTACAATGATTGGATGTATGAGCCTCAACTATATGCAAAATATATTTGCAAGTACTAGTGTTATGCCAAAGAGAGCTAGAGCAAGTAAGATTGAGTTATCAATATTTGATGAGACTCAAGTTACTAGACAAGAGCTCTTTTAATAGTACGGTAACCTATACTAGCAATCTGGTCTCCCAACCAAATACCAAGACCGGTAAAAGACGAGAAACACATACTTAGCCTATGCTATTTATACATTTTCCTTGTGCATCATCTTAAAGCTTGATGACGAACATCTCCACTTTAAGTTCTGATCCTTGTCTTGATGTGCATTAACACATGATGCAGACCACCACTTGCCCTCCGTCAATATATGATGGTCTTGTCGGACCCAGATTTTAACATCCGGCATTCTCTATGATTCCACCGCACTATTCCCTAGATCAATAGATAGTGCTCGCAGATTACAGTTCTGAACATCAAAGTATATATCATGCGTAAGCGTAAATATAATAGTAGACTTACACATGAGCCGATTAGGATGAAATCAATGAAACGCAGCAGCAGAAACGAAGCACACAGGTGGGACCCTCAGGACATGCCCACAGGCAGCCAACTGGAGGTTCGCGACCTAGCCCTTGACATCATCTTCCTTGCCATCATGACCAAGAGTATTGCTGAAGTGTAGTGATCTGATTCCTGATTCTGGATTTGTTGAGAGAACGAGTGTGAACACAAACCACCATGCTCCGCGAGCCAATACACAGGATGCAAGTAGATAATATGCATGGCTTAGCAAGGAAAGGCTTGGGTTATTTTATTTGCCATAAATTGCTTTTGAAATATAATACATAGAAATTTCCTGAGACCTAGCAGTTTGAACTAAAAACATAATGTGTGAAAGAATGCAATAATAATAGCGATCCAAATTTCATCCACCGTTACATGGTCTCTGCACCATATGCTAATCTTTCAACGTTATAACCTCTTACCATATCACTGGGGCGACACCCAGGGCAACACAAATCAAAACCTTTCTCTGCCCTCCATTTTTCCAATTCCATCCACAAAGTTTTTGAAATAGAGCTATATCTAGTTAAGTTCCCATGTCTGCCCTTGATCGTGGGCACGGCTATTCGAATAGTTTTAGACTCTGCAGGGTTTGTACACTTTACCCACAAGAGATAAATCTGCTCATTGCCTCACATGATTCCTTAGCCATGCGGTTGAGTAGACTATCACAAAGCATTTACAATGCATAGTCCTACTGTGGTTACGCCCGCTAAGGTCTATCTTCTGTAGGATGCGTACATCCCTCAAGAAGGGTCCCTCGTGAGCCATCACGGGCAAAGGCGGGGATGAGACCATCCATCCCTTTGCTCGTGGTCATACCTTCATGTAGCCACCTTAGAGCCACACAAATTAGTTAACCTTGCCTACATTTTGCCAGCTTGTGGTTGTACTGTTGTACACTGGGAGATCATCACAAGATTCGGTCCTTAGGGTTACCTGGGCGGTTCTACCTCTAACCACTTTGTGCTTCTACTGCACCCCTCGCACACCCTCGAACCATCTGCCCAGATATTTAAGCAAGTAGGGTTTTTGGGAACGTAAAATAATCATACCAACATATACCAGTCATTACCACCATGACTTCCTAAACCAGTTTCTCATAGTTGAAAGTGATGTTTTTGGGGCATTCTCGGTACCCCCGAGTATCCAAGCATTACTAAGCATGGCGTATAACTGTAGACTTATTTTCAAAAGTTCTAACATTATAATTTTTGCTAAGGTGACAAGGCTCAGATATTCAAGGGTTTCAAATGAGAGTAATAGTAACAAGTTCATTAATGGCCATATAACTAGCATCTTGGAATCAAACATAAATTTGTGCATAAAATAACAGCATGCAATTTGCTAATTTAAACAAAAGTAATTTGCAGAAAATATAGGTTTAACATGATCAAAGTATTGACTCGCCTTGCGCAGTTTACCACAATCTTGACCTCACACAATGCTTTCCCTTGAGCTTATGTTCTTTATCTTCTCTTCGCTCCGATCACACTTGATCCCTTAATTCTTCAGAACTCCAGTTTTCTAATTACATGCTAAATTAGTGGATACAAATAAAGGCAAATAACTCAAAAGATTCAAATAACTCCAATTGAATTCAGTTAATTTTTATTATGATAAGATGGGTGGTCTGAGGTTGGATTGATTGGGCACGGCGTGTTGTCGAAGTCAAGGTGGTTAGAGCGAAGTGGGAAATGACAGAGAGATTCCCTAGATGTTAAGGAAGATTCATGATAAAGGAATATTCATTAGAATATCCCGCTTTGGATTTGAGGGTGGCTAGGCATAGCCGATTTTAGAATGCCACTGATCAATCTTTTATTTAATAACTTCTTTTATTATTTTCATATTTATTAAGGGAGTTCTATGAGTCAAACTGGACATATGGGCAGGTGTATGATTTTAGTTGGGTGTTCAGTATTATACCGATCGAATGTTGACATATATAGGTTTATGGTAGGGGTTCCATAGACGATGTATACGACTTTTAGCTTATTGATTTAATTCATATTGCTAGCAATTTGATACGTAGCATTTTATGTAACCCTAATTACTCGTGTTATTGATTAAATGTTTACTTTAGAATATTTATATATTAGTTAGGTCATTTTAATGCCCGATGACCGAGGGCTATTATATTTTGGTACCTGTATATTAATATGACTTTTTAATCTAGAGGCACTTTGGAACTTACTGATATTGATATTTTATTCTTCTACTAAGCTTCTGACACAATTTAATCTTAATTTATTTATGACTGCTTGAGCCAGCTACACATGATTATATTTTGTTATCATTACTAATTTAAAGCTACCATTTAAGATTTTATGATCGGCAATAGGTAATGATAGTGTCTACATTTTTAGTAGGGTCTATGATGAATACAAGAATTATACTAATATATGTACTAGTGGGCTACATTCATGTCATCCGCACCTTGCTAACTATTCATTTATATACATATTTGCTTAGAAAAGCCTCTAATCTAGATGGACATTCTATTTCAAGTACTTCTAATATTTTGTTTAATTTATGCTCCTTGA
Organism: Dendrocalamus latiflorus; assembly: GCA_017311315.1. Classification (NCBI taxonomy): domain Eukaryota; kingdom Viridiplantae; phylum Streptophyta; class Magnoliopsida; order Poales; family Poaceae; genus Dendrocalamus; species Dendrocalamus latiflorus. The sequence continues at coordinate 18,936,719 of CM029623.1, forward strand.
TGATTGTTTACCTCTACAAGTGTACCTTTTTACCATCCTCATAAATTTTAGTTTTGTATTTTAATTTGCATTACATGTGCATGTTGGCTAACCACCTTGATCTAAGCTTAATTGTTAGTTTTATTTCAATTAAGGTTCTTGCGATACTTGGATATCTATACCAAGAACCATCTTCTATTAATGCTCTTTTATCTATGTTTAAAAATAAATAACAAAGACACATTAATTACTCATACATGATAATTAATCTAATATTAAGTCATAAACAATGTTATTTATGCCCTATTTAAATTTATTAGCTGCCTTGGATAAATTTCTAACTTTCCTTAATTACTTTCTAATTGGAATGGCTAAAAGGCAAATAAACCAAAAAGGGTGGCCGATGGGGGATTCGAACTCGGGACTGCCTGTGTAGCGAGTGATTGGGCTAACCAACTGAGCGGCCGCTCGTTTGTGACAACGGGGGGGATAACTTACATGATGCGGCGCGAGGACTCAGCTCCAGAACAGAGCTTCCCTTCGATCAAAACAGGGGAGGCGACGGCTTCGGGGCAGATGATGGCGTCGCCGGCGAGGGGGCAGCTGGAGCGAGGCGGCGACCCATGAAACGGATTCCCGGGAGCACGAGGGACCAGAGGATGGCGCTACACGGGCCGATCAGCTTTGAGATGGGCCGGCGGCGTGAGCCTGCGGCGGCGCGGTCATGCGCACGGCGCCAGCGACGTACAGGCGACGAGGGCGTTGGCTGGCAGTCGGCGGAGCTTCGGGGAGGTGCGGGGATGCTCTCCCAGGGCGGAATCGGGCCGAGGGGCGCTGGAGACGAAATGGCTACGGGGGAGGCGCCATTGGCCGGCGTTGGGGAAGATGGCCGTCCCAGCGAGCTTAGTGCATGGATTTCCAATTAGGTGGAATGGGAGGAAAAAGACCTTCAGGAGCCCACAATGGCGGGGTCAATTGGGCGCAAGTTTGTCGGAGCGGCCGGGGTGGCGGTAGCACGCGGTGGCCAGTGCTTCGGGCTGGCGCGGTGAACTTGAGGCGAGCATGGGGACGAGGAGGGAGGCGCAGGGAAGAAAGGGGGCGGCCGGGACCGACTTATAGCTCGGAGGGGCGCCGTTGTAGAGCCACTGTGGCCGACGACAGAACCACAGTGCCCGGTGTGGCGACGGGATGGCGAGGCGATGTGCGCACAGAACGACGGCGACGCGGAGTGATGAGGACATCCTTTCCATGCAGACAACCATGCCGACTCCACATCAAACTGAAACTATGATACAAGGACCAGTGACTAGAGCACGAGCACGTCAATTTAACCATCAGGTGAATGTGTTCCTAAGTTTGCATACAAATATTTCAAAGAATGGAATACTACTTAATTCTTGTGATGATTTAATTGTCCTTAGGAACCATGGGGAAGAACCACATGAGCTCAAGTATAGAAGTGGAACCGTCAAGCGCAAACCAAGTCCTGTTCACGAGTTTGACTCGGATTCGGCCTTGTTGACAGCGTCTACTTCAAATGGCCATAATTTTTGATCCAGAAGGTTTCTCGGGGCCCATGAGTACTCGTTGGAAAGCTCTTGAAGTCTAATTTCAGATGGATATGGTCTCACCTCCAAATTCTATCCGAGTCGGTCAAAAACTGCAAAACAAGTCACGTCATTTTTCCAGTCCGAGTCAAAGTGGGCCTTGGGCCTTGTAATTCGAGTCCTATTCGGCTTCCTTGTGTATTGGCCGACCCTCCACCTTCCGTGTCCCTTAAATAGGCAGCTGCACCCTCTTCTAGGTTTAGGGTTTTGATAGACTAAGTTAGCTTTTGCTACTTTGCCTTGTACTTGCGCGTGTCGGCTAGACCGCCCGGATACTTGTCTTCGGAACCCCACCGTTCTTCTGTTTTCGATTAAATCCTATATCGTTTATTTGCAATTGAGTTGTTGTTCATCTTGTTCTTGCCTGTTCTTCGATTGCTTGCAGGAACAAGTACCCTCGTGGTTAGGTTGATCGTGCGCCGACAAGGTCATGAACAATCTCTGGAGTTGGTGTATCGATCGCTAAGGCGCAACGTCCTTGGATGGTTGTAGTCGAGTCATCAGCGTCATCTCCTTCCCCAATCGAATCTATCACTTTCATCGAAAGATCGGGACCGCTAGTGCTATCAGTTGGTATCAAAGCTCAAGGTTGATCGGTGAGAGATCTTATCTAGTCTTTGCATCTTTTTTTTACCTACAAGGAATATAATTCTATCACTCGTTTATTTCATCTTGCTTGTAAAGCTGAAAGAGAAGTACAGGGACGACGCGCGAGCACTAGGACTAATGTTTCTGCAGGTCGTGGTAACATTTGGTCTCAACGTGCATCTGCTGCACCATCAAGTCAACCGACTGCACCTTCTTCCTCCCACGGCAAGCCACGGTTTTCATCATCAAACTCAGCATCTCGGGCATCCGAAGCAACAAAGGGGACAGCCCAAGCACATGCAAAGAGCTCTTCATCCGTTGCATCTACGGGACGAACGAGGGATATCCAATGTCATCAATGCAAGGGGTATGGCCACGTGCGGAGTGAATGCCCAAGCAAGCGTGTTTTGATTGTGAGAGATGATGGTGAGTATTATTCTGCTAGTGATTTGGATGAGGATACATATGCTATGCTTGCAGCTGACCATGCAGGTAGTGGGAAGGAGCAAGAAGAAGAGCACATTGGTGCTGACGATGCAGAGCGCTATGAGAGCCTCATTGTGCAGCGTGTGTTGAGTGCACAAATGGAGAGGACGGAGCAAAATCAGCGGCACATCCTTTTCCAAACAAAGTGTGTCGTGAAGGAACGCTCATGCCGTGTGATCATTGATGGAGGGAGCTGCAACAACTTGGCGAGCTCCGATATGGTGGAGAAGCTTACGTTGAACACCAAACCTCACCCACAACCTTACTACATTCAATGGTTCAATAACAGAGGCTAGGTGAAGGTAACACAAATTGGTGCGGATACGCACATGTTTAGCACTTTTCAGTCAAATACATTATTTCACTGGAAAGAACTATTGAGCCGCATTAAATATTGTCAGGACCAATAACAAGAGCACGAGCCAAGAAACTACAATCTCAGGTGAACCTGCTCCTTAATGAATATGTCATTAATTTTAATGAGGATTTCATACTACCTAAAAACAATATTTTACTTGTGCTCAGGTTTGAAGAGTCAGCGATGGATGGAGATCAAGGATATGAGCTACAGAATTCAGCCCATGAACAGGCCATGAACAGTACCGTGAACAGGCCGTGAACAGTACAAGGCCCATGAACAGTAACCATACGTCCCATGAACAGTAACCGTGCTACAGTGCGTGTGAATAGTACCACATGGGATGTTTAGTGTTGAATAGCCTTGGGCTGAGACTATATATTGAGGGGTAGACCCCCATTGTAAAGGGAACCACTTTTGATATTAAAAATACTCTTGTTCTTTCTGTTGGCCAAACAACATTGAAGGAATTGGGAGTTAGTTAAAAATCAAGATCGTTCAACCTTTCCGCTGGGAATTGGGAGCGCGATAGAACTTCATCTGGTGGTCGTGAAGTTCAACACGTGTGATTGGGCGAATTATAGAGTGCTAACTCTTGCATTGGCAACGGGGGATCACTACGATTCATCAATTCCACGTGAGTATCTTGATCCTACGTCGAGAAGATCCGGCGACCCCGTATCATCTTGGTATCAGAGCGCGGTTTACTCGGTAGGATTATTTACCCTTACTTTTATATTGATTTATTTTTGTCCTATAGTCCATTAAACTGAAAATTGCAACAAAAAATTAACCAAACCCTAGTTTTTGCATCTGTTAATTTTGTGAGTTTTGTTAGGTTTTGATCCATTAGAATTTTTGTTTAGGTGCTGATCGTTCGAGTTTATTTGCGTAGCCTAATCTTTGTGTCCAATCCAAAAATCCGAAAAAAAATCTTGATCAATTCTTTTCATCAATTGAGACTAGTTGTTGAATATTGCATCTAGGGCTGCTCTTGAGTACTTTACACCTTGCTGAATATTTGTGACCTGTGCAAAACCAAAAGAACAATTCAACCTAGTTTGGCCTTTGAAAGAAAAAAAGGAAGTTGAGCAAAAAAACAGTGGAGGAAAGAAAGAAAGAAAGAAAGAAAAAGCATTGGCCGAATTTGGGTGAGTTCTTAATCCATAAATTCAGATTGTATAATTTAATCTCTTGAGCAATCTCGTGCCCTTACATTCATATCATTGCAATTGGCTAGCGTCTCTCCTAGTACTTGGTGCAAAACGAGCTATCTAATCTTCAATTTCAGATTGCCGCTAGTTAGCTCATTCCTTTGTTTGCATCGAGTCACATTAATCTTTGCGTGTGTGTTCATATACTTCACTTAAATCTTTTGGATCAGCACTTAGGCAAAGTATTCTAGCTTGGATTATTACTTAACTTTACAACATCAAGAATTTCAGATTGCTAGGATATACACTCCCATGCCAAGCTCCACCATATAACCGTTGTTGTGCAAGTAGTGAACACTCTTGAATTCGCTTAATCATCACGTTGCTGTTGTCACTTCTACCAGGTGTAAGTTTTTATTGGCCTTAATTCACTTCGGAAGGGTAAGAACTTTACTTGGGAGAGAAAATAGTGAGATTGAGTGATTTCCACATATATATATGTTGCATAACTAACCATGACAGGATATTCAACAATTCGTTCCTCTTGGTGTGAACAAAATAGGAATGAATCTAAAGTATTTCGTACCTCATGGTGCGGTTCCAATCCCAACAATTTGTTTCTTCTGTTCTATGGAAGTGAAGATCCAGAGGAGTATCTTGAGTGGGAATGGCGGTTGGAGAAAGAGTTTAGATTTCAGAAGGTTCCCAAAGACCAAGAAGTGATGCAAGCCACTATGCAGTTTAGAGACTATGCTTATAGTTGGTGGCAACAATTATCTGGAAAACGATTCATTAGATCTTGGTCAGATTTGAAGGTGATCATGAGAACTGAATTTGTGCCAACCTATTATGAGCAAGGATTGCTTCACCATGTGGATAGCATCACACAAGGGAGTAACACTGTTCAAGATTACTATAATGAGCTAAAGCGTGCATTGCGACGTGCCGGTGTCACTAGTGCAATAAAAGAACAGGTATACTTCAAAGGAGGCTTGAATTATAAGATCCCTGCTGCACTTTAATGTAAATATTTTAGTAGCACGCATGATCTTGTGAATTGTGCTATTGAGGAGGAGAAGAGACTTATGGATATGCGTACACCACAGTTTCATCCAAGTCCATACTTCAATTCTTATGCCTCAACAAGTGTGACACATGAGAAGATGACCGAGCATGGGACTTTCCCTTCGGTCAAGAAGACATGTACTGCTGGCCCATTGCTACAAACAACACTTGAGATGCATCAAAACCCATGTGAGAATGAGAGCCACATATCCAAATTGAGTGAGAGTGTTAAAAAGAGTGAGCTGTGTGATTCCACCATATGTGAGTTTGAGAGCATCCAAATTGAGAGTGTGAGAGATACACCAAAAGAAAAGATGGAAGTAGAAGATAGTCAAAGTGAGGTTGATTTTGAAACTAACATATTAATATCTACTTCTAGTGTTGTTTCTCACATTGTGCAGGTTGAAATTAAAGAAGAGGAATTAAACATTCAACAACCGGCATCATTGGAAGTCAAAGATGAGGAGATAACCACGATTGAAGATGAAGTACTTGCTGTTCCGTTGTTACATCATGACAACTTGATACCTGCATCACCTGCATCAACTGAAGAGAATAATAAAGGTAACCATATTGGTGCTAAATTTATTCGTGAAAAGTTGAGTAATTGTGAGAAATCATGTGTTCAATTGAAAATTCCATGTTCTGAAATTTCTTTGGTCAATTTACATAATGTGGAATTAATTACTCATAAGGAAGTTCTTACTCGAATATCTCCTAGTGATTCTTTGTACTATATCATGTTTGATGATCCTAGAGAGCTATCTAGTGTGATTGAGAATGTTGCTGAAATTTTGTGTTTAAAATCACTAGTTAGTTCCTGTGCCTACACATACAAGTTCAATTTGATCGGAGATTATGGTGTAGATGACAAGTTTGCATACAAATATTTCAAAGAATGGAATACTACTTAATTCTTGTAATGATTTAATTGTCCTTAGGAACCATGGGGAAGAACCGCATGAGCTCAAGTATAGAAGTGGAACCGTCAAGCGCAAACCAAGTCCTGTTCACGAGTTTGACTCGGATTCGGCCTTGTTGACAGCGTCTACTTCAAACGGCCATAATTTTTGATCCAGAAGGTTTCTCGGGGCCCATGAGTACTCGTTGGAAAGCTCTTGAAGTCTACTTTCAGATGGATCCAGTCTCACCTCCAAATTCTATCCGAGTCGGTCATAAACTGCAAAACAAGGCACGTCACTTTTCCAGTCCGAGTTAAAGTGGGCCTTGGGCCTTGTAATTCGAGTCCTATTCGGCTTCCTTGTGTATTGGCCGACCCTCCACCTTCTGTGTCCCTTAAATAGGTAGCCGCACCCTCTTCTAGGTTTAGGGTTTTGATAGACTAAGTTAGCTTTTGCTATTTTGCCTTGTACTCGCGCGTGTCGGCTAGATCGCCCGGATACTTGTCTTCGGAACCCCACCGTTCTTCTGTTTTCGATTGAATCCTATATCGTTTATTTGCAATTGAGTTGCTGTTCATCTTGTTCTTGCCTGTTCTTCGATTGCTTGCAGGAACAAGTACCCTCGTGGTTAGGTTGATCGTGCGCCGACAAGGTCACGAACAATCTCTGGAGTTGGTGTATCGATCGCTAAGGCGCAACGTCCTTGGATGGTTGTAGTCGGGTCGTCAACGTCATCTCCTTCCCCAATCGAATCTACCACTTTCATCGAAAGATCGGGACCGCTAGTGCTATCACGGAGGCGACGGGGTGAAGGAGGTAGTTGGCGCAGGGTATGGCGGGGATGGCGTTGTGGCTGACGCGTAGCGCAGGGCATGGAGCCGTCATGGTGACGCGACGGGGACAGACGCAGCTGACGCGATCAGAGAACACAGGGAAAACAAGAAGCAATGAAAAGAGGAAGAGGAGCGTGGTGCCAGTGAAGGAAAGAAGGAAGAGAGGAAAGGAAGGAGGCGGCCGAGCCTAGGTGCAGGGAAGAAGGGAAAAAGGGAGGCGGGGGCGCTGGGCCCAGTGGGCAGAGGAAAAATCGGGGGAGAGGGAGGAAAAAGAAAAAGAAGAGGGCCCCACATGGAATAGAAAGGAAAAAGGGAAGAAAAGCAAAAAAGAAAGGCTCTAGAAAAATTTTAAATTTTGGATTTCTAGTTTAAATTGTAACTTGCACTAGGAATTACTGATTTTTTTTCTTGGAGTTCTACATGCTATTCAAAGTTTAAGTTTTTTTATTTAAACCTTGTATTTAATTTTATATTTTCAATTCATGTCTTGGTTCAATTACAAAATCTAATAGTCTTTTATTTTCAAATCTATCAAATTTTGCTATGAATTGTTTATACAAATTTTTGAATGCTCGGCCTTTGTTTGTATGCTAATTAAAGTAAAGGAAGGAACTTCTGGTTTAAACATCTAGAAATATATTCTAATATTCCTTTCGATTGCATTTTATTGACTTGAATTTGAATTCAAGATTTTTGGTATTTTAATTCTTAGAGTTTTAAACTCCCAAAATTATTTCTTATCTTTTATCGTCATAATTCTTATTTGTATTTGAGATTTATTTCCAGTTATTATTTTGCTCCACACAAAACTCAGGAAAACCCTAATAAGATTTTGAACCAAAAATTCAAATGCCAGTAAGATGCAATTAAAAGTTTTAAATTGCTCAAAATTTCAAACATCCAAAATTTAGGATGTTACAGGTCTTCACTTGACTTGATGATTAACTCATGATCATATTCTCTTCGGAATCTTGACTTAATGTTCATCAACTCAGGATGGCCATCTCTCCTTCCTGCACCTTGACTTAATGATTATCAACTCATGATACCTTCCCAAGTTATCCTTATCATGGGATCTAACCTATTTCACCAACTCATGGTGTCTTCCCAAGTTAGGAAAACTTATGGTAGCTGAATAATTATCTATATGAGAATAAACTATTCCTATTATGGCAGATAAGCCTCATGGGCCTGGTTTAGATAAATGTCTACATTACCGGGCCCTTCAAAAATGGGCCGATATACAATAAGAAATATAATGATGCAATGCAACTTATTTCTAAAGCTCTCCCAATTAGAAAGGTGAAATGGATCCTCTGCCATACACTTGCACCAAGCAAGACAATTTTAGGGCCAAGTGGATCAAAGTTTGATGCTTGTGTTTGTATAGAAAAGGAAGCACCTAACGTTGCGCGATAGGGCGGACCACATATATATAGTCCCTTTTCCATTTTCAGTCCACATGTCATGCTGCTCCAGGATCAAAACTGATGAGGACATCTCTACAACATATTCATCTTCCACTTCAAGTGTACATGATAAAGCTAGTAATGAGGCTCCAACAAGTCCTATGGCAAGAGCAAGAGCTAAGCTGCTCTAACAACATGTGCTTTTGTTTCTTAGAGAATTCCCTATTACTTTTGATGATAATGGTATACTACATAATGCAAATATATTGTGTGTTCTCAGATTTGAAGCAATGGAAGAATAAGAAAGGAAGGACCAACCGGCCAGTCCCAAGGAGAAAGAGAGCCATGCGACCACAAGGAAGGAGGCCTATGCGGTCACATATCAAAAGGAAGGGAAGCTTCACACTACCCAAGACTAGAAGAAGAGGCCTATATGCCACTCGGCCAAGGAAATAAACCAAACTTATCAATTGAGGAGTTTGCAGGCCTGTGTGCCAACGATGGGCTGAGATTGCTTAATTCAGCATGTAACTAGTTAGTGTTTAATTCCGAATTGCTTTAGGATCTAAATCAGTTTCAATGACCGAATAGAATAGGAGTTAGGCTCAAGCCTATTATGTGTTCGTTTGGGGGGACATCCTTTATAAGGCAGCTGCCACCCCATGGAAAAGATAGACCACTTTGATAACAGATTGATTCATTAAATTGCTCTTGTTCTTTCTGTTGGCCGAACCAACTTGAGGGAAGATTGGGAGTTCATCGAAATTATGATCATATAACCTTTCCACTGGGAATTGAGAGTGCGATAGAACTTCATCTGGTGGTCGTGAAGTTCAACATATGTGATTGGGCGAATTGTAGAGTGCTAACTCTTGCATTAGCATCGAGAGATCACTACAATTCTTCAAATCCACATGAGTACCTTCATCATACGTCGAGAAGATCGGACGACCCCGTATCAAAAACAAGGGGAGAAAAACAACAATAAATGCATCTATGCATATGAGAAAAATTGTCAAACAACTCAACAAATCACAGAAAAAACTAGAAAAGAACTCACACAAATTTGGGAGCAACTCCAATATACAATTACGCGAACTCAAAAACTGAAAAAACAAAATCAGGTAGCAACTTTCATATACATAATCATAGGCAACTCAGAAAAGTAAAAAATAATATTAGGAAGCAATTCCATAAAAGCATAGTAGTAACTCCATAAGAAGTCATGTACTAACTCTAATTGAAATCATGTAGCAACTCACCTCTAGAAAAAGGTTGGTAATTCTAGTTGAAATTGAGTAGCAACCTACCTTTTACAAAAAAAATAGGGTAAGAACTTTAGTTAAAATTATGTAGCAACTCAAAACTTTAAAAAAAATCATGTAGCAACTCGAAGATTTAGAAAACAAATCATGTAGCAACTCAGAACTTTAAGAGAAAAGGTAGCAAATATAGATTAAATCGGGTAGCAATTTGAAGCTTTAGGAAAAATGAGGTACCAACTCTATGTGAAATTGAGGAGTGGCTTGAAGTTTCCGAAAAAATCAGGTAGCAACTTCAATTGAAATCAAGGAGCAACGCAAAGCTTTTGAGAAAAATCTGGTAGACAGCTACAGTTGAAATCGAGGAGCAATTAGAAGCTTTAGAGGAAATATGAGGGGGTAACTCAAATCTTTATGGAAAAATCTTGTAGCTTCTCGATTGAAGTCCGAAGCCTAGCCCACCTTAGAATGTTCCGTCATGGCCGCTCGAAACTTATTTGGCCCTGCTCAGACCTCGACAATGGCTGAAATCCTAAAGCCTTGCCCTGTTGGAATGCTCCGTCATAGCTGCTAAGGATGATATGTGAAAAAGTGACAAAGTGATAAATATGAAAGAGGGATAGGCATAAGTAGGAATTAATACACATAGTAGGACCCGATAAACTTTTCCTTATACCGTGAGCATTTGAGGTGGGTTGCCTGCTCTAGTATCCTGATTCATATTCACATGTACCCAATCGTAGCTGACGGCTTCACAAGCGGTAGCGCGATGAGGCAAGCGCGCTACCACACGCTGATCGTGCAAAAATAGCACACCCGCAAGTGCACGGGTTGCCACTGAAATAGCGGCGAGTGTCGTGTTCTCCACAGGGACTAGACTAAGGCTACCGATGCTCAGCTAAAGCTAGGTCAAACAAAACGGGGGAGAAAACTAAACCTAAAACAGCTACTAAGGAAATAACCAAACGAACGAACCAACTAAACAAAGACGGGACGAACAATCGCACGAAAGGACATCGTACGATCGAACGAACAACACGACGAGACTAAACGAACGAAAACAACTACCGACCGACAACCTAAATAACTACCGACCGTGAGAAAGAAGGGAGGGAGTCTAGAAGCACGGAGGGAGTCGAGAGAGAAAGAGAGGGAAGACGGTCGACGGCTAACTAGATGACGATGGCACACGACAACACAACAAACACAGAACTACGAACGCACGACCTAACTATCGACAGACCGCGGAAAGAAGAAAAGGAGACTAGAAGCAAGGGGGAGTCGAGACAGCACGAGGAGAGGAAACGGTTGCCGACTTAGCTAAATCGCGCTAGACAAACATACACATGGCTGAACACTACTACTACTAATGGCATTTAACAAACAGTGAGTTCACAGATGATCACACAAACTAGGAACATAACACAAGTACTATTAAATTTGAAAAACACAAACTAACATATTAAAAAAGATAACAGATTCTCATCTACAATTCCACATCCACATATATCACAGTAACAGAACAGGGCACAATATCATCTAAGTGAATACATGCACAATCACAGTTCTCAGATTATATTCCACAATTCATCAACGTAGTGCATAATCCACAGTGCAATAACAAGTCACAGTAAGAACAATTCGCAACCACAGAAAAATTAGTGCATCATGAAGCTTTAATTAACAGAGCATTAGTACCAATTCAGTGAATCAATACTTGAGACTAGCAAATAGAAAATGGGAGAGGAAATAGAGATAGCCGAGGAGTAGAGAAGAGGTAGCAGAGCAGAAGAGGTCGTCGGTGAAGTGGAGCCGAGGCAGAAGTGGTCGGTGAGGGAGTTAGCCGTAGAGGAAGTAGAGGGTTGCCATGCCTTTGCCGTCGGTGTCGGTGGAGATCGGCGGCCCGAAGTTTGGTGGAGAAGCGGTGGCTGAGAAGAGGAGGTAGATCGGCGGGAGGAGAGGCGAGGCACCCGTGCGACGGAGGAGCGGCTGATGGAGGTCGGCGGTGCTAGGGGTCGCCGATGACCGGAGACGGTGGATGGGAAGAGGCGGATGGAGGAGCTGCGGTGGCACGCCGGCAAGCTGCGGCGGCAGTATGGTGACCGGAAGCGGAGGGAGAGAAAGACGGCGGTGGAGGAAGTGGCGGGTGGCGGCGCACCGATGGAGAAGGAGGAGGGGCATTGCGGTTGACCGCTGGCGAGTCTGGCCGACCCTCGCCGGCGCCGACAGTGAGAAGACGGGGGGAGGTGAGAGAGAGCAAGGAGAGGTAGGAGATAGGAAATGGCCGGCTGAAGTTCTTCCCTGGCGGCGGCTGATGGAAAAGAAGGAGATGGGGATTTTCCATTTTGCAGATTAGCCCTCAAAATTTCTAGGGTTTACAAAGAGGTCCTTCTCAAATTGATTTCTTCTGTTCTGGCCCTCCAGGAGTCCAAATTCAGCGCGGTTTGATCCTACGCATCCGTGACAATGCACACATCTGTACGGAGCAGTCCCGAAATGCCAAATTTGTCGTTTATGCGCCTCGCTCGCGCCGGTCTGTGGAAAAAGCACAAAAAGTGTAAAATAATCCAAATTGAGCAATTAAATATAGAAAAGCGTGTAAAAGATGATAATTGGTCCCGAAATGCGAACAATAATGGGGTAAAATGACGGATACATATGTGTAAAAATGACGCATGTCACACGCCTGCTCTAGTGTCCTGATTCGTATTCACGTGTACCTAAATTGTATCTGATGGCTTTACAAGCCGTAGCATGACGAGGCAACCGCACTACCACAAGCACAGAAGACTTGCTGATAAAAACAAGTTGGTGTTTGCGAGAAGTTGGCAGGCTCATAACTGAACATCAAACTCGGTCTAAACATTTCCCTAAAAAAACACACTCGGTCTAAACATGTTCAAGCCTTCATAGTTCGGAGGTCGAACCCAACGTTCCCAATGTACCAGTAACATGGAGCCTGCTTTGGACACGTGGGAAGACCAACCCAAATAGGCTAACTATAGGGGTGCAATCGGAGCGGATACAGACGGATATCACTTATCCTGTATCATATTCCACATTTTTTGCTCGGAGTCGAAGTTGGATAATGTCGGATATATATTTCTCCATTCCGTATCCATTCCATAATCTTTCAGACGATCGGTCGGACGGAAATTATCCGCTTCTTTACACAGGACATTGGACAGTATGGTACGATCAGAGCGAACATGGAGAGGCTAATTACTGAAATGTTGAAGAAAGAACATTCAGTACTCCTACTTGTTTAGATATGACAATATACCTATATGTTATTTTGTTCCTAGGTGAAGTCACAACAGACTTTCTCATATAATTTGACATACGGAAATATACTGACGGATATCACTTATCCCGTATCCTATTCCATATTTTTTTCCTCGGAGTCGGAGTCGGACACGGATAGTGCCAGATACCCATCTACCCCTTCCGTACCCGTTTCGTATGCTTTCGGTCGATCGGACGGACAGAAATTATCTGCTCCGTTTGCACCCCTAGCTAACTAGTAACTACCATGGTACTAAGGGTGGCAAAAAAGCTCGTTAGTGGGGCTCGTTGGTTTGATTCAAAATTATTTTAATTATACTTATTAATTGGTTTAATATTAAAATGAGTTGATTTTAAATAAATTTGAAAAAATACTTTTAAATTATATGTAAAAATGATATTAAATTAAATTATATTAATTTTGGAAAAATCTCGGTAAGACGACACGGTATGGTTGACAGACCATACCGTGGCCGTTGCCGACGAGATCCCCGACCCAGCCCGACGGCATGATGGACCCCTCCTCCTCCCCCGCCCCCGCCGTACCGGTCGCCCCCACCGGCGGCGGTGGCGGGGGGCTCGGCGCCGCCGTCTCCGCGGCGGTTGCCACGGCGTCCCGGCGTTTCCAGCACCTGCTGGACCGGTCCATGCCGCATGTGGGGCGGCGGTGGCTGGGCCTCGCCGGGGTGGCGGCCGCGTACGCGCTGCGCGTGTGGTTCGCCGGCGGCTACTACATCGTCACCTACGCCCTCGGCATTTACATCCTTAACCTCCTCATCGCCTTCCTTTCGCCGCAGGTCGACCCCGAGGTCGCCGAGGTACTTGGCGAGGGGCCCGCGCTCCCCACCCGTGCCTCCGACGAGTTCCGCCCCTTCGTCCGCCGACTCCCCGAGTTCAAATTCTGGTGCGATCCGTTGTTCTCGCTTGCGTAATTCGGGTCGAATCGTGGGATCTTTTGTGTATGACTGTATGTGCTATAGAGGATTTGGAGTATGTATGCGTGGTTCTTGCTTGCTTGATTGGGCTGAAGGGTGGAATCTTTGGTGGGTTGCAGGGATGTTCGAGCGTTGTTGTGAGGTTTGATGTGTGTCATAGAGGGATTCGAGTAAATGCTGTGGGATCTGATGATTTATTTGTCGGTGCCGAGATCTTGATAATTGGGGAGGGTGGGGAGGGGAGGAACATTTGATGGTAGAGTTTTCTCTGGCTTCGTAGGTGAAGCAGCCAAATTTCGGCCTTGTTGAAATGCGTGAATTCTGCTGTTTCATGTGAAACTCCTTGGAAAGTCATGTGAAATCCCGTGTTCCAAACAGGCTCTTCATGTGCTTGTTATGTAATTGCTCATCTTATTGTTCTGTCCCGTTTGTGATATATGGTTATCGATAGTCAGGGTGAGGGCTTGTTTATGATTTCAATGGATGTACGTAGCACAGTCTAACCAAGCTGTCCGTTAGGTTCTGTATCTGTTGGCTTGCCTGCGAACTGCAAACTGGCCTGGGATTGGGGATGCGGTTGTAACTTGGCGAGTTGGAATTGGGTGCTTCATGCTTTAGTAATGATCATTGTGCGTCGATCATGTGGAATTTGGCATACATAGGGTGTGTTTGGTTGAGCTGTGGCTTCTGAAAAAGCTGCTGTGAGCTATGGGCTGTGGAAAAGCTGCTGTAGGTTGTGGGCTGTGGAAAAGCTGTAAGCTGTTTGGTTCAAACAAGTATAAAACTTACCTCCTATCTCTATTTTCCTTGAAACAACTGTGAAACAGCTCTCTATTTTCACTATTTCAAAAAGCAGAAAGTCAAAAGCCAAAAGCAGAGTCCAAGGTGCTTTCAAAACTATACTACCCAAAAGTAGTTGCTTCTGAAAAAGCAGCTTCTGGTTTCCACCCCTTTGGTTAGCTTTTGGCTTTTTGGAAGCAAAAGCAGCTCCCAAAAGCTCAACCAAAGGCACCCATAGTATTCTTAGGGGTGGAAAACAGGACCTTTTGATGTTAAACTTTTGATATATTGTACTTTTATTAAGGTTTCTGAACAAGTTTATTCATATATGAATACATCAGGTTAGGGAGGAGTGAATTGTTCCATATGTGGTTGCAGAGCACACATAGTATGCTCTTTTTTATTATATTTGGTGGATGAGTAGTTGACTTTATGAACCTGTTCGTTTGGCCAAAGGCTATCAACTTCTCCACCTGCCAAGTTGGGTTGTTAGTAGTGATGATACATTAAGACCTGAGTATAGGGAGCAAAAGAAGGATCTTCACATAATATTTATTGACTTGGAGAAAGCCTATGATAAAGTGCTAAGAAAGGTCATATATGGGCGTTTTAAAAGAAAAGAGTCCCAATAAAATATATTACCCTAATTAAGAACATATATGAAAATGTTGTGACTAATGTCAGAACGTGTGGTAGTGTTACTAATGACTTTCCTATTAAGATAGGACTACACCAAGGGTAACGTTGAGCCCATACATCTTTGCCTTAGTGATGGATGAGGTCACACGGGACACACAAAGAGATATCCCTTGGTGTATGTTTTTCGCTGTTGATGTGGTGCTGGTTGATGAGAGTAGGATAGGTGTTGATAGGAAACTTGAGTTGTGGAGGAAAGGCTTAGAATTGAAGAGTTTTAGACTTAGTAGGGCTAAAACTGAGTAATGAGGTGTAGTTTCAGTGGTGCTAGGGCAGATGATGGAGATGTTAGATTGGATGGACAAGTAGTGCGTAAGAAGGACATGTTTCGTTATTTGGGATCGAGCTACAGTGGGACAGTGAGATTGATGAATGCGTGAACCACAGGATAAGAGCGGGGTGGGTGAAATGGCGCCAAGCATCTAGTGTCCTGTGTAACAAAAAAGTCCCCTAAAAGTTAAAGGGTAAATTCTATTGGACGGTGATCATATCCGCGATACTATATGAAGCAGAATGTTGGGTGATTAATGTTATGAATAGCGCTTGTATTCATATGAGGCCAATGGGCCGGTATATATACACAAAGTACATGTGGTAAATATGCAAAGAATCCCTCATAACAATGGGGAATAACAAAACTATACATATATCTCTAACACCCCCCCTCAAACTCATGGTGGATCAACAACACTGAGTTTGGAGAGGTAGAAGCTGTGCTGTGCTCGAGTCTGGGCCTTCGTGAAGAAATCCGCTATCTGAAGCTCTGAAGGCACATACTGAAGAGTAATCACCTGATCATGCACACAAGTCCTCATGAAAGAAGCATCAACACCAATATGCTTGGTGAGCTCATGCTTCACAGGATCACGAGCAATACTGATAGCGTCTGTACTGTCTGACAAGAGAGGGGTCGGTGTAGTGACAGAAACACCAAAATCCTCAAGTAACCACCGTAGCCAAGTAATCTCTGCTGTCAAGAGAGCCATAGCTCGCAACTCAGCCTCTGCACTCGAACGGGACACTGCAGTCTGTTTCTTCGTCTTCCAGGCAATAAGAGAACCACCAAGAAAAACACAGTAAGCAGAGATAGACCGGCGATCAGAGGGATCGCTGGCCCAAGTAGCATCCGAATAGGCCTGAAGCTGTAACGAGCTGGAACGTGGAAAGAAAAGACGGCGAGAGATGGTCCCACGAAGGTATCGCAGAACTCGAAGAAGGTGGCTGTAGTGAACCTGAGTGGGAGCAACAAACTGACTCAGAATATGAACTGGATAAGTGATATCCGGACGAGTAACAGCAAGGTAGACAAGACTCCCAACAAGATGACGATAGCGAGTCGGATCAGAAAGAGGCTCGCCATCAGTGAGTCGGAGGTGA
The DNA here is from genome assembly GCA_017311315.1 of Dendrocalamus latiflorus. Lineage (NCBI taxonomy): Eukaryota > Viridiplantae > Streptophyta > Magnoliopsida > Poales > Poaceae > Dendrocalamus > Dendrocalamus latiflorus. The sequence continues at coordinate 18,953,435 of CM029623.1, forward strand.
ACATTGAGCTCCATGGGAGTCTCAACAGTACGCTGATCAGTGAGAGAGGCGCGATCAAGAAGATCCTGAATATATTTCGCTTGGGACATAAAGAAACCATCTGGAGTGGAAGTAACCTCAATCCCAAGGAAGTAACGAAGAGGACCAAGATCCGACATAAGGAATTGCTCACTAAGACGAGCCTTGACAAAGGCAATGTACTCAGAATCATCTCCCGTAATGATCATATCATCAACATAGAGGAGAAGAAGAGTCCGACCACGAGACGAAGTGTGGACAAAGAGCGCAGGATCATGATCACTAGCTGAAAAACCAGCAGCAGTGACCACAGAGGAGAAGCGCTCAAACCAAGCACGAGGGGCTTGCTTAAGGCCATAGAGAGAGCGACGAAGGCGACAGACCATGCCCTCAGGAACAGAATACCCAGGTGGCGGATGCATGTAAACCTCCTCACGCAACTCACCATTAAGAAATGTATTCTTGACATCAAGTTGAGACACAGACCAGTGGCGAACAGACGCCACCGAAAGAAGAGTGCGAACAGTGGTCATGTGGGCCACAGGAGCAAAAGTCTCGTCGTAGTCAACACCATGCTCCTGCTGGAAGCCACGAGCAACAAGACGCGCCTTATAGCGCTCAAGAGAGCCATCAGAGCGAGTCTTAATCTTATAGACCCACTTACATGTGATGGGATGAGAATGAGATGGAAAAGGAACAAGATCCCAAGTACCAGTACGCTCGAGGGCAGCAATCTCCTCGGCCATGGCAAGCTGCCACTCAGGGTGAGTAACAGCATCCCGGTAGGAGACAGGCTCACGAGTAGCTGCGCCAGCAAAGGCAAAACGGGCAGGAGGCCGAATCGACTGGCGATCGCGGAGAGCATAGCGAGGAGAAGATGACCCATCTGGGGAAGATGGAGCATCAGAAGAAGATAGAACATCAGAAGAAGATGGCTCATCTGGAAGGTCCTCAATACGAGGTCGACGAGTGTAGAAGAGAAGGAGAGAAGGTACTGTAGTGGGAGGAGCCTGCGGAGTCGTAGGAGACGACACAGGCGGCGACAACGGCGGAGAGGCCACAGGGGGAATATGTGGAGACTCAGTGGGACAGGTGGACGAGGGCAAAACAGATATAGGTGTATCTGGAAAGGTCAAGAAAGATAGAGACTCCACAGAGGAAGCCGAAGGAGAGGTAGGACGTGGGTAGAATGGACGAGACTCGTCGAAAGTCACATCCCGAGAAACCCGCATCCGACGACCAACAGGATCCCAGCACCGATAACCCTTGTGCTCGGCACTGTATCCCAGAAAGACACACTCAACAGACTGAACGGTCAGTTTGGTGCGTTCTCGAGGGGCGAGGAGAACGTAGCAAACGCAGCCAAACATATGAAGGGTAGAGTAGTCAGGAAGAAGACCACAGAGACGCTCAACAGGGATCGCCCCCTGAAGAGCAGAAGAGGGCTGGATGTTGACGAGATAGGTGGCAGTGGAAACAGCCTCGGCCCAAAAGTGAGGTGGAATAGAGGCGGCGATCATCAGAGCACGAGCCGTCTCAAGGAGGTGACGATGCTTGCGCTCAGCAACACCATTCTGAGCATGAGCACCAGGACAAGAGAACTGAGCGAGAGTGCCCTGCTCAGCAAGGAAGCTGCGCAGGTAACGAGAGAGGTACTCGCCAGCAGAATCAGCACGAAAGACACGAATAGGAGTGGAGAACTGTGTGTGAATCATAGTGGCAAATTGTTTATAGATAGACAAGACCTCACTACGAGAAGACATGAAGTATATCCAAGTGTGGCGAGAGAAATCATCTATGAATATGATATAATAACGATGACCCCCTTTCGAAACGAAGGGAGCCGGACCCCAAACATCTGAATGAACAAGATCAAAAGGGCGCTGAGACACAGACTCACTATGAGGATAAGGAAGCTGGATCTGTTTACCTAACTTACAGCCCTGACAATCTAAAGACACGTCTCCTGAGACAGACCCCAGAAGACCACGACGAACTAAGGACGACAGACGGGATCCACACAGATGGCCAAGACGGTGATGCCACTGCTGGAAAGAGCCGGTAGACGAAGTGGCAGAAGCGGAGAGACTGGCGGCGATGGTGGCAGCGGAAGGAAGCGCGGGGACGGCAGCGGTGGAGGCCGGTGGATCTGGCGACCGGGTGGGAGCGGAGGAGGCCGGCGACCGGGACGGCAGCGGAGGAGGCCGGCGGCGGCACAGGGAGGCCGGCGACGGCACGGGGAGGCCGACGGCGGCGCAGGGAGGCCGGTGACGGCGCGCGGAACCCTAGGTAAGCCAAAACCCTAGTTTTGGCTCTGATACCATGTTATGAATAGCGCTTGTATTCATATGAGGCCAATGGGCCGGTATATATACACAAAGTACATGTGGTAAATATGCAAAGAACCCCTCATAACAATGGGGAATAACAAAACTATACATATATCTCTAACAATTAAAATACAACATATACAAAAAATGAGTGTAACGAAGATGAGGATGCTGTGGTGGATCTGTGGTCACACAAGGCGGGATCGCATCCGTAATGATGATATACATGATAGGGTGGGGGTTGCATGAATTGAAGAGAAACTTGTCCAACATCGCTTGAGATGGTTGGACATCTCCAACGAAGGCCTCTTGAGACACTGGTACGTAGTGGAATTTTAAGACGTACTGAAAACGTAAGAAGAGACAGAGGTCGACCAAGATTGCGTAGGAGGAAGCAGTTAAAAGAGATTTGAGGGATTGGAATGTATCTAAAGAATTAGCTTTGGATAGGAGCGCATGGAAGTTAGCGATCCATGCACCGGAACCATAAAAAAGTTAGGGGCAGTGTTTCTAGGCTCTCGGCTCGAATAGCAGGTTATACGGCTTAGGGTTTTAGCATTGTAGGTTTATTTTAAGACTCTCATTTCTTTGATCTTGAGAATGTTTCATTCCTAATCTACCCCAACTTGTTTGGGACAAAAGGGTTTGTTGTTGTATGTACTGGAATGTTGAGTTCCAGGCGAGGAGGATGAGCAAGAATACACTTTCCTTTGGATGCTTCTTAATTTTAGTGGAGAAATAATGTTTGCAAGTTTTCCTGGATGATAATCATTGCCATATTCCAAAGGAGTGAATTAGTATTACGTATGCATATGGATTTCCTCATTTTGGTTGATATGAAATGCAGATGGTACTGGTGTCAATATTATGTTCTTTTATGCACAAAATATTCTGTTTTATCTTATTGATAGGATATTGTGGGTTGGTGGGTCAATGTATTTTATAGGCTGAAACAGTATATGTGTAACTTTATACATCTTAAGGATTGGTAAACGACAACTATTGTTCACACTTTAATGTCCACAAGTGATCAAGAAAATGGAAAAAGGCAGCAATATATATGCAGCTGATCTCATAAATGGCTTCCTGGTTTTTTACCAGTTTATGCTACCTATTCCTTAACATTGGATGATCTTGATCATATTGTAACACCTCAGTCCATTGGTGGTGGCCTGTGTGGCTCAAGTGTACTAGTGCTGGGATTAGTCTCACATGGAGAGTTTAGGTAGGTTTGGCCAACATATAAACCCAAGGGAACCAAATGTAGTAACTCTGGGTTAACTCTTTTGGGCGAAGCGAGGACGAAAAGAAAACACAAGTGAATTGCTACACGTGTTGATCCATCCCATGTGGTGTCTAGGCTTTAAGTGAATTTTTGGCTGTACATTGTTACATATATGTTAGATGCCAAAGGCTAGTAGAGAAAATTTAGCTTGTTCAGCTTCCTATGCCTTGTAGAGGATTACATATCTGACACACATACATTATTCCTATTTGAACTACTCTGTGTTGTACTATTCTGTGGTAGAACTTTCCAGTGACATACTGTACAATATTTTTGTGTGTTTTTAAATTGTTGCCATGTGTCACTAAGGCAGATAGCTGTGATGAGGGATTGTAGGAGACTTCTGGATATATAACATTTTAGCTGACCAGTCTGTTGCAACAATGAGATGGTGACTGTTTACTACGAAATGCTCTACCACCTAGCATGTTTTGTCCTCCATGAAATTTAAAACTTTGCATGAGTTTGGATGTGCATTTTCTGATTACTTCAACAGTAAGTCAATTCTCTTTAAACAGCATCCTTCTGCATTTCTCTAAATGGCCAAAGTTTGTACCTTGTTTATATTTCTTCAAAAATAATATGACAGTGTTACATGTTAGTGTTACAATTACAACCAATTCAGCAGGGAGAGGGCAATGTTAAACTAGGAGAGCTTTTCCATGTTTCTTACAATTGGGATTTTATGAGCACCTCTTGGTTGACTTGCCATATTAGCATTGCCCTTTTTAAGCTTTCTTTAGTTAAATTGTATTGTTGATATGAGTTAGCTGAAAGGGCATCCTTTATTTCCCTTGAGGATTGAATTAATCCAACAAAAGATAGTCTTTAACATCTTACAAATTATGGTTGGTATGGTACACATGTTCTTGTTCCTAAAACTTTGATCGTGTCTTTTTTTTTTTTGGGGAACTTCCCTTATTTTGGTCCTTCCAGTTATCACCCTAAATTTCAACTTGATGTTGATTGGACAATAAATGAGGTGTTATAAGTACAAAAAGTTTTATTCCTTTTAGACCCTTCTTTGGTCTAAGAGCGCCGACAAGCACATGATAGGAGCTACAACCAAGACCGGAATAAGGAGAACGTACAGAAGTACAAAGCAGCAAAAAAGAATACAAAGAAAGTGGTGAGTAAGGCACGGGGCAAGGTCTATGAGGAAATTTATCAGAAGCTAAATACAAAGGAGGGCGAGAAGGATGTTTACAAGATGGCTAAACTTCAAGAAAGAAAGTTGAGAGATTTCAACTAAGTTAAATGCATCAAAGACGATAATAATAGACTTATGGTGAAAGACGATGAGATCAAAAATAGGTAGAGAGAGTATTTCGAGGAGTTGTTCATTTGAGACAATGAGGAGAGTGTGGTTGAATTGGATGATGCTTTTGACGACATCGGCGGACAGTTTGTTCGAAGAATTCAGGAGTCAAAAGTAAGAGAAGTCTTAAAAAGAATGAAAGTGGGTAAGACGTTGGGCAAGGCTATCACGGCGCTCCGGCAAGTCGCGGCGAGGCCGAGGTGCCTGGACACCTAGTCGACTAGGCGTCCGCCATGGCGACAGTTAGACGATAGTAGTTAGACGATAAATAATACCTTATATGACCGAAAATTAAATAATCATGTAACATAATGACACAAATTATTCAAATAACTATGTCTTAGGAGGTCCAAATAAGAAGAATTCTTGAGAGAAGGTTCTGTTCGTAATTTTCAGAAACCCCAAGACTTAATCGCAAAAGGCCAAAGCCATTCTAACCCTAGCCGCAGCCAGCGATTCCTCTCCTACTGTCTCCTTTCACCCCCCAACTCTCTCCCGCTCTCTCCGCACTCCATCCAGCCCGACTCCTCTCCCCCATCTCTCTCCCTCGACTCTCTCGCTCTCTCCTTGCGCCTTCCCTCCCCGCCGTGTCCCTCCGCCCGGCACCTCCCCCCCATCCATCGCCTCCCCTCTCCGCCACCAATCGCCCCCGGGAGGACCTCGGCCCGTTCATGCGGCGCGCGTTCGCGTGCGGGAAGCCGAAGGCGGAGGAGGCGATGCAGCAGCTCGGGGAAGGCGGTGGGAGGAGGCGACGCAGCAGCTCGGGGAAGGCGGCGGGAGGAGGCTGCAGATTGGCGGGTGGAAGCAGCAGATCGGCGGGAGCAAGCAGCAGCTTGGTGAAACCCTACCAGCGGCGGCGAGAAGACTACTTTGGGTATTTGCTTTTCCGTTTTTCACTTTCGCCGTTTTGGCCTTTTGAAGCCCACTCCCCCCCCCCCCCCCCCCGCGCCCCAGGCGGCCGCCTCGACGTCCTGCCGACGCCATAGACGCCTAGGCGTCGCCAGGCATCGTCTAAGTCTTCACGCACTGGACTACAGTCCCGGCGTCCTCCTCCGGCCGACTGGACGCCTAGGCGACGCCATGATAACCCTGACATTGGGGCCTGATAACATTCCTATCGAGGTGTGGAAAAATGTCTTGGAGAACTGGCGATCGTTTGGCTAGCTAATTTGTTCAATAGCATTTTTAGGTCAAACAAGATGCCTAATAAGTGGTAGAGGAGCGTATTGGTACCAATTTTCAAAAATAAAGGATATATTCAAAGTTGTACTAATTATAGAGGAATTAAGCTCATGAGCCGCACAATGAAGTTTTGGGAGTGAGTGATTGAGCATCTTTTAAGAAAAGTGACTAGCATGATGACAAACCAATTCGGTTTTATGCACGGGAGGTCAACCATGGAGGCGGTTTTCTTGAAATGACAGGAAAAGAAGACTCTTCACATGGTGTTCATCGACTTGGAGAAAGTCTATGACAAAGTGCCTAGAAAGGTCATATGGTGGGCGCTCCAAAGGAAAAAAGTTTCAACACAATATGTTACCCTAATCAAGAATATGTACGAAGATGTTGTGACTAACTTTAGAACATGTGATAGTGGTACTAATGACTTCATTATTACGATATAATTACACAAGGGTCAACGTTGAGACCATACATTTTTGTCTTAGTGATGGATGAGGTCACGTGGGACATACAAGGAGATATCTCTTGGTGTATGTTTTTCATTGATGATGTAGTACTAGTTGATGAGAGTAAGATAGGTGTCAATAGGAAGCTGAAGTTATGGGGGAAGACCTTAGAATCGAAGGGCTTTCAGCAGTGAGGTGTGATTTCAGCGGTGTCAGGGAAGATAATAGAGATGTTAGTCTGGACAGACAAGTAGTACCTAGGAAGGACTTTTTTGATATTTGGGATTGATGCTATAGTGGAACGGCAAGATTGATGAAGATGTGAGCCACAGGATAAGAGCGGGGTGGGTGAAATGGCACCAAGCATCAGATGTCCTATGTGATAAAAGTCTCTTAGAAGTTAAAGAGTAAGTTCTATAGGACGAAAATCAGGCCTACGATGCTATACGAAGCGGAATATTGGGCGACTAAAAGACAACATATGCAGAAGATGAGTGTATCGAAGATGAGGATGCTATGATGGATCTGTAGTTATATAAGGCGAGATCGAATCCGCAATAATGTTATACGTGATAGAGTGGGACTGTGGGAGCAGCATCAATTGAAGAGAAGTTTGTCCAATATTGTTTAAGATGATTTGTACATCTCTAACGAAAGCCTTCTGAAGCACCGATATGCATTGGAATTTTAAGGCGTACCGAAAATATAAGAAGAGGTGAAGTCGACCAAGACTAACGTGGGAGGAATCAGTTATAAGAGACTTGAGGGATTGAAATGTAATCTAAAGAATTAACTTTGGATAGTAGCGATGGAAGTTAGTGATCCATGTACCGGAGCCATGATATAAGAAAAATGTTTAAGGGTGGTATTTTAGGCTCTCGGTTCAAATGGCAGGAGGTTGGACTTAGGGTTTTTAGCCTTGTATGTTTTATTACAAGACTCTCGTTTCTTTGACCTTGAACATGTTTCATTTCAAGTTGTGACAAAAAAAAGTTTTGTTATTGTTGTAGACCCTTCCTTGGTATAATTTTTTTAATGTTTAACTGCTGACATATTTGTAAGTTATCTGGCCGGGTATCATGCTGTGCCACTAGCCACCATTGATTCTTTTCTAACAGTAGATTGTACAATGCAGAATCTAATTACCGTACCCAGTATGTTCTGTTTTGAACCAACCACACTGTCTGCTCATTGTAACTTACTAAGTCAATTGACTTCGAGAATCTGTGCAGTTGATTTCCTTGAATTATACAGTTAACTTCTCTTTCAGTTGGTAAAAGAAATTTTATTGCGAATCTGTGCAGTTGATTTCCTTGAATAATACAGTTAACTTCTCTCAGTTGATAAAAGAAATTTTATTGCTGAACAAAAGGATCTTTGTTGTTCCAAGCTAACACCTTTACACTGTCTTCTCCTTTGCAGGTATTCTATTGTTAAAGCATTCTGCATTGCTTTTGTCCTGACGTTCTTCAGCCTGTTCAATGTGCCTGTGTTTTGGCCTATTCTTCTCTTCTATTGGGTGGTGTTGTTTACGGTCACAATGAAGCGTCAGATTCTTCATATGATAAAATACAGATATGTTCCATTCTCCTTTGGGAAACAGGTACCTGAAATAATAATTAAACCTACTACTACTTGCTGAAATAATCTTAATATTTATCATGTTCTTATGTTGATACTTGGTTCATTTTGTCAGCGTTATGGGAAAAGGGCAGCTTCTGCAGATGATCTCACCCTTTTCAAGGATTAAGTACTTGGGAATCTATAACTGTGAAATGCTTTTGTTAGTTATGTAGCAATTGGAATAGTGGCTGCACAGATTGAACGTTGCAATGCCATCAAGCATTAGAACCTCAAGACCAGGTATCTTTATAAAATGGTCTTGACCGATGTTTGGTGGCCTACTCTGGCACGCTTTCCCCCCTGGTGTTTCCCTGTACTAGAGCAAAATGATTGTACACATTTGTTGCTCCACATTTCTTTGTATTATATAACGCAGAGAAGATAACCCAAAATCTTGTATACTTTTAAGTGCTTTATTCAATCATCACGTCTCATCGGGTCAATTGCAGCTTGCTTTTCAGCATCTACATTGATTATGTTGGGCTAGTTTACTCCTTTTCTCTGCTGTGATTGCCCCGCTTGTTTATTTGCGATTTCATCTCTGTTTGCATCTATACTAATATAAAAAGCATCAGTTTGAAATTCTGCAATTACGAGCCCGGATGATCCAGGACATTCTAGCCATTCATATTTTTGATCGGAGGGTTCATATTCAGAGTTGGAGCCTTACCCCCGAAATTGCTCCAACGCAATTATAACACAATTAAACTGATGAATTAAACTGATCAGTTGGAAGGAAAGTGTCCGGCTGATCCGGAGTATCGTGGCCATTCATTTTGCGGATCGAAGGATTGAGATCGGAAGTTGGACCCCCGTCTAAAAGTTGCGCCTAGACAATTAACACAAATTTAAAGCGCCATAATGAAATTAAAGTAACAGATGCCTTCCCTGATGCCCACTTCTCCCTCTCCCTCCCCTCATGCCGTCATGCGGTCACCACCATCGTGCCAAATCTCACTTCGGCTCCTCACGCCACCTCCAGATGCCCCTACGGCTCTCCCTCCCCTTGTGCACTTTAGAATGTCTGTTAACTGATTTTGTTTATTCAATGCATCTTTCAAAAAATTCAAACAAATCTATCTTATGTGAGAAATGATAATATTAAACGTTATTTTTATTTCTTTGCTACGTGGATTGATCATTGCTAATATTATTTTTAAGCAAGATATATTGAAAAAAAATATATTGCACGTGCACACTTACTAGTCGGTAAAAATGCTGGAGCTGAGTCTTGCATATGAGCTGTCCATTTTATGCCCCATTTGAAACAAGAGAATTTTTCCTGATATTTTGTGGAATTAACCGTTTCCTGTGAATTTTCACAAAAAAAAATTATGTAAAATTCTCAGTTCCAAACATGCCCTTGCCTATTTAAGTTTAAATTCCTGCATTCCAAATATACCCTTGCCCGTTGGCGTTACCTGAATTGGCCGAGGGAAAGTGATTTATTCATTTTCTTGGTGTTGTCATACAGACACCACCACTAATAGCGCAGCAGCGTAAGTTGAATTAGGCTCTCCTGTAGCGCCATTTAGGAGTTCATTTGCGCCAACAAAGCATAATATATGCCATTAATATACTGTCGGGAGCTTCTGTATTTGCTTCTATGTTATTTAGTCCAAAATAAAAAGCACAAGCAATTGCATTAGGGGGCTCTTAGGCTTGTTCATATTGACTTTTGATGATGGCTTTTGGCTGTAACTGATGAATAGTAGTAGCTGATGAATAGAAGTGACTGATGCATAGTAATGACTAATGAATAGTAGTGTCTTATGTAAGAAAGACGGGGTAACAAAAGGTATTACAACATTCGGACTACCATGTGGTTTAAGGAATTGTGATGTGATAAAATACAAAGTATGTTACAATTTTTAAAAGCGAAAAATATTGGCTGATAGAAGCGGTTTATAGAAACCAGAGCGTTTGTATTGGCTTCTGCTTCAGAAACTAGAAGCAGAAATCAATATGAACATGCCTTTAAACTTTTTTAGTTGTTTAACTTATGTCTGTAGTTGAGCTTAGCACGTCTTTCGTTCACATTGAAACTGCTAGAGAGAACGAAGAATTGGGTAACTTGTTCACTCAACTAGAAAAGGAAGCGCGCTTTGCGGCGCCCTACAACGCTGTTGAAGTGAGATCATAAAACAATAGTACAAAGTGCATGTAGAGAAACTTATATAGATAATAGGTAGAAAATACTAATTGCATGGTTCGTGCAGCCCGGAGGGTTCTGTCCATCCATATAGATTACATGCCCCACCAGAATTCATGACTACCAACTGTTTTGGTCGGTAGCTTAGGCCCTGTTTGGATGGACTAGGACTAGTTGTTAGCTAGGACTAGTTATTAGCTGACTAGTAGTTAGCTGGCTAAAGATTAGCCTAGTCCTGTTTGGATCCAAGGACTAATAAGTGCTACTATCTCAGTGCAAAGTCTGTTATACCCCTATGCATGGTGGTCTGGGAGGGTTGGCGTGGGTATCAACGTCTTTTTTCCATCCGGCTGGTCCTTTAGCCCTCATTAGCTGGATTTGATGGATTAGTTGGCTAACAACTAGTTGGGGCTTTGGCTAAACTTTAGCCCACCCATTAGCCCTCCTGTTTGGATCCTCAAGGGCTAAAGTTTAGCAACTAATTGTTAGTCCAAGGGATCCAAACAGGGCCTTAGAATACTGGTCGAAATTTTCATGTAAAGCACTAAAACAAGTCATGATGCTAATAAGAAAGGAGGTAGCACACAGTTTGCAGCCATGGTCATAATCACGAAGATAGTCGACTAAAGTAGCAGCAGGTTCCTTCAATGCGAAACACCTAGTAATAGATGATTGCGAAGGCCTATTCATCGGAGGACGAGCTTGAGGCTATTATCCAATGGAAGCCTACGACACAGAAAACTATTAACTGATCAGTATAGTGCAGAAAGAAATATCAGGCTGATTTGTTTTAGTTAGCAGGGCTTCTACTTGGTTTTGTGTTTTACAAGTCATTCTCTTTAACTATATATCTGGCAAAATTGGCATATCTTACCATGGTTCTGTCGTCTGGATTTTGTCTATAGGCACATGGATTACAGTTCAATCTTCAAACCAAAATATGTAGTCAACTAAAACAAAGCATTTTTTCTTCAACGCCAAAAGGTTAATGCCAAGTAGTAGGTGATGACACGGTTGGCTGCAACTGCGAAGACAAAAGGTGTATTCCCTCTCTTGTGACTAAGCATTTTTGTTTGCACTGCAAAGGGAAGAACATTAGAGACATGCATGTTGAAGAGGCATAGTGGCTACAATGATATTGCACGGTTGAAAGTTAATATCTGTCTCGTGCATGGAGGAAGTACATTTGATCTATATATAAAATTGACATAACAAAGTAACATACAAAACCAAGTCAGCTGTAAGTGATGTAAACTGAAAGTAGATCTATCAGATGAACCACTGCATCACCAAGGCAACCACACATATAAAGTAGAATGAGGAAAAAATGGGCAGCTATTACTCATAGTAATCCATTAGTATGGGTAACAAGTATGAAGGAGACTGGCATACCTAGGCTTAGCAGTGTCATCGGCACAGCCTTGATCAGTGGTACCTCCAGCTTCATCAACGAATAGCTTCTTTGCAGTTTTTTTAGTAGGTGATGCCCGCGTCCTAAAAGGTAGAACATCATGTTCTGTATAAATAAGGTTGATATGAAAGGGGAAAAAGGGGTGGAAATTCTGTTAGTGAAGACAACCTCTTCCTTGTACTGCTCTTTTGTGTTTTGGTTGTAGAGGAACCAGCAGGCATACTTGCATCAACTTTAAGATCCATAGAAATCTACAGTGAGGCACCCCAATAAGCGGTTGTAAGTATTCCATCGCATTTTCATGACGAGTAACATGTGAACAAGCTCGAACAAACATGTTGTATGTAACAGACACTGGCTAATGAAGAGCCTACTGTAGATGATTGTTATATGAAACAGACAAAAACAGAATAGATTTGAGAGCAAAGTTTACCCTATGCACATCAGTTGTATCATTGTCTTGCGGTGCTTCTGGTGGCTGGTCCACAGGTGTTGGTGGAGAAATGACAGGTTCTGAAGTTAACCCTGGTGAGAGCAAAGACAGGTTGGTGCTTTTCTGCGGAGTGATCTGCATATCATATAAACACGCTATAGTAAGTCTCTTATATGAAAAAATGGACGTGAATTGTTGATGCATATGAGAAAAAATTTACCTTATCTTCTGTAGCACCCTTGCCACTTTGTGGTGTGAGTGGTGGTGAAGGTAAAGCCAAGGTGTCACCTTTTTGAGGAGTGTTCTGCATACTGCTGCTTGCATCTTGAGATAGAACAAGTGATGACTGTTGTGATCCTGCTGGTGACATTGGGAGAAGAGCATTTCCAGCATCTACCTCTGCAATAACTGCATTGACCTGAAAGCATACATTTCCAAACTCTATTGTGTTGTCTGAGAAGCTGACGTTCCATATGAACACCTTTTCAAGAAGTTTTGTGATCTCATCTGGAATGAAACCAGTTGGATTTGTAGCAATGAGAGTATCAGCAGACTTTTTGGTGAGGCGTTGTGCCATACGTCCAAAGAGAATAAAGTCAGTGTCACCAGTTTCATCTGCAGCAATGACACATAGTTTGTACCCGTGGATAGGTTGAGCATGGATTAGCATTAGCAAGTTTAGTATAGTCCAAGGAAAAAATGGCTGGGAGATGAAGAAACACTATGTGAATATCTAGAGTAGTTTTGATGTGAGTAAATTTGATATATTAGTAGAATGAATTGTGAACCAACAGTTAAAAAGCAGTATCAAACAAGGAATGAAGGTAGATGTCATTTGACCTTTGGACAGGCATGCCAATGGTAGAGCACTTGGGATTGATGCATTTGTAGGAGTCACCAAGAGGCTTGGCTCTGTGAAGACATTTCTTGCATGAGTTGTACCACCATGAGTTATCAATTTTCCTTATTGTTACTGTAACCAAGAACTCTTTTTTCTGCATGAGAAGTAATAAGTAAGAAAAGAGGCTGGGCAGTGTGTGTCCAACTACTGATGCGAACTCTAGCAAAACACAACCTTGTTTTTGAAGGGATGAAGACACTTTATGTAAGAGATCTTCTTCTCCTCAGCAGCAACTGTAGGCTCACTGGAGGTCAGAAGCTGATTCCACTTAATCGGTTGTTGTACACTCCTTGTACTGATTAGTCAAGACAATGTATTGGCCTTTTGTTAGTATTAGACATAATACGTAGCACTTGCATTTAGCTAACATTTAGGTGAGCAGACTACCTGGCCATGAGGTTTTCTGCTTCAGGAACATTGGGATTGATATACCACTTGCATGATGAGCCCCCTGATAGACATAGTCCATCTGAAGCACAAGGCGGCAAGTTTAGGTGTCAACATTAACAATTAGTTTACAATACCAGGAATGGTTGACATACCTGCATAGTTCTTGACAAGAGTGCCAACAAATATTATAACTTGAGGAGAGGTCTGTCCATCTTTGCATAGTTGATCACCAGGGAATGGTGTGGCCCGTTCACCCCAAAGTAAAACATTTACTGAAGCATTGCTGCTGTTTCAATGAAAATGAGTGTCAGCTTGCATTGAGTACGCGTGAGCAAGACTCAAATTATTATGTACTGATAAACGCGGGGACAATAATGGAGTGCAAAATGGCCTTTTTCAATTAACCTCGATCTGCCTTATTTCACTACCACACAACTCAAGAATAGCGATCTATAACTAACCTCGCATTGCGTATAACAATAATCCTTTTTAAGCTGTCAGCCTGTCGACCTCTTGTTCGCTGGGATGCAACACTTGAAATTGAGGTGATTACTCCAACGGTATCTATTTTTAGTTGTAACAAATGCAGGCATCATCATTATAAAATATTTGGGAGCATAAAGTGTGTAAGTACACAAGCATACCTGTGTAGTGCTCCTTGTAGTCAATACGTGTATGCACTTGCTCTATGGGAGTAAGGGAGTAGGTGTACATAGGAAAAGCAGGTGGGATCTCAATAATCTCTTCCACTGAAGTCCACTTTGTAAAGTTGATCATGACATCATTTGAAACTGGATTGTAGAACAAGTTGGATTTCTTAACTCTGAAATATGTGATGTTGTAGACGCTGCCTTCTTTTATCAAAGGTCTGAAATCCGCTATCAGTTGCGGGTAGATCTGAGCATGTATGTTGTTTCCCTGTTAGAAACAGAAGGTTAAGAGTTAATAGTGCACAAAGCAATACGATGGTAGTTAGGAAGCAATACCATTTACTACCACTCACTAATTAGCTTAGAACTAACGTTTCTGTAAATTATATCCTGCGACTGTTTGTTATTTTTATCCGATATGAATGAAGCCTACACCACAAATTTCATAAGACAATTGGCACTTAGCTGTGCCGAGCTTATTTTCCAGTCAGTATTGCCATTTGGGTGCTCTCAGATATCCTTCATTTTTTTCCACTTCAATCCAATGGTACGTTAGGATTAGTTTTGATTTAATAGTCTTGAGCTGACTTTAGTATACATCGTATGTACCTGGTAATAAAAATGCATTTTTCATTCTTTTCTTTCTGTATGTGAATGGGAATCTGGAAAGGTAGGTTGCATCTTTATTGATACAAGACTGACTGTGTTCATACAGGCTGTTCTTAAGGCTCATAATGCCGTCATATCACACATGTGGCCTGGAGTAAAATGGATGGGTATGCACAAGTAAGAATGCATTGTTGTAACTTAAAGAACCACGCAATTTGAAAACATCCTCCAAAAAGTTCTCCTGGAGAGTCAATTGATTTGTACGATTCAATTCTCGATGCATAGAATGTTACTCTATTCATAGTTAGTGCAGTAGTGCATGATTTAAAAAGATGCTTGTTGTTTATGTAAGTATGGTCAAATTGGGTTCCTGATATCAAATTTGAAGCATTATTCAGGACCTTTGGCTTAACGTATCATGCTGATTTACACAACTCACAAAGACAACTATTCCTTATTCCATGTTTGTTTATATGGCAGAGGGTATTCCATACCTCCTCGTCAATCAGCACCAAATCAGAATGCAGTAATATTGCCTCGTTCTGAGGATCACAGAAATCCCAAAACCTAGAGGCGCGGACGCATATGCGTTCACTGCAGTCTCCGATCATAAGGATTGGAATCAAAACATCTGCCATCTGCAGGTATAGAAGAGTTAGAACAGATTTAACAATCATCCAGATCAGGGCAGCAAGTGGAAACAGGCAAGGATTAAAACTACCTTAGACCAAAAGATACAATGTGCATTAAGGTAGATGAATAGACAAAAACAAAAGCACAACAAACGTGATCAACCAACCACTGTCAAGTCATATTTACACAGCAACACTATGTACAGAGCAAAAATCCATCGCACACAAAGAGTCCTAAGTCAATGCTGCCACGCTGGTGGCATTAAGGACCTCTTGGTAGACCACGTTCCGAGTCTGTGAACCACATGAGCCATCCTCATTTTCAATTAAAATTCTAAGGCCGTTTTTAGACGTTGATCTTGAAACAGCAACATAGAGTTGTCCATGTGTAAAGACATGTTTCTTGAGATAAAGGCCAACCCTGGATAGGGTTTGCCCTTGACTTTTATTTATTGTCATTGCATAGCATAACCGCACTGGAAATTGCTTTCTTTGCAGCGTGAAAGGCCATTTTACATCTGTAGTGTTAAGTGTAATTCTTGGAATAAAAACATTTTCACCAACATTAGAACCTGTTAGTATCACACATTGCAGTAGACGTTGTCCAAGTTCAATAACAAGTAGCCTTGTACCATTACAAAGGCCCATACTGTGGTTCAAGTTTCGCAAGAGCATTACAATAACACCTTTTTTTAGGACAAGCTTATGGCAAGGAAAATTGTTTGCATTTATGGAATTTAGGAATTCAGTAGGGTAGAGTACATCAAAATCTGGTATGTGCTCAGATGACTTTGATATTGTGTCACAACTTAGATAGTGTGTATTGTCTCCAGGGAGCATTGAGACAATATATTCATTTATTTCATCAACTGTGAGGTTATTTGGGCAGACAATAGCACGCGAAGCCAAATATGTAGGATTTTGGTAATTTGCCAAGAAAGCTGGGTATACTTCAGATACAAGGGCAGCAATCTTGTCACCATCAGTACGGACCAATAAATCATCAGGTATTGTAATCCATGAAGCCTCACATTCCTCACCCCTTTTTACAGCAGGGAGAGTACCGTCGCCAATAGCTAAGACCCACTCACTAAATTGTTCAAGCTCGTTACCACAGCCACATGTTTGTGCGCAATTTTAGGACAGCCACATGTTGCCACAGCTTAGAGTTTGTGATAGATGCACTAACTATGGAGGATCGCGAGCCTTTTGCGCACAACTGGTAAAATTTGTCGGAAATCACCTCCTAGAACAACAGGTTTGCCACCAAATGGGAGGATAGCATTAGAAGGATCATGTTCAGAAAGGATATCTCGCATAGTTCTGTCTAAAGCCTCAAAACAACGTCGATGTGTCATTGGTGCTTCATCCCATATAATAAGCGCAGCTACCTGTATAAG
Source organism: Dendrocalamus latiflorus (assembly GCA_017311315.1). Lineage (NCBI taxonomy): Eukaryota > Viridiplantae > Streptophyta > Magnoliopsida > Poales > Poaceae > Dendrocalamus > Dendrocalamus latiflorus. The sequence continues at coordinate 18,970,215 of CM029623.1, forward strand.
CTCAGCAAGCATAGTACTTCTTTTCACGTTACATGTGCTAGCCTCCATTATGTCGAAAGGTATTTTAAATCTCGAATGTGTGGTGCGTCCTCTAGGTAGTAGCAAAGATGCCACACCAGAAGATGCAACCGCAAGCACAATCTTCTTTTTGGATCTCAGGCTCGAAATGATAGCATTCCATAGAAACGTTTTACCCGTACCACCATGGCCACAAACAAAGAAAAACCCAGGAGATCCACTAAGAACACGCTCAGTTACCTTATCAAACACATTCCTTTGATCACTATTCAACTGTGAAACTAAAGACGTAGCATGCATCGATAACATCAAGGGCTCAGGGTCAAGTTCGTCATTAATTAGTCTATTTTCATTTATGCAAATACATTGTGTTGTCAACTTTGGTAGATCATAGTTATTTATGTTGCCACCACTATTAGCAAAGACGCCCGTGAGTTTCTGTATAAGCAAAGACATGAGTTGTTCTTGTGGAACAATAAAATTTGGGTTTGCAAGTGCATCTTTAAGCCTACGGTGTATATCGTCTGTAAAGTAAAGCCAATATTTATCAAACAAAGTACGAACATTACCGACAGAACAAAAAAAGCACCACAGTGACAAAATAGTTGCCTCAATTGATATGCAGATGCAGATACTATCGCCTCATCAAATAGAAGATTCCATTCATTATCGCTCTCAAGCAAACCACGTGCCTCACATGCATCTCGAAATGTATTATACACTTTGTTGTTAAAGGATCTTACATCAGCATAGTTCTTTGCACCCTTAACTATCATTAATAGCATGCGTAAGTAATATAGTTCTCCAACGGTTGGGTGCACATAGTACATACGACCAATTTTAGCGCAAGGTGTTCTCCTTCGCCATAATCGCTCCGAGGCATCCCAAGACCACTCTTTTGGGAATTCACAATACGTCAAGTGTCTAGCCTCTTCGTGTCTTGAATTTGCTTCGAACCACTCAGTTAACATCGTGCTTTTCGCTGCAGGGCTAGCTAGAAGTGGTCTCAAGTCGGTTCTAGGTTCATATCGCACATGATTCATACCAGGCAGATGCACAGCTAATCTCTCTACTGGAGGAACTCTGAAGTGAATGTCAAATTCAAAGGTACGCCATAGGGCTTCACACGAATACAAAAATCTAGCATCAATATATTCTTGGATTTCATTTGGCGGTGCTAATTGCTGCCCAGGTGACGTATTTGATGTCTTTGCAGTAACTTCAAAATAGACCTTTGCTCGATCACTTCCCTTTGTAACGTATTTAAAGAGATATTTGATCATGTTTGACTTGTTACACCACTCAACATTGATATGTGCATTGTATTTCTTTAGCAGATGCATATTATATGGAGCAACATTTTTATTATCTAACTTGACCCCATTTTTAAGAACATACCTACCATCATTTCTCCGTCTATAAATTGTAAACCCGAAGTCGTCTATGATAGTTTCATCTTGAAAGGACTTAGGAAAATTTTTTGAACACTTATTATCTTTCATGCATGGACATTTTCTGTTATCATTGCCACATGGACCGTGCATCATGAACTCGTCAACTAAAGCATAGCCTAGTGGGTCAATATTGATATCGGGGATTTCAGCGCAAATTAATCTATCAATGGTAGAAGCATTGAACTCTTTGTTGCCATCAGCTAACCACACAAGGCAATGTATATGTGGCAGGCCACATTTCTGGAACTCAACAGTGTACAAAACTGCATAGGGAAAACTAAACATAAGATTTATCGATAACAAAAACGTACTATATCAGATGTTTGCAGTAAGTACTACACCCTACCTGCAAGTACGTGACCAAATGTCTTGCCTTCTCTAATATCTGCAATGAACTCATCGACTTTCATATGGAATACTCGCACAATCAAATCAGAGCGATCACATGGCTGTTGCCCAGGCTGAAATCGCAAGGCATCTGCTATTTCTCTCCACTTGGTATTGCATGTGAAAGTAACAAATAGGTCAGGAGGGCCAAAAACTCTACAGATAGCCATCGCATCTTGGTAATTCATGACATGATATCTCCTTCCACCAGTAAAACTGGCTGGCACTATTACCCTACCACCAACCGAATCGGCACTAACGAGACCCTTATCAATGGCATCAGCTATCCCCTGCACTGATTCACATCGTAGATCTTTTTGGTGGTCTGCTATGAACTTTAGTCTAGACCCTTCAACCGTTGAATATGCATCGACAACTATTTGGTCACTCAATCTGCCATAGCAAGTGAACGGATTTGCCTCATTCAATCTGTAATGCATGTGACGTCTAACAAATTCAAGCATAGTGACATATTTACGACATGTACCATCGTTATCATCGGCATCCGAATATCTAATACCAAGGTGGAAACCATGTTCACCATAAGGAAATAACAACGGGTACTGCAAAGCCATGTAAGCTGGGTGCAAGCAAGAAACACGTTTTAGACCGTACTCCCTATCATGGACGAGGACATCATAGGTGTACTCATCATCAAAGTAATCACCTACAATTATAGCAGCAATCTCACCACTTGTTGGAAAACTATATTGAACATCATGTCTTGTGTTGCAACCCAGTAATCGTAGTGTCACTTTTTGGTTACCATCTTGGTCTAGACGCTCTTTAGCATAGCGAAATGCTTTGACAAGTTCATTATGCTCATTTAACATACACAATGGAGACATGGCCACTTCTGGATCCGGTTGATCAGGGGATTTGTCATCTGCTTCAAAAATATCTAATCGGTTTTGTTTTTCATGTTCAATGTCATATATATAGCTGTGCAAATTTAGGTCGTGTTCCATTGCGCGGTAGTAGGGTCCCAATACGATGATCCACCACCCCATTAATTTTAAAGACATAAGGTGCAGTACCGTTGTTTATAGTTCTATCAATAGCAGCACCTAAGGAGGTAAATGCGAATAGGGAATTGTAGGATCGAATCTGCTTTAAAAATCGCTTTGAGCGTGCATCACCGTCAAATCGTAGTAAGTTAGCTAGGACAGCTGGTGGTTTCTTGTAAGGTTTCAGATTAATTTTTCCTCCTTTACAGCAAAGTTAGCTAGGACAACTGGTTCATAGCGAATGCATGAGTAATGGTTGTAGGATCTCTTACAACGTATCCTATCACGTCGATGCTGCCTATTTGAAGCGGCAATCTTTGTATCAAAGTCCATCAAGGACCTACCCCCTGTTTAACGTAAAGTTGGGTGCATTAATTGTTAGTTGGGTATATCTCTCTCTACAAAGTAGTAACTGCGCAGATTAGACTCACTTGTTCTATCGTAATCATCCGGCAATTGATCTGACGGCCACGGCTGGCTAGACGTGCTAGGTTCACCAGCTATGCACATGGGCTCATCACCAGTGGCAAGACCTAATCCAGTTCTCTCCATTACTAATAATAGAACACGATAGCTAAGCAAAGTCTGTCGCTTTATACTAAAAAAATCAGATATGTCTGTACAACCGACCTTGTGCAGTTGCAAGATGTCTTTTTTGTCTTTTCGCACGACAACGTGTAACTCTCTCACACAGAGGACTACCCATGAGAAATCAGACTGCACACCACTAAAGAGTCACACAACTAATACAAAAAATAGACAAGCAGACGGTGCAAAGCTGTTTGCAAGTAGGGCAGCACAATATGGAAGCATGCGGTGAAGATACTTAAACAAGAAAATCATGAATCCACAATCGATCACTCTTAAAGCATATAATCATTGTAGGAGTAAAAAAGCTGCAGCAAGCAGAGAAGACAAACTTACCCTCACAACACCCTGTAGACGTACACAGGAGAGGAAGCAAGGCTACGGTAATGGGCAGCAACAATTGATCACTCCAAGATAACTGAAAATAGAAAGGAAAAAATCTTCTCTCATCAACGGTTCCCTATAAAATAGGTCCAATGCAATTGCAATCCTATAGTCTTCTTAAAAAATCTAGCAATAGTCTGAAGACTTACCTAGAAGCACCAGACACCTCTTCTGAAATCCTGGACAGCAAGCTCAGATTAGTGGATAGCCTGAACGGATCTTTCCTTGTATGTCCTTCACTAACGACCTAAGAAAGGAAGCCATTAAAATTCAAAGTTAATCGGTAGGTACAGGTAAGCCAAAACATGAAGGCATGAAAAGACACACCATCTACGAAAACCAGATAAGCAGGGAAGTGCTTAGGAAGAGGAAGGAAGTAAGAGGCTCTCTAGAGAGATCCTCTGTCTATAAGAACTACCAGAAAAAGTGAAATAAACATATGTAGAGAAATGTCAGAGAATAGGCTACCACTATTCAATAACCAGATTAAGAAGAGAGGTGCCTAGGAAGAGGAAGGAAGTAAGAGGCTCTCTAGAGATATTCTCTGTCTAACAGCACGGACCAAGATGTAGACGATCCCGAACTAACAGCAAGCACAAAATTAGTGGAGGCACAAGATCTAGATGATTCTGAATTAATAACAAGACAACATGGACCAGATCTATGCCTTTTTAACACAAACAGCAGGCAAAAATGTTCACATAAGGACCAGATCTGTTCGATTGAACACTCACTAAAATCAAGTAAAAATTGCTAGAGCATGAGACCTTAAATAGCTAATTTCCAACGGGGAGATGCAAGATGGGGAGAGGGAAAACCTACCCCGCAGCGCATCGGAACCCGCCGGGCTAGGGTTCAACAATAGCAACGGGGAATAAGCACGAATAGCAATGTTCATGTGCAACAGCCAGATATACCAACATCCATTACAGATCAACTACATAATCTGGTAATCTCAGCAATTAGGGTTCCATACCTTCAACTTTGGGGGGAGGAAGGCGCACCCAAGGTGAGGGAGACGAACAAACTTGGGATGGAAGTGAGATGCAGGAGCGGAGGCAGGGATCCCGTCCTTGTCGCCGTCGGCCGGCCTCCCGCAGGCCCCCGTCGCACGGTCGCCTGTCTCTCCAGCCCTCCTCGCGATCTCGCCCAGATGTGGTGCCCACAGCCAGATCCACCTCGACCCCGCCCGATCCGCAGCACCAGTGCCTGCGCGAGGGGGATTAGGGTGGGATGGGCGAAGGGAATGGCAGGCGAGACGAAGGGGAAGGAATGAAACCTTGGGATTCCAGGGTGGAGAGAGGATTCAATCTAAAGAGGTAGATAAAGAAGGGGGAGAAATTTACCTCGAGCTCCACACCAGGCCGATAAGACAGCATGGCCATCGGCAGGAAGGGCTGGCCGGCCGGCCGCGCACGCTCGTACGGCGGGGGAGAGGCGCCGACTAACACTGTTCCGATGCGACGGAGCGGACGCATCTGGGCCTGAGCGGATGACGAATCATTGGCTAGAAGACCTAGAAATTTTGCTGTTGGACGCTGAACTCCTTTTGCCTTCGCACATTCAGCCGCTGCGTGTAGGGGCAGGGCAAGATAGGGGCCAGAGGTCAGTCGTAACAGAGCGAAGCCACTGGGAGACAACACGGCGCATCGCACATCCACGCGCCGCGGGGTGTCAGCCCGCGCACCGCCCCAACTGCTCAGCACACCTCATCTTGCTGCTCGCCGTGGCTGCAGAGGGCCCCCGCATAAACGATGTCCCACCAGTCATAATGCCCGCCGAGGTCGGGCGCGCGCACGAGACACCCTCGCCACGCGTCAACAAATGAAGGCATGAGAGGCTCCGTGAAACACTCCCGTGCAACGAAAGGGCAGTAAGTTTTAAGGAACCTGATTCTTTTCATGAGGACTCAGAAAGAAAATCTTTTGCATCTAAAAAAAATCTTTTGATGACTTCTTTTTTTCTAGAATCAATCTTTTGAAGACTGTAACTAAAGTTACTAGCTAATTAATTTCACAGCAGGTGTTATTCTTTTGGGAATCATATTTCAGCGTTACCTTGTCCCCTTCAGTTTCATCGCTTTTTCGTCCATTGTTCCATATTGCTCTCTGCTCCCCTGTTTACTCATTTTTCCCCAGTTGGTTCTCTTATATTTCCACTACATATTTCATATTAACCCCCACTTTGAGATAAATAGAACATAGTATCATACTCATGCTGTGTAACACTCCCATTTTTAGGGTCATTAGGTTTCCTCACAACCGCCAGAATGTTCGGCTGCGAGGTACTATAGTCGAGTATACATCATGTTAATACAAACTTATCCATAAAAACCAAGCTTTATTACAGAGCTATTGCTTAGCAGTCAGGTTTTACATAGTGGGGCGTATGGCCTAAAGTTATAGTACAACACAAAAAAAAACACCATAGGCATGCCTAGCGAGGATAAGTCCTAAAACCAGATTTTGTCTACTCCATAGGAATCATCGAAGTCCTTCTCTAAGGGTTCCTCATTTTCTTCCCAAGCTTCATCTAATGATATTTTAGTAAGTATGAGTACAACCGTACTCAACAAGTCAAATGAAAAATACTATTTAACTATTTGCTAGGATTCTCAAGGGATGGGGATGTAATGGTTTTATCAAGGTATTTATGTGAAAATATTTTTGAACATAACATAACAAAGCATTAACTTCTTAAAGGAAATGGGATTTTATCAAGTTAATTACCAGATTGAAACATTTTAAAGTTACTTATGCTTTACTATTGGAATCATCTATTAAACATAGCTTCATTTACTGAATGCACGGTGTATTTGAATACCCTATGAAATTTTTGACTCTGCAGAGTTATTTAGCTTTACCCATAAGATTTCTCAAACCCTCATGATTAAGTTGAGAAAATAAGACCTTTCACTGCTCTCCTCTTTTTATAACCTCTACCTAGTATGTTATGGACCTCACAGTGTCGGGATCCCTAAAGTGGAATTAGCGATTCGATCCGATTAGACCTACCGTTGATATGGAAGACTTCCCTTCCAAACTATCCTGTTGTCTACGGGCCATTCCCTTCTTGGAACAGTATACTTTCCTGTAGATATTCAATTGATTTGAGCAGTTACTTAACCAAGTCTGTACAATGATATAAACAGTAGAAAGTTGTCTATAATATAATCTGTTAAATAGTAGACATCATCTTTCTCTCTTATCCTTTTTTCACATCTATCTATATCTATAATAATTAGGCAATCTGAGAAAGCTCCCACGTTAACTAGAAAGATCTAGCCATCTATCTTTCTGGTGGATCCAAATTATAATGGCTCAGATTAATCTAATCAGTAGTTAAATAAAACATACATGTTGGAAACTCTAATTATTAATGCAAAATATCTCTACGTGATAAATACATAAAGTTGGAAAGATTTATTCAGCCAAGCTAAAGAATATATAAGACAGAGGAAGAATAGGATTGGTCGTACTTAAGGCAGATGACTAGGACAGGGACGTTGCAGATAGCGGCACAGTAGGGGCATGGTGAAGTTGTGCCGGCGTCAAGAGCGTTGTGAGGGGGAAGTCTTTTACAACTGGCACCATTGTGATTTGTGAAGAAGTAGGCGGACTACAATACGGCAGAGGCACATTATCCTCTTGGGTGTGTTCATGTTGACACCGGAGAGAGAGAGAGAGAGGTCACCGTAGTTGAGGCATGGGTCGCATAGGATCCATTCAGTCACCAAATATACAATCTTATGTTGAGAGATTACACGCAGATGTGGTTGAGAGGTATGCAACAGACGGGGGAGGTTGCATGCATGCAAGGAATTAATTGCCCTATGGAAATAGAACAATGTGAGAGGTTGTAACTCTGTTCTGCCTATGCATGTACCTTTTCTTTCGTTAGTAAATGCATATTTGTAGATTGCGTGCTATCACATGATTAATTGGTGCAAAAGATGGTGCACTAATTTCATATATTTATTAATTTATTAACTTTGTTCCTTCAGGTGTATTTGTAACAAACTTTTATCCTGTAACCATATATAAAAGTAATTCTAAAAAATGATAACGAGAGATCTAAAAAATGATAACTTGAGATACTTCTATACATGTAACAAATATATTTTATAAAGAGAATAATTTGAGTAAAAGTAATTCTATCTATACCTAAAGAGGTTATTTTTGCAAAAGTTCACAATTCCTAATTTATGACACCAAAGAGTCATTCTATATATTTCTAAGCATAACTATTTTTAAAGGAAGATTTTGAGTGACACGTAAGTTTCTTACCCTAATATGAATTTTGGAAGTAACAATCATTTTCTTATTTTATTTAGTAAAATAAGATAATAAATTCAATATGATTTTGTTAACATCCAAAATTTCTAATTTTTATTTTATGAAAACGATAGTTACGAAAACCATATTCATAATACTTAATTTTTATTCAACATAAAATCAAAATTATAAATTAGCGAAAAATTTGTGTTCATTTTGTAACTTTTAAAATTCTAAAATAATAATTATTTGAAATTTTTATATATGGCATGGAATATATTATATTAGTGTTCATACTTCAGAATATTATACTTTATGTATTGAAAAGACAATAACCTTAAGAAAAATGTACACCATTTACGCATAATAAGCTAGCAGAACATGCATTGAAAATAAGAGAGTAAAACCCACCTAAGTACCCATGCTACAAAACTGGGCTGATCAGCTCTATTATAATTAGCATTCATTATGTTATTACCGTAAGTTACATAAAAAGTTTTACGATATGTATAGCCCGTGCGAAAGGACAGGAACATACATGTATTCTAACAAAACTACAGCACTAACTAAAACCTGAATTTTTGACACATTTGGCACTCTTTGTAATGGTATTTACAAAAATAGCTGTATATCTGCCGTATCGACAAAAATGTCATTTTTGCCACCCATGGACGGATGGAAATGTGCGGGGCTAACGTGTAGGCCCCTGTCGTCCCGCCACTAGACAACAGGCTGCCTGCCGCCCTGCCACCCAATGGCAGGCGGCCTGCCGCCCCAACCGGTCAGCCTGCCACCCCACCTCAGCCCCACCACTGCTTGCCGTCCCATGGCTCGACGGTAGGTGATTAAGCCGACTGATTAGCCGGATTAATCACTTGCCCTATATTTTTGCATATTGATTGTTTGGATTTTTAATATAGCAAATGGGCTCAAAAACTTATAAAATTTTATGTGTAGCCTCTTGACATGATGTACTTAATTGTGTAAGTGAAAGATTTCCTGAATCAAAAAGATTTTGTTTGCCTTGTATGTGCCATCGGGAAATTAATTACTAAACCTTCTATTTTGAAAATGAAAGATAAAGTTCATGCATTCCTAGAACGCATCTAACCAGACATTTATGATCCTATGCAGCCACTGTCAAGGTTATTTAAATATTTTATGGTGCTCATCGATACTCCCTTGAAATGGTTGCACATATGTTTATTATCTACAAGAAACTATGCTTTTCACAAAACTGATCTCGCAGATAATTCAAATTAAAAATAATTTCCCTGATCATCATATAAAGTCCATCAGAATGGACAACGTCGGAGAATTTCCTTCGAAGGCATTTGATGATTATTGCATGGCAATGGGAATTAAAGCTGAGCATTCTGTACCACATGTCCACACCTAGAATGGACTAGCAGAAGCATTAATTAAGAGAATTAAATTTATTGCCCAATCGCTTTCGCAGAATTGTAATTTACTAACTACATGCTGGGGACACGCAGTCCTACATGTAGCAACTTTCATCAACTTTAGACCATCGGCATATAATATTCATTCACCAATGCAACTAGCGTAAGAGTCAGCACCGAAAACTTCTCATCTCCGGAGGTTTTGTACAAGGTTTATCTACCTATATCCCCTACACAGCGTACAACAATGGGTCCTCTCCAAAAGTTTGGATATACGTTGATTATGAGATAACATCCATAATCAGGTATTTGGACCCCATGATAAGAGATTTGCATACTACCCGTTTCGCTGATAGTATATTTGATGAGGACAGTTTTTCGACATTAGGGGAGGAAATCAACCCCTTAATGAAAAATATCGAAAAATTACGTGGCAAGCTAGAGAATTCATGCACATGACCCGTGCACTAGTGAAGCAAATAGAGAGGTCTAGAAAATCATTGACTTGCAGGTATTAGCAAACCAACTGTCGGTCCACTTTAATTATTTAAATAGCACGACCAAGTCACATGTGCCTGCACGCAATGCACCGGAGAGGGTTGAAATACCAAAGAAAGTTGAAGGTAACCCAATCCCGTCCAGATGCATCAGAATAAAAGGACAAGAACTCTTGCCCCTCAAATCCTAAGTAACCGGGGATGCTTGATGAAAAAGGATAAGAAGAAATTGATACAACTAATTACTGAAGTTCCCCAGAACCAAAAAGGGAGCCAGTTGAGACCTAGCACCAGTAGAAAAGGGCATACCGGATCTGAACATTCCCATAGAGGGAGAAATCAACATGGATGTGTGCGCACACATCGAAGTTGAAAAATTAGACGGACTTGCTACCGCAACTAGAAGGAGTGCTGAGTAAGTAGAAGTACTAGAAGAATCAACTCATGATAACATGGCTATAAATTATGTGCACATAGGAGAATTCATGAATAGGACAACAACCAACGTTGATATTTATTTTGCAAAGAAAATTACCACAATCATTGATCTTGATCCAGAGCCTGCATCGCTCACTGAATGTAAGAAAAGATTAGATGGGAGGATTGAAAAAGGGCAATAGAAACTAAATTATTATCTCTAAAAAAAAGAGAGATGTTTGGGCCTGTAAGCCGCATGGCTCCCCATTTGCACTCTGTAAGGCATAAGTGGGTATTTGTTCGAAAGAGAAATAAGAAAAATAAAGTTGTAAGATATAAAGCAAGGCTTGTTGCACAAGGTTTCACTCAACATCTATGAGTTGATTATGAGGAAACATATTCCCCAGTTGTGGGTGGTATTTACTTTTAGATATTTAATCTCGATGGCAATAAACTTGAACATAGAAATAAAAATTGATAGATGTGGTAACGATATACCTTTATGGAAACTTAGATTCGGACATTTATATGAAGGTGTTTGAAGACATTCCTGTCCCGAACCAAGACAACAAATAGAAGTCTATATAGTGTGAAACTTAGAAAATCACTATATGGACTTAAGCAATTACGTAGGATGTGGTATAATTGCTTAAGTGACTTTCTATATAAGAAAGGCTATATAAATAACGAGTATTGTCCTTGTGTATTTATACGACGATTCAAGAATGGATTTTTGTATAATCTCAGTATATATAGATGATCTGAATATCATCGGAACCATAGAAGATATAAATGAAGCAAACTCTTATTGGAGTTAAAGATCAAAAATGAAAGATTTGGGTAAAACCAAATATTGCTTTGGTTTTGCAGCCTGAGCATACCCCTAAAGGGGTATTAGTGCATCAATCCACATATACACAAAAGGTGTTAGAAATGTTTGGCTTTAGAAAGGCATATCCTTCAAGAGTATCATGATCGGACGATCTTTACAGTAAGACAAGAATCTATACTGACCTAGAGAAGAGGGAGAAGTCATGGGACCAGAATTCCCATACTTAAGTACAGTAGGAGTACTTATGTATTTAGCAAACTACACTAGACCAAATATTGTATTTGTCGTAAACCTATTAGCAAAATATAGTGCAGAACCTACCAAAAGGTATTGGTAGGAATAAAGGACATTTTTCAGTACCTCCAAAGAAGCAAAGATCTTGGACTATTCTACAGAAAGAACCATGACTTGAATATGACATGCGATACAGATGCCAGATACCTATCAGACCCGTACACCACTAGATCATAAATGGGCCATGTATTTCTGTGTGGTGGAACTGCAATTTCATGAAAATCGTTTAAGCAAAGTCTTCTATCGATTTCGATGAACCACTCGGAAATCATAGCATTATACGAAGCCGCACGAGAATGTGCTTAGTTTCGACGAATGATTCACCACATCTAGCAGTTATGTGGGTTGAATATCGTGCAAACTCTCACAATTATCTATGAAAATAATGCAGCTTGTGTTGCACAAGTGCAGACGGGCTGTGTGAAGAGTTATCTCACAAAGCATATCAACTCCAAGTTTTTCTATGCTCATGAATTAAAAAAATGGACGAAATTAAGGTATTGCATACTACGCTATGTGAAAATCTTGCTGATTTATTCACTAAGTCACTTCCAGCATCTAGTTTTGAAAGATGTGTACATGAAATTGGAATGATTAAACTTAGGGAAGTGCAGAATTCAGAGGAGATTCTTTTCAAATTTATTATTAAAATTTGATCATGAAGATCAAGTAGCTAAAGAATAAATTCTATAGATTGATGGAATTGGGTGGATTGTATTCTTTTTCTATTGACGAGTTTTCCTGAAGTTTCTCGGCCAAGGTTTTTAATGAGGCAATTCGTGCAACACAACAAAACATGTGTCATGTACTTTTTCTTTAAATTTTTTTCACTGGGTTTTTATGGAGTTTTGATGAAACATGATCGTATCGGATGAGTGCACAAGGGGAATGTTAGGAAACCTAGGTCTAAGCCTGCAAGCTCAATTCATTGGTAAACTCTTCATTTAGTTTATAAATAGAGAGTCTTAATTGTCATGATGTATATGTGATGAAAAGTAAAAAGTAATAAAGAAAGAAGCTTATATCTTATCTCTTATGTTTGATTTATTTTTTCTGCAGGAAGAAATAATCGGACCGCGGATTGGACTCACCCGTTCTCAACATAACTGCGGCCGAGAAGAAGGCCTGTTGCCTTGCTGCTCCAATCCAATCCCTAATGGCCCAAATGGCGGCTTCCCTTCTCCTCCTCCTCCCGCTTCTCGCCGCCGCCACCCCGTTCGCCCACCCGGCCTACCCCCGCGAGCCGCCGTCATGCGCGGCCGTGGCCGACGAGCCCGCGCTGGCACCGGAGCGGCGGGAGGTGCACGGCGGGGGGCGCATCCTGGACATCACCCACTACTACCGGGAGGACATGCCGTCGTGGGAGTCGGACGCCGGAGTGGGCCAGTTCCTGTGGCTGCCCCGCTCCATGCGTAACGGCTCACGCGCCAACAACTCTGTGATGCAGTTGCCCACCCACACTGGTACCCACGTCGACGCCCCCGGCCACGTCTTCCAGCACTACTTCGACGCCGGCTTCGACGTCGACTCCCTCGACCTCGACGTCCTCAACGGTGAGCTCACTCCGCCACCTCCGCCGCCGCTCCTTTTTTATTTTAGCACATCAATTACGCAGTATTGGTGACGTAGTGGCCGTTTCAAACGTGTCCTGGGTTCCTTTTGTTTCTTTCCGAATGCTTAGCGGTATGCTGTTGCATGTTTGCATTGCCAATCTGGGTTTGAGTTACTTGCAAATGAGTGCTACTACGATGTTCAGGTGATGGATTGATATGGGAATTCGTTTGCAACTAGTAAGTGGTCTGCGCAATTTGACGGTAGTGTTGTTGGAATTTTGATTCGCAGAAGAACATAACTTATATCATCATAATTCATAAATTGAAAATTATTACAAAGTCAGCAAAACTTTCTCAAATATAAGAGACTTTTTCATTGCTAAACAATCAAACAATTACAGTTCTGTTGGAACTTGAACGGCCTACTGTTTGTGTAATGTTACTGTGCGGAATAATATCCTAACCTACGAGCAGTCTAGGACTTGGAGAGGATTGTTCTGAAATTAATTCTAGCTGTGTGTGTGGCCAATACATCAATATAATTTTTTATTGTGGATAGTATTAATAAGTTTTAATAGTACCAATATGAAAATACTAAAAAAATGTTTATAATTTTCTTAAAACTTATGATCATTTCATTCAAGGATAAACATTGGCCACAATTCAAGGTGCCAAGAACAAAGAAGGTTCACCAAGCCAAACTTGATAAGCCAATCTGGCCTCCTGGGCAGTCACTGCAACTTTCTGTTTCCACAATTCTCATACTTAGAAATGCTTCAATCTGGCCCGAACCTCTGGATCCTCTTCCATCGAAACAAATAAGATATTTTAGGATGAGTTGACTAAATGCCATTGTTAAAGTTTTCCCTTCAAAAAAGTTGCCATGTTAAAAGTTTTCTACTTTTTTTTCAGAGATTACCAGGCTCCATTGTAACAACTAAGAAATTCAATCTGACCACTTAAGTAGATGCCTTATGTTACAAAAAATTAAGAATATAAAAAACTGTTCTTTTGGATTATGTGCCAAACCATGCAGAACTAATGGCAGGTGCTTAGCGATGCTGCACTGATAGCTATTCACAGAAGGAAATTGTCTTGTTAGAGAAGTCAAAAGCAGAACTCTTCAAATATATATTAGTTTCAACAATGATTGCCAACTCAGTTGGCATCCATGGCGAGGCCATGTGAGATGATTTGTGGGGATGGCTGGGGTGGGACATAGGAGAAGGTGGAACTATGTAAGGGAGCAAAAGAGTCACATGTGACAGCAGAGATGGTATTACAAAAGGCTGATGTTTTTGCTGGTGGACATGGTGGCATGACAAGGTGGGGAGGATGAAATGACACACACTCTCTCTCTCACCCATGCACTCTCTCTCTCTCTCTCTCTCTCTCTCTCTCTGTGACTGAAAAACCCGATGCAAGGTCAAGCCGTGAACAACACGGAGAAAGGGTGCCCTGCTTTAGTTGGTTGTTCCTTACATGTACTCATTACTAGAAAAAGCCCTCCTCTCCGTACTATAAGTTGCATCAAACGTGGGGTAAATTAAGTGCTATCAAACTAACAGATCATTTTTTTTACTTTTTTACTGATTAACCTAGTATTTTTCTTTTTTCTGATTAGTGTAAGAGTTTCTAGGAAACCAAATTAAACACGGTGCTCCTATTCTCACCACAATGTATTAATAAATATATGAGAAAAATTTGAATTAAACGACACTTCTATGATGCAAAAGTTTGCAGATTAGACAGATTACAAATACTAGTTTTGCTTTTTCGGAATGGTAGATTGTGTTTGGTGTGCAGGAGATGGAAGGGGGACATGCGTATTATGTGACTGCTGGGACTTGGCCCAATGATCCAAGAAAGTAAAGAGTTATTATGAAAGGCGTTCCCTTCATCAAAGTATACTACTCAGAAATTTCTAGCGACTAGCAGCACAGGAAACTTACAGAAATATCACATGTACCTTTAGACAGGTTAGGGAGGAAGCAATACTGATAACATCCAGTCTATTTCAGATGCCATGTCATGGTTCATCGATGTAAGTGGTGATACTGATACCATCCAGTCTATAGAAGTTTCTAATTTCCTAAGTATTTATTTTTTCTTGTTCGACATGTTTGAAACATTTTTTACCAAGTGGCTAAATTTTTCTTATTAACCGGTGTTATGTAAGATAATTTTATTCTGTATTGCATTGCATGGACACATAGTTGATTCCTCAGGCTTGCACAAATGAGTGGTGCTGTACATAAAACATGTCCTATACAGATAAGAGAAGACATTCTGTACATTTGAATTATTACATGGCGAACAAATATATTTGCATATTTACTACATATAAAACATATGTAATTTACATCACTCTAACAACTGATTGTGTTTTACTAGGTCCCGCATTGTTGGTTGATGTTCCAAGGGATGACAATATTACTGGTAAAATTCCTGTTGTTCAGTCTCATTAAGCTACTTGTTCTGTTGGTCAAATGTAATACTCGTTCCGTCTAAGTTTATAAGACATATTTTTTTAATGGTCTTGTCCATAAATATAGGACG
The DNA here is from genome assembly GCA_017311315.1 of Dendrocalamus latiflorus. Classification (NCBI taxonomy): domain Eukaryota; kingdom Viridiplantae; phylum Streptophyta; class Magnoliopsida; order Poales; family Poaceae; genus Dendrocalamus; species Dendrocalamus latiflorus. The sequence goes on from CM029623.1 coordinate 18,985,882, forward strand.
TATTTCATGTTTCAATATAAAATTAGTGTGATGTTCCTTTAATAACTAATAAATATGTAACTTTGTTGACATGCATGCATCAAATATAATGTTTAAAAATAATAATTAGGGGTAATCTAGCCATTTCACTATCTTCTTAGTCTATGTGGTAAAAGAAAATATGCCTTATAAACTTGGACGGAGGGAGTATGTGTTGAATTTGACATTGAAATTTAAATATTGAGTTGATCCATTCATTGCAGCTAACATGATGGAATCTTTACATATCCCAAAAGGAGTTCAACGTGTACTTTTTAGAACATTAAACACTGACAGGTAATGGATTTCAACATAATTATATGCTCATTTGTGGTAAGCATGCTTAATTATTTTTGATACGAACATTCTTAATTTTTCATTATATATATGGGGATATATCTAGTGCAAACTCATATTTAAGTGCAATCATGCAAACTTTTCATGTAGACATTATGTAAGAGATGGATAACTAGTTTCCTGAGGGCTTGAGGTTACATGTCCGGGTAACTTTCTGAATAACTCTCTTACATGTTGAAAGATCATTCATGAGGGCCTTCTTAAGACCCTCCACTTATCCATCACCTAAAGTGTATGTGTGAGTTTGCATATTTGCACTCAAATAATATTTTGCACTTGATATGTCCCATATACATATTTTGAATGATTTGACACAGAGCTCATTAATGACTAACATATTTGGTATATAATATAGATTAAAGGAATCATCTGAGATATGCATCAGCATTATATGAATCAACTGCTAGGAATAATTTATTTATTCGTATATGGTACTATGGTAGGCTATGGTGTAAGGTCGAGGAGGTCGACTAGAGGGGGGGTTGAATAGGTGCTTTTGAAATTCACTTTTTAGCTAAAATGTTTATGTACAGAAGCGTAAATCAAATCGGTTTTGCACAATTAAGTTCTAAATCAATTAGGTTTACCTAAGTGCACCAATACCCTAAATCGAGGTCAAGATTTACAATCCTAGTGTGATAAGCAACCGATTCAATTTCTATGAATATAAATTGCAAGAAAATAAATTGAGCACAAGACAACAAACCACAATTAATACATCTTCTTTTTACTGTCGTGCTCGAAGACTTGCCGGTCTTCCTTAATACACATTGAGGTAAATCCAAACGAATTGGACCGGATCTATGAATTAAGCCAATGACCTCACTTTCCACTAGTTGTAGCTCTTTCCTCTTCCTGGCAGGTGAGTTCCAACCGTCACATCATCACACTAGGCATTCTCATAAGTTTCTTTGAGAAGATCACTGGGCAACCTTCGAGAGTAACAAATTAAGCCTCTTACTTGACTCTTAGCACGTGTAACGAATGCATAAGCTTAATGTAGATACGAAGTCTACCTTTAGATGCAACACATACAACTAGAGTCCTCTCCTTACTCACAAGGTGCAACTCATACACAATTGAGTGGAGAGACACACTAGCTCAAGACTGCAGAATATGACATCAACAACAATATGCAACTGACCACAAGGGGGTATTTATACTCCACACTGAGAAACTAGTTGTTGGGAGCAAAAACCAGGTAATGAGGTACTACCGCAGGCAAACGGGCGATACTACCACTTTCCTCCCATCGGCTAGAAACTAGTTACAAATCTCGGCTGGTCTGATCGCCCCTCACAGGGGCCAGTCTGACCGTACGTCGGTCGGACTGCCACACAGGTCAGTCTGACCGCTCACATAGAGCCGGTTTAAATCAACTCGGTTCATCTAAGTGCAACAACATACTAAGTTTATGTCAAGATTTGCAATCCTAGGTTAACAAGCAATCAATTCAATATGTATGAACATAAATTGCAAACAAGTAAATTGACCACAAGAAAGTAAACCATAATTGATATGGCTTTTTTTACCATGGTGCTCGGAGACTTGTCGGTCTCCTTTAATCCACGTTGAGATAAGCCCAAACGGATTGGTCCAGATCCACAAATTGAGTCCATCACCTCTCTTTCCCCTAGTGGTAGCTCTTTCCCCTTCTGATTAGGTGAGCTCTAACCTTTACAACACACCGGGCATTCTCACAAGCTTCTTTGAGAAGATCACAGGGCACGATGCCTCTAATACCGTCTAGGAGTCGGCAACCTCCAATAGAAATAAGTCAAAGCCTTTTACTTAACTATCACCACGTGTAACGAATGTACAAACTCAATGTGGACACGAAATCCATCTCTAGATGCAAGAGTGCAACTAGAGACCTCTCCTTTCTCACCTGGTCTGACCACCACGGTCGTACTGCCGCACAAAATGCGGTTATACCGCAGGTCATTTTCCAGCTGAGACAGAGTGCATGTACTACAACACTTTTGCAAAACATAGTACAATGCAATCAAAATTTCAAGCATGATTCACAACAAGATGCAAAACACATTTGCACACTTTAGAATTATGCCATAGGGATTTGGTAATGGACTCAAAACATTTGCAAACTCTAGTCACATGCTACAAGTATTATGCATAAGGTACAACCATTTGCAAAACACATTTGCAAATACGAGCATCATCCAAGGAGAGTTAGAGCAAGTGAGATTGAGCTATCAATACATGATGAGATTAAACTATTAGACATGACCCATCTTAATAATGCGGTAACTTGTACTAACAATCCAGTCTTCCAACCAAATGTCAAGATCGGTGGAAGACTAGAAACACATTTTTAGTATATACTAGTTATTTCTTTGACTTGAGCATACTTTTGAAGCTTGATGATGAACATCTTCACTTCGAGTTCTAGTCCTTGTCTTGATGTGCATCAAATCATGATGCATCCTCCACTTGCCCTCCATCAACACATGATGTGACTTCTCTCGACTTGATGATCAACTTATGATCATTTCTTCTCTTTGGAATCTTAACTTGATGCCAACACATGATGCTATCCTTCATCTCAAATTTTGACTTGATGACGATCAACTCATGATGCCATCCAAAGTCTTCATCATCATGGGACATTACCTATTTATTCAACTCATAGAAAATATTAGCTCCACAATATGATTGTCATTAAATACCAAAACATATCATTAACTCATAATGACAGGTCTAGATTCTTAATATGGCCTCTGCCCTTCGTTTAGTCAGACGAAATGAAATTTCCTAAGCAACATCATCTGGGGTGCTTTAATATTGAGGATTTAAATCAACTACCTTTGCACTTTGCCTAACAAATTGTTATAGAGGGATTTCATTATAGAGAAAATTGGCTCCATGCCAATCCAAAGGTGTGCATCTTGCAATAGGCACTGCAAAACTGTAGTGGTTTGTTTCCTTGATTTAGGGGAAATTTCAAAGAACCCCCTGGTTGCCACTAGTTTACGTCTTGTTTTGGGCATACAGCCCCCTAGAAGTATGTAAAAACACCCCCTTGCCGTAACTTTCCCTATTTGATCTGACGGAAAATGCCGACTTGCTGACATGGTGCTATTTTGGCTTAACTGGCTATCCAAGGCACTTGCATGGCAAACTGCTCCGGTCCAGTGTGGCAAGGGTCCCTCTCTCTCTCTCTCTCTCTCTCTTTCTCTATCCACTTTGAGACTTCCCAAATCTCTCTCCTGTGTGTCGCTCTCTCAGATCTACCGGGTCAGCGGCTAAACCTGGCGGCGGAGGCATCCATCACAGCGCTCTCCTTCTCGCTATCCAATTCCCTTGTATTGTTAGCTACATCCTGATACTTAACAGACCTATTCAGCTGTCCCTACTACCCCCTACTATTTGAACATCCAAAGCATTGTTAACTTCTACGGCATCCCTTTTTTTCATGCCTGCAGATAGATATTTGGGAATGCTGTTTTACCTATGTTGTTTTACCTATTTCTGCCTAATTACGATTTTTTGTGCATCCAAACTGGCCTGGTAGGTGGCCTATCATCGCTGCATAGTTTTCTTTCAAAATTATCTTGTAACATCTAAATTTATCTATTTTGCAATTTTCTGAAGTACTGCACGAAGTGCTTCTATGTGTACTCTGCTCAACTCTACGGTGAAATGTGTTAAATGGGGAAAATTTAAATTGAAGGAAACTGTTGTCTTGCAGGCAGCTAATGTGGAAGAAAGAATTTGACACAAGTTATGTGGGTTTTATGAAGGATGGTGCTCAATGGTTGGTAGACAACACGGATATTAAGCTTGTCGGTAAGTTTCACCTAGACATGCATCCTTTTAAGAGGTCCTTGTATCTGTTTATTGACTATTTGACTTATATTAAACTTGTGCGGATGGTTATTGTTTGGGTATGTTTACTTCCCTTAGGATAGGAATTTGTTTCTCATTGCTTTCCATCTCCATAAGAACCGTGCCTGCATGCTTGGGTGGGCGGTCTGAACTGTTTTTTTGGTTACCATTAGCATATTAAGATTCAGATTGCAGGGTTTCGGCCCAGTCAGTCCACAGACACACCATGCACTTGTTTATTGCATGGTCCACGGCCCATTACTTCATTATTGAATTCCTTCTGGTTCCTCCAATTCCATTTTGCCAGTCTTTTCCTGTTAGCTCCTTCCACAATACCCTGTTCCAGTTGAGTCAGCTTGTTTTCTCAGGACGTAGACTGGTCCACTGACAAACACTTGACTGGAAGCTGCATTCTTGTTTCTTCATGAATCAGCAGTGTGCAATCCTACAATTTTGCTGAAACAAGTGCAACATAACGTCCTCTCCTTTAGACATATCTCTATGCCTGGCTCTGCAATCATAAAGGACTTGAAAGAGAGTTTTGCTCAATGCAATTGTTTTGTATCACCGTTGATGTGCTCCGACTCGCTGAATTCAAGCATCGTGTTGGCCTGACATTCACAACTATAGAACTATCCAATCTGGAGGAAGTGTTTAGCATAGGAATACACAACAGATACCCAACCACAGCTCAACCTGCCGAACTATAACGGGGTGAATCTAACAATTCGCCTTGTGCCTGAAGGAGTAAGTCTTGTAGATACATTGAACTGAATAAGCATAGTGGGTAGTTAGTTAGTTTTGCTTTAGTATCTTCAGCTTTTGCATTAGCATCTTATCTCTACTTTCAGTTTTGCTTTCGGTTGTAATACTGACCTCTTGGTCTATAAGTATGTATTGAGTTATGCCTTAAGGGCTAAGACAAGCAATACAGCAAGAAAATTGCTCCCATACCTGTGCCAAAACTGTCAATTGGTATCAGAGCCTTGCTCTTCCCTTCCCCTGGTCTGTGGCGCCATGTCTCCCTCTTCCCACGCCTCTGTGACCTCCAGCCGGCGCAGAGCCAACGCTGGCGACGCTGCAGACGCGGGCGCGCGCGAGGCGCGCATTGCCACAGCGGAAGCAGCGGCTGAGCGGGCGGTTGAGACGGCCAGGCAGGCGGCAGCCGCGGCCCAGGCCGCAGCGGCTGCTGCCGCCGCCCTGCGCGCGGAGGCGGAGAACGACGCTGGCTGACCCCGCGTCTCACGGAGCCCTCACAGGCACCGCCGCGTTTCGCCGTCGCCAGAACGTCGCCGCGGGCGCGGAGGCAGACGTGGATCGCCAGCGGCCATCCAGACCGTCATCAAGGAGTCAGGCGGAAGCACGCCGTGGCCCATGCTCACCAAAACCATCTACAACGAGTGGAGTTTGGTGATGAAGGTAAAGATGCAGGCAAGGGGGATGTGGGATGCGGTGCGGGACGAGGATGTCGACTTCCACGACGACCGGCGGGCGCTGGAGGCCATCCTCGCTACCGTCCCGCCAGAGATGGCGCCTACCCTCGCGGACAAGGAGACCGCCAAGGACGCCTGGCAAGGCGTGGCGGCCAAGCGCATGTCACGCAGGCAGAGGAGGAGGACGAGCCGACTCTATTTCTCGTTCACGGGAGCATTGAGCTACGGCCAAAAACAGAGGAGGTCAAGGGAGGTCCGATCTTCTCCCCTCCCGCATCGTTCGCAGCCGCGCTCCTCCACCTCGACGAGCCGCGAGCACATGTCTTCCTCGGCGACGGGTCCAGCGACGACAAGATCGACGGCTGGTACCTCGACACCGGCGCCACTCACCACATGACTGGCCGGCGGGAATTCTTCTCCGACCTGGACATTGGTGTACGCGGCTCAGTCAAGTTCGGAGACGCCTCTGCCGTGGAGATCAAAGGCGTCGGCTCTGTCGTCTTCACGGCCAAGACCAGCGAACATCGACTCCTCACCGGCGTCTACTACATCCCTGCCCTGAGGAATTCCATCATCAGTCTGGGGCAGTTGGATGAGAATGGCTCGCGAGTGGAGATTGACCACGGGATGCTGCACATTTGGGATCGACCTCATCGTCTCCTTGCCAAGGTGAACAGAGGAAGCAATCGCCTGTATGTTCTTCATGTGAAGGTGGCGTAGCCCCTCTGTCTCGCAGCCCGCCGCGACGACGAGGCCTGGCATTGGCATGAGCGCTTTGGGCACCTCAACTTCGAGGCCCTGAAACGGCTCAGCGCCGGCGAAATGGTGCGGGGAATGCCGCACGTCGAACACGTGGAGCAGCTCTGCGACACCTGCGTGGTGACCAAGCAGAGGCGCCGGCCGTTCCCGCATCAAGCCAACTATCGAGCCAAGGAAAGATTGGAGCTCGTACACGGGGACCTATGCGGCCCCGTCACGCCGGCGACTCCCGGAGGCAGGCGCTTCTTCTTGCTCCTCGTCGACGACCTGTCCCGGTTCATGTGGGCAGTACTGCTCGACACCAAAGCTGCTGCGGCGGAAGCCATCCGGCACACTCAGGCCGCAGCGGAGGAGTGCGGTCGCAGGCTTCGGGTTCTGCGCACGGACAACGGCGGCGAGTTCACGGCGGCTGAATTCGCGGCGTACTGCGCAGACGAAGGGATCCAACGCCACTACTCTGCGCCCTATTCCCCGCAACAGAATGGCGTCGTCGAGCGCCGTAATCAGACGGTGGTGGCCACGGCACGCGCCCTCAAACAGCGAGCAATGCTGGCAGTCTATTGGGGAGAAGCGGTGATGACTGCCGTACATTTGCTCAACCGTTCACCCACCAAGAGCCTCGATGGCAAGACGCCCTACGAGGCCTGGCACGGGTGCAAGCTGGCAGTCAGCTATCTCCGCACGTTCGGCTGCCTGGCGTTTGTGAAGGAGCTCAATCACGTCGGCAAACTCGATGATCGGAGTACCCGGGGGTATTCATTGGCTATGCCGACGGTGCCAAAGCATACCGCATCCTCAACCCAGCTACGCAGCGAGTGCGCGTAGCCCGCGATGTGGTGTTCGACGAAGGGCGAGGATGGGCGTGGACCAAGACGGCGGACAATGGCTCGTTGCCGACACTCAGCGACTTCACCATCGACCACATCTGCATTCAGGGAGCTGGGGGAGCAGTCGGGCCCACTCCATCTCCAAGCCTGTCTGTCCCCGCCCCGAGTGTACCGTCTGCTTCAACGGGTGCTCCACCTCCGGCAATGTCGGCCACGCAGCACCCATCCACGCCAGTAGCTGCGCCCCAAGCGTCGCCCGCTCCTACCCCGACATAGCGAGCATCGCTCGGTGGAGTTCGCCACGCCGCCGACGCAGGATGGGGAACGCGTCGACGCCGCACATGAAGGAGAACCCCTGCGCTACCGCACCGTCGATAACATCTTGGGCGATCAAGTCGTCCCGGGGCTGGCGCAGCGCGACTTCGAGGCAGAGCTTCACCTGATCAACGACGGCGAGCCGTGCTTGTTCGCTGAAGCAGAGAGCGATGCGGCCTGGCGTGAAGCAATGCGGCAGGAGATGGATGCGGTCGAGCGGAACCAGACTTGGGAGCTGACCGATCTTCCTGCCGGCCACCGCGCCATCACACTCAAGTGGGTGTTCAAACTCAAAAAAGATGAGGCTGGGGCGGTGGTCAAGCACAAAGCGCGGCTGGTGGCACGGGGCTTCGTCCAGCAAGAAGGTGTGGACTTCGACGACGCATTTGCGCCCGTCGCGCGAATGGAATCCGTTCGCGTCCTCCTTGCGCTAGCGGCTCAAGAGGGATGGCGCGTCGACCACATGGACGTGAAGTCCGCCTTCCTCAATGGCGACTTGAGGGAGGTCTACGTCCGTCAACCGTTGGGATTCATCGTTGCCGGCCAAGAAAACAAGGTTTTGCGCCTCCGCAAGGCCCTCTACGGCCTGCGCCAGGCGCCACGAGCTTGGAATGCCAAGCTAGACGCAACTGTTAGATCAATGGGGTTCCAGCAGAGCACCCGTGAGGCATCAGTCTACCGGCGAGGCCGTGGAGACTCAACTCTGCTCGTTGGCGTCTACGTTGATGATTTGGTGATTACCGACGCCAAGGAAGAAGAGATGGAGGCCTTCAAGACAGAGATGAAAGGTGTCTTTCATATGAGTGATTTGGGGCCGCTCTGGTTCTATCTGGGAATTGAGGTACTTCAAAATGACTCCGGCATCTTTCTCTGACAAACTGCCTACGCTCAGCGCGTCGTCGAGCTCGGAGGACTCACGGGCTGCAACCCAGCCCACACTCCAATGGAAGAGAGACTGAAATTGAGCAAGGAGAGCTTGGCGGAAGAGGTGGACGCCACGCAGTACCGACGAATTGTCGGGAGTTTGCGTTACCTCGTCCACACACGGCCAGATCTGGCATTTGCCGTCGGCTATGTCAGCCGGTTCATGCAGCGGCCGACGGCATAGCACCAACAAGCCGTAAAACGGATTCTACGCTATGTTGCGGGGACTTCTGATTATGGCCTTCACTACCCAAGATGTCCCGGCGCGGCGCATCTCATCGGCTACACAGACAGCGACCACGCCGGCGATATGGACACAAGCAAGAGCACGAGTGGAAATCTGTTCTTCCTCGGCAAGTGCTTGATCATCTGGAAATCAGTCAAACAGCAGGTGGTGGCGCTCTCCAGCTGTGAGGCTGAATACATTGCAGCTACATCTGCCGCTACTCAAGCTCTCTGGCTAGCTCGGCTGCTGGGCGATCTACTGGGCAGAGAGGCTGAGGTAGTGGAGCTACGTGTGGATAGCAAATCTGCCCTCGCCCTGGCAAAGAACCCGGTCTTCCATGAGCGCAGCAAGCACATTCGAGTGAGATATCACTTCATCAGGGCCTGCTTGGACGAGGGAAGCATTAGGGCCAACTATATCAACACCCAAGAACAACTCGCTGATTTCCTAACCAAATCTCTTGGGAGAATCAAGTACCAAGAGCTGCGCGCCAAGATAGGGATGATTCAAATCACCCAAAGGGTACCAAACAAGACTTAGGGGGAGAATTGAAGGAGTAAGTCTTGTAGATACATTGAACTGAATAAGCATAGTGGGTAGTTAGTTTTGCTTTAGTATCTTCAGCTTTTGCTTTAGCATCTTATCTCTACTTTCAGTTTTGCTTTCGGTTGTTATACTGACCTCTTGGTCTATAAGTATGTATTGAGTTATGCCTTAAGGGTTAAGACAAGCAATACAGCAAGAAAATTGCTCCCATACCTGTGCCAAAACTGTCAGTGCCAGCAGCTTAGCACCAATGAAGGAATTAACAAGAGCTAGGGAAAATGTTTCCTCTCATAAACTTCAAGGCAGAAGGGGAAATCTTGAATAATAATGTTCTGAATACATGGGCCGCCTCCGAAGGCTATATATAGCCGCCATGGACTAAACGTATGTTAAAGAAACCCTAACTTGACTAGAAAACGTCATGGACTAAACTATGTGACCTGGTAACATAAGACTTGTCTCCGACTTCTGGTTGTCTTGGTGCGTGCCCTTAGGGTGGAACCCATGGGTTAGACGCCTCTAGCCCAACTTCTATTAGCATGATTAGGTGCTGTTGGAGGTGGTCCTCTCGGTCTCTCTTATAGATAGATTAACTGAACCCAAATAGGACATGGTATCCTGAAGTTTAAAGCGAGAAGATCTTCTCCCCCATTGGACTCCAATCCGAAGTGGAACATGTTTTGGCACAGATTAGTTCCACCTAACTCGGGCTTCCTTCTTTTATTGGAGGTAGAACAAGAAAAAAGTTGTAAGCACAACTGTATTGGACTTGGACTTATGCTTGACGTGGGAATATATACTAGTCCGAATAAGGTTTCCAGGTTGAAGTTGGTTTTCTAGAGAAGGATCAATGGTTTCTCCTTCTCATAAAAACAGGCTTATCCTCATAAAAACCGAAAAGAAGTGGTGCTGACTGCTGAGTCCGTTCTCCTTTTTCATGCATGCAGCCCAACTTCTTCTAGACTTAGCCAAACCAAGTCTGACTTGCATTTTTCCTGGCTGGCGCATGTCTCCTTGTTTGGTTTATAATTGTATGCAATTGCACACCCACACCCACAAATCTCTGTCTTAGCTTTCACCTTTGAATTTATAAGTGTATGTGTAGGTTTATATGTGGGTGTTGGTATGTGCACATTAACTGTCGTAGCTCTTGTGCACATCAACTGTGGTAGCTCTTCTGGCAGGATACTGTGCATCTTAGATAGACCTCCAACTGACCTTCTGTTTGAGGATGACATGAATAGCGCATGTGCAAGTGCAACTTTGTGTGACGAAACAGCTCCTGTCACAGACCACTAGTGAAAATGTGATCACGACCTGGGGGGTTGGGGTAGTCCATGAAGCTTGTGCATGTTCACGTAGGCTCTTGCAATTCTATGAGGGTCCGTTTGGTTCACATAATTGAGTTGGATCCTGGAATTGAAGGTCCAATTCAATTTCTAGTGGATTTTGAATTGGTTTATGATTTCAATTCTAGTGTTTGGATTACAGTGATTGTGAATTAGTTTTAGAGGGCCTGTTCGGCTGGCCTCCAGCCGGCCGGCTTTTCGCAGCCGCTACAGTACCTAACTTTTAAACGGAGTATTTTTTCAAGACGGGGTCTATAAGTTAAACGTAGTACACGTTAAAAGCCCAACATATGTACCAACCAAAATTGCAAGTGAGTATCGATCTCTCCGTAATCTGTACCGTAAACAGCCAAAATTCAAAAATTTCAGCCAAAAGCTAAAAGCCGCAGCAAAAAAGAACAGGCCCAGAGTCAAATCTAGAAACTGTTTGGTTGCCATTCTAAAGAATTCCAAACCATTGATGTCAAAAAGAGGATGACCGGTCTAGGAGGAGGCCGTGTGATGCTGTTGGCAGTCAGAGTCAAGATGAGGATGGACGGACTCTGGCTGTCAGAGTCGATGATGGCTGCCATTGACGATGAAGATTGCCGGAGTTGAGATAGATGAGAGGTGGGAAGTGGTCAGAGGACTGGCAATGGGCAGCGGCTCGTTGGCGGTGGATCTGGACACCGGATTCGAAGAAGATGGCCAGGACGAGGCGGAATTGAGGAAGACAGCCGGGTCGAGGTGGACTCAAGGAAGACAGTCATGCTGCATGAGCCGATGCTAGCGCCGCAACCGTCGGGAGATACATTGGAAGATGTCAGTGACGAGGGACAAAATGAGGTGGCAGCGCCGACAACGAGGAAGAAGACACTATGGTCGCTAGCGATGAGAAGATGACTCTGGATCCTAGAGGAATCAGATCGAGAAGTATGGAGTGTCACGGAGTCATGGTCAGAGGTTCGCCAGAGCCGTGGTCGGAGGGCAGTTGGACTGTGGCAGGAGATGAGGAGAGGAACAGGAGCCAGGGAAAGAACATGATGCTAGTGGGACTCTTCGACTTTGAGGATGTCGATGGGCCTCCGTAGTTGAGTGCAAATTCAAGTGGAAATGGAGCCAAATTCCTATTCTATTTCCTTGGTGCATCCAAACAACCGAAATAGCTCAGGACCAATTCCAATTCCGCAATCCGTGAACCAAATGTAGTGTACATACTGTGATAACTTGTCAATCCATAATGATGTCATGATTGTACAAGATCCTTGAGAAATCCATGCACACAGTTGACAGTTGTGCTGGCTCGCCCACGTTCAGATAGTGGCATTAGTATCTAAGGTGTCTTCTCATGTTTAGGCTGGCGCTAGGTAGGCGGCGAGGTAGGGCCTAGCGCCTAGGGTGCCTAGGCTGCAAAATTAAAAATGAGGACAGCAGACCGAAGATGAGCAAGTATGTATATATATTTAATGTAAATGGCTAAATGCTTAATGTAAAGTTGTAAAACCTGCAGATGTACAGATCATCACGGACACGTAGGATCAAACTGCGAAGAAAATAGACTTTCAAAGGGTCTAAACGGAAGAAAATCAAGAGAAAAGGACTATTTTGCAATATCGCAGAATGTAGAGGACTAAATTGCAAAATTGCTAATCCTCAATAAATCTCAACCTCCCGGTCAAATTCCCTTTACATCCTGGCCAAATCGCCCCATCCCCGGCCGAATCCTTAGCTTCTCCTCTCCTCCCTCTACTGCGGTCGGCGGTGCCTCTCCTCCCTCTACTCCGGTCGGCGGCGAGGCCAGGCCATCTCGCCACCGCGGCCGCGTCATCTGCAGCTCACCGGCCAGTACCTCCTCCGCATCCTCCTCTCACCGCCACGCCTCCCCACCAGTTCGGCGCGCCACCCCAACTCCAGCGCGCCGCACCGTCCTTCATCGCCTCCAAATCTCGTGCGCTTGCCCCCTCTACAGCTCCCTCCACAGCGCAACGTTGTCGCCAGAGCCCAGGTTCGTCTTTTCCTCTTCCCTGGCCTCCAATTGCTTCTCTCCCCCTCCCCCGACACCTCCTTTCTAGCTCCGGCAGCTGCCGTGGCCAAGCCAAACACATCTCTGCGCGGCGACGGCTCCGCCTTTGACCGCCGACGGCCACCTTTGACCGCCTCAGGCCGCTTAGGCAAGCTGGCCACCTAGCCTGCAGATTTTGGCCAAGGTGCGGCGGCGGGGCTCCGCCCAACGCCTAGGCCGCCCAGGCGGCTGCCTAAAACCGCCTTCTTAAACACTGCTGTTGACACATAGTACAAGCTTGCACATACTGTCAACTTGTTTGCTTCATGTGAGGCCACACACAATCCTGGTCCAGTTTCTTTGTTCAATATTTGAGTTCTTCCAAATAAAAGTGTCTCAAACTTACACGGTAGACACTAGTTAATTTACATTTTTCTGTGAATGATGTAGTGATGGGAGCTGGTCCTCATTAGAGGAGCAGCACACCAATCAATGCTGCAAAACAGAATACAAAAAAATAACACAAAAAAATTGTTCTTGACATACAGTCCTCATTTAATTACCGATTTTGTTAAGACAAATAATAGTGATGCTACTGAATAATGTCGCGAGCATTGGAGCTAAAATCAACTAATCTTTAGTAAATGGCATTGGCCTCTTTTGACATTTGTCCATAGATTGGGGGTCATTTCTTCCTGTTTTTAGTTCTTTCAGTTAGTTTATATTTATTGTCACTACAAAATTACAAACTTCTCTGACTTCGTTGACGTTACCTTCGGCAGCTTAAATAATTTGTTCTACAGGTACTCTTCTGTTTATGTTTATCTCTTCACTGTCATATTGCAGGAATAGACTACTTGTCTGTTGCAGCTTTTGATGATTTGATCCCTTCACATTTAGTTTTCCTCAAAAACCGGGTATGAAACATATTTCTCGAAGTAATTCTATTTAGCTCACATTTACTTTCCCGAATTAATTTTGGATTTTTTCTCTTTGATATTCTAGTTTCTGTTTGTGCTCTGTGTCCTGAACTTTATTTATTTTTCTCATCTGCTATTTCCTATACTCAGAATATACAGGCTCCAATAACAATTTGATATTCTATATGGTTCTTACCTAAAATTTCTGACTCCCCCTAATTTGTTGAAGCAATGTGCTATCGCCTATCAGGCTAATTTATTGATAAGATTACTTCCCAAATTCAACAACATTGTGAAGGCAACATAGGCAAATGACAATGCAAGGCATAAATCTATGGAAGTAGTGAAGTACCATATCCGGCAACAGCATAAATGAGTCACCCCTGAATGAAAATGTGTGCCACTATCTGCACAACAGTCTATTTATTATGCAATTTGACATGGCAGAGTCAAAATACATCTAGCTACGGTCTGGGAGAAGAGGAGAGCGGGTGGGGAGGTTGGTGGCAGCAACCAAGGCAAAGGCAGTGAAGTGCAGCTACGAAGCCCTAGGTTGCCCAGACACGGCGATACTGACACGCCGATGCCATGACACACCTTTCCCCAAAAAACACTGATATGGCAATATATGTGTATATATAATAAAGTATACAAAAATTATAGAAAATCATGATTTAGACATAGGAATACCTTAATATTGATGAAGCCAATTCAAATCCACCCTTCCATTGTCCAGTGCTACATATATCTTGATGATGCCAAAATAACAAACTGGCTGCAAGAAATGAGACTTCGTAAACAGGCATCACTTGCCCTGGCGGTTGAACTTGCAACTGATGCAATGGATGCGTGAATGCGTCTGCACTACCAGTTGCACTTGCGCTTCCTCTGCCACTTGCCATCAGATCTGCTAGCAATGAAACAAGGATGAAGATAAGAAATAGAGGGACTCCAAAGTTTCAGATCTGAGAAGTGGGAATAGTAGAATACAACTCACCTCTAGGGCTTCCATGCGTTAGGTGTGTATGTATATAGAATCTAGTGTCTTGGCCCATGTAGCCCATGAGGCTCAACAACCTCAAGTGTTTATATCTCATCAACGCAGTCGTGAATAGCCATTCTATCCTCTCTCCCTAATTCTAACATGGTATCAGAGCTACTCAACCCAAACCCTAGTTCCATCCCATAATCCCACTGAGATAAATTTCTGAATTTTCAAACTGAATAGTCCAACGGGCTCAGAACAAATTTGTGGATTCCCAAAACCTAGCTCGTCAATTTATGGCCAGAAATCACAAATTTTAGAGCTCGATATATAACACATAATTATATGTGGAAACGTTGTGAAGTTTCATGATATTCTCTCACATAAAGAGGACATTAGGTACCTAGTTATAAATCCAAAACACTTAAGAGATAGACTACACAAAGATGGAGATCATTGGAATTATATACAACTCATTATCATTCCATTGCAGTGGAACGGTAGATGAATGGCAAACATGGAAGTCGTACTGACTCACATTTTGTTGTTGCTTCCAATTTTGTGTGCTGCTGTATTATCCCTTGAGCTCATGTGAAAACATGTGAATTCTTTTGAAAATTTCAAACTACTAGTGAATGTCAATTTTCTTGTTCTGATGCCTTTTGTAACATAATTTTTATACTCCCAAACCTATGAAGTATTATTCTGGATGTTGCAATTGCGTGGTGTCAATTCAATTACCATGTTTGTGCGAGGTAACCTTGCGTGCTAATTAGAATGTTGCTACTAATGATCTGCTATATGGAGTATTGCTCTAGGATAGGCGCTAGGCACCAGGCGCTAAACATTCCTTGCATTTTGTTTCGATGAATAGAACGCTATATCCTTGCATTTTGTTTCAATGAATAGAACGCTATATATGCTAATCTTTTCCGTGCTGCGGTTCAGGATATCATACTTGTTGAGGGCCTCAAACTGGAAAATGTCAAGCCTGGGATATACTCGTTGAATTGTCTACCACTTCGACTGCGTGGTGCTGAAGGTTCGCCGATAAGATGCATCCTTATAAAGTGAAAACTTTGTTATGTAACCCACTTTGGATTCGTATTCTAGTTTGATATGACAAGCAATTTGCTTTCTCTTTTAAAAATCATGTGACTAGCTAGTCAATATTTGGATTGCCTGTATATATATGTTAGCGTATGCTACCTAAATGCTGAGTGCATTCCCTAACTATCAGGTACATACGTTTAAAACAGATACACGATCTAGTCCGGACAAAATGCAGGTCTCATGCTGTTCAAGCCATGGTATTATTTTTCTTTATTATCCACCTTAAGAATTATTTTAATACGTTTATTTCTTATTAGCTAAAAGTGAGAAATTTATTGATCTGAGACTATGCTAAGATATTCTTTGATACAGTATATTCTATTATTCTTTACCTTTTGGTGGTTGATGGAATCATGAGATTCTCTGTAGCCCAAACTATTTGGATGGGTTATTTGTACAACGAGACTTAATATGGTTTGCAGAAAGTGCAAAGTGTATTTATGGTAAATTTGTGCAAAAAATATTAATAATATTAGAAAAGTGAAAACAATCGAAGTCTTGTACGTACGTTGAAAATTTATTTAGATCCAACTGCCTAAAAGAAAAGAGACCTAACTCCGTGTACTTTCGTAATAGGAGTAAGTACGTCAACTTCCAGATGTGAGAATATAATCGTGTCGTGTAACACTCCGCCTATTCTCCGCCCATCCTCTGGCTCTAGCTCTGGAGTACTATCGCTATTGTATAATTTTATTATTTTTAACCGCTGCTTATAATTTTAAAAAACCACTATATCTATATTTAGACCCTGCCCATCATCATTGTCATCATTATTATGCAACATTGTATAGCATAAACATCACATATTTCATAATAATTATCATCAACCGCACTGCCATGCACTTGCCTGTTTATCCTCGAGGACAATGCGTGGATAGCTCTGAACCAGGATCTCCACCTATACAAGCATCAACCCAATTCAAAATACTACAGCGATGCATGCGCTTATATGAGCATCATCGATTCTACGCGTAAAGCCCAATACTACCATAAAGACGCGTAGGGGCAAGAATTCGACGTTCACATCACAAATCCCCCCATTCTCTCTTTTCCCCTGTTTTATTTTCTCCTCCTTTTCTTTTCCTTTCTTTCTTTTCTTCTCTCTATTTTTTCTTACTGGTCGGCCTTATCTTCTCTCTCTCTCTCTCTCTCTCTCTCTTTCTTCATTTTGTCTGAATGGCCTCGTCGTGCGGTCGGCTTCCTTGCTTCTGCCGGTCACCTTGCACAAGCTAACATTCTCTCAACCCTCACCTTGTCAACCCGCCTTTCGGCGCCACCCACCGCCACCTATTGCCTACCGCCACCGCCCACCATCGGGTCACCGTTGTCCTGACCTCCCTCTGCAATGGGGAGGGGGCGCCACCCCTATCGATCGTTGAGCATGATGAGAGTGAGCGAGCAAGCGAGAGAGAACGAGTGAGCAAGAGAGAGAGAGAGAGAGGAGAAGTTGGAGATGGCGATGAGGACATCACTTCCTTGAATACATACAACACTCATCTGCAAGATGATAGACAAAGAACTATGACGAGGGCACGTGTACGCAAGTTGAATTATCAGGTGAGTTCGTTCTTAAGGATATATAATTCAGCTTTTGAGAATAGGTTGCTGCCTGATGCTTGTGATGTGATTGTACTTAGGAACATGGGTAAAGACCAAGGAGAGGCACATGAAGTAACGGATGTGCTTGGGATGAACATTGGAGGTTACAACGTCACTTTGAGGTCAGGACAACTAAGAATGAAAGGTGGGCATGTTCTAGAATCCAGTTCGACCTTCGGAGACAGCGTTGACTTCAAACGAGCATAGAAAATGCATACAGAGTCCAATGAGGTGATCTTGGACTTGTTGAAAATCTTTTTACGTCCTCTTTCCAATGGTACGGTCCCACCTCAAAACTCCACTTGAGTACGGCGTAATCTATAAAACAAATCTAAATCAGTTCCAAACCTAGGCTCTGGGTCTTTTATCAGTTTGAGCCAAACTGAAGAGTTGTAGTGAGATGTTCTCCCACTCTCATGGACATGCCCCCCACGTCTCTAGCACCATAAAAACTGCCAGGGATGTCGCTGTTTAGGGTTTAGGCTCGTTTAAATTGATTTTCATTCAGAAAATATCAGTTGTGTACTTGTGTCGACTGGACCAACTACGGCGACTTCAGGTCTCTCCATTGTTAAATGAAAATTCATATTTCATTCGCAAATTTAGATTGCGCTTATTTATTTCTTGCTTGATTCTCAATTGCTTGCAGGAAAGATCATCCATGTTGGGTACGGTTGGTAACGACAAGCGTGTGGTGTAGCGATTGCAGGACGAATTTGATCGTTTCGGTAGTAGCCGTGTCATATCATTCTCATCGGAAGATTGAGCTAAATCCCCTCACCTGATATACGGTTTCTCTTTTGGTATTTGATTGAAACATGTTCTTAGTGACGTCGTATCATAATACTTGAGTGCTACCACATGTTGCCAACAAAAAAAAAATCACCATGACGCCATCATCTGGTATAACATCCTGGGGAGGTCCATCCCGAGATCAAGAAGCCAGAGAAAAGCAGCCGGAGCCTAACTTCAGTGCTGTTGGAGTTTATTACGTGCATGAAAGATAAAACCTGCGTGTGCACATGTGAACGTTGACTTGCAGCTATTAAAAGACTGGGAATATTTCAGGGTTGTTGAACCACGAGAAGCAGTTGTAGGCTTACAGGACAAAATACTGTACAACTTTAACCACGAATATAAATTATAATAGATTTATAAAATCTAATAAAATTATAATATTATGAAAGTACTTTTCAAGATAAATCTATACCTATGGTTTTTATATATTCAATCTAAATATTTAAAAATATCAATAGTCAAAGTTTCAAAAGTTTAACTGCATGCGTCCTAAAACGACATGTATTTGTGACTAGAGTACATACCTACTATAATACATAATTTCGAGAAAGTGGGAACATGAATATTGAAAATTGTTGAGCGTGACGAGATTATAACCATCATCTAATACAACTAAGTATTAAGACATTTTAGGAAATGAGCACTGTAAAGTAGCAAAGCCTCAACTATGTATATGTAGATCTTTGATCAAATCGCTAAGGTGGCTCTCACTACAGCCTAGTACCAACTTTTTCACTGTTCACCTCTGTCACAATCGGTAAATCACGCACAAATTAATATAGTTCCTATCACTAGATCTAAGCACTAGTTCACACCTAAGGCAATCATTTGTAACAAATGACCAACTGAAATTGCATAACATGAAGAACACATGCCCATTGGGCGAGTATAGATGCAAAACACAAGTAACATCATGACATTGGATAATATCAGAGAAAATAGATAGGAATGCACACAAATGGGACTTTAGGAGCGTACCGACGTAGACGCTGCAAATTCTGACTCTATAGGAGCCGGCTTAAACTCTTAACCAATGTATGGCTTTGGTTACCTCTCACCCTCCTAACGGAGGAGGGTCGAAGATTGCTTCTTTTTTTTTGTTTGTCTAATTCCTTTAATTGAGGGGTACCTTTTTCAGGGTGGGTTCGTTTTCTTCGGTTTTTCCATGTGTGTTTGACGTGTGGGTTTGGCTTGATTAAGACGGTTTCACTTCCAAAATTCAGGTGATTTCTGTTAGGAAACCTGGGCTTGAGCCGACAGACCTGGCCCATGGTGGGCATCTCACCGGAGACTATAAATAGGAAGCCGTACCGGCATATTTTGTACACATGCAATCAGAAATTAATAAATAAAGACCAGGAGTTCTCTCTACCTTTCTCTGTGTGTTCAATCTATTATTCTGTCTTCTGTGATTGATTCGATTTGTTCTAAGCAGAGGAATCGATCGGACTGGTCGCCAGCGACGATTCCTCAACACGTTATCAGCACGAGATCACTCCGTGAATCGAAGGTAATCATCGAAGCTCTAATAGTTGAATTTTCTAGATCGTTGTAAAATTCACAATTTTCACATTCTAAATTGAATTTCTACGGTGCAAATCCGCCCTAATCTACCGCGAGCAGACCGGAAGTTGCTGGCACAATGTTGATCAGTAGATTGCATCACATGGTAGATGTTGATTGCACTGTAGATTAAAAAACGAAAATTTTGCTCACATCGGCTCTGCACGGCCACTACATGAAAAAAGGGGAAATTGGGGACGGCCGGTCCTGTAGATCGCCATACAACAGCACACCGCTGGCCAGCTGCCCATCGACTGGCCAACCGCCGACCTCTCCCCGAGGCGCCGCCGTAGGCCTGGAGCCGCCCAGCCGCCAGTGCGCCGCCCTGCATGGCCAACAGCCGCCCGAAACCGCCTCTGCCGCCGGTATTCACCTCGGACAGCGACTGATGATGAACTCTTAGTAGGTGTAGCTACTGCCCCCTTTGTTGCCTCAGTTGTCCAAGGTGCTGAATTTGATGTGGAGGGACACGGTTTTCTGCTCGAGGAAGATGGTGCAACTGTTCGAGTCGATGGTACAGTAGCTGTTGAAGGTGTCCAAGCACTAGCACGTCCTGCAGAAATATTAGTTCTCATGCTGGCTCTTCGTCCCTGCACTTCCCTTTCAGCTTACAAGCAAGATGAAATAAACGAGTGACTGAATTGTATTCTTTGTAAGCTAAAATGTCCTGAATATCCCGGTTCAGCCCACCCATAAATCTTGCCATAGCAGCGTCCTCATTCTCTTCTAAACCACAGCGAAGCATTCCTATTTGTAGCTCTTGATAATACTCTTCTACAGATTTAGTGCCCTGCCTCAATTGCTGCAATTTATTTAACAAATCACGAGCATGATAAGAAGGAACAAATCTGGCCCGCATGACTCGTTTCAAAGCGTCCCAAGTTTGAGGAGTATTACTTGGTCTCTTACGATGGTACTCGCTCCACCAAACAGAAGCAAAATTAGTAAACTCACTAGTGGCAGCCCTGACACGTTTCTCCTCAGGAAAATCATGGCAAATAAATTTTTGATCAACAGCTAATTCCCAAGTAAGGTATGCATCAGGATTATACTTTCCATCGAAAGAGGGCATGCTAAACTTGATCTTGCCTAAAGAATCATCAACATCACGTGCCTCTCGCCGTGGTAGGCGGGTACCCGTACCTCGGCGACTGCGTCGTCGTTGTCTTCGTGAAGGATCATTTACTTCATCATCGAGTTTGGTGTCCGCAGAATATTCGACTTCATCCTCTCCCACAGCGCTGCCCATGGTGTAGCGGCTGTTGTTGTTGCACCGACCCGAGCCATCACGAGCAACTTGGTCCATCCTCTCCAACCGATCCAAAATGCCTGTAAGAGATGTGTTAACAGCCCCAAGGGAGCTTTCTAATGCGGTTAGCTTGGAGTTGGTGTCAATCTGGGCCGACTCCAATTGACCAAGGCGGTCATTGGTGACCCGAACATCCTCATCAAGGCCTTCGGCATGCAACCTTACTTTACGTTCAAAATGTTGTATCAAGGCCTTCGTCCGTGGTGAATGGGGAGGTGTGTCACCCGTACCTTCTGACATGGTTAGTACACAACAAGAAAATCGCAAGAAAATTTATGGTCTTTCAGATAGTAGGACTATGTGACAACAAATTCCAATTCTCTCAGACCTATGCAACCAAGCTCTTGTTCTTACCACGCTATGCAGGGGGTGTTGGCAACAGGCAAGAATAGCAACAAATGGTGGCAACAAGCACAACCTGTGACGTGGCAGATAAATTTGTGGAGCTATAGGTGGCTGCAATATAAATCAAGGTACAGCTGGAACCACGTTAGTCAATGAAAGTTGAATAATCGCTCAACAACGGTACTGTGCTGGTCCTAGGCTAAAACATGCTAGAGACGCGAGCCTAGACACAAGCGTTGACACGCACCAAAAGTACCCAAAGAGCACAAGGGAAACAGCAGCGAGAACCCCTTCTTCTTTCCTCTCTTCTTTTTTTCTTGTCTCTTCTTTTTTCGTTTTTCGTTTTTCTTTTTTTTCGCACAACTAGCACCAATCTAAGACTTTTCACAAGGATTTCACAAGGATATTACCAACACACAACTTTTTTTTTACCAGGGGTAGCACCAATCTGAGACTTCTCTCTCTCTCAAAAGTAATGGTACTCAAATATGAACCCAAAGGTTCTGCAAAATGAAAGGCTGTTCGGACTAGTCCGAAAACACCTAAAACAAATAGGTGCTTGCGGTGGCAGGGAAAAGAATGCGGTGGTAGTGCCAATGGCTGTTTAGATCGAGTGGATGTTCGGACCGGTTCTTGAGTGGCTATTCAGAATGGTCCGAAAACTCCAAAGCATACGAACAGACGTTTGGAGGTGGCGGCTGAAATGAAAATAGGGGGATGTTATTTGTGGAGATGGGAAAAGATGGCAACGACGGATCTGGTGGAGAAAGTGGTGACTAAAAAGTGAATAGAACCGGAAACTCTAAAGGATTAGACAACTAGAACCAGCAACTCAACCGATGGTGCAACTGAAAACTCAACATGCAAGACTAAGTGGAACAAGCGAAGGATCAACTTGTTTTCTTGGAAAATTTCGGTTCTAACCTGTTTTTGGGATTTTCTGGACTGTAGGTAAATGCAAAGAAATAATAAATCTCTCACCGAGCAACCTTGAGCTCTGATACCACTTGATGGAGACGTAACCAGGGAATGGTTCCCGATCTTTCGATGAGAGTGGAGATAACTCAATTTGGTGGAAGTTTGACGTTGTGCTGCCCAACTACAACGACCACAGGGTTGCTGCGCCTTAGCGACAGTTACACCGAAACAAAATTGTTGCTGTTCTTGCCGTGCTAAGAACAACCTTGAACCTGCTAGCAATCGAGAACAAAGCAAGAACAAAATGAACAAGCAAAACTCACGGATTCTGCTCAAAAGATGAGACTGAGATACAAAGGTGGGGTTCTGAAACAAGTAAATCGGGTGGTCTAGCCAACACACGCGTTTACAAGGAAGTAGCAAAAGCTAAACTTGCATCTAATCAAAACCCAACTCCTCCCTGGCGGCTAATGCTGGTTTAAATAGGGGAAAAACAGCCAGGCACGTGGGAAACCCTAACTTGGATGCTCCCATAATGGGCTCTACTGGAAATAAGGCCCAGAACTCCAGTTGGAAGTCCAACGTTCTTCTGCAATTTCTCGACAGCTCCACTGGAATCTGATGGTGATTTTGGATCCATTAGACAGTAGACATCGAGATCTTTTCAACGAGTACTCATAAGCCTCCAATGCACTCCGGAATCAAAAGTTATGGTCCAATCAAGTTGGCGCTTCCTGTAGGTCCGAACGTTCAGTCCGAACGTTTGGTCCGATCTTCTTCTTGTGTGCTCCAATATCCATGTGATTGTTATCTTGATTGCTTCTACATTTAGCCGGCTCAACCCCCAAGTTCCTAAGCATAAGAAAATCATCACAAGACGTTAGTCGCACCCAATTCAGAGAACTTGTTGGGACAGCAAGGTACGTCTTTACCTGATAATTAAGTTGTCGTGCGCGAGCTCGAGTCAAAGGTCCTTGCTGTGTACTAGGCATGGCTGTATCAATGGTAGGGATGTCCTCATCATCCTCCCCTTCTTGCATTTGAGTCGTCCTCGACTCAAGTTCACCCTTTTTTTCCAAATAGGGCTTCAAATATGCAATATTAAATGTGGGACTAACCCCAAAATTTGCAGGCAGCTCAAGCTTGTATGCATTATCATTAATCCATTCTAGCACTTTGCAAGGGCCATCAGCTCTTGATAGCAACTTAGATTTTCTCAGTTCAGGAAACCTATCTTTTCTTAAATGTAGCCAAACCAATCACCTGGTTCAAAAATGACATGTTTCTTTCCTTTACTACCAGAAAGCTTATACTTAGCATTCAAGCACTCTATGTTTCTTTTGTGGTTTCATGCATTTTTAACATCAGTTCAGCACGTTGTTTAGCATCAAAATTCAATATCTCTGAAGATGGAAGAGGGAGCAAGTCAATAGGTGCATGAGGTATAAAACCATAAACAATCTCAAATGAGCACTTCTTAGTAGTAGAATGCTGTGAGCGGTTATAAGCAAACTCAATATGAGGCAAACATTCTTCCCACATTTTGATGTTTTTTTCAAAACAGCCCTAAGCATGGTAGACAAAGTTCTATTCACAACCTCTGTTTGTCCATCAGTTTGGGGATGACAAGTAGTGGAAAATAAAAGTTTAGTTCCCAACTTAGCCCACAAGGTTCTCCAAAAATGACTAAGGAATTTTGCATCACGATCAGAAACTATGGTATTTGGCACACCATGCAATCGAACAATTTCACGAAAGAACAAATCAACAACATGGGTAGCATCATCGGTCTTATGACATGGTATGAAATGTGCCATCTTAGAAAATCTACCCACCACAACAAAGACGCTATCCCTCCCCTTCTTGGTTCTAGGCAATCTTAAAACAAAGTCCATAGAAATATCCTCCCAAGGTGCACTAGGAACAGGTAGAGGCATATAAAAACCATGAGGATTAAGTCGTGACTAAGCTTTTTGGCATATCGTGCAGTGAGAAACGAATCGCTCCACATCTCTCCTCATCTTTGGCCAAAAGAAATGGCCAGCAAGGATATCCTCCGTCTTCTTTACACCAAAGTGTCCCATCAGCCCGCCTCCATGAGCTTCCTGCAACAATAACATACGCACGGAGCTAGCTGGAATGCATAGCTTGTTAGCTCTAAACACAAACCCGTCAGTGAGAACGAATTTGTTCCATGCTTTTCCCTCCTTGCAATGTAGCAATACCTCTTTGAAATCATCATCATGAGCATACTGTTCTTTAATTGTTTCCAATCCAAATATTTTGAAGTCAAGTTGGGAAAGCATAGTGTGACGCCTAGACAAAGCATCAGCAATGATATTTTCCTTCCCTTTTTTGTGTTTGAGACATAAGGAAAAGACTCGATAAATTCAACCCACTTGGCGTGCCTACAATTTAGTTTTTCTTGACTTCGGATGTGTTTCAAAGACTCATGATCTGAATGTATAACAAACTCTTTGGGCCATAAATAATGCTGCCATGTTTCTAAAGTTCAAACTAGAGCAAGTAATTCCTTATCATAGGTAGAATAGTTCAAACTAGGCCCACTCAATTTCTCACTGAAATATGACACAGGTTTTCCTTCTTGTAACAGCACACCACCCAAACCAATCCCACTAGCATCGCATTCAAGCTCAAAGGTCTTATCGAAATTAGGAAGCTGGAGTAAAGGGGCATGTGTTAACTTATCTTTCAGTGTGTCGAAGGCATTCTTTTGTGCTGGACCCAAGTAAATGCCACCCCTTTTTTGGTAAGTTCATGTAACAGTGCAACAAGGGTGCTGAAGTCCTTCACAAAACGACGGTAGAACCCAGCAAGACCGAGGAAACTTCGCACTTGTGTGACCGTCGTGGGAACCGGCCAGCTGTGTATTGCTTCAACCTTGGCTTGATCAACTTCAATTCCTTGCGGGGTCACAACATATCCAAGAAAAGAGACTCGATCCGTGCAGAAGGTGCACTTCTCAAGGTTACCAAATAAACGGGCATCACATAGGGCATCGAAAACAACACGCAAATGTTCAAGATGTTTCTCTAGTGATCTGCTATATATCAGTATGTCATCAAAGTATACCACCACAAATTTGCCAATGAAAGTTCGTAAAACTTCGTTCGTTAGTCTTATGAAAGTGCTAGGTGCATTAGTGAGATCAAAAGGCGTGACTAGCCATTCATATAGACCGAACTTAGTTTTGAAAGCTGTTTTTCATTCGTCTCCTAACTTCATGCGAATCTGGTGGTATCCACTACGCAAATCAACTTAGAGAACAAGATGGAGCCACTTAGTTCATCAAGCATATCATCTAACCTAGGGATGGGATGACGATATCTGATGGTAATGTTATTAATCGCTCGGCAATCTACACACATGCGCCATGTTCCATCCTTCTTAGGAACTAAGAGCACTGGAACAGCACAAGGGCTAAGGGACTCACGTACATATCCTTTGTCAAGCAATTCTTGCATTTGGCGCTGTATCTCCTTAGTTTCTCCAGGGTTGGTCCTGTATGGCGCACGGTTTGGCAAGGAAGCCCCGGGAATGAGGTCAATCTGGTGTTCAATCCCTCGAATTGGTGGCAGCCCTGGTGGTACCTCCTTTGGGAACACATCAGTATACTCCTGCAAAAGGTTAAGGACAGCAGGAGGCAAAGAAGATGGCGTATCTTTAAGTGGGAACAAGGTTTCTTTGCAGACCAAAGCATAGCAAACAGTAGTGGTATCATCAATCTCTTCCAGATCAGATTTAGTAGAAATGAAACATGATCCTTTCGACTTGATCTCATTTTTATTATCATGGACAGATTTGGTGTTCTTCTTTTTATGTTTCACATGTTCATGTGCCACAATCTGATTTTCGCTCTTAGCTTGCTCCTGACTTTTGAGTTTGCTAACTCTAGCAAGTTCATCTTTCAAAATGGCTTCAGGAGTCATAGGATGCAACACAATTTTTTTACCATTATGCACAAATGAGTACTGATTTGATTTGCCAAAATGCATGGAATCTTTATCATGCTGCCATGGTCTACCTAATAACATCGAACATGCTTGCATAGGCACAACATTGCAGTCAATGGAATCATGATAAGAACCGATGGAAAAGTTAACTCTTACCAACCGTGTTACCTTTACCTTGCCGCTGCTATTAAGCCATTGAATGTAGTAAGGCTGCGGGTGTGGTTGTGTGACCAATGCAAGCTTTTTCACCATTTCAGCGCTTGCCAAGTTGTTGCAGCTTCCTCCATCAATGATCACGCGACAGGAACGCTCCTTGATCACACACTTGGTTTGAAACAAGATGTGGCGCTGATTTTGTTCAACCCTCTCCATTTGTGCGCTTAGCACTCGCTGCACCACAAGGCTCTCATAGCGCTCTGCATCTTCTGGCCCAATGTGCTCTTCATCTTGATTGTTCACATCATCTTTCCCTGCATTGTTAGCCGCAAGCAAAGCATATGTTTCTTCATTGAAATCACTAGCAGAAGAGAACCCACCATCTGGTCGTACAATTAGCACACGTGCGCTCGGGCAATCCTTGTGTACATGTCCATAGCCTTTGCACCGTAGGCATTGAATGTCCCTGGTTTGACCCGAGGATGCAACTGATGATGAACTCTTAGTAGGTGTAGCTACTGCCCCCTTTGTTGCCTCAGTTGTCCAAGGTGCTGAATTTGATGTGGAGGGACACGGTTTGCTGCTCGAGGAAGATGGTGCAACTGTTCGAGTCGATGGCATAGTAGCTGTTGAAGGTGTCCAAGCACTAGCACGTCCTGCAGAAATATTAGTTCTCATGCTGGCTCTTCATCCCTACACTTCCCTTTCAGCTTTACAAGCAAGATGAAATAAACGAGTGACTAAATTGTATTCTTTGTAAGCTAAAATGTCCTGAATATCCCGGTTCAGCCCACCCATAAATCTTGCCATAGCAGCGTCCTCATTCTCTTCTAAACCACAGCGAAGCATTCCTATTTGTAGCTCTTGATAATACTCTTCTACAGATTTAGTGCCCTGCCTCAATTGCTGCAATTTATTTAACAAATCACGAGCATGATAAGAAGGAACAAATCTGGCCCGCATGACTCGTTTCAAAGCGTCCCAAGTTTGAGGAGTATTATTTGGTCTCTTACGATGGTACTCGCTCCACCAAACAGAAGCAAAATTAGTAAACTCACTAGTGGCAGCCCTGACACGTTTCTCCTCAGGAAAATCATGGCAAATAAAATTTTGATCAAGAACTAATTCCCAAGTAAGGTATGCATCAGGATTATACTTTCCATCAAAAGAGGGCATGCTAAACTTGATCTTGCCTAAAGAATCATCAACATCACGTGCCTCTCACCGTGGTAGGCGGGTACCCGTACCTCGGCGGCTGCGTCGTTGTTGTCTTCGTGAAGGATCATTTACTTCATCATCGAGTTTGGTGTCCGCAGAATATTCGACTTCATCCTCTCCCACAACGCTGCCCATGGTGTAGCGGCTGTTGTTGTTGCACCGACCCGAGCCATCACGAGCAACTTGGTCCATCCTCTCCAACCGATCCAAAATGCCTGTAAGAGATGTGTTAACAGCCCCAAGGGAGCTTTCTAATGCGGTTAGCTTGGAGTTGGTGTCAATCTGGGCCGACTCCAATTGACCAAGGCGGTCATTGGTGACCCGAACATCCTCATCAAGGCCTTCGGCATGCAACCTTACTTTACGTTCAAAATGTTGTATCAAGGCCTTCGTCCGTGGTGAATGGGGAGGTGTGTCACCCGTACCTTCTGACATGGTTAGTACACAACAAGAAAATCGCAAGAAAATTTATGGTCTTTCAGATAGTAGGACTATGTGACAACAAATTCCAATTCTCTCAGACCTATGCAACCAAGCTCTTACTTGTTCTTACCACGCTATGCAGGGGGTGTTGGCAACCGGCAAGAATAGCAACAAATGGTGGCAACAAGCACAACCTGTGACGTGGCAGATAAATTTGTGGAGCTATAGGTGGCTGCAATATAAATCAAGGTACAGCTGGAACCACGTTAGTCAATGAAAGTTGAATAATCGCTCAACAACGGTACTGTGCTGGTCCTAGGCTAAAACATGCTAGAGACGCGAGCCTAGACACAAGCGTTGACACGCACCAAAAGTACCCAAAGAGCACAAGGGAAACAGCAGCGAGAACCCCTTCTTCTTTCCTCTCTTCTTTTTTTCTTGTCTCTTCTTTTTTCGTTTTTCGTTTTTCTTTTTTTTTGCACAACTAGCACCAATCTAAGACTTTTCACAAGGATTTCACAAGGATATTACCAACACACAACTTTTTTTTTACCAGGGGTAGCACCAATCTGAGACTTCTCTCTCTCTCAAAAGTAAGGGTACTCAAATATGAACCCAAAGGTTCTGCAAAATGAAAGGCTGTTCGGACTAGTCCGAAAACACCTAAAACGAATAGGTGCTTGCGGTGGCAGGGAAAAGAATGCGGTGGTAGTGGCAGTGGCAGTTTAGATCGAGTGGATGTTCGGACCGGTCTTGAGTGGCTATTCGGAACGGTCCGAAAACTCCAAAGCATACGAACAGGCGTTTGGAGGTGGCGGCTGAAATGAAAATTGGGGGATATTATTTGTGGAGATGGGAAAAGATGGCAACGACGGATCTGGTGGAGAAAGTGGTGAATAAAAAGTGAATAGAACCCGAAACTCTAAAGGATTAGACAACTAGAACCAGCAACTCAACCGATGGTGCAACTGAAAACTCAACATGCAAGACTAAGTGGAACAAGCGAAGGTTCAACTTGTTTTCTTGGAAAATTTCGGTTCTAACCTGTTTTTGGGATTTTCTGGACTGTAGGTAAATGCAAAGAAATAATAAATCTCTCACCGAGCAACCTTGAGCTCTGATACCACTTGATGGAGACGTAACCAGGGAATGGTTCCCGATCTTTCGATGAGAGTGGAGATAACTCAATTTGGTGGAAGTTCGACGTTGTGCTGCCCAACTACAACGACCACAGGGTTGCTGCGCCTTAGCGACAGTTACACCGAAACCAAATTGTTGCTGTTCTTGCCGTGCTAAGAACAACCTTGAACCTGCTAGCAATCGAGAACAAAGCAAGAACAAGATGAACAAGCAAAACTCACGGATTCTGCTCAAAAGATGAGACTGAGATACAAAGGTGGGGTTCTGAAACAAGTAAATCGGGTGGTCTAGCCAACACACACATTTACAAGGAAGTAGCAAAAGCTAAACTTGCATCTAATCAAAACCCAACTCCTCCCTGGCGGCTAATGCTGGTTTAAATAGGGGAAAACAGCCAGAGACATGGGAAACCCTAACTTGGATGCTCCCATAATGGGCTCTACTGGAAATAAGGCCCAGAACTCCGGTTGGAAGTCCAAACGTTCTTCTGCAATTTCTCGACAGCTCCACTGGAATCTGATGGTGATTTTGGATCCATTAGACAGTCGACATCGAGGTCTTTTCAACGAGTACTCATAAGCCTCCAACGCACTCCGGAATCAAAAGTTATGGTCCAATCAAGTTAGCGCTTCCTGTAGGTCTGAACGTTTGGTCCGATCTTCTTCTTGTGTGCTCTAATATCCATGTGATTGTTATCTTGATTGCTTCTACATTTAGCCGGCTCAACCCCCAAGTTCCTAAGCATAAGAAAATCATCACAAGACGTTAGTAGCACCCAATTCAGAGAACTTGTTGGGACAGCAAGGAACGTCTTTACCTGATAACTAAGTTGTTGTGCGCGAGCTCGAGTCAAAGGTCCTTGTTGTGTACTAGGCATGGCTATATCAATGGTAGGGATGTCCTCATCAATTTATTTATCCACAGTAAATTATTCCATGCATGTTTACCAGCAGTAAACTTATTTATTCCGTTCATACACATGTAGATGATTGGCATCACGAACCGGGAGTTCAAGGAGCTGGGCCCAGCATGGCCAAACTATCTGACGTGGGCATCTGATGTCAAAATAGTGCTTGGAGCTAAGAAAGCTCCGCGCGGCTATCGGGATTGACGAACTGCATGACGCCCAACCCACGCCTGAAGAGAATGATCAGGCACTTTATTTTCTCAGGCACCACCTCTGCCTCACTCTCAAGAATAAGTATATGGCAGAGAAAAGCATGCTAGCACTCTGGACCGAACTGCACTCAAGAAGCTGTTTGGGAGGCTAAAGTACACCATTCTTTCTCAAACAGAGTAGGAGTGGATCAGACTGAGGTTTGCCGACTTTAAGATGGTCGGGGAGTACAATTCTGCCTTACAAGCAGATCACAGATAAGCAGAAGATTGAGAAGACCCTGTCCACCTTTCACCCAATGTTGTTCAATCCGCCCGCAACTATCGTCAAGACGGCTACAAGGAGTATGCCGAATTAATTGATATGATGCAGGTTGCGGAGGCTCAGGACGAACTTCTCTGCAAGAATTACGTCATTCAGCCACCGGGGAGCTTCGCTGGCCGCGAGGCCAACGCTGGGAGCTACAAGGTGCGAAAGCCCTTGATGAAGAGAAGGGGGAAGAAGGGTAAGGCCGTTGCCTAGAAAGGCAAGTCAGATATTCCAAGTAATAAAAGGCAAAGAAGAGTGGCAAGACCTATGGCCAGCAGAACCAAGGTTACTACAAGTGTGGCAAATGGGGGCATTGGTCGTGGATCTGCAAAGAGCCGCAGCATGTCATTGATGCCCACCAAGCCCAGAAGAAGAAGGATGTCAAAGGGCAGTCTGAAACCCACTTTGCAGTGGTTGAGGGGAAGCATCCCGAGCAGCTGCCTGAGTTGATGGAGGTTGAGCCCATCCCGGCAGCAGCACCCCCTTACGTCCTAGAGGTAGTCATTGCCATGATCTCTCTCGAAGAGAAGATCACTCCTGAGAAGATAGCCGAAGAAGTCTCTGATTTTCTAGTTGATTCAGTCTGATGTACAGAATGCATTAGACTTTAATTGTCATTTATTTTGTGTTAAATAGACAAGTTAGAACTTGCATAGATGGTACTTTAGTTTTGTTTTCTCGTGATGGTTGGATGATTTTGGAATAGTTTATTCATTTATTTAGTTTATGATGGCATGATATGTTCTGATATTGGCGTATTTTATTTATGTGTTGAATGCCTTTTAATATATGTTAATAAAATACATTATATTAGAACATGTGTGGCACCCTATGGAGGAAGTGTGCCTTACCGACAGCGGCACAACGAATACCATCTTAAGAGAGACTAAGTATTTTTCAGTTGATTCGTAAGAGTACTGGCAGCCTTACGACAATCACCGAAAGCGATGCATGTATAGTTGGTTCCGGAAGAGCTACAATTATACTCCTAATGGGCACAACTTTGGTCATTGAAGAAGCCTTATTGTACCTAAAATCGAATAAAACTCTCCTAAGTTTTAATGACATTCGCGCCAATGGTTTCCACGTTGAAACTGACGAAGAGTACGGTAAGGAATACCTGCTCATTACGAAACGCGAAGAGAATGGCAAAAGGGTATTAGAAAAACTTCCTTCACTAGAAACTGGGCTATATTATACCAACATCAAGGCACCTGTAGTCTACACTGTCCTGAAGACATTATTTAAAAGCTCTAAACTATTCTGTCTCTAGCATGACAGATCAGGCCACCCAGAACTTAGGATGATGAGAAATATAATCAACAATTCCCAAGGGCATAATATTAATGTAGTGGAACTGCAATTTCCTGAAAATCGTCCAAGCAAAGTCTCGTAACGGCTTCGACGAACCACTCAGAAATCATAGCACTGTATGAAGCCGCATGAGAGTGCGCTTGGCTCCGCCGAATGATTCATCACATCCAGCAGTCATGTGGAATGAACATTGTGCAAACCCCCACAATTATCTATGAAGATAATGCCGCTTGCGTTGCACAGGTGCAGATGGGCTATGTGAAGAGTCATCTCACAAAACATATCAACCCCAAGTTCTTCTATGCTCATGAATTGCAAAAGATAGACGAGATTAAAGTACTGCATACTAAGTTATGTGAAAATCTAGCATATTTGTTCACTAAGTCACTCTCCGCATCTAGCTTTGAAAGGTGCGTGCGAGGGATTGGAATGATAAGACTTAGAGAAGTGCATAATTCAGGGGGAGAATTCTCTCAAACCCGTTAGTAAATCTTGATCATGAAGATTAAGTACCCAAAGAAATAAAGTCCTGAAGACTAAATGAAATTAGGTGAATTGTACTCTTTTTCCCTTGACGAGTTTTCCTGAAGTTTTTCGACCAAGGATTTTAATGAGGCAATTTGTGCATTGCATCATAACATGCATCATGTACTCTTTCTCCAAAAATTTCCCACTGGGTTTTTATGGAGTTTTAACGAGGCATGAGTGTGTCGGATGAGTGCCCAAGGGGGAGTGTTAGGAAACCTGGGCCTGGGCCGGCAGACCGGGCCCACGGTGGGCACCTCACCAGACACTATAAATAGGGAGCCATACTGGCATATTTTGTACACATGCAATCAGAAATTAATAAAGAAAGAGCAGGAGTTCTCTCTACCTCTCTTTGTGTGTTTAATCTATTATTCTGTCTTCTGTGATTGATTCGATTTGTTCTAAGCAGAGGAATCGATCGGACTGGTCGCCAGCGATGGTTCCTGAACAATTTCCAATAATTGGGCGAAGCTGGTTTTCCTTTTTTTCATGGGAATCCTTCTGAAAATATCTTTTATGAAAGTTTTTGAATTTTCCCAACACAAAGTGGAAAAAAAACCCGGATCGGGGCTGTTGCCCCTGGCTGCGCACAGGATTGGCATGAGCCACCCAGGACTTAGGATGATGAGAAATATAATCAACAATTCCCAAGGGCATAATATTAATGTGAATAATTTTCCGAATCACGAAGATTTTATGTGCACTGCATGTGCCACCAGGAAATTAATTACTAGACCCTTCACTCTGAAAGTGAAGGATGAATGCCATTTAAGTATTTCATGGTGCTCATTGGTGCTTCCTCGAAGTGGTCATACGTGGGTTTGTTATCCACAAGAAACCATGCTTTCACAAAATTGATCTCGTAGATCATTCGCATCAGAAATGTGTTTCCTGTTCATCACATCAAGTCCATCAGAATGGACAACACCGGATAATTTACTTCAAAGACATTTGATGATTACTGCATGGCAATGGGGATTGCAGTTAAGCATTTGGTACCACATGTCCATACCCAGAATGGTTTGGTAAAGGCTTTAATTAAGAGAATTAAATTTATTGCCCGACCCCTTTTGCAGAATTGTAATTTGCCAGCTACATGTTGGGGACACGCAGTTCTACATGCAGCGAATCTCATCAACTTTAGACCATCGGTCTACAACATCCATTCACCTATGCAACTAGCGTAAGGGTCACCATCGAAAATTTCTTATCTCAGGAGGTTTGGATGCAAGGTTTATGTACCTATATCCCCTTCGCAGCGTACTACAATGGGCTCTCTCCGTAAGATTGGGATATACGTTGGTTATGAGACTGCATCCATAATCAGGTATTTGGAACCCATGTCGGGAGATTTGCATACCGCCCGCTTCGCTGACTGCATTTTTGATGAGGATAATTTCCCAACATTAGGTGGAGGAAATCACCCCCTTGATGAAAAATGTCGGAAAATTACATGGGAAGTCACGGGAATTCATGCACATGACCCGCGCACTAGTGAAACAGAGAAAGAGGTCCAGAAGATCATTGACTTGCAAGCATTAGCAAACCAACAGTCTGATCACTTTAGTGATTTAAAGAGTATGACTAAGTCGCATGTGCCTGCACGCAATGCACCGGAGAGGGTTGAAATACCAAAGAAAGCAAAAGGTATCTTTAATCCCATCCAGAGGCCTCAAAATAAAAGGACGAGAACTCCGGCTCCTCGAATCCCAAGTAACCGGGGACGCCCGGCGAAAAAGGATAAGAAGGACTTATCACAGCCGATCACTGAAGTCCCCCAGAATGAGAAGGGGAGCCAGTTGAGACCTGGCACAAGTATGACACCTTCAGAAAAGGGCATACCGGATCTGGATATCCCCATGCAAGAAGAAGTCGGCATGTCATGCTATTTTTGAAAAACTCGCCCGTAACTTACTTTGTGGTAATTACATCCCAACGAATTATCCCGTCTTAAAAAAACCCCTATCTCCACTTTTTTTGCTATTTTTTTGATAGAATGAGCACTAGTAACTTAAGATATAGTCATTAACACTTGCACGTGTTAGTGACTCGAATTTTAGACGAAATTTATGTTGTTGCACGTGTCTTCTGTAACATCGCTTTCACTTTCTTTCTAGAGTAAGTTTAAAAGAGCATCTAGATATTTTTCGAAAATTTTTGTGATGAAAGTTGGATAGCTAGATTGTATATAATATGTTCCCCTCTTCCATGTGTAGGAGAAAACGATGACGGTGCTACCATCCTCCCATTCTTCGGAACACGATGCAAATAGTCATAAAAAAAATGGTTAGATAGATCATGATACACTCTAGTATACTTCAAAAATTCAACTGAAAATACAATGTATATTAGGAGAAACAAAAAAGAGACAAATTTCGGAGAATGTTTCTCCTTTTTCCCTTTTTATTTTTGGATTTCATTTGCAGTAGAAGTTTTTTTTGGAACTCAATGTGTAGATCGAATTTAGATTTGAAATTTTGTGTAATGGTACGTTGATTTTGTATCAATGTTGTCAAAATTTTTCACGACTACTTGCATTGTTTTCCGAAGAACAAGAGCACGGTAGCACCTTATGGGTGGGAGCACTGTATATGTTCTCGGGCAGTCTATTGGTACAAACAACTTATTACTCATTGATTAGCCGAGTGCTTGTGCATTGCAACGGGTCTTAAATATATCATAAATCCTAAACTTGGGAAACCAATATCCGTAAGTCTAAAAGTTATATATTTAACTTGCATCTAATCAATAGGCCATGGATAATCTTATCACAAGCTACCTACACAGATGATATAATTATCCGCAGAAGATACTTTAAGTAATATATGTATGTATGCACATAATTACACAGGAAATATCCCACCAACTCAAGATGTAGGGAAGTAGATGGTAGGGAGGCTACTGGGACTATGGCCTGTTTTTTTGGATTATGCCTTATGACTGTAGCTTATTAATCTAATGAATAGTGATTGCTGAGAGTAGCTAAAAGCTATTGAAAAGTTAAAAAGAACATGATCTATATCTTTTGCCTACTTTGTTTGAGTGTTTAGATCTTTGCTTGAAAATCAGCAACGTAACCTCAAATATACAACACTTACAATCTATGGGTGGATTCTTTTGGGTTGTGCCTTATAGTTTTTGAATTCTAACTGTTCATGAGAGAAAGTATGAAGAGAGACAGTTGTATGCGA
Source organism: Dendrocalamus latiflorus (assembly GCA_017311315.1). Classification (NCBI taxonomy): domain Eukaryota; kingdom Viridiplantae; phylum Streptophyta; class Magnoliopsida; order Poales; family Poaceae; genus Dendrocalamus; species Dendrocalamus latiflorus. The sequence goes on from CM029623.1 coordinate 19,021,383, forward strand.
TTTTGACCGGTATAGCCGAAATTGGTGCTGTGTTTACTACAATTGACTTATAAATCTCGTCTTAAAAAGACGCACCATTTGAAAGCTAGTTACTATAGTAAAAATCAAAAATCATAAATAGTAAGTTCAAAAGAACCCGGCCTACAATGATGCTACCGTGCTATCTTTTCTTCGGAGAACGATCTAAACAGTCAAGGAAGAGTATATTTATAGCGCCAACAAATTTTCCTTAAAAGCTAATCTAGCAATATGAAACTAAAAGGTGCTGATAGGCCTCCTGGGCCTGTTTAGAGAAGTGCCCATATGAAGTATTTATTCCACAACATTGAGGGTGATTTTCAAACTCAAAATGACGACTAGGGTCTAGGGTTTTTGTTTATTCTGTTTTCCAATTTTCCCACAGGCAATGCTGTCCCCAGGACCATCGGGGACTAGCAAGATACCAAACCAAGCAAATTTTTGATGACAAGATACGAACTATGCATCCCCGGAGACGAGACTGAAGAAAGGGCACGACAACAAAGCTCGAAATTTGAAATATGATACGTAGAACTACGTATCAAATTCGTAATATGATACTTAAAAGAACTAGGTATCAACTTACATTCTGAAATTCTGATTATTTAATCATGACACATTCTGATGTAACAAAGTAGCAGAGGAACCTCTTTTTCATCCTTTATCTATCTTTTTTTCGAGAATACATCCTTTATCTATCATGAAGAGTATCAATGTCTTTTATTTTGAGTTGACTTATGAGTTTTGACTATACCTTATAACTGTTCATGAGAGAATGTACATAGATAAAGACACATGCGATTTTGATCGATATAAATAAAATGACCGCAGCATATATTATGATAGACTTGTAAATTTGACCTTAAAAAGACACTCCATGTTAAAGTTAAATACCATATAAAAATATTTTACTGTAGAAATAAAGGAACTTTATTGTAGAAAAACGGCTTTTCAAAGTCGAAAAGAAGAAGGCCTCAATGATAATTGAACAATGATGGCGCCACCGTTGCAGGTTACATCTTGTGTCAAAAAAAAAATCGAAAGGTGTAAAATTAGACACACCCCTTATCTACCTGTTAGAGGCAAACTAAAAAGGGTAAAACAGCTGATCTCATCTTCTCTATGTACATTAACCTACGGGAGGCGAGAGATGGTCGAGCTCAGACTCCGGTGATGCAGGCATGCGGAGTGATACCGCGGCTTGCATAAATTTCGTCTTTACGAGTACGTGGTTGTCATTCTTTGACAATGTGACCAACGCACTCCAGCTTCGTTGCTAAAAAAATTGCAGGCTGCTGCAGTCATTATACGCTTATCAGCTTTTGCCATTGCTACAGCTGGACGCCTGCATCCTTCAGAGCAGCAGTCACGGTAGCAGAGGCTTCCTCGAGGGTTCTTGCTTTCTTCACAGTGTTGAATGCCTCTATGACATCACCTTCCTCCCATTCGTCAAAGTCATCTACCCCAATACCACACTCTAGCCCGGCGCCAACCTAGTGAAAAAGAAAAGTTCACATTGCGAGCACTAGTTTTAGTTTCAGCATCAACATAGAACGCATGTGAAAATAAGGCAGTAGTACTGAAATTATAAATCCTTCGTACTGTTCAGAAAACTCATTTCGATAACGTGGGAAGAAATAGTTGATGGGTGGCTATTTTACATACCTCCTTTACAATTTCTTTCACCCGTCTCAAGGAATCGAGTGTACCCACATAAATTTCTTTCCCTTTACGAAGAACCCGAACATTGCAGTCTTGCACAACTTTGCCTGTAGTAATCATGCAACCTGCCACCTTTCCACTGCCACTACTGAAAACAGCTCGAACTTTGGCTGAACCAAGTGGCACTTCCTCCTGAAAAAGAAAGATGTATTGAGGACGAACATCCAAGAAGTTTATAACTTAAAAATGAGAAATACTTACTAAACACACCAAAGTTCCAAGATATCATGCTAACGGAGTAAGTACTCCTTTCAAGTAAAGGATTTCCAACATTGAAAAACATGTTAACCTACAGATAAGGGTGACGGCCCAATACCTTTTTGGACTTCTTACACTCAACTGGTTTAGAATTTTAAAAATTACTGTCTGTTTACCTCAGCAGGTTCAAGAAGCCCTTCCATGGCATTCCGCAAATCATCAATCAAATCATAGATCACCTTGTACAACCGAATTTCCACACTTTTCTTTTTAGCATAGTTTTTAACTGATCCTGGAGCCTTGACATTAAAACCAAATATAATTCCTTCAGAAGCAACAGCCAGATCAACATCGCTGACACTCACATCTCCTGGAGCCTGAAGTAGGAACCTCAAGGAGACATTTTCTTGAGGCAGCGCTTGGACGACTTGCCTAATGGCCTCAATCGAACCCTATTTTGATCAATTTTTTGTTTATTTAGAAAAGAATGAATGAACAACAATAACAATCAACTCACATAGTTTGCAAGTAAAGTGGCTACCTGAAAATCAACTTTAAGGATGACATTTAGCTCATGTGTATCAATTCTTGCTTGCTTTCCAGATGAAACAGATGCTGCAATGGATGAGAGAGTGACTTTCCCTTCCCCAGCCTTGGCAGATATCCTTTCAATTCGCAGTGCTTCAGCACGCGCATTTGCCCTTTCACGTGCAACATCAAGGTTGTCAACAGACTCAAATTCATCACCAGCTAGGGGTACATTGTTCAGGCCAATAACCTGTCAAAACGTTTTTTAGAACGAAAAAATCTGGATGCTTCTAACACTGTAAATATTCAAAACTGTTTAATACCCTTGATATTATTAAAGCAAAAGGCAGCAGGCTATGGAAGGCATAATGCCCTTTTGGAACACATGGCTACTCTGATAGTATAGGCATACAAATTTTTTGAAGGCAATATAGGCATACATTGATCCCTGGCAGTAGAAGCTGTTAAGTATATCAAGTATATCAAGGCCCATGTGACCCATGTGGTTATCTATATATATTGGCATCTCCTTGGAGTCCTTGTCTTCTCAAATCTCTCATGTAAGTCACATGGTATCAGAGCGAAGGATTAGGGTTAGGTTAAAATTAATCTAATCCTCCACCCACGATCCAAACCTTCCGATCATCATGTGCATCGTGTGACGCGTGATCCTCTTCACGCGCATCGCGCGTTCCGCCCCGCGCATCGCGCGTTCTGCCCGTCGCGGCTTCCGTCAGTCGCCGTCAGCCCGTCGCGGCTTCCGTCACCGTTCGCCCGTCACGGTCCCAGCAGGCGTCGTCTTCCTCGTCGACTCCGCCGCCGCCCGGTGCCTCGTCAAATCCGTCCGGATCTCCACCGCCCGGGGACGAAGGACCACCGCCTCCACCGCACGGGGTCGCCGCTTGGAGGGCTCCCGCATCGCCGCTGCCTTGGGTTCTCGTCCGCCCAGGCCGCCCGCCGCCTCGCTTCGTCTCGTCCGCCTGGGGTCGCGTCGTCCGCCCCGGAGCCGCCTTGCTTCGCCGTCTGCCTGAGGTCGCGCCGTCCGCCCGGGGTCACGTCGCCTGGGGAGCTGGCCGGCTCCCCTTGTCTGCACAGGGGCTGCCGCTTCCTCATCTGCACAGGGCTGCCGCTTGGAGCAAGCCCTGTTTTGTCTGCACAGGGCTGCCGCTTGGAGCCCTGTTTTGATCTCGCCGCCGAAGACCTCTGTTGGGTGCTGCTGCGTGTGGGGTTTGATATCTCTGCCAGTCAACTCTACCACTGTGGTAACTGCTATCTGTTGTCTATTCTGCTGTTGGTCAAGTTCTAGCACTTCTCAACATGTCTCAGATAAATGCAATAGTTATCAATCTCACCCTAGATGGTCATAATTATCCAGAGTGGGCTTTCTGTGTAGAGACTGCATTAAGGGGCTATGGTTTACTTTTTCATTTAACTGAAACTCCACCAGTGCTTAAAGATGATGGTAGTAATGCTGCTGCAGTAAAAGAATGGCATATTAATGATGGAAAAGTGATGGCTGCCATGGTGAATAGTACTAAGCAATCCATGATTATGAGTCTTTCTAAGTTCAAAACAGCCAAAGGCATATGGGATAACTTGAAGAAGCGTTATGTTCAGGATAGTGGTGCTCTTTTGCATACTCTTATGCAGCAAACTCATGAAATTGAGCAGAATGATATGTCTATTGATGAGTACTACTCTGCCTTTGATCGTCTGATGGGATCATTGACTTCCATGATACCGGAGTGTACAGCTGTTCCCTGTCCAGCACATAAGTTTATTGAAAAGTTTTTTACTTACAAATTTGTCATGGGAGTCCGGGCTGAGTATGATTCCATTCGTACACGATTGCTGCACAATTCTTCTGGTCTCACCATGGCACAAGCATTATCTGATTTACTTGCAGAAGAAACACATCTCAAATCTATGTCTTCTTCTGCATCTGTTCCTCATAGTGTGTTGGCAGCTTCTCAGAGGATCAGTGCACCAAAAAGTTCCTCTTCAGCGCTCTGTAAGTATTGTGGCAAGTCTGGTCATCTTTCAGAGAATTGTTTTTCTCATTATCCAGAGAAGTTGGCTGACTATCGTGCACGTCGTGCTGCTCGTGGTCGTGTCACTGGTTCCACTCCTAGAGGTTCAGTGTCTGCTGCTGCTGCTTCGCCTGTTAATGCTTCTTCGTCGTCTTGGGTGCTTGATTCAGGTACTTCTTTTCATGTGACATCTGATCAGTCCCAATTGGTTGCTTGCAAGCCGGTTTCTAATGGTGCTTCTGTTCAGACAGCTGATGGTACATCTTGTCATATCACTCACCAGGGTTCACTTTGCAATCCTCATTTTTCTGTACCTGATGTTTCTTTTGTACCTCAGTTGTCCATGAATCTTCTTTCGGTTGGTCAAGTTACCGATCAACATTGTTTTGTTGGATTTGATGACTCATCTTGTTTTATTCAGGACCGTCGAAGCGGGAAAGTGATTGGGACTGGCCATCGCCGTAAAGGTGCTCCTAGCCTCTACATCCTCGACACCTTGCGTCTTCCTTCTTCCATTGGGTCTCCAGCTCGTGTGTCATCCGCTGCTTCGTCTTCCGCTTCTTCCTTTGCTCAGTGGCATCATCGTCTTGGTCATCTTTGTGGGTCCCGGTTGTCCACATTAATAAATAAAGGTTGTTTAGGTCATACACCTATTGAGTCTAGTTTTCATTGTAAGGGTTGCAAACTTGGAAAACAAATACAACTACCATATTCATCTAGTGTTTCTCATTCAGCTAGACCTTTTGATCTTATTCATTCAGATGTATGGGGTCCTGCACCTTTTGCTACAAAGGGTGGTCATAAACATTATGTCATTTTTATTGATGATCATTCTCGATATACATGGATTTATTTCATGAAACATCGCTCTCAGTTGTGTTCCATTTATCAGTCTTTTGTTCGCATGGTTCACACACAGTTTTCTACTCCCATTAGAGTTTTTCGCTCTGACTCTGGTGGTGAGTATTTGTCTGATGCTTTTCGCCAGTTTTTGTCCTCTGAGGGTACTCTTGCTCAGCTCTCTTGTCCTGGCGCTCATGCTCAAAATGGTATTGCTGAACGCAAACATCGCCATCTTATAGAGACTGCTCGCACACTTTTGATTTCATCTTTTGTTCCTTCTCATTTTTGGGGTGAAGCTGTTTCTACTGCTGTCTATCTCATCAATAGACAGCCTTCATCCAAACTGTCTGGAAAATGTCCTGGTGAAGTTCTTTTTGGTACCTCTCCTAGCTATGATCATCTCCGAGTTTTTGGATGTACTTGCTATGTTTTGTTTGCACCGCGTGAGCGAACTAAGTTGACTGCACAATCTGTTGAGTGTTTTTCTGGGGTATAGTCCTGAGCATAAAGGTTATCGGTGTTATGATCCTTCTTCTCGTCACATACGTATCTCTCGTGATGTGACCTATGCTGAGGACCATCCTTTCTTTTATAACCCCTCTACTCAGCCCTCATATTCTCCCACAGAACCCACATCGTTCCTGTGTCTTCCTCCTATTCCACCCAATACTGATGTCACTACACCTTCTCCATATATTACGCCCATTCCTGCTCCTTCTATTTCCATCACGCCACCTTCACAGGAGACTACACCTCCTCCTGCACCACCTCCTTTTCATTCTAAACCTCCTATCACACGTGTTTTCCATCGTCGTCCTACAAACCCCACAGCACCTCCACCCAGTTCTACCACCATGGCCAGTCCTGATACGATCGCTTTTGATGCTTCTAATAATATTGATGAGCCTCCTACTATTCCTGATGAGTTGCAGGTTGGTTCAAGATATAATCTACGAGATCGTACTGCTATTGGTCCGGCTGACAAGTATGGTTTTTCACGTGTGAATGCCGTTGTTGATGAGCCATCCACTTACCAGGAAGCCTCTAATATTCCGGAATGGCAGCTTGCTATGTCTGAGGAGCTTGCCGCTCTTGATCGTACAGGAACTTGGGATATTGTTCCATTACCGTCACATGCAGTGCCTATTACGTCTAAATGGGTATTCAAAATTAAGACCAAGTCTGATGGTTCTATCGAGCGATATAAAGCCCGTCTTGTTGCTAGAGGCTTTCAGCAAACCCAAGGGCGAGATTATGATGAGACCTTTGCACCAGTTGCTCATATGACTACTGTTCGTACTCTTATTGCAGTAGCTGCTACTTCTTCTTGGACCATCTCTCAAATGGATGTTAAGAATGCTTTTCTTCATGGTGATTTGCATGAAGAAGTTTATATGCAACCACCTCCAGGTGTTGATACTCCTCCTGGTCATGTTTGTCGCCTTCGTCGTGCTCTATATGGTCTTAAACAGGCTCCTCGTGCTTGGTTTGAGCGTTTTGTTTCGGTGATACGGGCTACTGGGTTTTCATCTAGTGATCATGACCCTGCTCTATTTATTCATCTCTCTCCACGTGGGCGTACTTTGCTTCTTCTATATGTTGATGATATGTTGATTACGGGAGATGATGTGGAACACATTTCTCATGTGAAAAAGCAACTTGGTGAGCAATTTCAGATGTCTGATTTGGGTCCTCTCAGTTATTTCTTAGGAATTGAGGTGTTGCATTCTGCAAAGGGCTACTATCTCTCTCAGTCCAAATACATACAAGACCTTATTGCTCGTTCTGGCATTACAGATAGTCGAACGGCTGCGACACCTATGGATCTTCATTTACAACTTCGTCCTACCGATGGTACACTTCTTGAGGACCCCTCTCGATATCGGCATATTGTGGGCAGCCTTGTTTATCTCACTGTTACTAGACCTGATATTGCTCATGCGGTTCATATTCTGAGTCAGTTTGTGAGTGCTCCTACTTCCATTCATTTTGGACATTTGCTTCGTGTACTACGGTACTTAAGGGGGACATCTTCTCAGTGTTTGTTCTATGCTCGTGAAAGTCCGCTTCAGCTTCATGCTTACTCGGACTCCACCTGGGCGAGTGATCCAACAGATCGTCGTTCTATCACAGGATATTGTATTTTTCTTGGTTCTTCTCCCCTTGCATGGAAGTCTAAGAAGCAGGCAGCTGTATCTCGTTCTAGTACAGAGGCAGAACTTCGAGCACTTGCCACTACCACTTCAGAGATTATATGGCTTCGATGGTTGTTAGCAGATTTTGGTATTTCTTGTAATGCTCCTACACCTCTTCTATGTGATAATACTGGAGCCATACAAATTGCCAATGATTCTGTGAAGCATGAACTTACAAAACATATTGGCGTTGATGCTTTCTTTACTCAGTCTCATTGTCAGCAGAAAACAATTGCTCTTCAGTATGTGCCCTCAGACCTGCAAGTGACAGATTTTTTCACTAAAGCACAAACTCAAGAGCAACATCGGCTTCACTTGCTCAAACTCAATGCTTCAAAACCTCCGTTTCCACCTTGAGTTTGAAGGGGGGTGTTAAGTATATCAAGTATATCAAGGCCCATGTGGTTATCTATATATATTGGCATCTCCACTATTGGAGTCCTTGTCTTCTCAAATCTCTCATGTATAACCAGGCTTAGAAAACCGTTTATGACAAAAAAAAAGGTACCAGGGTGGTTAGCGAACACCAGCTGCTGCTTTTTCTTCTTTTTAGCCCTCAAAATTTGAACTTTACTTTTTCAAGATCTGATGTTTGGATCATGATTAAGAAGTAATAATACATCTATTCCAGTAAAAATGGAGATTCAAGGGTGTCATTTAGGCCCTGAGCTAGTTCGGGTTTGCTGGCACCAGCTTTCAACCAATGTCATCAAATTGCAATATTCATCACAAGAAGGGAAACCAACAGTTCTCAGGTACAGAAGCTCTTAGTATTCCAGAAGATTTCTTCAGAAGTCAACATTTCATCAGATGAGAAACCATCTCATGGATATTGGTTTTTGTCCAACCACATTTTTTCTTCAGGAATCAGATTTAAGCAACAAGTGGTAGAAGCAAGATGAGTTTACTCAGGCTAGCTTGCACTACTTCACCGTCCCAAATTGTTAGTCCCTTTTGCTAGCTTGTACTACCTCACCATCCCCAATTGTAAGCCCCTTTCTGTGTCCAGCTGTTTCGAATTTTTTTGAACAAGGGATCTGCCTACTGTTATTTCAAATACGGTTGCTTTTTCTCATATTCAAATGCCATCATCGTGGTTCTATAAAAGTACTGTGCAACATCCAATCGTCCTTTATAGTTTACTTCTATATTTAGTTGGTTTATTTCCTTGTTAGTTGGGTTTGAATCCTTTTAGATATGTTCCATATACTAAAAAAAGTTTCCATCTACTAGAGAAGTCCCTAAATAAGAAGGCTGTATTTTGATATCATTAATCAAGAAAAAATGAATTAGAAGTCTCCTCAATCTATACTCCAGCCCCCTCAAGCCGTCACCGTCTTGGCCCTGTCCTCATGACTAAGGTTCAAAACATAAATCAAGTTCATTTTCATTCTGTTGCACTTCTTAGAAGCATCCAGGAGAACTACAAAGTAGAACAAACTAGCAAGCAAAGTAGATAATTTTCTTGAGCTCCAACTCATCCACTTGAAAACTAGATAATTTACCACTGACTAGGCTGTTTGGCATTAACTAACCAATTAAAGCAGAACAAACTACTGACCAAGCAAACTAGAATAAGGTTGATTGTCTAAATCATTTTTCATGATCCAGGTTTCTTTTTCCAATGGAATTTCTCTATTTCAATAGAGGAGAATGCTTTGTTGCATTCTCATACTACAAGACACTTTCTTCCCATGATAAAAGGCATCAGTGTCTTTATATTTGAAGATTTACATAGCTTTTTTCCAATGGAATTTCTATATTTAATAGAGTAGAAGGCTTTGTTGCATTCTCATACTACAAGACACTTTCTTCCTGTTGTGGTAACTTGGATGCTAGGGCAAGAGACTCGCCCTCCGTGAGGAGGCTCTGAGGTAAACCCTCTTTTCTCTATTAATTTCTTGATGCCCTATGAATCAGGCTTACACCATTATATATAGGCCTTTAGGCCATACTTCCTAAACAATAAGTCTTCTCCTTATCAAACTAGGATTCTAACTCTTCTCCTTATCAAATTAGGATTCTAATGTAAACAAACTAACTCAGCTGGACTCTGTTGTGGGCGCCTGCACAGATTGCTTTATGCGGCGTTTATAGTATTTGCCAACAAAAGCGTCCACAACACTTCCGCCCTCCTGGAGAAACAGCTCGTCCTCGAGCTGGAACGTTGGATGCTCCTCTTTGAAGGCCTCAAGTTGCTCCCAGGTAGCTTCCGAATCGGGACGCCCGACCCAACGCACAAGCAGTTCCCATGTGCCACGGTTGAGGCGCGCGCGAGCAACGGAAGCCGGAGTGGGAATTACTCGGCCGCGAACCAGTGAGGGAAGAGGCGCCATGCTAGGTGGGGGGGCGCCATGGTACGGCTTGAGGAAGGTGACGTGGAAGACGTCGTGAATTTTGGCCTTGGGCGGAAGCTGAAGGCGATATGCCACCGTGCCTATCCGTTCCACCACCTGATAAGGACCGTAGTAGCGAGGAGCAAGTTTGCCTCCGCACTTGTCACTGATGCCAGCAGCCGAGCGGTGGTGAAGACGCAACCATACCCAGTCATCCTCCTTGTACTGAACGTCTCTGTGTTTGGAATCATAGTACTGCTTCATTAGATCTTGCGCATGGAGAAGACGGTCGCGGATGTCGGTCAAGAAGGCGTCGCGATCGGCCAGCTGCTTGTCGAGGGCAGCTACCCGTGCCAAGCCGGGCTGATAGCTGGCTATCGTCGGAGGCGGGCGACCGTAGATCACCTGAAACGGGGTCGTATGCAGAGCCGTCTGGTATGATGTGTTGTAGCAGTACTCTGCCCATGGGAGCCATCGTAGCCAGCTCCGTGGGCGGTCGCCGGCAAGGCATCTTAGGTAAACTCCCAGAATGCGATTCGTCACTTCGGATTGGCCATCTGTTTGAGGATGGAATGCGGAGCTTAGACGAAGTTCGACCCCAGAGAGAGCAAAAAGCTCTGTCCAGAAGGCGCTGGTGAAGACCGGGTCGCGATCGCTGACGATGGAGCACGGAATACCATGAAGCCTGACGATGTTGTCGAAGAAAACACGGGCCACCGAAATTGCCGTGTATGGGTGACTGAGGGCGATGAAGTGTGCGTATTTTGAGAAGCGGTCAACCACCGTGAGCACCACTGATTTGCCGCCCACCTTGGGAAAACCTTCGACAAAGTCAAGAGCGATGTCTGCCCAGACCGAGCTTGGTACGGTCAGAGGTTGAAGAAGACCGGCCGGGTGAAGATGGTCTGTCTTGTGTTGCTGGCACACGGAGCAGCTCTGCACAAATTCACGCACCAGCCGATTGGAATGAGGGTTATAAAATGAAGCTCGTAGGCGATGCAGCGTCTTTTGTACTCCTTCATGACCGATGCCATGGGCCGTGGCAAGAATCTGTGGCCATAGTGCTGAAGAGTCCGGCACATAAATGCGGCCGCGGTGAAGGACAAACCCGTCGACCGTGGTCCAGGAGGCGCCTGCACAATCTTGCGCAATTTCTGAGAGTTTGGCCACCAGCTCGGGAAGGTGCGCCGCCTCACGCCGCAGGTCGTCGAACAGCTCCAAGTCAGGACGTGAGAGAGCACAGGCGGCCATCGTGGTAGTGTCCTCATCCCGGCGAGACAACGCATCAGCAACCGTGTTCAAACGGCCGGGACGGAATTCCACCTGGAAGTCATACCCAAAGAGACGGCTCACCCATGTATGCTGCGGGATTGTAGAGAGCCGCTGGTCGAGAAGGTACTTGAGGGCGAAGTGGTCCGTGCGTACAGTGAAGGAGCGCCCCCAGAGGTAGGGGCACCAATGGCGCACCGCCTTGACCAGTCCTATTAGCTCGCGCTCATAGGCAGCTAATTTGGCATGCTGTGGTGCGATGGCCCTGCTGAAGAAGGCGATAGGACCGGCGCCTTGGTGGAGGACAGCACCAAACCCAGAGCCCGATGCGTCACAATCGACGGTGAATCCTTTGGAGAAATCTGGGAGCTGCAAGACGGGACCAGTCGTCAATGCTGTTTTCAGCGCCATGAACGCGTCCGAAGCCGCTGAGGACCAGCCGAATGCATCCCTTTTTAATAGCGCGGTCAATGGGGAGGCAATCGCGCCATAGTTGCTGATGAAGCGGCGGTAATAGCCGGTGAGGCCGAGGAAGCCTCGCAGCGCCTTGAGAGTTCGAGGTTGAGGCCATTGCTGGACTGCTTCAACCTTGGATGGATCCATGGCCACCCCGTCCATGGAGATAACATGGCCCAAATAAGCCACGCTGCGCTCGGCGAAGGTGCACTTGGACCGCTTGAGAAAGAGCTTGTGAGAGCGAAGGGTGGTGAAGACCGCGCGTACATGCCGCAAGTGTTCCGACCAGGAGGAACTGAAAATCAGGATGTCATCAAAGAAAACGAGTACCGAGCGTCGGAGAAAGGGCCGCAGCACCTCGTTCATTAGAGCCTGGAACGTGGAGGGTGCGTTGGAGAGGCCGAAGGACATCACGATGAATTCGAAGTGGCCATGATGTGTGCGGAATGCTGTCTTGTCGATGTCTGCCGGGTGCATACGGACTTGATGATACCCACTTCGGAGATCCAGCTTGGTGAAAAAAGTAGCCCCCTTGAGTTCGTCGAGGAGCTCGTCGACGACCGGAATCGGGAAGACGTCGCGCACGGTTTTGGCGTTAAGGGCGCGATAGTCAACGCAGAAACGCCAGCTCGCATCCTTCTTGCGCACCAGAAGAACGGGGGAGGAGAATGCTGATGTGCTAGGTCTGATGATACCTTGGCGGAGCATATCAGCGCACTGTTTCTCGATCTCGTCCTTGAGGAGCTGTGGATAGCGGTAGGGGCGCACCGCAATTGGTGGAGTCCCAGGCAGCAGTGTGATGCGGTGGTCCATGTGGCGTTGTGGAGGCAGACCTGTTGGTTCCGCAAAGATGTCGTCAAACTCAGTCAGGAGGAGTGACATCAAGTCCTGTTGTCCCATGGCATTGAGCTGAGGCGCGGTTGACACGGTTGACGCATCCAAACCATGCCATTTGACACGGTGAGTGTTGCGCCAGAACGCCATCGAATGTCGCTCAAAGTCCCAGAGTATGGGACCGAGCGTCTTGAGCCACCGGCAACCAAGGACCAACTCGTAGTCGTCCAGTGGTAAGACGTAGAGATCGATGCCGAACCGCTCTCCCCCGATGGTCACCGGAACTTGCTGGCATACGCCTTCCGAAGGGACACGGTCGCCGTTGGCCACACCCACGGTAAGGCCTGGGCGCGGTTCTGGCACCAGGCCGAGGCGGCGTGCCGTGGTAGATGCGACGAAGGAGTGGGTGGAGCCGGAATCGACCAGGGCGCGAAGTGTCGCCGCGGCAATGGTGACCGACAGCCGCATCGTGTCCGCGGTCTTGATGCCGGTGAGGGCGTGAAGCGAAATCTCGACGTTGTCGTTGGAAGCCGAGTCCTCATCGACGGCGTCGTCCCCAAGGATATCTTCATCCAATTCCATGAGATAAAGGCCCTTCATGGTGCACTGCTTGACGTGTTCACGGGAGAACTTCTCCGGACAATTGAAGCAGAGACCATCCATGCGGCGCTGCGCCATCTCTTGAGGGGAGAGACGTTTGAAACGCGTGCCTGGGGGCGGAGCCATCTTGGTCGGAGCCGGAGGTGTGGGAAGAGGGAGCCTGGACACCGGGGCGCCGAACGGTGTGCGCGGCGTGGCGATGACCGGAACAGCCGGCGCGCGAGGCGCGGACGCCGCCCGTGGGGGAACCCGGGCCGCAGGATGGGTCTCCTCGTCGTCCAATTGGAGGCGTCGTTCGAAGGCCCTGGAGAGCGCCATCGCGTCATCGAGGGTCGCCGGACCTTGGAGCTCGACATCGGTTTGGAGGGGATTCCGGAGGCCGGCAGTGTATATGTCTATTTGTTGCTGCTCGGTGACGTTCTTACAGCGGGCCAACAGAGGCAAGAATTGTGCTTGGTATTCTTCCACCGTCCCAGTGCGGCGGAGTTGCATCAGAGCGCCCAGCGCATTGGAGCGGACTGGCGGACCAAACCGGCGCTGCACACGATCGACGAACTGCGCCCAGGTGGGCACACCGCTGTTCTGCTCCAGACGGTAATACCAATCTTGTGCCCCATCCTCCATATAAAACGAAGCAAGCCATACCTTCTCCTCTTCCGGTGTGCGATGTGCACGAAAAAATTGTTCAGCCTTGTGTAGCCACCCAACCGGATCGGCGGAGCCATCGTAGCGTGGGAATCGCAGCTTGTGGTTTGATTGGAAAGGAGGAAGCGGCGGCTCTGGCACAGGTTTCGTCACTTCGTGGCCGCTGTAGGAGCCGCCGGTGTCTAGCTTCTCAGACTGCAGCCGATTGACAGCCACGGTGAGGCGGGATTGGTCGCCTTTCATCGTCGACATCTCAGTCTTGATGGAGGACAGATCAGCGAGTATAGCGTCCATGGCGGCCTTGAGATCGGTTGCTGTGAAGGAGTCGCCCATGATCAGGTCGGATGATGAGGAGTGCTGCGCAGTAGCGGACGAATCCGGGCGCCGGGCGCAGAGCAGGGGCGGATGAATCCGGTCGTCGGGCGCGGAGCAGGGCGGCACCGGGCGCGGAGCAGGGGCGGCGCCGGGCGCGGAGCAGGGGCGGCGCCTGGCGCGGAACAGGGGCGGCGCCGGGCGCAGGCGGAGCAGGGGCGGCGCCTGGCGCGGAACAGGGGCGGCGCCGGGCGCGGAACACCGGGCGGAGCAGGGGCGGCGCCGGGCGCGGAGCAGGGGCGGCGCCTGGCGCGGAACAGGGGCGGCGCCGGGCGCAGAAATCCGGGCGCAGAGCAGGGTCGCGGGATCGGAAGTCTGATACCAAAGATGTTGTGGTAACTTGGATGCTAGGGCAAGAGACTCGCCCTCCGTGAGGAGGCTCTGAGGTAAACCCTCTTTTCTCTATTAATTTCTTGATGCCCTATGAATCAGGCTTACACCATTATATATAGGCCTTTAGGCCATACTTCCTAAACAATAAGTCTTCTCCTTATCAAACTAGGATTCTAACTCTTCTCCTTATCAAATTAGGATTCTAATGTAAACAAACTAACTCAGCTGGACTCTGTTGTGGGCGCCTGCACAGATTGCTTTATGCGGCGTTTATAGTATTTGCCAACAAAAGCGTCCACAACACTTCCCATGATAAAAGGCACCAGGATCTCTATATTCGAAGATTTACATAGTACTGGACAAAACAAATCAAGCAGTAGCTTATGCCTTAATTCACGCAAATATTTTGATCTAAAACAAAAAGGTAAATATTTAGCCCTCCATGAAATACACTAAATTTCAGAAGAGCTAATGTAGATTTTGCAGCAAAGCAAACCAAATGCAATTTCAGTAAAATTGTTTGAAATAAATATGACACAATTAGGAAAAATAGGAACCACCAGAAAAAGAGTGGAAAAATAAGAAAGGAAAAACCTGCACGGCGTTGGATGGTCCTGCTTTGTCTACAAGCCTTCCACAATCATCATACATTGCACGGATCTGTTATAATAATAGTGCTATGTCATACACCAATTGATCCACAGTTACATGTGCTAGCTTGTGTTTTCTAATGCAAGATATTCTAAATGAAATAATGTGCAGCAAGTAGAAATTGAGGAAACCAACCTTTCCAAAAGCTTCACCACAAACGAGAATATCACCCTTGTTCAGTGTTCCATTCTGTACAACAAGGGTGGCCAGAGGTCCTTTAGCCTTGTCAAGACATGCTTCAATAACCGTACCCTTTGCATTTCTATGAGGATTGGCCTTTAACTCTTGCAACTTCAAATTCCCAACAAAAGCAAGTTAAACAGGAACTCAATACCCAAAAAGAAAATGGGAACAAAAATATACCTCAGCAACAAGCATGATAGTCTCCAATAGTTCGTCAACATTATCTCCATTAAGAGCGCTTATCTGATGGATATCATAACTACATCAGCTCAAAAAGGTAAAACGATACTATAGCAAGGAACTTCTATTTCCAGACTGTGACAGTCAACAACCTGAATCATCGGAATATCACCACCCCACATCTCTGGCATAAGTCCAATTTGAGAAAGCTCTTGCATGACTCGTTCTGGATTGGCTCCCTCCTTGTCTATCTGCTTGAATATGAGGTGACAGGTGACTGAAATATGAGAAGCAAGAAAATACTTTCAACCAATGTAAACAAGGAATAAAATGACTAGAAAATAGACCTTGTTTATGGCTATCACAATAGGCACTCCGGCTGCCTTTGCATGTGCAATTGCCTCATTTGTTTGTGGCCGAACACCATCATCCGCAGCCACGACAATGATGCATATATCAGTTACCCTAGCTCCTCGAGCTCTCATGGCACCAAATGCCTGGTTATGTTATAGAATTAGGAATGGTAATGTCACACCCTCACATGCAACCAGACATAGAGAGATGTATACTAAAAACGTCTATTTTGCTATACCTCATGCCCTGGAGTATCAAGAAAAACACAAGCTTGAGGGTTTCCATCTACTGGCACAAGAACCTGATAAGCACCAATTCCTTGTGTTATTCCACCAGCTTCGGATGCCACCACCTGTAAGTAACTTTGGTTATATCTACAGTTTCTAGAAAATAGGTGTTATTTTAGTGCCAAGCAATATTTGTCTAAAATCTCCATATCACTGACAAAAGGAACATATCGAGGAGAAGCTATTGTTAATTTACCTTACTCTTGCGTATATAATCCAACAGAGTTGTCTGAAAACATTTGTAGCAGTGTCATACAAAAAATGCTTTAGAATAGGTAAGAATCTGAAGAATTAAATGTCACACGTAGTACCTTCCCATGATCGACATGGCCCATGATAGTCACAATGGGAGGCCGTACTTCCAACTTATCCAAATCTTCCTCATCAAGGAATTCCTTCTTCTTTGCCATCTCTTCCACTTTCACTGGACCACTTTCCAGTACTTCAACATCATATTCTGTGCAAACCATCTTAACCAAATCTTTATCAAGTGTCTGAACATTGTCAAGCATAACTCCTCTCACGGATAAAAAACGCAAAATTTCTGACTCACCAACTGCCAATTGATATGCCAATACCTCAATTGGCATACCTTCTTCACCAACTTCAAGGATCTCAACTCTAACTGGCTCTTCAGCTTGTGAAGCCTCAAGCCTTACAGCCCTACGTTTTGCCTTGCTCCATCTCCTTCCCTTGCGCACTGGAACACCTGAAATTGGCACATCTGCAGCATCCTCATCAACTAATCCATCATCATTTGGCAAACGTCGGCGGGCACCAGCTGGTGTGCTTAGTTTTTTGCGACGGTCATCCTTGACTTTTGCTGGTGGGCCTCGTACTGGTTTTACAGGGTCTACCAGTGCTTCAGCCACAACTGGATCAACTATTGGCTTCTTGGAAGCAAATTTGTCAATCAGGATGGGTCCTTTTTTATCCTTTGATGTATCAGCCTTGACTGGCCGGCGAGGTGGTGGTGCTACAGAAGGTTTTGTTTGTAGCTGAGGTACCGGTTTTGATGGAGACGACACTGAAGGTTTAGCTGCAGATATGGACTGATTCCTACTTTCAGTATGTGGACGATCTCTAATCACCTTATGTACAGTTGGCACAGGGTTCCCCTTTCGCCACACACTCTTTAGTGTTTTGGTCCTTCTTGAATTTACGCCCTCCTCCACTCCCATTGCTGCTGGACTATCGGGCTTTGGCACATCATTCTGGCTCAAACCACCGTTTCCACCATCTCCATTTCTGGAGCTTGAGGCCTCTAGCTTCTCTGCCTTCTCCAACACCTCATCCAATGACACTCTGACCTTCTCCCTGTTTTCCAATGTTGCCCCTGCTGGCTTCACACCAGGTGGTGATGCCGTATTCATGCTCTCTGGTGGCCCATTCGGCCGGACAGGCTTCTGCGGTGACTTCAAAAGAAGATCATTGTCATCATCAGCTTTCACACTCACACTTCCTCTTGATGAGAATTGAACTCCCTTCTCCTCAATCAAATTAGTTATGACCATACATCTACACAGCC
Source organism: Dendrocalamus latiflorus (assembly GCA_017311315.1). Taxonomy (NCBI): domain Eukaryota; kingdom Viridiplantae; phylum Streptophyta; class Magnoliopsida; order Poales; family Poaceae; genus Dendrocalamus; species Dendrocalamus latiflorus. The sequence goes on from CM029623.1 coordinate 19,038,945, forward strand.
TCCTAGGGGCATACTGCCACCGCCGGATACCGTCGAACCCTGTAGAACTGATCCTTGAAACCAAGGGCGCTCTCCTTGCTGCCGCCGCTGGCAGTGGGCCAGGCCTTCCGTTTCTCCCCAGGTTGGTAACGGAAGCAGGAGACGCCATGGCAATACTCTGGTCAATACTCCCCTGCACTCGTAAAGCTGAGAACACAGGGTGTTCGATATAACGCAGCCTGCGAGAGAATCCACCGCAAGATCAAAATTTGAAGCCATAATCGAACTCAGCGAACCAAACAAGCAAAAAAGAATTTATAAAAAATAAACATCTTCACATGAAGATATTTCCTAAAGTATATAAAACTCTAGTTAAAAAATTAATCAATTTAACTTTTAGAGGAAGGAAAAAACATCAAGAAATTAAGCTAAATTCCAATAATGGACACACTTATACGAATAGGATGGAACCTCAAAAAACATTGGGATTGGATTTCTCACGGCACGTACAAAATTAGGGAAAAGTGAAATCAAGCTTAGGTTACCAACAAAAGAAATCAATGGAAGTCAGGCTGGATATCCACTACACTCCAGCAGGGGTAGGCGGCAACGGGTGGTCACAGCGGCGGAGGTGAGAGACGACGGCAGGGCTGCGACGAATTGCCGGCGGTAGAGAGGTTGGCGCGAGCAAGGGCGGCGGCCGCGCGTCGGTCAGCGGGAGAGGAGGGTAGGGGCGCGAACAGGATGGGAATGAGGAGGATGTCGCGATGGGGAGGCGGCGGCGTGCCCGAGGGAGCGACTAGGATGGCCAACGATGCCGGCGCAGCGGGGAGGCGATACGGGAGTGCGGTGGGAGCGAGAATGGACGGCGGCGGCGCGACGATCAGCTGGGCTGGGAAGGAGCGGAGGCCGCGCGAGCAGGAGTGATAAGGATCGGACGGTGGCAATTAAGCAGCAGATTCTCAAAAAACCACGAAAAAAAGATAGGAATACGAATAATAGTTGGCTCAAATGGTTCGTGATAAGGTGCCACTTCGGAGAGCCACTCATAATGTCTTTGCCATGGGGTCTTCTGGCCTAGGCTGTCACAACTGGCCAGTTGTGAGTCACAATAAATAGAATTCGGAGTGTGTTGGACGAAATCAGGCCATTTTTAGGTTAAACTAGTATTATGACTTGCGCTTTGGCTAATGATTGCTTTTAATATCAACACCCATAAAAGTATTCCAAGGCAGAGACGGAACTAGAACGAAAATAATCCAAATTCACCACTTCACCATATATATAACAACATATATATTTTACAAATAATATTGAGCTAAATAGTATGCATTCGGTAATTTTTAGCATTAATACTTCAATGTAACCGATAACAGTGTATGATGATAAAGAAGTGATCCAAATGCTTACCAAAAAATAAAAGACCTAATAATAATATTGATTAGTTGTAGCAAACTAAAGAAACTAAGGGCGAAACCGCAAACAAAAGTTGGTCGGTATTAGTAAAATACATCATTCGATCTCAATAGCATGTTAAAAGAGAACAAAATTATTTAAAATTTTCAAGTAAAAAAACAGTAGAATGATCAAATGCAAGTTAATACATTATCTTTTAGTATTTATGTTCTAAATTTATAAAGCGATGAACCATAACATCATTAGTAATTTTCATCATTTCTTATTTCTTCATGTAGCAAATAAGTATATCATTCATGAAATTATCACCAATTAATTGTAAGTCAGTTAGATATTTATGTGTTCAATAGTTTAAAAATAATATAATAGAAAATATGTCTAATGGTTTATTTACTTGACATTGCTGTCAAATACTACATTTTGCCTCCAATTTGCAACGAGTTAAGTTGGCATTCCAAAAATCAAAATTGAACCCTAAGTTTTAACCTTACAATTCGACAAAAATCAATCAACAATCAGCATATTAAAATCTTAACTCACAAATTGGAATAATTGAGAGAAATTTAGATCAAAATACATATTGATCGGATGGACCTAAGTTTCTTTCAGTCACTGAGGGCGTGAGGCAACAGAGACCAGGCAACAGCACCATGACGAGATGATAGACGAGAGTAGCCGGTGGCGCCAATTTATCCCATTCTCCAATGATCAGTCGCTGCCTAGCTAGGTGCAATTATGCGACAAACGTGGTGCACATCTTCTGCCAACCATGCGAGACAAACAAGCATCAAGAGTTGTTGCGAGGTGACATGCTTCGGGATCATCAAATGGATGTCGTGGTCTATTGCCGTCCTCCCTCTTACGCTGGCTCAAGGGGCTAAATTGGTCTGATGTAGTTGCCTTGTGGGCTGAGGAAAGCGGAGATTTCTCATGAACTGCTACTAACTACAGGGAATTTAGGCTGCTAGTGCTCCCTTTATTGGGTTTCAAGGAAAGAACTAGGTGCACTAAGTTTAACCAAGGGGGTTCACACATAGACTAAAAGTGTTAATTCTTGCTAAATTTTTTTGGATCCAGTTTCCTGTGACATCGGGTTCTACTACTTGGTCCTGCCCATGTCCCTAGATTAGTATATAGGGACTGTTCGTATTGATTTCTAAAATCTGTTTTTTATATTAAATGGTTTTTCTACAGTACCTATCTTTCAAAGGAAGTGTCTTTTCAAGATGAGATTTACTAGTCAATTGTAGTATACACTATAATAACTTCATTCATATCAGCCAAAATCACACGTAAATATCTCTCTACAAGGTTTTCTATAAGCTAAAGCTAAAAATTAATATGTCCAGGCCCTCCAAAGGATGCAATAAAAGTCTTTTCATGAATCAATGCATACGGTTTTATAGACTTTCACCCTTCCAGCTGTAAGGTGTCTAATCAAAGCAGTTGGATGAATTCGGGTCATTCATAGGTTAAACTACTATTATGATCCGTGCTTTGGCAGATGATTGCTTTTAATATCAACACCAATAAAAGTGTTCCTAGGCTATTTATAATCTCCAAAAGATATAATAGAAGTATTTTCATAAAACAGTGCGTAAGTTAGACTTCCACCCTTTCAACTGCAAGGTGTCTAACCAAAGCATCCCTTTCGTACTTAAGATCTAAGGGTTAATGTTTTAATTGAGTCTGTTCAGTTTTAAAGATGATGTGGCATAACTAGACTACTTCTATAGGCAATTTTAGATGTACGGAAGATTGTTGAGGAGAATAAATTTCTGTATCAGTTTATTTTCGTATGAAACAGTGGCTAAGTGTATGTTTATGTCACTAGATAAAGGATGCAAAAAAATACTATTGCATGATCTAAAACTCCTATAATTAAAATAAAATTCTCAACGAAAACGCATACTTTGCTCTCGGTAATTTCCATATTTTTTGCACTCTTCATCTGAAGCATATAGACGAATGCTTCATTCTCAAGTTTGTCATTAGTTGAAGGCATGCTCGTTGTTAAGAAATAACAAATAAATTGCTCTTACTTTTCTCTTTGACCATAGTTGGCTGTAGTTTGTAGCTCACACTAGTTATGCTAGGCCTTATTCACTTCGGCTTTTTCTGATGGTTTTGGCTGAAATGGCATGGTAACAGGTGTTAACTTTTTCTAAGGTATTCAATTAAAGAAAATAGAAAATAGAAAAATAAAAAGGAAAAAAAGGAAAACCCCATTAAGAAAATAACACGTTTCAAGTCAGAAACCAAAACCTGTTTGAAGGAGTCTAGATTGGATGGCTTGCTTCGTCGTGCCGGTTGCTAGAGGATAGGTAATAGATATGCAGTATTGTGGGATGGAATGCGTGGTAGGTGTGTTCAGATGGTATGCATAGCATGTAGTGCATCTATAGTTAAAATATGTTGTACTTTAGTGTAAAACTGTTTGATTTGCGGTTGTACAGAGTTAACTTGGCTAAATTGATTAAGATTGGTCGATTCACAAGGGCATCCACAATGTTGTTCCAAAGTGGATACAAGGGCTAACTAGCATCCTCAAGCTTGCAACCCGTGGGCACTTATAGTGTGGAGGGCGCTCTGTGGCGGCACTATGGGCATCGACCGTGCTGCAGGACGCGGGATGGCGCTGCGACGTGTGGTGCGTGTGTGGCATGGCGCCAGTGCACATCCGAAAGCATGGTGCGGGCATGGTGAAGTGATGGCCAGGAATGCACGGCGTGGTGATGGCGACAGGCTGCAGTGGCACGACGTGGGCACACAGGGAGGGTCGCCCGGTTGTGTGCACGGCATAGGGATAGTCGTGGCACTAGGAAGAACAAAGGAGGGAGAAAAGAAAGATGGGAGAAGGGAAAGGGTTGGGCTCACTAGTAGAGAAAAGGGAGGAGAAAATGGGAAAAGGGAAAAAAAGAAAGGCTTAGGCCAAATTTGAAATTCAGGTTTTTCATTCGCTTAGGACAAATTTGAAATTCAGGTTTTTCATTCGCATGTTTATTTCAAATTTGGATTTCCAGTTAAAAGCTTGGTTTAATTATTTGGACTCAAAATTAAATATTCCCGTGCATTTGTTGTTATTTAACTTGCCTTTGGATTTTGACTTCCAATGTTATTTTATTTTGATTGGTATTCAAATTTCGGAATTTTAGTTCTCATTTTAAGTCTAGTTCTGAAATTGGTTTATAATTTATGTTTCTCAAATTTTAAATTCACTTCCTAAAATAGCTTGTTGGAGAAGGCTTCGACTTAGTCTTGATGTGCAGGTCAGCTTCCCTTTGGGTGGACCCAACCACAAGCGCGTAGTGTATGCAATCCTCCTTATATATCTGTACAAATATACAGTTTCATCATTAGGTAACATCATATTCTCATTTAAAATAAATTGAAACTAAAGAAATGAATTCACCTTTTATTCAATCTTGGGAGCTATGATCGTATGTGTTTGTGGCATGGTCACATCAGTTGTCTTCAACCTGACGGCTTCTTCTTGGCAGTCCTTGCGGAATGGGGTTGGGTAATAGCCTTTCGGATAGTAAAGGCTATGGCGAGCGAAAACTATTGGTCTCTTTTCCTTCTACCAGTGGTGATGTGACCACGCCACCAACACATATGACCATAGCGTCCAATATCAAGATTGACCTAAAGGTGAATTCGTTTCTTTAGTTTCAACATATTTTAAATGAGAATATGATACTACCTAATGATGAAAATATATATTTTTGTAGCACCACATCACTTTTGCACCAATTCAAGCAAGAGTTCAACTTGGACACGTTTTGGAATCCAATTTGGCCTCCAGATCATTTCGGATTCAGCCTAACAGCCCAACTTCAAATGTGCATAACTTTCACATACGGAGTCTGTTTGAGGTCCACGAGTACTCGATGGAAAGCTTTTCTTGTCCTCTTTCCAATGGATTTGGCCTCATCTCCAAATTCCTTCTGTGCTTGCCGCAATTACTCAAAAAAAGTGTTGCATCACCTGTTTAGGTCAAATTGGGCCTTGTAATATTTGGTCCCAAAGGGGAGGTGCCCCCTCCTTGGCCCATACTGTTCACTATTCATGTAAACAGTACCATGAATAATACTACCCCTTTTTCCTTAGTTTTGTGTGGCTTTTCCACCCCTATTTAAGGAGGCTGCACCCTTCTAGTTTTCTTGGATTTCGTTTGCTTAGTTTTTCCATGGTGAAAACTTTTGTTCTTCGCTTGTGTCGACTAGACCAAACATAAAGAACTTCTGTGGAATCCCACCTTTTTGAACTCAATTTATATATTTGCAATTTTAGATTGCTTGTTATCTTGTTCTTGCGTGTTCTTCGGTTGCATGTAGGAATAGACCTTCGTGGTCAGGTCAACCGTGTTCTTTGCACGGTTGATAACGACTTGGGTGTAGTTCAGCGATTGCTAAGGCGTAAGCGACGTCGTACGGTTGTAGTTAGATCGCAAGAGTCACCTCCACCAAAATCGATAGTTATCATCATATCGGAAGATCGGGACCACATCGCCTCGTTAGTTGGTATCAGAGCTCCAGTTGACCGGTAGGAATTTCTTGTATCCCTAGTTAGTAGATTGATTTTTATTTCTCATAGTCCAGAAAAATTGCCAAAAAAGATAATTCCCGCTGTCCAAACCCCGTTGTGCCTTTCAATCTGCTAGTTTTGGTTTGCTAAATTAAATTTGTGTCCGTCTTAGCATTGTCTAGTTGCTGGTCGTATCTTTGTTCCTATAAAAATCCCAACAAAACAAAAAATCCCCCACCCCAAACCCTAATTCCAATTCGGCTGATTTTTCCTTTCTCTGCAGCTGCCACCAAAAAAGCAATAACTTTTGATTCCATGATCCTTTTTGAGTGAGACCACCTCCATTAGTTTCAGATCTTCATTATCCATCTTTCTGTAAAATTTTGCGTCATTCCCACAAGCCAGTTAAAAGATATATGTGGTGAAAGTTGTCCCAAATTTCTGAATTGAATCTGCAACAGCCAGCATTTGTGAATTTTGTGCGAATTGTTCAGTCGGTTTTCAGAACTTGGCTCCAAAACAAAAGTTGTAGAGAAAGCCGTTAGAAAACGGAGAAAAAAGAATCATTGAAAAAAAAAGTAACTGAAATGAAGTTACGACCAAAATACCGACGTGCTGTCCAGTGAATTGAAATCCCTAGTTTTCTATTTTGGGTCAATCCTTGTGTTCTTCAATTCCAGATTGCATTCAATTGAATTATCTTGTATTTACCACTCCTGTACAGTGTCATACACTTATTTTTAGCCTTCTTCCATCTTTGGTTGATCAGCAACATATTCTAAGTGCTAGATACGAACTATAATTCAATTCTGTGCAATTTTTGAAATTAATTGATTGTTTTCCTTTGCTACAAAATACATAGCCTATTCAAGCTCCACTTTTCTACTAACCGAACAGGTTTCGCTGTACCGGCAATCGCTATACCAATCACCTAAGTCAGAGTTATCATGAACCAGCCACCGGTTGTACCACCTGTTTGTTTTGCTAAGAACTTGTAAGAATTTGGTAAGAGCTTGAGAGATGCGTGACTTGATTTGAGTCTCCATATCCTAGTAGTTGATAGGAACATTTACTTTTGATTGGTTTCCTTGTTTTCTACTAACAATGACATGCTTGAGAAAATTGGTAGATTATGATGTCATCGCGGGTAGATTTGAACTCGAAGGGAAACTGTTGTAGGGGTGGCTCCCACCTAAGCCCAGCCGGCCTGCTAGAGGGTTGTAAGGCCCAAAATGGGATATGTATAATGACGTAAATGCCTCTGATAGGGATGCTTGAGTGTAAGGGTATAATTGTAAAAGCACTCCCCATATGGATATATATATATATACAACACATGCCACGGGGAAAACCCTAAGCACTTGCTCACTAACTCTCCACTACCATACTTTCTCTCTGTTTGGTCCATAACCACAACAGTTGGCACTGTCCGTGGGGAAGACGAAGAGCAAGTGATGAGGTGATGGGGTCCCGATCTTCCGATAGAATGATAACTTCGATTGTGGTGGAGATGACTCTTACGATCCGACTACAACCGTATGACGTCGCTTGCGCCTTAGCAATCACTGAACCACACTCCAAGTCGTTATCAATCGTGCCAAGAACGCGGTTGACCTGACCACGAAGGTCTATTCCTGTATGCAACCGAAGAACACGCAAGAACAAGGATAGTGAGCAACCTGAAACTTGCTAGATATAAAAGTCGCACAAGGATAGTTGAGGTTCTGTAACACGAATCTGTTGGTCTAGCCGACACAAGAGACAACGTGGAGTTTGCACATGGGGCTAAACTGATCTAAACAAAACCTAACCCTAAAAGCTATGAATAAAAGGCTTATGGCCCTGTTTGTTTAGGCTTAGGCTTTTTGGCTTATAGCTTAAAGCCAACTTTTTGGCTTAAGCAGCTTAAAAGCAGTTAGCTTTTAAGCCAAGTTAGACTATTTGGTATCCTAGCTTTTTGATAGGTTGAATGGTGTGGCTTATTACCAGAAAGTCTGAAATGCCCTTATTATATGTATTGTTGCACTCAAGAGGAGGCTAGCGGGGTCACCGGAGGACGGCAGATTTGTCAGAGGATGGCAGACGAGGCCGGCGGGGTTGCCGGTCGCTGGCGGGGTTTGTCGGAGGACAACGGATGAGGCCAGCAGGGTCGCGGGTCGCCGGCGGGATTTGTCGGAGGCCGGCGGGGTCGCGGGTCGTCGGTCGCTGGCGGGGTTTGTCGGAGGACGGCGGATGAGGCCAGCGAAGTCGCGGGTCGCCGGCGGGATTTGTCGGAGGACAGCGGATGAGGCCAGCGGGGTCGCGGGTCGCCGGTGGGGTTTGTCGGAGGACGGCGAATGAGGCCAGCGGGGTCGCGGGTCGCCGGCGGGGTCTCGGGTCGCGGGAGGATGGTGGTGTCGCAGGTCGTCGGCGCCGCAACCCTAATCACACAATTCGGTTTGGGAGGGGATCGGGAGAGGTTTGCCGAACGGGATCGCGAGAGAACAGCCGAATGGCCAACGGTTTATATACCAATGGCATTTGTGTGTAAATCTTTCGAAGTTCAGTGGCAAAACGTTATTTCTATTCCGCAAAAGCCAAAGAAAGCTCCTTTCAACTGGCTTTTGACTTTTAGTTATACAGTGGCTTTTGGCTTTTTAAAAGCCCAGTACAAAAGCCGGCCGTTTGTTTAGGCTTAGGCTTTTTTGCTTATAAGCCACTGAAAAAGCCAAAACAAACAGGGCCTATATAACCCCTTGGGACGTCCAAGTGCACACCCTAGGGTTACAAGGCCCATGGGCCCAAGTGGTGGTGGCGCAGCACCCTTTTTGACTCGGATTCAGAAACTAATATGGATTGTTTTGATGATTTCGGCCGGCTCAGATGGAATTTGAATATGAGGTTGGATCTGTTAGAAAGTAGACTTGATAAGCTTTTCATGAAGTACAAGAACGTCCCAAACGGAGTTTGTATGAGGAAGTTATGCCCGTTTAAACTTGCACCATTGCAACAGTCCGAATCCGATTCCAGTACGTGCCTAACACGGGCTCTTTTGATGATTGCGGTGCGTATAGAAGGAATTTAGAGGTGGTACTAGATCCATTGAAAAGAGGATGAGAAAAGCGTTCCAACAAGTACTCGTGGACCTCAAACAGACTTCATATGTGAAAGTTATGCACATTTGAAGTTGGGCCTGTCAGGTTGAATCCGAATTGATCTGGAGGCCGAATTGGATTTCAGAACGTGTCCATCTTGAACTCTTTCTTGAATTGGTGTAAAAGTGACGTGGTGCTGTAAAAATATATTTTTCATCATTAGGTAGCATCATATTCTCATTTAAAATATGTTGAGGCTATTCTCATTTAAAATATGTTGAGGCTGAAGAAACGAATTCACCTTTAGTTCAATCTTGATATTGGGCGCTATTGTCGTATGTGTTTGTGGCGTGGTCACATCATCCTCCCCTTCTTGAAAGAAAACCGTCCTCGGTTTTAACAAATGTGTGGCCTCACGTATCGCATGATCTTGATCATGTATCACACCACGACGACTGACCCCGCCACCGTTGCCATGACGACCGACCCCGCCACCGCTGCCGCTATGGCCGATCCCGCCACCGCGGCCACGACGGTCGACACCGCCCCGCGCAGGACGAGTGCACAGGCACGGCGTCCACCGCCGGCAACACCGACCGGGTGGTCGGGGGCGGTAGTGCTGGTGCCCAGGCTAGTACGGCCACCGCCTCCACACTTAGTGCGAATGCATGGGCCTAAGAGGAAGGTGCTAACCCCACTATTCATGGGCGTGTTACTGTTCACGTGAACAGTAAAATTGTACCACCCCTTTATTTCTTAGTTTTGTGTGGCTTCCACTCCCCTATTTAAGGAGGCCGCATCCCCTCTAGTTTCCTTGGATTTCGTTTGATTAGTTTTTCCATGGTGAAAACTTTTGTTCTTCGCTTGTGTCGGCTAGACCAACCGTAAAGAACCTTCTGCGGAATCCCACCTTTTGAGCTTAATATAAATATTTGCAATTTCAGATTGCTTGTTATCTTGTTCTTGCGTGTTCTTCGGTTGCATGCAGGAATAGACCTTCGTGGTCAGGTCAACCGCGTTCTTGGCACGGTTGATAACGACTTGGAGTGTGGTTTAGCGATTGCTTGGTGTTCTGGTCGTGACCGGTTAGTAGCCGCATCGTCAAAGTCGTTCTCCTCCAAATCAAAGTTATCATCATATCGGAAGATCGGGACCCCGTCGCCTCATCAAAAAGTTAATAAATGGAAAAGAAGCTTTAGAGAAACGGGAAGCATAGCCACAGAAGATCATTATGAATATGATGTAAGCGTATATGTCATCAAAGCTACAACAGATCGCATGATCACAGAAGATCAACATGAAGCGATGTAAGCGCATATGTCAACATTGCCACAAAGGATCGCGTAGTCACAGAAGATCAACGCAAGATGACGTCATCGCATATGTCACAAGTACTGTAGTAGCACTGTAGCAACCGACCTAAACACCCTATAAATAGGGGGTACCTCCCTCCATGTGATACATAAGTTGATGATTGAGTTTGTTTTGGTAGAACACTTGTTCCTCTTGTGTGTGAGTTATTTCCACCACTAATAGGGATTGGGTGTTAATTCTGAGTTGCCATTCCGTTGTTCTTGTGATTCCCTGGGATTGCTTGAACGTGTCTGCTCCACGATAGCGAGTAGACGAAGGCCGTAGCGTGTGGTTGAGTAATTTGAGTGCTGCTGGTTGCTGTATAGAGACAGTGGTTGGCCGCATCAATTGCTAGGTTGCACGGGCTAGTTATCCATAATCCTACGTCGTGAAGATCGGGCCACCCCTCTCCCCGTATCAGCTGGTATCAGAGCTCAAGGTTGACACCGTAGGATTTTACCCTTAGCTACTATATTTGTTTTTTTCTTCCCTATCCAAAAAAAAGCCAGCCAAAAATATTGTCTTTACCGTAGTTGCAATTGAAAATTTTGGTGAGTTTTGCTAGGATTTGATCCATTAGAACCTTGCTTACTTGCTGATCCAAAATCTTTGTTTGCGTTGCTTTCTTTGAGCCAATCTGTTCGATAAAAAAAAATCATTGTTGTCGAGTAAAAAAAATGTTGTTGAGTTGCGCATAAATCTGAAATTGTGCAACTTGGTCATCAGAGATTCACTTATATTCCTTTGAGAACCCCCATCTATCCTTTGTGGAAACTTTGGTCCTATTCAAAGACTAGCTTTTGAGTATTGCTTGGGCTTTGCACACTTGTATCAGTCTTGAAGTTTGAAACTGAATTATTGGATATCTTGTGAGATCTTGATATATCTGCTGACCTTGATGCAAAAGAAAAGCAAAGAGAAAATAGTACAAACAAAAGAAGAGAAAAAAGGAAGTAAGAAAGAAAGAAAAGAAAGAAGTACCGTGGTCAGTATTTTATCAAGCATAGCATTCCATTCTAAAGTTCGGTATAGTTTGTTATTCTTGTGTGCAAATCTATAGCCTGTTTACCACAATTGCAATCAAGCTAGAGTCTTTCCATAACTTGTGCAACATGAGCTGTTTTGTTCTTCACTTATACCTGGTATTACAGCTCATTCCTTGGTTGCATTAGTTCCATTATCATTGTGCGTGAGTTGCTATAATCTTCACTTTATATCTTGAGGTTGGCAACTAGGTTTTGGATTTCTAGTTTGGATTATTACTTATCATTACAATATCTCGAATTTCAATTGCATAGGATTATTCTAACTCTCCAAGCTCCACATATAGCCATTGTCTAATTATAGCACTTGGGCCTTGAATTACTCAGCTCATCACCTACACCCGTCTACTGCTACTAGAGTACAAGCATTTCACCAATCCATCAAGCATTCATAAGAACTTCGGTAAGCAAGGAGTGAGGGAGTGAATTACCCATAAATAATACCTATTTTTGCTGTATTTGCTTTCACTAACCATGTCAGGAACGGGAGGACAACCAGTGTATGTCACACATATGGATCTAGAAAAGCTCACAAATGATTTCAATGAACAATTGAATGAAAACATGAGCATACTCCGAAAAGAAATCATTTTGGAGGTAGGTTCAAAATTGCGAAAGCAATTGGCCGACCTTCATCATGGCACACAAAGTGATCCTAGTGTGCATGGTGGTGAGGAAATTGACGAGACCGATGAGGAGGCTGCTGCACGGTTAGCACGGGAGGCTCAATCTCGAAGAAACCGTGCTGCTGCAGCTGCAGTAAGACCACCACAACCCGGTCACGGAGGAGACGGCCTTGGAAGAGGTCGCGGGCGAGCAGAAGGCACACCACAAGGAGGCAGCTATGTTGCTCCCTTTCACCTACACCGTGATGACGCCCATCGTCGAGGGCGCCATGATGATGACCACCCTCGAGAGGAGAAATTCGGAAAACTCAAGTTCACCATTCCCAAATTTGAAGGTAATTCTAATCCTGATGAATATTTAACATGGGAATTGAAGTTTGAGAAGATATTTAGGATACACAACTATTCGGAGGAGAAGAAGCTCGCGATGGCCGCCTTGGAGTTTGATGGCTATGCTCTCATTTGGTGGGAGCAAGTGCAAAATCAACGAGAAGAACATGGCGAACCACCAATTGCAACATGGGCCGCGATGAAGAGAGAAATGAGAGCAAGGTTTGTACCTAGTCATTATAAACGTGAATTATTCGATAAATTGCAAAGTTTAAGACAGGGTACAAGCACTGTGGAGGAATACTACAAAGAGATGGAGAAAGCCATGATTCGGGCACGTGTTCATGAAGATGAAGAGCAAATCATAGCACGCTTTTTGTTTGGCCTAAACAAAAACATCAAGCGTATTGTGGTTTACCAACCATATAGGAACATGGTGGAGTTGGTGCATCAAGCACAAAAGGCAGAGAAACAACCACTGGAGGATGCCAAGGCCACAAAACCACCATCTTTCAACTTGGGAACCCCATCAAATGCTCCTAAAGCTCGATTTAGCTTGGGAAGAGGTACATCTAGTGATTCCTTTACTACCAATGCGCCTTCCTCCTCCAATGCCAAAACAGCCCCTTCATCAAGTGCGAAAAAGCCCATAGCATCATCAACGTCTTCAGTGGGCTCCACATCCAAAAGCAGCGCCATCCAATGCTTCAAATGCTTGGGTCGTGGACACATCTCTAGGGAATGTCCAAACAACCGAGCAATGATTGTCACAGAAGATGGTGGATACGACTCTTCTAGTGAAGAAGAAGTTCAAGAGATTAGTGAAGATCCAACAAAAAATGGAGATGCCCTTCAAGATGAGGAAGAATATGACGGATGCCCATATGAAACTGGAACCGCACTTGTTGTCACTAAAGTTCTTAGTGTGCAAGTCAAGGAAGATGAGCATCCACAGAGATTCAACCTTTTTCAAACACAAGCCAAGGTAAACAACAAGGTAATCAAATTAATCATTGATGGAGGTAGTTGTCATAATCTTGCTAGCATGGAATTGTGTGACAAGCTAGGTTTGAATTGCTAAAACATCCTCACCCATATCATGTCCAATGGTTTAGTGATTGTGGAAATGTCAAGGTACAGCATATGGTTAATGTTACATTCAAAATTCATGATTACATTGATACTGTTTCTTGTGATGTTGTACCTATAACTGTATGCCATTTACTTTTAGGGCGACCTTGGCAATATGATCGTAATGTTATGCATGACGGATGCACTAATACCTACACATTTAAAATTGAAGGTCGAACTAAGAAATTATTTCCCATGGCACCTAATCAAATACTAGCTCAGAACATGCAAAAGAAGGTGGAAGTTAAGGTAGAAAGTGAAAAACTAAAATTGAAAGGGAAAAATGAAGAAAAGAATTTAGTCATGATCACAAACAAAATTGATAAAAAAGAAATGGGACAAAATCTTGAGTTGATGCATATTGTTCTCATTTACAAGGATATTTTGATTTCAACTAAAGACATAACATCCCTTCCTAGTGCCATTTCCAAAGTTTTGCAGGCATTTAAAGACGTGTTTCCTGAAGAAATCCCTGCAGGATTGCCTCCCATAAGAGGTATTGAGCACCAAAATTACCCAACCGTCCACCTTATCGTACCAATCCAGAAGAAACAAAGGAGATTCAACGCCAAGTACAAGGACTTCTTGAGAAAGGGTATGTACGTGAAAGCCTTAGTCCTTGTGCTGTTCCTGTCATTTTAGTTCCTAAAAAAGATGGATCATGGAGAATGTGTGTTGATTGTCGTGCCATTAATAATATAACTGTTAGATATCGTCATCCCATCCCTCGGCTTGATGATATGTTAGATGAACTTAGTGGCTCTACTATATTCTCTAAAATTGATTTGAAAAGTGGATATCATCAAATAAGAGTAAAACTTGGAGATGAATGGAAAACTGCATTTAAAACAAAGTTTGGCATGTATGAATGGTTGGTTATGCCATTTGGTTTGACTAATGCCCCTAGTACATTTATGAGATTAATGAATCATGTCTTGAGAGCATTTATTGGAAAATTTGTTGTTGTATATTTTGATGACATCCTCATATATAGCAAATCCATGGAAGAACATGTTGAACATATAAGGCAAGTCTTAGAAGTGCTAAGAAAGGAACAACTTTATGCTAATATTGAGAAGTGCACTTTTTGTACCAACAAGGTTATATTTCAAGGCTTTGTAATTTCCAGTCAAGGAGTTGAGGTTGATGAATAAAAAATTGAAGTAATTAAAAGTTGGCCTACTCCTCTAAATGTTAGCCAAGTTAGGAGTTTTCATGGATTAGCTGGATTCTATCGTCGCTTTGTCAAGGACTTTAGCACCATTGCTGCCCCACTTAATGAATTAACTAAGAAAGGTGCTCCTTTTCAATGGGGTGAATCACAAGAAAAATCATTTGAAAAATTAAAGAAACGTTTGACTGAAGCGCCATTACATGCATTACCTGACTTTACTAAAACTTTTGAAATTGAATGTGATGCTAGTGGAGTTGGTATTGGTGGTGTATTAATGCAAGAAGGAAAACCAATTGCATATTTTAGCGAGAAATTAGGACATGCACAATTGAACTATCCTGTTTATGACAAAGAATTATATGCTTTGGTTCGTGTACTTGAAATATGGCAACATTATCTTTGGCCCAAAGAATTTGTTATACATTCTGATCATGAAGCATTAAAATACTTGAAAGGGCAATCAAAATTGAATCGTAGGCATGCTAGATGGGTAGAGTTCGTAGAAACCTTTCCATATGTATTTAAACATAAGAAAGGAAAAGACAATGTTGTTGCTGATGCTTTGTCACGCAAACATGCAATGTTAACTCAATTAGAAGTAAATGTCCCTGGGTTAGAAAGTTTAAAAGAAATGTATGCCAAAGATAGAGAATTTTCAGAACCATACTCGCATTGTAATGATGGAAAAGGATGGGATAAATACCATGTGCATGATGGATTCTTATTTTATACTAACAAACTCTGTGTTCCGGAGTCGTCTGTCCGTTTGTTGTTGTTGCAGGAGTCTCATGCAGGAGGATTAATGGGACACTTTGGTAGGGAGAAGACATATACCCTACTCGCTGACCATTTTTATTGGCCCAACATGAGAAGAGACGTCGCACGATTCGTGCAACGATGCATCACATGCCACAAAGCTAAGTCCAAATTAAACCCTCATGGATTATATACTCCTCTTCCAGTACCTAATGCACCTTGGGAAGACATTAGTATGGATTTTGTTCTAGGATTACCAAGAACTAAGAGGGGGAGGGATTCGGTATTTGTGGTAGTTGATAGATTTTCAAAGATGGCACATTTTATACCATGTCATAAAAGCGATGATGCTTCCCACGTAGCTGATTTGTTTTTCAGGGAAATCGTGAGGCTTCATGGAGTGCCAAGGACAATTGTTTCTGACCGTGATGTCAAGTTCATGAGTTATTTTTGGAAAACATTGTGGGCCAAACTTGGGACAAAATTGTTATTCTCTACAACTTGTCACCCACAAACCGATGGCCAGACAGAGGTGGTGAACCGCACCTTATCCACCTTACTACGTACAATGATAAAGAAGAATATGAAAGAGTGGGAAGAGTGTTTAACGCATGTGGAGTTTGCATATAACAGGGTGGTACATTCTACTACACAACTCAGTCCATTTGAAGTGGTGTATGGATTCAAACCCATCACACCACTTGATTTGCTGCCTTTACCACATCAAGAACGTGCTAATATGGAAGCATCCAAGCGTGCTGAATATGTCAAGAAAATCCATGCCAAAACCAAGAAAGAAATAGAGAAGAAAGCACAATACTACGCAGCAAAGGCCAATAAACTCAAGAAAAAAATGTTGTTTGAACCTGGTGACTTAGTTTGGTTACATCTTCACAAGGAGCGGTTTCCTTAAAAACGTAAATCCAAACTGCTCCCTAGAGGAGATGGCCCATTTAGGGTGCTTGAAAAGGTCAACGACAATGCTTACAAAATTGAACTCCCAGGAGATGACTATGGGGTAAGCACTACTTTTAATGTTTCAGACTTATCTCCTTTCTTTGGTTTTCAAGAAGCAGAGTCAAGGATGACTCTTTCTCAAGAGGGGGAGGATGATGAGGACATCACTAGCAAACACACTACATCATCTACTTCAAGTGTTGAACCCATTGGACCAATGACAAGAGCTAGAGCAAAATAAATGCAACAAGAGGTGAATCTTTTCCTTAGTAATTACTCTTGTACTCATGAGAATTTGTTGCTACCTAGTGCTTCTATTTTATGTGTTCTTAGATTTGAGGAAAAGTTAATAGATGGAAAAAAAGCTTTAGAGAAACGGGAAGCATAGCCACAGAAGATCATTATGAATATGATGTAAGCGTATATGTCATCAAAGCTACAAACAGATCGCATGATCACAGAAGATCAACATGAAGCGATGTAAGCGCATATGTCAACATTGCCACAAAGGATCGCGTAGCCACAGAAGATCAACGCAAGATGACGTCATCGCATATGTCACAAGTACTGTAGCAGCACTGTAGCAACCGACCTAAACACCCTATAAATAGGGGGGTACCTCCCTCCATGTGTACATAAGTTGATGATTGAGTTTGTTTTGGTAGAACACTTGTTCCTCTTGTGTGTGAGTTATTTCCACCACTAATAGGGATTGGGTGTTAATTCTGAGTTGCCACTCCGTTGTTCTTGTGATTCCCTGGGATTGTTTGAACGTGTCTGCTCCACGATAGCGAGTAGACGAAGGCCGTAGCGTGTGGTTGAGTAATTTGAGTGCTGCAGGTTGCTGTATAGAGACAGTGGTTGGCCGCATCAATTGCTAGGTTGCACGGGCTAGTTATCCATAATCCTACGTCGTGAAGATCGGGCCACCCCTCTCCCCGTATCAACGTCTGTACAGGTGGAGGTCCTGCGTTGGAGCCATCCACGCATCGTCCCCGACGCTAACCAGGCAAGTGCATGGTAAAGCGGTAAATTCGGGTAGTGTTTGTTGTTAGATGAATGATGGTGCATTGCTTACCATGTTGGGGTAAGTTTACTATTTCTAGGTGCATATTGAGAAATGATGAACGATGAATGTTGAGACATGACATGTTGATATGCATAGATGGAGAACTTGCATTGCATGCATATCATGAAAAGAGATAGTGTTGGTCCACTTTGTGTGGACGCTCCACGGGAGTGGAGAATGAGGTCCCCGCACGAAAAAGGACGGGCTACTGTGGTCCCTGTTTGAAAAAGAACGGGCTTATGATCCCTGCATGGAAACAGGCGGGCCTGGGTGAGCATCGACGGGTGCTCGCTCTGCCACCGACTCTGCATGTGCATATGCATGATGAATAGTTCATGGACTGATTTGTAAACCTGTTATTTACTGTTTTGCCTTGTACTTGCTAAGTCGGTGGACTCACCCTTGCTTCGTTTTTGTTTTTAGGTGACCATTGAAGATGTCATGCATGGGAGGGAGTAGCACATGAATAATTGGCACAGACCAGCAGCACTCTTTGTACTACCTTTTGTTAGTATATTTTAGATTTTACTAGTATGCTAGAGAATTCGCTAAAAAACGCTATGATGTATCTGAACGCAGCAATATAAATAAATTAGTGTTGGCTTAAATTCTTCTGGTGATGATGAAATGGTAAGAGTATGCAGTGGAGGCAACATTCCGGGCCTAGAGGGTGGGCGGGGTGTTACAGAACAGATTATAGACAAAACTTTAGCACAGACTCGACGTATTGGAAATGAATGCTGAAATATTCTAGGGTATAGATGAAGTCCATTCGGTGTGTTTGACACTTGTTTTCATTTCGTGGCTTGATTTCATACGTGTGAAGATTGTAGTACTCGTTGGTACCTGTTATATGGGAAATAAGTTTGGGCACATATGAGTCCATTCGGATTGTTTCACGCTCATTTTCAATGCGTGCCTTGATTTTGTATGCACGGAGTTTATAATAGAAACCCGATATAGTCAAAAGTGTAACACCCACTTGGACAGATTTGAAATGCATGCCGAATGAGCTAGGGTGCATATGAAGTCCATTGTTTGGCCATCATTTCATTTTGTTCCTCAATTTCGCACACATGAAGTTTATAATACCTGTAGCAACCTACTATAGCGGAAAGTTTATCACCGACTCAGACGGATTCGAAATACAAACTGAAATGAGATAGGGAGCATGTGAAGTCCATTCGAGTTGTTCATAGTACTCGTCGAACTTTTAACACCGACTCAGAAGGATTCGAAATGCATGCCGAATGAGTTAAGGCGCATATGAAGTCCATCGGGGTGTTTGGCAATCATTTTCGTTTCATTCCTAGATTCGCATGCATGGAGTTTAGGTCCGCATCAACTATCCGGGAAATCTGGAGATTTTAGATCCGCGTAAGCCTCCAGGCACACGCGCAGCAACTTCGACCCCAAAAAACGTTGTTTAGGGCCTCAAAATGGGCCCGAAAACCGAGAAAAATTCAAGTTTCTCATAATTTGCTCAGAATTGACAGAAACCTTTTACAAGAGATTCTAAGGTTCCCTGTGCAGACGGCACCCTTTTTTGAGCTGCCAAACTCCTTTTTTTGAGCAATTTTGTGCCCTCGTATATTCAGTTGCAATTGGCTAGCGTCTCTCTTAGTACTTGGTGCAAAACAAGCTAATTTCATCTCTGTTTCCGATTGATTCTCCCTAGCTCATTCCTTTGTTTGCATTAAGTCCCATTTATCGTCGCGTGTGCGTTCATACACTTCGCTTAAACCAATTGATCAGCACATAGGCAAAATACTCTAGCTTGGATCATTACTTAGCTTTACAATACCTTGAATATCAGATTGCATAGGATATCCACATAACTGTCCAAGCTCCACCTACACCCGTTTGTGTACTCCCTTGCTCTTAGTTACGCTCAAACATTACCGGGTTGAGGTCGTTCGCTGTCACAATTGTCGATTTGCCGTCCTTGATTCACTTTGGAACGGTAAGCTTGTCTTGTTTTCAGGACAGTGAGTTGCAAGCATAGAGAGAGCTTTTATTTTACTAACCCGGATATAACCTCGTTTCTTGTTTGTGAGTCATTCCCATGTCAGGTCACGAGGAGGATCCACCTAATCCGGAGGCGCCAGTTACGTGGACCGAGTACACTCGGTTGCGCGAGATGCTACAAAACCAACTTCATGATGGTGACAATGTCGTGCGCGATGAGCTCGGGGAAGTTCAGACTGGAATGAACACCCTCGGGGAGGAGGTCACACAATTGCGTACGACTATCAAAAATAACTTTCTGGAGCTGCGTGCCATGTTCGCACACCACAATCCACGTGGGGGTGCACCAGCTGATGAGACAAGTGTGCACGGCCCTCCGGTCGTTCTGCACAATGAGACCGAGGAGGAGCGTGCTATTCGTCTGGATGAGGAGCGACGTCAGCGACAGGCGCATCGCATGGCTGTGCCGCCAAACGTCGGGATGGAAGCCACGGCACGCGCTCAGGTACATGGGCCTGGCCGAGGCAACGGTGGCCAGGTTGGAGGTGCACCACAGGGTGCCCACAGAGGAGGTGTGCATCATGCACCTCGCAGCTGGGCTGACGCGGTCGAGCGCTGGGCTGACGATTTCCCCATCGACGACTACGATGACCGATAGCGCCACCACCGCAACAACGTGCAGCGTCCTCGCCACGATGACGCCGAGGATCTTGTCACTAAGCCCAAATTTAATCTTCTTATATTTTCAGGTGGTACAGATGTGGAACAACACCTCACTTGGGAGCTTAAAGTTGATAAATTGTTTCGGATGAACAACTATTCCAATGAGAAAAGCTGTTGCTTGCGTCCAATGGCTTGGATGATTATGCCACACATTAGTTGCCAATTATCACCTGGGAGCAGATGAAGCAGCATTTGCGGGCACGCTTTGTACCTCGCCACTACTAGCGCTCACTATTTGAGAAGTTGACAAGGCTGCGACAAGGTATGAAATCAATTGATGAATATCATAAAGAAATGGAGACTATCATGATACATGCAGATGTCCGCGAGAATGAAGAACAGACCGTGGCGAGATTTCTAGCTGGCATGAATCATGCTGTCAAGCGCATTGTCAATCACCATCCCTATAATGATATGATTGAGTTGCTGCACCAAGCACGCGAAGCTGAGAGACAAGTGATTGAAGACGCATGGTTCGCTGCCCGGTCACGTTCTTCAGCCAGTCCGGGACAGCCATATAACAATAGCCAACCAAACAAGAGCACTTCGGCTGCAAGCAATTCGGCGATGCGCAGTTCCGCAAGTAAGAAGCTGGAGAGTACACCATCACCAGTGCGTCGACCTATGGCACCCGCTGCTAGTGCGACCTCGTCTATGGGGTCAAAAGGTCGTTCACAAGTGCAAGGGCGTTGGTCATTTTCAGAGGGACTGCCTAAATGCCAGAACTATGCTTACCATAGAGGATGGCGGTTATGTTTCAGCTAGTGATGATGAGTCGCCTAATGCACAAGCAGTCTTTCACACTGATGACATAGAACAATGTGAGTGCGATCCTGAGTTTCCTAACACTGAGCAGTATTCCATTGTTTGCACGCTCAAGGTGCTTAGTGTGATGCCATCGCCATCACTCAAACAGCGGTGCAATTTGTTTCAGACATGGGCAAAGCTTGATAAGGGTGATGTAACACCCCAGGACCCACATTACCCTGGGATGCCACTAAAACCACTCCACAACTAGGCAATTTACAAGATAAATTAAACTGGCAACAATTACTAAACAAGATAGTATAAGCGAAAGCATAAACAACTAAGGAATAACATGATAGTGATAACAATTCAATGTTTAAAACATCCTCCAACATTTTAATCTAAAATATAGTTCACAAATTTAACATTATTAAGTTAATATAAACAAAGCTATGCAAAGGTCTAGAATCCTTTCAACTTTATTACAGCATAAAAATATGATTCACGTGCATCAGTGTGGTGCCGCTCTACCCTTCCCATGCATGCTCAAAGTCCACCTGTAGGGAGGGGGAAACAAGGGTGAGATAAAATCTCAGCAAGCAAACTGTTTAACAGGCTAATTAAACTACAATAGTTTAATCATCAACATTTAATCTTCCACAAATAACAATGTTTATATCCTCAACCTCAAATCACATCAACGATGGTAAAGCATTAGCAAATAAATCTTATTTGACTACTTTAAAACCTCAACCACTACCACTACCAAAAACAATAAAGCATATGTATGTTTTATTTCAATACTTTATTATTTCTCACATCCACAATTGCTATCAACAATTACTACAAGAGAAAAGAATCTATGCCACAATCACAACCCTTACCATACACAAGGGACGAACCCCATTCCACGACCACATCCACAATCCTTATACCACAAATAGCTCACATGAGCCAATTCCACATCACAACTATGAAGTTGTATATTCCACATTACAACTATGAAGTTGAATATTCCACAAAGTAACTTCACCACAATATATTGCATATGTATGCAAATGATCTTTCCACAATGCAATGCATATGAATACTTTCATGCTATGCTCCACATCACTCTTTCCCCGCGGGATAAGAGGTGCATTGTATTACAGCAATATACGATGCTGTACCGGTACGGTCGCGGCTAGGTGCGGCGACATCCACATATGCAAATGTCATGATATGATATGAATGATATGATAATCATAAACCACATGAATTCCAACCTCAAACGAGCATCAACATGCTCATAACATATCCGCAACCACATATCCACCACATATTTGTTTTCATATTCCGCGCTAGCACACTAAACAAATTTCCACATGATTACGAGCAAATTATCCAACATATCAGTTGATCAATAATTGCTACCATCACAACCACAAGTATTCACTAAGAATACTACCACTTAGACCACAATATACTCGTAAAGATTTCTACCCCACAACAATATAGATTCACCAAAAACAATCCCGCATACCCACAATTAATCCATCAAGATAATAAGCAATTGAATTCATAAAAATACTATCATCTGGACCACGTTAAGGAAACATGTAACAAAGACATAGCATCAATTAATAGAATTAATTAATGTGAAGGTAGAATAATTAACGAGTTAAACAGTAGCACATCCGCTACGTTTACTTGCCTCAACCGTTGAGGCGAAGCAGTCACGTCCGCTGAGGAGCAAAACCACCTATCCACAAGGTATCTCTCAGCACCATGCTACAACAAACAAAGCGCGACTTAAAGATTAAAGACGTCGCTAGAACCCCGAACCCGCACATACTCCTCTCCGCTCAACAATTCAACAATCGATATATCTCTGGTTTCATCACTTGAATGCCTACATTTTTCATGTAGATCACACATTTTTATTTTGATCATAGCTAGGTGTAATTTAATGCACTAAACAGAGGAAATTCTCTGTTCTGTCAGACTGGACAGCAAGATTCAAATGCGTCCCAACCACAATACAAGGATCCAAAATTCTGATTTTCATACAGCAGCTAGAATTCTGAATTCCCTACAACTTTCTCAATTGCGGCCATGATCATAAAAATCATTTACTACCCCTAAATCGCAGTTGAACAGCAGACTGTCCCAATCTGCTCCCCTGACAGACAGCGGTATACCCGACTCTGCTACGCCCAGATACCGCGGCCAACAATTCTGAAAAAAATCCAGAAGATGGGTTTCAAAGTCCTCTACAATTTTCCTTTTGGGAAGATCCACAGGAAAAAATCGTTTCTTGGGTTGAAACCATGCAAACAGACGCGCTGCGCGAATCAATCTATAGGCAGACAGCAGGTAATCCTTAATCGGGCAATCAATCTATTAATCCCCTTCAAATTCCGTGCCAAGAACCCTAATTATTCAGAAAAACAGAGGATTTGGGATGGGGGAAAAATAACCTAGATAAGGGATCACCCCTTTTTCCTCCTCTTCTTCTTCTCCTTCCTTCTCCTTCTCCTTCCTCTCCTTGGCTCCAAGGGCAGCAGCAATGGGGGTGGGGGGCGCCAATCTCCTGGGAGGGGGCAGCCACAGGGGGGAGAAAGGGGAGAAAAGGGGGAAGGGCTCTAGGGTTAAGTGGGAGGGGGTGCAGCCTTGGGGGGTGCGGCCACCCCCTTGGGCCTTGGCCCCGGGCGGTCGGCCCACTCTGGGTTTTTAATTTAATTTTTAATTTATTTTATTCATTTTATACTGTTCTACAATTTCTATTTTTCCCTTCCCGCGATTTACCGAAAAACCGGCGACTCCGCGATTATTTTAAAAACTTACGCCGAATCGACGATCAGTGTATTGTAACAGGTAAGATATGCAAAGTGATCATCGATGGCGGGAGTTGTCACAATCTGGCTAGCAAGGATATGTGTCATAAGTTGGGTTGAAGTATTACCACATCCGCGTCCTTATCATGTGCAATGGTTGAGCGACAAAGAGGAAGTGAAGGTGAACTATATGGTGCGTGTGACGTTTTCTATTGGGATGTACACCGATACTGTGGACTGCGAGGTTGTGCCTATGACAGCGTGTCACTTGCTCTTGGGACGGCCATGGCAATATGACCGTTCCGCTGCTCACGATGGGCGTACAAATCACTACACATTTCGATGGAACAATATGGATGTCATCTTGAAGCCGCTTACACCGCAACAGATTGTCAATTCCTCCATGCAGAAAATTGAGATGCACGTTGAGAGTGCACAAGAGCGAGAGAACCATCTGAGTAGTAACAAGAAACGTGAGGGAGAGAAGAATTTAGTGATGTTAGCCACCAAATCAAAGATGAGAGAATTCAGCGAGGATCCTAATTTGGTGCACGTTGTGCTGCTGTACAAAGACGCATTGCTTTCGACTGACGACACAACTTCTCTTCATAGTGGTGTTGTTTCTGTTTTGTAGGATTTCAGCGATGCCTTTCCAGAGGAGGTACCAGCAGGGCTACCACCAATACGCGGGATAAAATATAAGATCGACATGATTCCAGGAGCGTTGCTGCCGAACCGACCACCGTATTGACTCAACTGTGTCGATATAATCACCAATTTTGAACTGGACCTTCACCATGTGTGTAATCTTTATTTCACCACAATCACTCAACCATTGCACGTGATATGGGTGGGGATGTTGCAGCAGCTTGAGCCCAAGTTTTTCACACATCTCTCTACTTGCAAGATTATGTGATAGCACTAGCGGTCCCGATCTTTCGATGAGAGTGGTAGATTCGATTGGGGAAGGGGATGACGTTGACGACCCGACTACAACCATCCAAGGACGTTGCGCCTTAGCGATTGATACACCAACTCCAGAGGTTGTTCGTGACCTTGTCGGCGCACAATCAACCAAACCACGAGGGTAATTGTTCCTGCAAGCAATCGAAGAACAGGCAAGAACAAGATGAACAACAACTCAATTGCAAATAAACGATGTAGGATTCAATCTGAAACAGAAAGACGGTGGGGTTCCGAAGACACGTATTCGGGCGGTCTAGCCGACACGCGCGAGTACAAGGCGAAGTAGCAAAAGCTAACTTAGTCTATCAAAACCCAAACCCTAGAAGAGGGTGCGGCTGCCTATTTAAGGGACACGGAAGGTGGAGGGTCGGCCAAAACACAAGGAAGCCAAATAGGACTCGAATTACAAGGCCCAAGGCCCACTTTGACTCGGACTGGAAAAGTGACGTGACTTGTTTTGCAGTTTCTGACCGACTCAAATGAAATTTGGAGGTGAGGCCGGATCAATCTGAAAGTAGACTTCAAGAGCTTTCCAACGAGTACTCACAGGCCCCGAGAAACCTTCTGGATCAAAAGTTATGGCCATTTGAAGTAGACGCTGTCAACAAGGCCGAATCCGAGTCAAACTCGTGAACAGGACTAGGTTTGCGATTGACGGTTCCACTTCTATACTTGAGCTCATGTGGTTCTTCCACATGGTTTATAAGGACAATTAAATCATCACAAGAATTAAGTAGTATTCCATTCTTTGAAACATTTGTATGCAAACTTAGGAACGCATTCACCTGATAGTTAAGTTGACGTGCTCGCGCTCTAGTCATTGGTCCTTGTATCATAGTTTCAGTTTGATGTGGAGTCGGCATGGTTGTATGCATAGAAAGGATGTCCTCATCAATACCTCGCTTAGATGATATTCTAGACGAATTGAGTGGTGCTGTTATTTTCTCTAAGATAGATTTGCGCAGTAGTTACCATCAAATTAGAATGCATGAAGGGGATGAGTGGAAAACAGCCTTTAAAACGAAATTTGGGTTGTGCGAGTGGTTAGTCATGCCTTTTGGTTTAACCAATGCACCTAGTACTTTCATGCACGTTTTGCGTAAAAATAGGTTATTTGGTAACTTAGAGAAGTGCACTTTTTGCAAAGATCGTGTCATCTTTTTGGGCTATGTTGTTTCTGCACAGGGAGTTGAAGTAGATGAGTCTAAAATTGAAGCGATTAAAAATTGGCCAACTCCTGTGAACGTAAGTCAGATTAGGAGCTTTCACGCTCTCGCTGGTTTTTATCAGCGTTTCGTGAAGGATTTTAGCACCATCGCTGCCCCTTTGAATGAACTTACTAAAAAGGGTGTTGAATTTGTGTGGAGGGTAGCGCAAGAAAATGCTTTTGCTGAACTTAAGAGACGCTTGACTGAAGCACCGTTGCTTGTTTTACCTGATGATGCGGGGGGAAATGCCCGATCCTCACGGAGGAGAAATATGCTAGGTGAAGATAACTAGCTGCGAGCAGCCATGATAGTAGTGTAACCTGAAAATTCTTGAGGCCAACCACTGCCTATGCAATGACCTGCAACAAGTATTCGCCCAACCACACTCTAAGTTCCCAATCCACACAACCACGCACGAAGTTGGAAGCACAGAAAGGTTGCTGTCGAACGACCGCTTTTGCAATCTCACTAGGAAAATTACAAGAGCAAAGGAAGAGAGAATTCTCAAGTTTCTTTGGTAGCACTTGGCTAAGCTATTCTGAAATCATATGGCTGAAAGTTGTCCCCTTAGAAGAAAGGAGTATTTATACTAGGAACAACCCTCCTAGCTAGGTGTGAACATACTCCAAAATGGAATTCATTTTCGTGTGCCCTTTGGGTTCCCTTAGGCTTAGAGAGGCAGTAATTTCATGTGGCCTCACGCTATAGTTATTGTCCCGGACAGCTAGTCTTGAAACTTGCATATCTTTTGACTCAAGCCTCCAAATGATGCACCGTTTGTTGTGCTGGAAAGAGGACTTAATTTCCTATCCATTCCTACCACGGGCAGCACCTCTGCCACGCATGTCCCTACCACGGTCAGCACCACAGTAGTCCTGAGCACGGCGTGGTTGTGGAGCAAAACCTGCTACACCATCAAAAACCTCCTCGTGTTCGTTGTCTTCTGTAACATCCTGATTTTCAGAGCCTTTTTGAAGCTTTTAAAATAAAATTCACCATTTGTATTTTTCTGGAATTAATTAAAAGCTTAAATGAATTTTTATGAATTAAAAGGATTTAATATGATTAATCTGAACATGAACATTTGCCAAAATTATTTTATTTGAGTTCCTTGTGTCGCAGGGAATTTATTGGAATTTTTCTGGATTTATTTGCTATTTTCTAGAGCTCAAATTAATTTATTTGAATTTCTGAAAAAGAAAAAGAAAAAGAAAATCCAACCGGCCGGTGGGCCGCAGCCCACCCAGCCAGCCGGCCCAGCCAGCTCGTCCCGCAGCCGGCCCAGCCTGCCCCTCCGCCCGCGCCACGCGTCAGGCATCCGCTCCGCGCCCGCCCCGCCTTGCCCCTGCCGATGGTCGACGCGTGTCGCCATCCCGGCCGCCCGCTCACGCCCGTGCGCCATCCTCGCCGCTCGCCCGTCCGAGCCGCTGACGGGTGGGGCCCACCTGTCAGGGTCCCCGTTTCCGACCCGGACTCTCTTCCCCGTCTCCGATCGGGACGCCGCCGCCGCCTTCCGTTTTCCTCCGCCGTCTCCGAGTCGAACACCTCGACGGCCGGGTATAAAAGCCGCCGCGCCCCCTCGGTTTCCCTCGTCCCTCGAGCCGCCGCCACCGCCGCCGCTCACCGCCGCCGACGCCCGTGCGTTCGTCCCCGCCGGAGTTCGCCGCTGTGCGCCGCCGTCTGCCGTCGTCGTCGCTCGCTGTCTTCGCCGCCGGAGCTCGCCGCCGGTGAGTCCCGCCGCCGCCTCAGTCGCCGCCGGCCAGACCCCGCCGCCGTCCCAGACCCGCCGGCCAACCGCCGCCGCAGACCCCGCCGCCCGCGCCGCCAGCAGACGCGCCCGCAACCCCGCCGCCTCGGCCGCACCGCCTCGCGCCCCGTGCACGCGCACGTCAGCGCTGACGCCAGCCGCCCGTGACTTTTCGCCTTCCCGTAGACTCCGTCCACCGTGCACCGAGTCTCTGTCTGGTGGGGCCCGCTGGTCAGCCGTACCCCCGTGGACCAAGCCGAGTCAGCAAACCACGTCAGCCCTAGGGCATGCGTGTCCGCCCCGTCAGCGCTACGTCAGCACCCGCCGCTTGCGCCAGCAGCCCAGTCAGCCGTACTGTTCCGTGAGCCGAGTCCACCGTAGACCCAGCTTCCCGTGCGCCCGGTCCACAGCACAGTGCACTTTTCCAATTTTCCCGATTTCCAGAAAATCCAATTTTTCCAGAGCCCCGTTCTCCCTCGTCCTAGCTCCGATTGACCCGATTCTTTTTCCTAAATTCATCTAAAATTGAGCTCTACCTTTTGGTTCAGGTTTGAAAGTTTTTGGAGTTTATTTGAATTTTATTTGATTTCTTTTTGTCTTTTCGATGCGTTTTCTCTCTCGTTAGATCACGTTTTCGAAGGAGGGGAAGTTGGATTCGAAGATCAAGAGCCCTCAGCTGAGTAAGGCCAAGGCAAGTCGTATTTTTTGATCATGTTGAACCCAGTTTTCAAATCTATTATGTATTATCTTGTTTTAAATTATCATGCATCGCTACTTTATTATAAAACCCTTGTATTGGTAGTTAATAACCTAATTTATTATTTCCTCCTTGATAATTTGAATACCATGATTCTATTGTCACCATAGGATGGGTAATTATTTAGTGATGCAATACTAGTTGTCACATGGGTGGTACGCTTATTTTGCTTAGCCATGCTTACTATTAGATCGCTGGGATCTATCATCACATGTGGTTAATTAATTTTGACTTAATGGTAAACTTGAACGTGGTGGTTAACCACAGTTATAAAATTTGTATGTCATGACATGGGTAGTGTCATGGGCATTGGTTATACAAACTTGTTTTTCACTTGGGCGAATGATCGTGCAGTAAAGGGGGTGCAGGTTGCACATTGGGATGTGGATGCTTCGCCTGGGTAACTCTTAAGGACTTAACTTTGTGCGCCATTGATCTGAGCTTAATCGTGCAAACCACATGTCTAGTATGGGATGGACCTGGCATAATAATTTGTGAAGTCTCCACTTTGGTTTTACTACTGATGTTGTGTGGCGCAAGAGGGGGCAATTATCGACTAGGGGGTTACCCTACTCGACGGCGAATCCTTAGCGAGTGGGATCGGGTGGAGATGGATCACTGTAAAAGCCTTGTTGTGATTATCTTTAACGTGAGGATTATCACATCGTGTGGGTACAGTTGTGCAACCTCTGCAGAGTGTAAAACTATTCGAATAGCCGTGTCCTCGGTCATGGACAATGCTCGGTGATTTCACACGAGGGGTAGAGTCTTTATGAAATTCTGGTTTGGTTTGAGATGGGAAGTGAATGGTTAGTTCACTTGTGGTTATGCTCATTTTCCCTTGGTTATTTACTTAGTGTCTGTTGTTAAATTTGCTTTTCAATCTATTTATTGTATTTACTTTAAATTATTGCTTTATGCAAAATTAACCTTTCAGCCATCCATTGTTAAGCCTTGCATATTATATTGCATTCATTTGTTACAAACGACTTGCTGAGTACCAATGTACTCACGGCTTTATGCCCCTGTTGCTCAGTTGAGGAGGAGGAGTATCATCAGCAGGAGGTTCCAGAAGGAGAGTACTTCGACGTCTTCGCGGATTAGGCTTCGTTCTCCACTCGATAGCCTGTGGGCGTGTCGATTGGCTACTGCGTTTTCTTTTGGATTTCCGCTGCTAGTTTTTGTTAAGCCCTTCGGGCTAGTCTATTGTAAGCTTGGCCATAAGGTCGTACTCTGATGATTATCAATATAATTTGGTTTTTCCTTAGAATATCGTGATATGGATGATATTTATCTTTGTTCACACTGTGTGCACTAGCGTGATCCTGGACTAGTGCAGAATACACAGGAGAGTCCGGATTTGTATATTCGGGTCTCTACATCTTCGTACGGTGCACGCCATTCGGGATATTGAGGTTCCCGTTCAGCATGCTGAAATTGTGGTGGCTGGACGCAAATAAGCCTCTTTTGTAGAAGCTTCAACTTGCAGTTGTGTAGAATCTTGTGGAGTAGAAGATGAATGAGGTGAGCCAGGGATGTCCTCATCAACCTTCCCCTCTTCAAAAGGAGTCGTCCTCGACTCTAACTCTTCTTGACCAAAACATGATGAAAGATCAGCTACATTGAATGTTGGACTCACAGCATAATCCTCTGGGAGCTCGATCTTGTAAGCATTGTCATTTATAGGCCAACACTTTGAATGATCCATCTCCCCGAGGCATTAGCTTGGACTTGCGCTTGTCTGAAAGCGATCTTTGCGCAGATGTACCCAAACCAGATCACCTGGTTCAAAAGTCACTTTCTTGCGGTTCTTGTTGACCTTTGCTGCATAGGACTTGTTCTTCTTTTGAATATCTTCTTGATAAGAACATGAACCCTATGGATACAACCATATTTGCTCTACTTGTTGTTACAATTACAAGAGCTCCTACGCATCCCTTAAATTATGAGGTGAGCTCGTTTCAAAGAGATTTTACTTTATTTGATAAAGAACTTATGATATTACATAATGAGAGTTTGTTGCGTTTGTTATCATACACCAAGATTTATGATCAAGATCATGCAATACGTGACACTACACATATGTTAAAACCGAGGACGGTTTTCCATCAAGAAGGGGAGGATGATGTGACCACGCCACCAACACGTACGACCATAGCGGCCAATATCAAGAATGAACTAAAGGTGAATTCGTTTCTTCAACTTCAACATATTTTAAATGAGAATATGATGCTACCTAATGATGAAAATATATATATTTGTAGCACCACATCACTTTGGAACCAATTGAAGCAAGGGTTCAACTTGGACAGGTTTTGGAATCCAATTCGGCCTCCAGATCAATTCGGATTCAGCTTGACAAGCCAACTTCAAACGGCCATAACTTTTGATCCAGAAGGCTTCTCGGGGCCCGTGAGTACTCGTTGGAAAGATCTTGGAGTCTACTTTCAGATGGATCTGGTCTCACCTCCAAACTCCACTCGAGCAGATCAGAAACTGCGAAACAAGTCACGTCACTTTTCCAGTCCGACTCAAAGTGGGCCGAGGGCCTTGTAACTTGGGCTATTTGGGCCGGTACTGTTCACATGAACAGTACACGCGCGTGAACAGTAAGTAGGAATAGTACCACATCCCTTTTCATTAGATAAGTGTGGCTTCCCCCTCCCCTATTTAAGGAGGCCACACCCCTTTAGTTTTCCTCGGGTTTTTCTTAAGAGTTTATTCTGCTTAGCAGTTTCGCCGCATGTTCGGTTTGAGGAACCCCAACTTGTGAACTTAAACATTATTCGCAATTTCAGATTGCATCTTTTACTCTCTTGCTTGTGTTCTCGATTCGCTTGCAGGAGATAGCCTTCTTGGCGAGGTCAATCGTGTTCGGCACGGTTGATAACCAACGGAGCAGTGGTGTAGTGATTGCGAGGGGTTCGATCTGTTTTGGTCGGAGCCTTTGGATCATCAACGTCGAGATCTCCACAATCGACTTATCAGTACCTCTTGGAAGATCGGGCCATCGTCACATCAGTTGGTATCAGAGCAACGGTTGCCCGTGAGGTAATTCTTGTATCCCTAGTTAGTAGATTGGTTTTTTATTTCCTATAGTCCAGAAAAAAAAATTGCCCCACAAAAAGAGTTAATTTCCGCTGTCCAAACCCCGTTGTGCCTTTCAATCTGTTAGTTTTGGTTTGCTAAATTGAATTTGTGTCCGTCATAGTATTGTCTAGTTGCTGGTCATATCTTTGTTCCATTGAAAATCCAAACAAAAAAAATTCCCCACCCCAAACCCTAATTTCCAATTTCGGCTGATTTTTCCTTCCTCTGCAGCCGCCACTAAAAACATCATATCTTTTGATTCCGAGATTATTTTTGAGTGGGACCACCGCCATTAGATTCAAAAATTCCTTATCCATCTATCTGTAAAATTTCACGTCATTCCAGCCAGGCAGTTAAGAGATATGTGCGGTGAAAGTTGACCCAATTATCTGTTCTGAATCTGCAACAGTCAGCAGTTGTGATTTTTGTGCGAATTTCTGTGTTGGGATTCAGAAGTTGGCCCCAAAACAAAATCTGTAGAAAAAGCCGTCAGAAAACAGTAAAAAAAAGAATCAGTGAAAAAGAGGCATCTGACAAAAAGTTACGGCCGAATTACCAACGTGCTGTCCAGTGGACAGAAATATGAAGTTTTCAGTTTTGGGTCAATCCTTGTGTTCTTCAATTCCAGATTGAATTGGATTGAATTATCTTGTATTTACCACTCCTACTGTTGTGGTAACTTGGATGCTAGGGCAAGAGACTCGCCCTCCGTGAGGAGGCTCTGAGGTAAACCCTCTTTTCTCTATTAATTTCTTGATGCCCTATGAATCAGGCTTACACCATTATATATAGGCCTTTAGGCCATACTTCCTAAACAATAAGTCTTCTCCTTATCAAACTAGGATTCTAACTCTTCTCCTTATCAAATTAGGATTCTAATGTAAACAAACTAACTCAGCTGGACTCTGTTGTGGGCGCCTGCACAGATTGCTTTATGCGGCGTTTATAGTATTTGCCAACAAAAGCGTCCACAACACTTCCGCCCTCCTGGAGAAACAGCTCGTCCTCGAGCTGGAACGTTGGATGCTCCTCTTTGAAGGCCTCAAGTTGCTCCCAGGTAGCTTCCGAATCGGGACGCCCGACCCAACGCACAAGCAGTTCCCATGTGCCACGGTTGAGGCGCGCGCGAGCAACGGAAGCCGGAGTGGGAATTACTCGGCCGCGAACCAGTGAGGGAAGAGGCGCCATGCTAGGTGGGGGGGCGCCATGGTACGGCTTGAGGAAGGTGACGTGGAAGACGTCGTGAATTTTGGCCTTGGGCGGAAGCTGAAGGCGATATGCCACCGTGCCTATCCGTTCCACCACCTGATAAGGACCGTAGTAGCGAGGAGCAAGTTTGCCTCCGCACTTGTCACTGATGCCAGCAGCCGAGCGGTGGTGAAGACGCAACCATACCCAGTCATCCTCCTTGTACTGAACGTCTCTGTGTTTGGAATCATAGTACTGCTTCATTAGATCTTGCGCATGGAGAAGACGGTCGCGGATGTCGGTCAAGAAGGCGTCGCGATCGGCCAGCTGCTTGTCGAGGGCAGCTACCCGTGCCAAGCCGGGCTGATAGCTGGCTATCGTCGGAGGCGGGCGACCGTAGATCACCTGAAACGGGGTCGTATGCAGAGCCGTCTGGTATGATGTGTTGTAGCAGTACTCTGCCCATGGGAGCCATCGTAGCCAGCTCCGTGGGCGGTCGCCGGCAAGGCATCTTAGGTAAACTCCCAGAATGCGATTCGTCACTTCGGATTGGCCATCTGTTTGAGGATGGAATGCGGAGCTTAGACGAAGTTCGACCCCAGAGAGAGCAAAAAGCTCTGTCCAGAAGGCGCTGGTGAAGACCGGGTCGCGATCGCTGACGATGGAGCACGGAATACCATGAAGCCTGACGATGTTGTCGAAGAAAACACGGGCCACCGAAATTGCCGTGTATGGGTGACTGAGGGCGATGAAGTGTGCGTATTTTGAGAAGCGGTCAACCACCGTGAGCACCACTGATTTGCCGCCCACCTTGGGAAAACCTTCGACAAAGTCAAGAGCGATGTCTGCCCAGACCGAGCTTGGTACGGTCAGAGGTTGAAGAAGACCGGCCGGGTGAAGATGGTCTGTCTTGTGTTGCTGGCACACGGAGCAGCTCTGCACAAATTCACGCACCAGCCGATTGGAATGAGGGTTATAAAATGAAGCTCGTAGGCGATGCAGCGTCTTTTGTACTCCTTCATGACCGATGCCATGGGCCGTGGCAAGAATCTGTGGCCATAGTGCTGAAGAGTCCGGCACATAAATGCGGCCGCGGTGAAGGACAAACCCGTCGACCGTGGTCCAGGAGGCGCCTGCACAATCTTGCGCAATTTCTGAGAGTTTGGCCACCAGCTCGGGAAGGTGCGCCGCCTCACGCCGCAGGTCGTCGAACAGCTCCAAGTCAGGACGTGAGAGAGCACAGGCGGCCATCGTGGTAGTGTCCTCATCCCGGCGAGACAACGCATCAGCAACCGTGTTCAAACGGCCGGGACGGAATTCCACCTGGAAGTCATACCCAAAGAGACGGCTCACCCATGTATGCTGCGGGATTGTAGAGAGCCGCTGGTCGAGAAGGTACTTGAGGGCGAAGTGGTCCGTGCGTACAGTGAAGGAGCGCCCCCAGAGGTAGGGGCACCAATGGCGCACCGCCTTGACCAGTCCTATTAGCTCGCGCTCATAGGCAGCTAATTTGGCATGCTGTGGTGCGATGGCCCTGCTGAAGAAGGCGATAGGACCGGCGCCTTGGTGGAGGACAGCACCAAACCCAGAGCCCGATGCGTCACAATCGACGGTGAATCCTTTGGAGAAATCTGGGAGCTGCAAGACGGGACCAGTCGTCAATGCTGTTTTCAGCGCCATGAACGCGTCCGAAGCCGCTGAGGACCAGCCGAATGCATCCCTTTTTAATAGCGCGGTCAATGGGGAGGCAATCGCGCCATAGTTGCTGATGAAGCGGCGGTAATAGCCGGTGAGGCCGAGGAAGCCTCGCAGCGCCTTGAGAGTTCGAGGTTGAGGCCATTGCTGGACTGCTTCAACCTTGGATGGATCCATGGCCACCCCGTCCATGGAGATAACATGGCCCAAATAAGCCACGCTGCGCTCGGCGAAGGTGCACTTGGACCGCTTGAGAAAGAGCTTGTGAGAGCGAAGGGTGGTGAAGACCGCGCGTACATGCCGCAAGTGTTCCGACCAGGAGGAACTGAAAATCAGGATGTCATCAAAGAAAACGAGTACCGAGCGTCGGAGAAAGGGCCGCAGCACCTCGTTCATTAGAGCCTGGAACGTGGAGGGTGCGTTGGAGAGGCCGAAGGACATCACGATGAATTCGAAGTGGCCATGATGTGTGCGGAATGCTGTCTTGTCGATGTCTGCCGGGTGCATACGGACTTGATGATACCCACTTCGGAGATCCAGCTTGGTGAAAAAAGTAGCCCCCTTGAGTTCGTCGAGGAGCTCGTCGACGACCGGAATCGGGAAGACGTCGCGCACGGTTTTGGCGTTAAGGGCGCGATAGTCAACGCAGAAACGCCAGCTCGCATCCTTCTTGCGCACCAGAAGAACGGGGGAGGAGAATGCTGATGTGCTAGGTCTGATGATACCTTGGCGGAGCATATCAGCGCACTGTTTCTCGATCTCGTCCTTGAGGAGCTGTGGATAGCGGTAGGGGCGCACCGCAATTGGTGGAGTCCCAGGCAGCAGTGTGATGCGGTGGTCCATGTGGTGTTGTGGAGGCAGACCTGTTGGTTCCGCAAAGATGTCGTCAAACTCAGTCAGGAGGAGTGACATCAAGTCCTGTTGTCCCATGGCATTGAGCTGAGGCGCGGTTGACACGGTTGACGCATCCAAACCATGCCATTTGACACGGTGAGTGTTGCGCCAGAACGCCATCGAATGTCGCTCAAAGTCCCAGAGTATGGGACCGAGCGTCTTGAGCCACCGGCAACCAAGGACCAACTCGTAGTCGTCCAGTGGTAAGACGTAGAGATCGATGCCGAACCGCTCTCCCCCGATGGTCACCGGAACTTGCTGGCATACGCCTTCCGAAGGGACACGGTCGCCGTTGGCCACACCCACGGTAAGGCCTGGGCGCGGTTCTGGCACCAGGCCGAGGCGGCGTGCCGTGGTAGATGCGACGAAGGAGTGGGTGGAGCCGGAATCGACCAGGGCGCGAAGTGTCGCCGCGGCAATGGTGACCGACAGCCGCATCGTGTCCGCGGTCTTGATGCCGGTGAGGGCGTGAAGCGAAATCTCGACGTTGTCGTTGGAAGCCGAGTCCTCATCGACGGCGTCGTCCCCAAGGATATCTTCATCCAATTCCATGAGATAAAGGCCCTTCATGGTGCACTGCTTGACGTGTTCACGGGAGAACTTCTCCGGACAATTGAAGCAGAGACCATCCATGCGGCGCTGCGCCATCTCTTGAGGGGAGAGACGTTTGAAACGCGTGCCTGGGGGCGGAGCCATCTTGGTCGGAGCCGGAGGTGTGGGAAGAGGGAGCCTGGACACCGGGGCGCCGAACGGTGTGCGCGGCGTGGCGATGACCGGAACAGCCGGCGCGCGAGGCGCGGACGCCGCCCGTGGGGGAACCCGGGCCGCAGGATGGGTCTCCTCGTCGTCCAATTGGAGGCGTCGTTCGAAGGCCCTGGAGAGCGCCATCGCGTCATCGAGGGTCGCCGGACCTTGGAGCTCGACATCGGTTTGGAGGGGATTCCGGAGGCCGGCAGTGTATATGTCTATTTGTTGCTGCTCGGTGACGTTCTTACAGCGGGCCAACAGAGGCAAGAATTGTGCTTGGTATTCTTCCACCGTCCCAGTGCGGCGGAGTTGCATCAGAGCGCCCAGCGCATTGGAGCGGACTGGCGGACCAAACCGGCGCTGCACACGATCGACGAACTGCGCCCAGGTGGGCACACCGCTGTTCTGCTCCAGACGGTAATACCAATCTTGTGCCCCATCCTCCATATAAAACGAAGCAAGCCATACCTTCTCCTCTTCCGGTGTGCGATGTGCACGAAAAAATTGTTCAGCCTTGTGTAGCCACCCAACCGGATCGGCGGAGCCATCGTAGCGTGGGAATCGCAGCTTGTGGTTTGATTGGAAAGGAGGAAGCGGCGGCTCTGGCACAGGTTTCGTCACTTCGTGGCCGCTGTAGGAGCCGCCGGTGTCTAGCTTCTCAGACTGCAGCCGATTGACAGCCACGGTGAGGCGGGATTGGTCGCCTTTCATCGTCGACATCTCAGTCTTGATGGAGGACAGATCAGCGAGTATAGCGTCCATGGCGGCCTTGAGATCGGTTGCTGTGAAGGAGTCGCCCATGATCAGGTCGGATGATGAGGAGTGCTGCGCAGTAGCGGACGAATCCGGGCGCCGGGCGCAGAGCAGGGGCGGATGAATCCGGTCGTCGGGCGCGGAGCAGGGCGGCACCGGGCGCGGAGCAGGGGCGGCGCCGGGCGCGGAGCAGGGGCGGCGCCTGGCGCGGAACAGGGGCGGCGCCGGGCGCAGGCGGAGCAGGGGCGGCGCCTGGCGCGGAACAGGGGCGGCGCCGGGCGCGGAACACCGGGCGGAGCAGGGGCGGCGCCGGGCGCGGAGCAGGGGCGGCGCCTGGCGCGGAACAGGGGCGGCGCCGGGCGCAGAAATCCGGGCGCAGAGCAGGGTCGCGGGATCGGAAGTCTGATACCAAAGATGTTGTGGTAACTTGGATGCTAGGGCAAGAGACTCGCCCTCCGTGAGGAGGCTCTGAGGTAAACCCTCTTTTCTCTATTAATTTCTTGATGCCCTATGAATCAGGCTTACACCATTATATATAGGCCTTTAGGCCATACTTCCTAAACAATAAGTCTTCTCCTTATCAAACTAGGATTCTAACTCTTCTCCTTATCAAATTAGGATTCTAATGTAAACAAACTAACTCAGCTGGACTCTGTTGTGGGCGCCTGCACAGATTGCTTTATGCGGCGTTTATAGTATTTGCCAACAAAAGCGTCCACAACACCTACACTTTGCCATACACTTATTCTTAGCCTTCTTCCATCCTTGGTTGATCAGCAACATAGGCTAAGTGCTAGATACGAACTATAATTCAATTCTATGCAATTCTGAAATGAACTGATTGTTCTCCATTGCTACCATATTGTGCCTTCCAAGCTACACCTACTCTTGATCAGAACAGGTTCCCTCTTGCAATCGTACCCACGCTCGACACGGTGTCACGAACCAGCCACCGGTTGTACCACCTGCTACATTGGTAAGAACACTTGTAAGAGTGTGATAAGACGCTTGAGAGTGTGTGATTCTACTTCTCGCCACCTAGTAGTTGATAGGGATAATACCTTTGTGTTGTCTTTTGTTTGCTACTAACCATGGCAGGTGAGACGTCTGATGCGCAAGAGTGTGTTTTAAAGGGAGAGCTCATGACGCTTTTGGATGAACAACGCGCTGCCATTACTGATGACATCGATAGGAAGATGGATACAATGCAACTTTCCATCAATGAGAGCATTGCAACACTCACTACACGCCTTGAAAGAATGGTGAATCGGCCACCAAACAATGGAGGCCAAGATCATGAGGAGGGAGATGATAATGAGAGACAAAACCGTGACGCCGGTGCTGCACGGCCACGACACCATCCTCATCAGAACCGTCATGGTATGGGAGGTAACAATAATTTTCAGTATCACAATGCTCATGTTCATGATGACCCGTTTGCTAAAGTTAAATTTTCCATACCATCTTTTGCGGGTACCTATGATGCTGAAACTTATCTAGATTGGGAGATGACAGTTGAACAAAAATTTAATGCCCATCTAGTTCCTGAAGTGCATAGAGTCAGACAAGCTACTAGTGAATTTAAAGATTTTGCTATCATTTGGTGGACTCAAGTAGTTAATTCTGGCTTAGCCCCTGATACATGGGATAGATTGAAGGTAGCTATGCGTGCTAGATTTGTTCCTCCTGCTTTTAAACGTGAAATGCGTAAGAAATTGCAGCGCTTAGACTAAGGTAATAGATCTGTTGAGGAATATTATCAAGAACTGCAAATAGGCATGCTGCGTTGTAATGTTGAAGAGGATGAGGAAGATAAGATGGCTCGTTTTTATGGGGGATTAAGGCGTGAAATTCAGGACATAATTGATTACAAAGAGTATAATGATATCAATAGATTGTTCCAGCTTGCTTGTTTGGCAGAGAAAGAATTGCAGGGTAGACAACAAAGGACAAGGAGCAATTTTGGAGGTACGTCTACATCGAGACCAACACAGGAGCAACCCAAGACAGCCCCACCTCCTGTTTTTCGAGCTGCTGCCCCCTCTGTGAGTAGGGCGCGTTCAGCAGCACTGCCACCACCATCACGAGCACCCGAGGCGAGCAAATCTACTAGTGTGCAAGCACCAGCAAAGAGCTCTTCATCGGTTGCTTCCACGGGCCGTACGACGGGCATTGTGTGCCA
This sequence comes from Dendrocalamus latiflorus, assembly GCA_017311315.1. Taxonomy (NCBI): domain Eukaryota; kingdom Viridiplantae; phylum Streptophyta; class Magnoliopsida; order Poales; family Poaceae; genus Dendrocalamus; species Dendrocalamus latiflorus. Next base: position 19,077,861 of record CM029623.1, read on the forward strand.
CCGTTGTAAAGGGATGGGCCACGTCATGAGAGATTGCCCAAGTCAGCGGGCGTACATTGCGACAGAAGATGGTGGTTATGTAAGTGCTAGTGATGTTGAGGATGAATATGCTCTTGTAGCTAACCTTGCAGGTAGTGGTGATGAACATGAGAACAAACATGTGTTTGTGCCATTTTCTGTGACTAACAACTTGCAGGTAGTTGAGAACCATGCCAAAGAAGAGCATGAGCTGATTGAATCACTGACCCCATTGGTTGAGAATGAAGATAAGGAGATGGATGCACTTACATCATCTGAGGAGACCCAAAAAGGTAAAGAACATGGTACTATCATCGCTCACGGTATTGATTTGGTGCTACAACAAGACATAGAGCAACCTTGTGAGTATATACCTGTTGTAGTGCAATCTTTTGATATTCCTTGTGTTGACTTAAATAAACCATGTGCTGATCTAAATTCTCATAATTTTGCACATGTTAAATTAATAACACATAAAGAAGTTTTGACTAGAATTTCTCCTGCTAATTCATTGTGTTACATCATGTTGGATCTACCTATGAAATTGTCACATGCTATGGAGAAAGTTTCTGAACTTGCATGTTCGAAATTCTTATTTAGTACCTACACCCCTGGATATAAGTTTAATTTGATTGGAGATTATGATGTGGGAACTCAATTTCTTGTATATCGAATATGCATAACTTGCGATCACATGGATGAATTGAAACTTGCTATTTGGAACAACAATTCTTGTATGCTGAATCATGTTCAAAGTGAGAGGGAAGTAAAATTTAGTACTCATCCAATGCCTATGTATTCAACTCTTTTTACACCATCTAGTATAGACAATCTGAATAAAGATGATGAATTATGGCAGAACATACAAATCTTTTCACCCTGGCTAGATGAATTTGCTATTGTTCGATTGAGATATGATTATATAGCTGGATTGTTCCTCACTTACATTTGCAAAACAAGTTGCAACAATTACTGTGTGACAAATTTTGAATTGCTCATTAACTTATATGATTACTCTTGGGTTAATAATACAATTAGCTTTTATGATTGCTGCTGTTTTATAACCTTAATTGTGCAACAACGAAAAACTGTTAAAATGGATGACATATACATATACCATGCATACACCTTGGCTTCTTTGTTATCATATTTTCAGCTTATCAAGAGCCGAGGACGGCTTTGTTTGCAAGAAGGGGAGGATGATAAGAACATGAACCCTATGGATACAACCATATTTGCTCTACTTGTTGTTACAATTACAAGAGCTCCTACGCATCCCTTAAATTATGAGGTGAGCTCGTTTCAAAGAGATTTTACTTTATTTGATAAAGAACTTATGATATTACATAATGAGAGTTTGTTGCGTTTGTTATCATACACCAAGATTTATGATCAAGATCATGCAATACGTGACACTACACATATGTTAAAACCGAGGACGGTTTTCCATCAAGAAGGGGAGGATGATGTGACCACGCCACCAACACGTACGACCATAGCGGCCAATATCAAGAATGAACTAAAGGCGAATTCGTTTCTTCAACTTCAACATATTTTAAATGAGAATATGATGCTACCTAATGATGAAAATATATATATTTGTAGCACCACATCACTTTGGAACCAATTGAAGCAAGGGTTCAACTTGGACAGGTTTTGGAATCCAATTCGGCCTCCAGATCAATTCGGATTCAGCTTGACAAGCCAACTTCAAATGGCCATAACTTTTGATCCAGAAGGCTTCTCGGGGCCCGTGAGTACTCGTTGGAAAGATCTTGGAGTCTACTTTCAGATGGATCTGGTCTCACCTCCAAACTCCACTCGAGCAGATCAGAAACTGCGAAACAAGTCACGTCACTTTTCCAGTCCGACTCAAAGTGGGCCGAGGGCCTTGTAACTTGGGCTATTTGGGCTGGTACTGTTCACATGAACAGTACACGCGCGTGAACAGTAACTAGGAATAGTACCACATCGCTTTTCATTAGATAAGTGTGGCTTCCCCCTCCCCTATTTAAGGAGGCCACACCCCTTTAGTTTTCCTCGGGTTTTTCTTAAGAGTTTATTCTGCTTAGCAGTTTCGCCGCATGTTCGGTTTGAGGAACCCCAACTTGTGAACTTAAACATTATTCGCAATTTCAGATTGCATCTTTTACTCTCTTGCTTGTGTTCTCGATTCGCTTGCAGGAGATAGCCTTCTTGGCGAGGTCAATCGTGTTCGGCACGGTTGATAACCAACGGAGCAGTGGTGTAGTGATTGCGAGGGGTTCGATCTGTTTTGGTCGGAGCCTTTGGATCATCAACGTCGAGATCTCCACAATCGACTTATCAGTACCTCTCGGAAGATCGGGCCATCGTCACATCACTTCTCTTGTCTTCTCATGAATTTTCTTCACATATGCAGCACGTTCGGAAGCCTTCATATTACTTCTTTCTTGCATTGGAAGTGGCAGCACGTCGATTGGTGCAATTGGTTTGAATCCATAGACCACCTCAAATGGACACATGCTGGTAGTAGAGTGAACAGCCCTATTGTAAGCAAACTCAATGTGTGGTAAACACTCTTCCCATTCCTTTAAATTCTTCTTGATCATTGTTCGCAGCAACGCTGAAAGTGTGCGGTTTACTACCTCTGTCTGGCCATCAGTTTGTGGGTGACATGTTGAAAATAATAACTTGGTTCCTAGCTTTGACCACAACGTCTTCCAAAAGTAGCTCATGAATTTCACATCGCGATCTGAGACTATTGTCCTTGGCATTCCATGCAGACGCACAACCCCCCTGAAAAACAACCCAGCAATGTGTGAAGCATCATCGTTCTTATGGCATGGAATGAAATGTGCCATTTTTGAGAACCTATCAACAACTACAAACATTGAATCCCTCCCCCTCTTCGTCCTAGGTAGTCCTAAAACAAAATCCATGCTAATATCTTCCCAAGGAGCATTTGGAACAGGTAGGGGAGTATATAAACCATGGGGGTTCAGTTTTGACTTAGCTTTGTGACATGTGACGCATCGCTGCACAAGTCTCTCAACGTCCTTCCTCATCTTTGGCTAATAGAAATGGTCGGCCAACATTTCAAAAGTCTTCTCACGGCCAAAGTGACCCATCAAGCTTCCTGCATGTGATTCCTGCAACAACAAGGGCCTAACCGAAGAATCTGGAACACATAGTTTGTTAGCCCTAAAAAGAAAACCATCATGCACATTATATTTCTCCCATCCTTTCCCATTGCGATATTTTTCATATGGTTCTGATAAATTATGAACAGCACCATACAAATATTTTAAACTCTCAAGTCCTGGCACTTTTACTTCTAATTGATTCAATAAAGCATGTCTACGGGATAAAGCATCAGCAACCATATTTTCTTTGCCTTTCTTATATTTCACAATATATGGAAAAGTTTCAATGAATTCTACCCATTTAGCATGCCTTCTATTCAGTTTAGCTTGGTCTTTTAGATGTTTCAAAGCTTCATGATCAGAATTTACAACAAATTCTTTGGGCCATAAGTAATGTTGCCATGTTTGAAGCACTCTAACTAAAGCATACAACTCTTTGTCGTAAACAGAATAATTCAATTGTGCACCACTCAATTTTTCACTAAAATATGCTACTGGTTTAGTTTCTTGCATTAAGACACCACCAATGTCAATTCCACTAGCATCACATTCTATCTCAAAAGTTTTGGTAAAATCAGGTAAGACCAACAAAGGGGCTTTGATGAGGCGATGGGGTCCCGATCTTCCGATAGGATGATAACTTCGATTTGGAGGAGAACGACTTTGACGATGCGGCTACTAACCGGTCACGACCAGAACGCCAAGCAATCGCTAAACCACACTCCAAGTCGTTATCAACTGTGCCAAGAACGCGGTTGACTTGACCACGAAGGTCTATTCCTGCATGCAACCGAAGAACACGCAAGAACAAGATAACAAGCAATCTGAAATTGCAAATATTTATATTAAGCTCAAAAGGTGGGATTCCACAGAAGGTTCTTTACGGTTGGTCTAGCCGACACAAGCGAAGAACAAAAGTTTTCACCATGGAAAAACTAATCAAACGAAATCCAAGGAAACTAGAGGGGATGCGGCCTCCTTAAATAGGGGAGTGGAAGCCACACAAAACTAAGAAATAAAGGGGTGGTACAATTTTACTGTTCACGTGAACAGTAGCATGCCCATGAATAGTGGGGTTAGCACCTTCCTCTTAGACCCGTGCATTATAAGGCCCAATTTGGCCCAAACAGGTGGTGTAGCAGCTTCTTTTGATGATTGCGGGCCGTACAGAAGGAATTTGCAGGCATGGTTGGATCCATTGGAAAGAGGACGTGAAAATCTTTCCATCAAGTACTCATGGACCTCGAACGGACTCCGTATGTGAAAGTTATGCTCGTTTGAAGTTGGACCTGTCAAGCTGAATCCGAACTGATCTGGAGGCCGAATTGGAATCCAAAACGTGTCCCACTTGAACTCTTGCTTGAATAGATCAAAAAGTGACGTGGTGACCTTGAGCAAGAGTTTGGAAAGGTGTTGACTTGGTCTTGATATTTTATTTGGCTTCCCTTTAGGTGGACCCCAGCCACGAGCACGTAGCGTTAATGCAATCCTCCTTATATAGCTAGACAAATATACATTTTCATCTTTAGATAGCATCATATTCTTATTTAAAATAAATTGAAACCGAAGAAACGAATTCACCTTTTGTTTATTCTTGGGAACTTTGGTCGTATGTATATGTGGCGTGGTCACATCAGGCTTCAGTTAATCGTTCCTTGAGCTCAAGGAAAGCTTTTTCTTGAGGTTCATCCCATTTAAAAATAACTCCTTTCTTTGTCAATTCATTTAATGGGGCAGCAATGGTACTAAAATTCTTTACAAATCTTCTGTAGAAACCAGCAAGACCATGAAAGCTTCTTACCTGACTTACATTGATAGGAGTGGGCCATTTCTTGATTGCTTCCACCTTTGATTCATCAACTTCAATGTCTTGCCCTGAAACAACATAACCAAGAAAAACAACCTTGTTTGTGCAAAATGAGCACTTTTCAATGTTAGCATATAGTTTTTCCTTTCTAAGAATATTCAACACTTGTTTGATATGATCAGGATGCTCTGCTATGGATCTGCTATAGATTAGGATGTCATCAAAATATACAACAACGAATTTGCCGATGTATGCTCTTAAAACATGGTTCATTAATCTCATGAAAGTACTAGGCGCGTTAGTTAACCCAAAAGGCATGACTAACCACTCATACAACCCAAATTTTGTTTTGAATGCAGTTTTCCATTCATCATCTTCTATCATTCTAATCTGATGATACCCACTGCTCAAATCAATTTTAGAGAAAACAACAGAGCCACTTAGTTTATCTAGCATATCATCTAACCTAGGAATAGGATGACGATACCTAATAGTTATATTATTAATGGCTCTACAATCAACACACATTCGCCAAGTTCCATCTTTCTTAGGCACTAAAATCACGGGTACTGCACAAGGACTTAAGCTTTCACGAACATAACCTTTTTCTAAAAGCTCTTGTACCTGCCTTTGTATCTCTTTTGTTTCTTCAGGGTTGGTGCGGTAGGGTGGCCGATTTGGAAGAGAAGCTCCTGGAATGAAGTCAATTTGATGTTCAATGCCACGCAACGGAGGTAGACCAGCTGGAACCTCCTTCAAACAGACATCCTTGTAATCCTGCAGGATATGTGAAATAGCATTCGGAAGACAAGTTAAGTTGTTAGTTGAAACCATAACATCCTTATACATGAGCACAAAGATCACTTGATCTGGGTTTTGTCTCACTTCTCTCAATTCTGATTTTGTAGCTAACATAACTAAGTTCTCTCCCACACTTTTCTTTTTATCTCTCATGTTTGGTTGGTGATGCTCATTTACCGATTTGTGGATGTCACTCAATTTTCTCTCTCTCTCTCTCTCTCTCTCTTTCTCACTTCCTATTTTTACTTCAGAAACCTTCTGCATGTGCTCAGCCATGATTTGTTGTGTTGCCATGGGTCTAAGCACCAATCCTTCCCTTTCCATTTGATGGTGTATTGATTGGTTCTGCCATAATGTTGAGCTAAAAGATCATATTGCCATGGTCTTCCTAACAGCAAGTGATACACCTTCATGGGCACAACATCACACTCAACTGTGTCGATGTAATCACCAATTTTGAACTGGACCTTCACCATGTGTGTAATCTTTATTTCACCACAATCACTCAACCATTGCACGTGATATGGGTGGGGATGTTGCAGCAGCTTGAGCCCAAGTTTTTCACACATCTCTCTACTTGCAAGATTATGTGATAGCACTATCGGTCCCGATCTTTCGATGAGAGTGGTAGATTCAATTGGGGAAGAGGATGATGTTGACGACCCGACTACAACCATCCAAGGACGTTGCGCCTTAGCGATCGATACACCAACTCCAGAGGTTGTTCGTGACCTTGTCGGCGCACAATCAACCAAACCACGAGGGTAATTATTCCTGCAAGCAATCGAAGAACAGGCAAGAACAAGATGAACAACAACTCAATTGCAAACAAACGATGTAGGATTCAATCTGAAATAGAAAAACGGTGGGGTTCCGAAGACAAGTATTCGGGCGGTCTAGCCGACACGCGCGAGTACAAGGCGAAGTAGCAAAAGCTAACTTAGTCTATCAAAACCCAAACCCTAGAAGAGGGTGCGGCTGCCTATTTAAGGGACACGGAAGGTGGAGGGTCGGCCAAAACACAAGGAAGCCGAATAGGACTCGAATTGCAAGGCCCAAGGCCCACTTTGACTCGGACTGAAAAAGTGATGTAACTTGTTTTGCAGTTTCTGACCGACTCGGATAAAATTTGGAGGTGAGACTGGATCCAGCTGAAAGTAGACTTCAAGAGCTTTCCAACGAGTACTCACGGGCCCCGAGAAACCTTCTGGATCAAAAGTTATGGCCGTTTGAATAGACGCTGTCAACAAGGCCGAATCCGAGTCAAACTCGTGAACAAGACTTGGTTTGCGCTTGACGGTTCCACTTCTATACTTGAGCTCATGTGGTGCTTCCCCATGGTTCCTAAGGAACAATTAAATCATCACAAGAATTAAGTAGTATTCCATTCTTTGAAACATTTGTATGCAAACTTAGGAACGCATTCACCTGATGGTTAGGTTGACGTGCTCGCGCTCTAGTCATTGGTCCTTGTATCATAGTTTCAGTTTGATGTGGAGTCGGCTTGGTTGTATGCATGGAAAGGATGTCCTCATCATCCTCCCCTTCTTGCATTTGAGTCGTCCGCGACTCAAGCTCATCTTCTTCTCCCAAGTATGGCTTCAAATCTGCAATGTTAAAGGTGGGACTAACCCCAAAATCTGCAGGCAACTCAAGTTTATATGCATTGTCATTAATCTTTTCCAACACTTTGAAAGGACCATCAGCTCTAGGCATCAACTTAGACCTGCTCAATTCAGGAAATCTTTCTTTTCTCAAATGCAACAAAACTAAATCACCCGGTTGAAAGGTTAAATGCCTCCTTCCTTTACTACCAGCAAGTTTATATTTAGCATTCATGCATTCATGCACGCTGTTTAGCATCAAAATTTAACTTCTCCGAAGAAGAAAGTGGTAGCAAATCAATAGGAGCACGAGGCACAAAGCCATAGACAATCTCAAAAGGGCACAACTTTGTAGTAGAATGCAGCGAACGATTATAAGCAAATTCAATATGAGGCAAGCATTCTTCCCACATTTTAATGTTCTTTTTCAAAACAGCCCTAAGCATGGTAGATAAAGTTCTATTCACAACTTCAGTTTGCCCATCAGTTTGGGGATGACATGTAGTCGAAAATAACAGCTTAGTCCCCAATTTAGCCCATAAAGTTCTCCAAAAATGGCTAAGGAATTTAGTGTCACGATCGGAAACTATTGTATTTGGCACACCATGCAAACGAACAACTTCACGAAAGAACAAATCAGCAATGTTGGTAGCATCATCACTTTTATGACATGGTATGAAGTGTGCCATCTTAGAAGATCTATCCACAACAACAAATATGCTATCCCTCCCCTTCTTTGTCCTAGGCAGTCCTAAAACAAAGTCCATAGAAATATCTTCCCAAGGCACACTAGGAACAGGTAGAGGCATATACAAACCGTGAGGATTAAGTCGTGACTTAGCCTTTTGACATGTAGTGCAGCGAGCAACAAAACGTTCCACATCACGTCTCATCTTTGGTCAAAAGAAATGACTAGCAAGTATGTCTTCCGTCTTCTTCGCTCCAAAATGCCCCATCACCCCAGCTCCATGCGCTTCCTGTAACAACAACAAACGAACGGAGCTAGCTGGAATGCATAGTTTGTTAGCTCTAAACACAAATCCATCATTTAGAACAAATTTATTCCACGTTTTTCCCTCTTTGCAATTCAACAACACATCTTTAAAATCATCATCATGAATATAATGCTCCTTAATTGTTTCCAATCCAAAAATTTTGAAGTCAAGTTGTGAGAGCATGGTATATTTCCTAGACAATGCATCAGCAATAACATTCTCCTTTCCCTTTTTATGTTTTATGACATAAGGAAAAGACTCTATGAATTCAACCCATTTTGCATGCCTACGGTTCAATTTTGCTTGACTTCTAATATGCTTTAATGACTCATGATCAGAATGAATGACAAATTCTTTGGGCCATAAATAGTGTTGCCATGTCTCTAAAGTTAGAACTAGAGCATATAATTCCTTTTCATAAGTAGAATAGTTCAAACTAGGCCCACTCAATTTTTCACTAAAGTATGCCACAGGTTTACCTTCTTACAACAGCACACCACCCAATCCAATTCCACTAGCATCACATTCTAGCTCAAAAGTCTTACTAAAATCTGGAAGTTGGAGTAATGGTGCATGTGTTAACTTATCTTTCAATGTGTTGAAGGCATCTTCCTGTGCATTCCCCCAAGTAAACGGCACCCCCTTTTTAGTGAGCTCATTCAATGGCGCGGCGATGGTGCTGAAACCCTTCACAAAACGACGATAGAATCCAGCAAGTCCTAGAAAACTTCGCACCTGCGTGGCCGTTTTAGGAGTCGGCCAACTCTGTATTGCCTCAACCTTGGCTTGATTAACTTCAATCCCCTGTGGAGTAACAACATAGCCAAGAAAAGAGACTCGATCCGTGCAAAATGTGCACTTCTCAAGGTTACCAAATAAATGTGCGTTACGTAAAGCATCAAAAACAGCACGTAAATGGCAAAGGTGTTCCTCTAGTGATCTGCTATATATCAATATATCATCAAAATAAACCACTACAAATTTACCAATGAAAGCACGCAAAACCTCGTTCATTAATCTCATGAATGTGCTAGGTGCATTAGTTAAACCAAATAGCATCACTAACCACTCATACAAACCGAACTTAGTTTTAAATGATGTTTTCCATTCATCTCCCAATTTCATGCGAATTTGGTGGTACCCACTACGCAAATCAACTTTAGAGAAGACAATAGAGCCACTTAATTCATCAAGCATATCATCTAACCTAGGAATAGGGTGACGATATCTAATGGTAATGTTATTGATCGCTCTACAGTCCACACACATATGCCATGATCCATCTTTCTTAGGCACTAAAATTACCGGAACAGCACAAGGACTAAGAGACTCACACACATAACCTTTATCAAGCAATTCTTGAATTTGACGCTGAATCTCCTTAGTTTCTTCCGAATTGGTCCTGTATGGCGCACGATTGGGCAAAGATGCCCCGGGAATCAAATCAATCTGGTGCTCAATCCCTCGCACTGGTGGTAGCCCTGGTGGCACGTCCTTTGGAAAGACATCCATGTACTCCTGCAAAAGATTAGTGACAGCAGGAGGCACAGAAGAAGGTACCTCCTCGAATGAAAATAAAGCTTGTTTGCAAAGTAAGGCATAGCAAACACTTAGTAGCAAGAAAACAAACACCTTTCAATTTAATCTCATTTTTCGTCTCATGAACAGATTTAGATTTTTTCTTTTTATGTTGCTCAAGTTCGCTTGCAACAATCTGATTTTCACTCCTATTATGCTCCTGATTTTTCTCTCTACTAGCTCTAGCTATCTCATCTTTGAAAATAGCTTCAGGAGACATAGGATGTAACACAATTTTCTTGTCATGATGCAGTTAATCTTTATCATATTGCCACGGTCTACCTAACAGCATAGAGCATGCTTGCATAGGAACAACATCGCATTCTACAACATCATGATAAGAACCAATAGCAAAATTTACTCTCACCATTCGTGTTACCTTCACTTTTCCGCTGTTATTGAACCATTGAATGTAGTAAGGTTGTGGGTGAGGTTTGGTGTTCAACGCAAGCTTCTCCACCATATCGGAGCTCACCAAGTTGTTGCAGCTCCCTCCATCAATGATCACACGGTATGAGCGTTCCTTCACGGCACACTTTGTTTGGAAAAGGATGTGCCGCTGATTTTGCTCCGTCCTCTCCATTTGTGCACTCAACACACGCTGCACAATGAGGCTCTCATAGCGCTCTGCATCTTCAGCACCAATGAGCTCTTCTTGTTGCTCCTTCTCACTACCTGCATGGTCAGCTGCAAGCATAGCATATGTATCCTCATCCAAATCACTAGCAGAAGAATACTCACCATCATCTCTCACAATCAAAACGCGCTTGCTTGGGCATTCACTCCGCACATGGCCATACCCCTTGCATTGATGACATTGGATATCCCTCGTTCGTCCCGTAGATGCAACGGATGAAGAGCTCTTTGCATGTGCTTGGGCAGACCCCTTTGTTGCTTCAGATGCCCGAGATGCCGAATTTGATGATGAAAACCGTGGCTTGCTGTTGGAGGAAGAAGGTGCAGGAGGTTGGCTTGATAGTGCAGCAGATGCACGTTGAGACCAAATGTTACCACGTCTTGCAGAAACGTTAGTCTTAGTGCTCGCGCGTCGTCCCTGTACTTCCCTTTCAGCTTTACAAGCAAGATGAAATAAACGAGTGATAGAATTATATTCCTTGTAAGCTAAAATGTCCTGAATTTCACGATCCAAACCACCCATAAACCTAGCCATAGCAGCTTCCTCAGTTTCCTCTAAGTCACAACGCAGCATTCCTGTTTGCAATTCTTGAAAATATTCCTCTACGCTTTTACTACCTTGCCTCAATTGTTGCAACTTATGTAACAAATCACGTGCATAATATGAAGGAACAAATCTAGCTCGCATGATTCTTTTTAATGCATCCCAAGTTGGTGGTATGGTTAAAGGATTTTTCTTACAATAGTCACTCCACCAAATAGACGCAAAATCAGTAAACTCACTAGTAGCAGCCCTAACCCTTTTGTTTTCAGGAAATGCATGACAAGCAAATTTTTGATCAATATTCAATTCCCAAGTGATATAAGCATCAGGGTTATATTTTCCATCAAAAGGTGGCATAGTGAACTTGATCTTACCAAGTGATTCATCATTCTCACGTACCTCATTCCGACGTGGTTGACGATGACGGTGAGTGTCATCATCATCGATCTCAGTATCAGCCGCATACTCGTCTCCACCATTTTTATCCACCCTGCTGCCCAAGACACCAATGTTGGCACGTGTGCGCTGAGTTGGTGCAGCGGGAGATGCACGGCCCATCTCATCAAGACGTCTCAAAATCTCAGCAAGTGAGGTGTTGACGGTACCAACGGAAGCCTCCAATGCTGCAAGCGTAGTGTTGGTGTCGATTTGCGCGGCCTCCAATTGACCAAGGCGTTCATTAGTGACCCGTACATCCTCATCAAGTCCTTCAGTGTGCAGCTTCACTTGGCGCTCAAAGTGTTGTATGATGCCCCGAGTCCGAGGGGAATGTGGCGCTGCCCGCAGGTCCACTGGTTCTCCTGACATTGTTAGAAGAACACAAGAAACAAACCAGGAAGAGAAAAATAATAAAACTGCAGGTTATGCCCTCACAACTACTGGGATGTGGTTAAATCAAGTCGCACACTCTCAACCAGTTCTGTCAAGCTCTTACAAGTTCTTACCACAGCGAGCAGGAGGTGATGGCAGCCGACAAGTCAAGACAATATCTCCTGGAAATTGGGTGTATCGCTGCCTCGGTCGCTAGTCCCTGTGATGTGGTAGTCAAATCTGTGGAACTATAGGTGGGCTGAGAGTGAACAAAGGATAACTAGAACCACATTAGTCAAAGCAAGTTGAATAATCGCTCAACGACGGCACCGTGCTGGTCCTAGGCTAGACCGTACTAGAGACGCGAGCCTAGAACACAAACGAAAATACACCGTGCAGAAAGAAACTAGATGATGTTGCACACGGAGTTCCGGAGCTCGAAAAAGGATGTCGTCTTCACAAGGAACCTTAGAATCACGTGTAGAAGGGCTCTGTCAATTTTGAGCGAATTTCTTAAAACTTGAAATTTTCTCGGTTTGCGGGCCCGTTTTGAGGCCCTAAACGATGTTTTTTGGGGTCGAAGTTGCTGCGTGTGTGCTTGGGGCTTACGCAAAAGTTAGGTGTTTCTCTCTCCTCTTTCTTTTTTTTTTGCCACGGCTCTTTCTAAATGCGACTGCCTGTTCCTTCTTTTCTCTCTCTCTTTTTTTTACACATACGACGCGGTTGAATCCGAATTTGTGTCCTACTCCGAGACCAACTAGGGCAAAGCCTCCCTGGAAACCGAGTTCGGATCTAACTGCAACGGTGATACCAAGACGTGAACAGAACTCGAAACTCTAAAGGAACTAGACACTAAGACCAGCAAAGGACACGACGATGCAACCGAAGACTCAACAAACAAAGACTATGCAGCAATAGAGTAAGGCTCAAGTTGTTTCGGATTTTGGGGAATAGATCTACAATTTGTTTTGGTTTTCTATACTGTAGGTAAAAAAGATGCAAAGACTAAATAAGATCTCTCACTGATTAACCTTGAGCTCTGATACCAACTGATAGCACTATCGGTCCCGATCTTTCGATGAGAGTGGTAGATTCGATTGGGGAAGGGGATGACGTTGACGACCCGACTACAACCATCCAAGGACGTTGCGCCTTAGCGATCGATACACCAACTCCAGAGGTTGTTTGTGACCTTGTCGGTGCACAATCAACCAAACCACGAGGGTAATTGTTCCTGCAAGCAATCGAAGAACAGGCAAGAACAAGATGAACAACAACTCAATTGCAAATAAACGACGTAGGATTCAATCCGAAATAGAAAAACGGTGGGGTTCCGAAGACAAGTATTCGCACGGTCTAGCCGACACGCGCGAGTAAAAGGCGAAGTAGCAAAAGCTAACTTAGTCTATCAAAACCCAAACCCTAGAAGAGGGTGCGGCTGCCTATTTAAGGGACACGGAAGGTGGAGGGTCGGCCAAAACACAAGGAAGCCGAATAGGACTCGAATTACAAGGCCCAAGGCCCACTTTGACACGGACTGGAAAAGTGATGTGACTTATTTTGTAGTTTTTGACCGACTCGGATGGAATTTGGAGGTGAGACTGGATCCATCTGAAAGTAGACTTCAACAGCTTTCCAACGAGTACTCACGGGCCCCGAGGAATCTTCTGGATCAAAAGTTATGGCCGTTTGAAGTAGACGCTATCAACAAGGCCGAATCCGAGTCAAACTCGTGAACAAGACTTGGTTTGCGCTTGACGGTTCCACTTCTATACTTGAGCTCATGTGGTGCTTCCCCATGGTTCCTAAGGACAATTAAATCATCCCAAGAATTAAGTAGTATTCCATTCTTTGAAACATTTGTATGCAAACTTAGGAACGCATTCACCTGATGGTTAAGTTGACGTGCTCGCGCTCTAGTCATTGGTCCTTGTATCACTGTTTCAGTTTTATGTGGAGTCGGCATGATTGTATGCATGGAAAGGATGTCCTCATCATTATGGCAGCTTCCTCCATCAACTATGACTTTGCATACCTTCTGATGCGGGCACGCACATGATTAATTTGAATATTATGATGATTCCGGGGCCAAAGCAATGGAGAAGTACAAGGAAGTTAATCATATTTGCCACCAAGAACAAAAAGCTCAAAGCCCATGGGAATGGAAAGAAGAAAGCCAAGCAACCCATGCAGCTGATCAAGGAGGAAAGAAGCTCATGCAGTGGGAGAGCAAAAGGGGAGAAGGCCAAGGACTTAAATTACAAGTTTTGGATAAGATTTTCAAGCCAAATTCGGACTTCCCACGTGCTCAACCCAATTCAAACTCGGATTCAACTCAGAATTCAATTCGGATTCGGTTCGGGACAGCCTGACAGACAGTTACTAAAAAGGCCATAACTTTCACAAACGGAGTTCGGTTCAGGTGTTCTTGTGCTCGTTGGAAAGATAATTTCAAGGGCTACGCAATGGATCTAGTCCAACCTTCAAATTCATCACGGATAAAAAGTTATGACCGAAACAAAATGACGGGTGAAAAATATAGTTTTCTTTTTGTGAGAGTTCGTATCCAAAACCATATAGGGTTGAGTTGTAATTGGTTTGGGGACCATATGGACGTCCCAAGGGGCTATATAAGCCTTGTATTGGTAGCCTTTAGAAGGAGACCAACTTTATGCATAAGATTGAAACATAGCTATTGCTTGTTCTTTCAACACCAGAGTTCATGCGAGGACTTTGAGAGAGAATTAGGCGATCTATTATTCGTTCTGCAATTCAAGGTCAAGCCGTCGTTCCATTGGGAATTGGGGACTTGGCGTTCGTCGTTTGTGGTCTTGCGACGAACAATTATCTGGTGTGTTTTGGGCGTATTACGAAGAGTTGAGGGTTCGTGCATTGGCGCGAGTGTTCAACTAGCGACATTGTCTACTTCACATCAACTATCCACAATTCCTCACTGAGAAGATCGGGACCCCTCCCCATATCACCTTATCTTGGACTCTAGCTCTTGTTTGGAAAAGATTGTGCCGCTGACTATTCCCAGCTTCCTTGATCTGTACGCTTAGTACCTTGGTGACAACAAGTGAAACACCTTGTTCAAAGTCGCAATTGGTTTGCTCTTCTCGTTCTGAAGCATTATCTTCTGCATCTTCTAGATCACTAGCTGATTCGTACTCTCCTTCTTCCGTGACCAGCATGGTGCGGTTGTTGGGGCACTCCTTCATCATGTGACCACGTCCCTTACACTTAAAGCACACAATATCACTACTCTTGCCTGTAGATCCAATGGAATTAGTGGCAGATGCTGCAGGTTTGCTCTTCTCTTTAAAAGTTGAAATCTCATTTCCACTTGTAGCTGCACGAGCATTGGAACGGCTGCTACCACTAGAATTGGTTGTGATGCCTTGGCCAACATTGAATTGTGGGACAAACTTGCCTCCACTTGCTGTAGCTCGAGCACTGAAAGTGGTAGACCTATTTTGCTTGGAGTCTTCTTGCACTTGGCGTTCAGCCTTGGAAGATAAATGCACCAACTCTACCACATTACGGTAAGGCTGCAAATCAACAATTCGCTTTACATTAGGATTTAATCCATACAAAAATCGTGTAATGGATTGCTCCTCATCTTCATGTATGTTGGCTCTGATCATTGCCTTTTCCATCTCCTTATGATACTCCTCAACGGCCTGCTTTCCTTGTCTCAAATTGTGGAGCTTAGCAAAGAGGTCTCTTTTATAATGCGTTGGGATGAATCTTGCTCTCATCTCTCTTTTCATTTCAACCCAAGTAGCAATAACATGTTCTCTTTCTTCTTCTCGCTGTTTCTGAACTTGTTCCCACCAGATTAGAGCATAATCTTCAAACTCAAGAGAGGCCATTGCCAACTTCTTTTCTTTGGAGTAGTTGTGTAGGCAAAATATCTTATCAACCTTTAACTCCCACATGAGATAAGCTTCTGGATCAGATCCACCATCAAACTTTGGCATGGTAAATTTTAGCCTACCAAACCTCTCCTCGTGCCGTTCATGACCATAGTTTTGTCGTCGATGAAACCCATCATTCCAGTGTAGCCCATGTTCTTCTCCATTATATCCTTCATTAATATCAGCATGGTTGATATTTCCTCTTCCACGGCCTCTTCCCTGACCACGACCAGCAGTGGTGCTAACATAATTCCGACGACCGACAGCAGCACCTCCATTCCCATGACCAGGAGCGGAAGGTCGAGCTCATAGGCAGCAGCTCGGTTTCTTTGTTCTTGAGCCAAACGAGCAGCAACTTCCTCATCTGTTTCATCAAGCTCTTTGTCTTGTACACTTGCATCTCCGGGGGCTTGACGTAGCTCTTGGACAATTTCAGCAACAAGATTAGTTCGCATTACCGTGAGGTTTTGGATCAGTTGCTGATAGACATTGTCCATAAGTTGCTGGAGGTCTTTGGACAGCTTGTCTTGCTTTTCTTCAACTGGTTCAAGGCTTGCTCTGAATTCTCGGCGAAGATGATCACGCCAGGCGTCGAGGTGGAACCTTGTGATGGGTTGATTGGGTTGCCCAACACCCTCAACATCATAGTCTTCTCCGTTTCCTGCCATGATTAGTTGTACAAATCCCTATATTATAGATATATGTATGTGGATGACTCGATTTTCACCTTCTCTTACCAACCGAAGCTCATGTAATTTCCAAGTGAGTGCAGAGTTGTGCTCTACTGTGGTGTCAGTGGTTGGTTTACAATAGGGTGATAATCAGGCGAATACAAGTTGAGAATTGCACAACTAGTGGCTATTTGTGGAGCTTGGTCAGAATATATTTATATAGCAAGGGAATAACTAAGCTGCAATTCAGTTATTGTTAAACCAAGTAATCATCCGCACAAGATTTAAATGCCTTAGTTGCATGAAGGGATCAGATTTGCTGCAAGCAAAGATTTTGGAAATGGCACAACTTTGAGGAATGTTTCAGCTTAGAACATACCAAATGAGGATTTCTCAAAACGTAAGTGAAGAACAGTCCGAATATTTTTTTTGTTCAGCTTCTTCTTCTTCTTCCTTTTTTTCTTTCTTTTTTTTAAAACTGAACAAGGGACCAAGATTTGGAATTCACACATTGTTCTAGTAAAGATATATGGATAATCCTCAATAGATTTTTCCAATAAGCATAAGAACATCAAAGACGAACTCCAGATGTGAAAGATATGCACGATTTTGTAGATGGTGTGCAATCTGAATTATGTGTACGAAAACGGAAAGAAAGGAAGCACAAAGGTCAGAGAACATTCAGCAACCTAAGACAATCGATCTTAGGGATTAAAACTTGATAAAACTCACCAAATGACAGATTAGAAACTGCAAATGGCTAGGTAAATGCCAATATTTTTGTAGGGAAATTTTTTTAGACTATAGCAATAAGAGCAAGAACTATTCTAGGGGTAAAAACAAAAACTCCTACTGTGTCAACCATTGCTCTGATACCAAGATGATGCGGGGGGAAATGCCCAATCTTCACGGAGGAGAAATATGCTAGGTGAAGATAACTAGCTGCGAGCAGCCTAGATACAGTGTAACCTGACAATTCTTGAGGCCAACCACTGCCTATGCAATGACCTGCAACAAGTATTCGCCCAACCACACTCTAAGTTCCCAATCCACACAACCACGCACGAAGTTGGAAGCACAGAAAGGTTGCCTTCGAACGACCGCTTTTCCAATCTCACTAGGAAAATTACAAGAGCAAAGGAAGAGAGAATTCTCAAGTTTCTTTGGTAGCACTTGGCTAAGCTATTCTGAAATCATATGGCTAAAAGTTGTCCCCTTAGAAGAAAGGAGTATTTATACTAGGAACAACCCTCCTAGCTAGGTGTGAACATACTCCAAAATGGAATTCATTTTCGTGTGCCCTTTGGGTTCCCTTAGGCTTAGAGAGGCAGTAATTTCATGTGGCCTCGCGCTATAGTTATTGTCCCGGACAGCTAGTCTTGAAACTTGCATATCTTTTGACTCAAGCCTCCAAATGATGTACCGTTTGTTGTGCTGGAAAGAGGACTTAATTTCCTATCCATTCCTACCACGGGCAGCACCTCTACCACGCATGTCCCTACCACGGTCAGCACCACGGTAGTCCTGAGCACGGCTTGGTTGTGGAGCAAAACCTACTGCACCATCAAAAACCTCCTCGTGTTCATCGTCTTCGTACGGTGCACGCCGTTCGGGATATTGTGGTGGCTGGACGCGTATTGCCTCCGTCAACGCGTCAATTCGAAGCCCGTAATCATCAACCTTGCCTTCAAGCTTCCGGTGATAACTCAAGAAGTAGTCACGTGTCGCTTCAAATCCAATTCGTACCTCGGGCGGCAAAGACGCCGCATATTGGGGCACCTCCCCGATTAGCTCGGCATGATTATGTCGCGCCCCGCTATCTTCAGTCTTCATAGAACCCGCCATTAACGAAAATTCAGCAACTTCGTACCGTAGTTAACCACGATCTGATACCAAGATGATACGGACCAACTAAGGATTAGTTGATGCGTAGGGATGGCCCGATCTTTCCCGGTATGATCAGCGAGGTTCCTTCTCCTTGGATAGAGTCTTCTCCTTGTCTTGATGCAGCAAACAATATTGATAAGGGCAATTTGCACTAGTATACAAGGCGCACACTGGAAGCAATCCGCCCAACTCCCCAAACCGTGAATTCAGCAAGAAAACACGAATTAGAAGAGATGAACCTTGTAGATTCGACGGGCAATCTCAAGAATCTCCGATTCTTGCCTTGCACCAACTCCGCAAACTCCAAACGAGAAAACCTTGCAATCACGCAATTTGGCCGCCACCAACCATCATGGCGATTTTCTTCTGTATTTCACGAGTCTAAAAACTTATCATATCACAGCATGAGTTACAATGGGGCTAAGGCCCTGGCCTTATATTGGTGCACAATGCACGGCCTTGATTACATCTCACGTACTACTTGGCCTAATGCTGATAGAAACTCCAATACGAACTAAAAAGGAAATACCTAACCTGCTACCTCTGATTTCTCTCTCAATTTGCAACTTGACTGTGAGGATTCCGTGGCTGTCACCTCATCCATTGTGTGGGGCTTCAAAATAGCTTTCCAACGAGTCCAAGAACATCCAAATCGGACTTCGTTTGTGAAAGTTATGGACGTTTTAGTATCGGTCTTGCCAGCTATCCCAATCGGAGTCCGAATCGGTTTCAAATCTTATATGTTTTGTTTTCTTGTTCAAGGGCCTTCCAAATCCATTTGGAACCTGAAAAGGAGTCCTTCTCAACCTTTAGAAAGCCATGGTGTGGTCGGATTTTACCCTTACTTGCATTGCAATACTCGGACTCCTTATGTTTGGCAAGTCTCGCGCGTCTCTCCGGACAGCTCGTGCAGCCTCCAATGAAATTGCCATAACTTTGTGTAGGAAGCTCCAATTCAAGCGCCATTTGATTTGTGGGAAAGTAGACTTCATTAGCTTTCCAAATATGTATTTTGTGTGCCTTAGAAACCTCAAAATTGACGTTGAGAACTTCATGAACTTTGTGGATCACGAGAACTTGATTGATCTTGTGTCTTCCTCTTTAGCCAAACTAACTTTCTTTCTTCTCCATCCACACCTCTAATTCCATGCATTGTTGTCTTGTTTGCACTGCGTAAAGGAGGAATCACATAAGCATCCATACAAACTAAGGTATTCTTCTCTCTCCCATAACCGATGGCTTCTTTCTTCTTGCACAATTCAGCACTACTAAGCCTTGTAACTTCAGATTGCATAGATGAAGCACAATCAACGTAGTGCTCACACTCTTGGCCACTTCATCCCCTCCCCCTTCAAGCGAAACCGTCCTCGGTTTCGTGCTGATCTTCACAAGCTCCTTGCCCTTGATGGCAATGTCAGAAATAATCTCCTCATCTCTCTTGGGCAGCAAAGATTGAAATACACCTTTATGCATAAAAGTGAAGCGATTGGCTCTCCCTTGGTGTGTAACATTGCGATCAAACTGCCACGGACGCCCCAACATGATGTGACACATGTGCATAGTCACATGTACCCTATGGATATAATCATATTTGCTATACTTGTTGTTCGAATTACAAGAGCTCCTACGCACCACTTAAATTATCAGGTGAGTTCGTTTCAAACAGGTTTCACTTTGTTTGACAAAGAACTTGTGATATTACATAATGAGAGTTTGTTGCGTTTGTTATCATGTACCGAGATTTATGATCAAGATCATACAATACGTGAGGCTATACAAATGTTAAAACCGAGGACGGTTTTCTGTCAAGAAGGGGAGGATGATGTGACCACGCCACAAACACACACGACAATAGCGCCCAATATCAAGATTGAACTAAAGGTGAATTCGTTTCTTCAGCTTAAACATATTTTAAATGAGAATATGATGCTACCTAATGTTGAAAATATATATTTTGACAGCACCACGTTATTTTTACATCAATTCAAGCAAGAGTTCAAGTTGGACACGTTTTGGAATCCAATTCGGCCTCCAGATCAATTCGGATTCAGCCTGACAAGCCCAACTTCAAATGTGCATAACTTTCACATACGAAGTCCGTTTGAGGTTCATGAGTACTTGTTGGAAAGCTTTGCTTATCCTCTTTCCAATGGATCTGGTATCACCTCTAAATTCCTTCTGTGCGCACCACAATCATCAAAAGAGTTCGTGTTGGACACGTACTGGAATCGGATTCGGACTGCTGCAATGGTGCAAGTTTAAACGGGCATAACTTCTTCATACGGACTCCGTTTGGGACGTTCTTGTACTTCATGGAAAGATTATCAAGTCTAATTTCCAATGGATCCAACCTCATCTTCAAATTCCATCCAAGCCGGCCGGAATCATCGAAACAATCCACGTAGGTTTCTGAGTCCGAGTCAAAAGGGTGCTGCGCCACCTCCACTTGGGCCCATGGGCCTTGTAACCCTAGGGTGTACCCTTTGGGATGCCTCCCCTGGTTGTTTTCGCTATATAGGAGCCGCCGCCTCCCTTTCTAGGACTTAGGTTTTGTTTAGATTAGTTTAGCCCCATGTGCAAACTCCACGTTGTCTCTTGTGTCAGCTAGACCAACAGATTCGTGTTACAGAACCTCAACTCCTTGTGCGACTTTTATATCTAGCAAATTTCAGGTTGCTCACTATCCTTGTTCTTGCGTGTTCTTCGGTTGCATGCAGGAATAGACCTTCGTGGTCAGGTCAACCGCGTTCTTGGCACGGTTGATAACATCTTGGGGTTGGTTCAGCGATTGCTAAGGCGCAAGCGTCGTCGTACGGTTGTAGTCGGATCGTGAGAGTCACCTCCACCAAAATCGAAGTTATCATCCTATCGGAAGATCGGGACCCCATCGCTTAATCTTTAAAAAAAAGAAAAGAAAAAAGGAAAAATTGTGATGCATTGTGTGAGTGTGTGGAAATAAGTGACTATGTCACATTGGTTTGAAAATGTGTTGAATAAGTGGCAAAGTTTTGCCCAAGTGAAGTGTGAGTGTGAATAAGCGGCAAAGTTGCCCAAGGGTTTGAATAAGTGGCACAAGTGCCCAATGTGTGTTCTAAATTTGCTAAAATCAACAAAAATTAGGTATCATGGCTCAAGTGTGGGCTTTTTCATAAATATCATGCAAGTATTAGTCTCTTTGTCTCAAATAGCATATGCCTTAGTATGACCCTTTGCTATGCTCATTCTTGATGTTATACCTAGTTCCGATGCCTTACAATTTTGGTTGGATTCATGTGATCACTCGAGTGTATTTCGACACCTTTGTGTGTAACTTGATTTGGTCAAATGCTATAATTATCACTTTGGCATCTTTGCTTGAATATTCATTCTCATTTTGGATGATCCTCAAAACTCAAGTTAGATGATCTCATTTTACATTGTGTATGCCTCTTGACTTATTACATGCATTTAACTAGTCGTTTATATCATGATGACTTATTGTCCGGGTTCGATAATATCATGCCATTTACTTGAGGACAAGTAAACGTTTTAAGCTTGGGGGTATGACATGCGTCATTTTAACACATATTTACCCGTCATTTTACCCCATTATTTTTTCATATTTCGAGACCATTTATCACCATTTACACACTTTTCTATATTTAATTGCTCGAAATGGACCATTTTACACTTTTCTATATTTTTCCGCAGGCTGGCGCAAGCGAGGCGCATAAACGACAATTCTGGACTGCTCCGTATAGATGTACGCGTCGTCACGGATGCGTAGGATCAAACCGCGATGAAATCGGAGTTTCCAAGGGCCAGAAAAGAAGAAATGAAATGGGGGAGGAACTATTCGCAATTCCTGAAAACCTGGAGGGCCAAATCGGAAAATGCTGAAAACCCCAATCCCCTCAAAAACCCTAGCTGCCGCCTGTGGGAAAATTGAGCCCGGTTCTTCTTCATCTTTTTGGCCTCCCCTTTGCTTCATGTCCTCCCTCCTCCTCACATCTGGCCGCCGGCGAGCGCCGGGCCGTAGCTCGCCGTGCGCTGCCCGTTCCTCCATCTTCGCATCCACCGCTGTTCCTCCACCGGTCGCCCCTACTCCGCCGCTTCCCCCGTGCGCCGCCGCACCGCTCTCCGCCCGCTCCCCTTCTCCACCTTCTTCCACCGCCCCTCCTTCTCCATCCGAGCGCCGCCGCCCCATCTACTTCCTCCCGGCCGCCTCTTCTTCTCCACCCCCGGCGTCCACCCCTCTACTCACCGCCACCAGCGCCTCCCGTCTCCACTTTGCCTCCCTTCACCGGCCACACCGCCGCCTTGCTCTCCACCGCCCCTCCTTCTCCATCCGAGCGCCGCCGCCTCACTTCCTTCCACCGCACCCCACTCCTCTGCGCCACCACCTTCTCCACCCCGCGCGCCGCCTTGCTCACCGCATCCACCGCCGCTCGTCTCACTTCTTCCCACATCCGGCCGACCGCAGCGCCTCTCCACCGACATCGACGGCGTCGACATCTTCCCCGAGCCCATCTTCTTCCACCGGCCGCCCTGCACCGAGGCTTCTTCGACCCTCATCGCCGACCGCTGCTTCCACTTCACCGACGCTGCATCACGTCTCCACCGACGCCGCCTTCTTCCTCATTGGCCGCCATCTGCATCCACTCCACCGAGTCAGGCGACTCCTCCCTCCTCGGCTTCACTTCACCGACAGCCATACCCTTCTGTGCTTCCTCTTCATCTAGGTTTAATTCACTTCTTCCCCTTTCTTGGTTCCAGTTACTCTGTTAATCTTTTGCTTAATTGTGCACTGTGATGACAATTGCTGTTAATTAACTACTATTAGATGTCACTGTTAATTGTTCAATACTTTGTGAACTGTGAATGTTAATGTGCTCTGTGACTGGGATGTATGATCTGTGGTTATGTTATTGTGCCCTGTTCTGTACTTTTGTTATTGTGATAACTGTGCAATTTTTGTTCTGTTAGTAGTATGGTCAGTGTTCATGTCTTGTGTATGTGTTAGTTGTGAATCTTAGTTCTGTGATGTCTGATATGCATCATATTTGTATCAAATTTTACATCATTATCCTGTTAGTAGTAATTCAAACTGCTGTGAATTCATGAATTATATAAAGTTTATCTTCTGTGTGGACTGTTTACATGGGCGTGTGCACTTCGTGTAGGTCGGCGCAGACAAGGCGAAAAAATCTGCAAAAATCTACAAATATTGGTCCATGGAAGGAGCTAGGGTTGCAAAACAGCACAAGTGGAGGGACTAAAAATGCAAAACCGCATGAAACCCTAACCGCACCCTCACTGGAAACCCTAGGGGCACCGCTGGTATAAAAGCCACCACTTGCTCTTCTCACGGGGGAGAGACCACACACCACAACCGGCTGCAACCCGTCCTCTTCCACCTCAAAGACCAGCAGCCGCCACCCATCCTCCTTCGCGAGCACACTCGCGAAGCCCTCCATCTCCACCACGCTGCACCTCCCCTCACGCCGCCACCAGAACCCGAGCTCTCCCCATCTCCCACGACCGGCCACCCTACTCCATCTTCTCGACAGCCTCCACCGATCTCCACCTCTCCACCGGCCGAAAGCTCGAGAATGTAGCCGCCCTAGCCTCCCAACCAGATCCCAAGCCGCAAGGATCCTTCCGCCGAATCCCCATCTCCCATCAGTTCATCTTCCATCTCTCCAACACCCAGCCAGGCTAACTCCCATCCAGATCCCCATTTGCGCATTCCCCTTCTCCAAAATGCTTCCACCGAGAGTGCATCTCCAAGAACCCTAGCCGCAACCCAGGAAAACCATCCATCTGCTTCATCTACGACAAATCCACAACATCCACGGCTGGATCTGCTCTCCTACGCCTGGATCTGGTACTCCCCCACGCTGGAGCTGCTACTTCTGCACGGATCAACCTCCTCTACGATGGGATCTGCGACCTCTTCGTCTTCTACGGCAAGATCTGCTGCTTGGGCTGCCTGCGACCTCTACACGCAGCCTCTTCTTCCCGGATCTGCTACGTCTACACGGCCACCCCTTCGGCGTCTTCACCAGCTCTGCTTCCTTCTGCCTGCATCCTCTACAAACGAACTTCAGCGGCTCAGATCTTCATTTCTTATGGTTGACTCGTTCCCGATCTACATCTTTTACACTGTGATGGCCTGCTTTGGATGTGTGAATATCATATATGTGATATGCATGTATTTCTAAGTGGATTTGGATGCTTGGATGTGCTTGTTTTATTTTTTTTACTATGCCTGAGATGCTTATGCGTAGATTTGTGATGAGCCAGTAATATATTCTGCAGATCTGTATGCTTGTAGTGTTGTTCTTGTTCATCTGAGATTTTTATGTGTTGGATCTGTTAAGTTCATGTGCTAAATATTTCGGATCTGGGATTATAAGGTGCCTTTTAGTTGTTCTTGCGCATGGGAGTTGATTATTCAGATTATTTGTTCCTGTTTAGATTCATGGTTCCTGCTTGATAGTCATTAGATGTTTATAAGCTTGTTACTTCTGCTGGTCGGGTGTTTTATTTCTTATTGCGATGTTGAGATCATTTTCTGTGATTAGAGTAGATCCTTTTGCCTGATTTAATATTTAGTATGCATTTCTGTTAATTACTGATTAGTAAAATGTTAATTTCATGCTGTTATTTTAATGTCATTCCTGAAGTTAGGATTACTTTCTTGATTCTGCAATAGCAAAGTTGCATGATGTTTGCTTGTCTTTATTTTAGCCTGGTTTTTGTCTGACTGTGTGCTTGCTGTCTCAGGTTGGGGTTGTAGATTTGTCGCCTGTCTTCTTCCTCTCGTTAGTCCCCGACGCTTCATTCTTTCCTCCGTTTCATCTCTCCCTCTCTCCCGTTAGCTCTTCTCTCTTTCTCGCAAGTACACCTTCTTTAGTTCTCTCTCTGTTCTTCTCTCGGTAAAGTGATTCCTTAGTCTCAGTCTCCTATTCTCTCTTACCTACTAGCTCTTAATTACTTACCCCTTTCTTTCTTCTCTTCTTTTCTCTAGACTCTTTTGCTAATCCTATGCTCTTCTGTAGGTGTTCTTTTCCTTGCTGGTAGCCCGAGTATTCTTCTTATTTCTTTTCTTTCCTTTGTCCCCTTAGTTCATCTCTCTTATCTTCCTCTCTCTTTCCTTTAGTTCTTCTCTTATCTCTTCTTTCTTCCCCTCTTCTCTCAGCTTCTCTCTCTTCTCAAGTTGTCTTCTGTTTGTCAATCCCTTCTCTTGTCTGTTGGTGTCCCGTGCTCTCTTCTTATCTTTGCCTTCTTTCTCCTCCTCATCTGCTAGCCTAGCCAACTCCTAACCTTTTCTATCCTCTGCTCTCTCCCTCCCCCTCCCCCTCTCTGTATCTCTCCCTTTTCCTTTAGCTCTTTCTGTTTTACTTCTAATTGGTCTCTCTCCAGTCTCTCTCTCTTAATAGGATTAGTTGTTTGGGTTCTCCTGCCCAGATAGTCCTATTCCCAGCACTTTCATCTCTTCAATTCTCTTATTTCCACTCGTTTGCAGTTCTGAATTCTGGCCTTTAGTTGTTCGGGTTCTGAAATTAGTGTTCAACTCCCTGTTCGTGCGATTTAGCTTTGGTTAAGTGTCGTGCCACCGGTATTCTAGTCCCTGTGGAGAACACGACATCTTGCTGCTATCTTAGCGGCAGCCCGTGCACTTGCGGGTGTGCAGTTTTGCACGATCAAGTAATTGGCGCCGTTGCCGGGGATTAGATATTGGTGATCGCGCTAGACCATAGACTAAGTCATTTCTTTAGTTTCCTTCCTCCCTTTTCGGCCCGACTTCTCAGCTTATGCGTAGGAGTGGAGACCATTCATTGGCTCCTTTTGATCCTGAGATTGAGCGCACTTTTCATAAGCTAAAGAGAGAAAATCAACCTCCCCATCAAGAAGAAATGGGTGATCAAAACCCCCAGCCTCTTCTTCGTACCTATGGATTCCTAGAGACCAAGGTATAGCCCCTGGAATTGTCCAACCTGCCATTCAGGCAAACAATTTTGAGCTCAAACCTGCACTAATCACCATGGTCCAGCAGACCAGATTTGGAGGTTCTCCCACTGAGGATCCCAATGAACACATTCGCACCTTCTTAGAATATTGCAACACTTTGAAGTGCAATGGAATCACAACTGATGCCATTAGGCTCTCATTGTTCCCTTTCTCTCTTAGAGATGGTGCTAAGACTTGGTTGCATTCTCTGCCCCTACATCTTAAGGACACATGGGAACACCTACTGCAGGCCTTTTTTGAGAGGTATTTTCCTCCCTCCAAGGCAGCAGAAGTGCGTGACCAGATTACTAGGTTTTCACAATCTGAGGGGGAGAGTTTGTATGATGCTTGGCAGAGGTATCAAACCCTGCTTAGGATGTGTCCTCACCATGGCCTTGAAAGATGGCTGGTGCTGCAGATTTTTTACAAAGGTCTTACACACCACACAAGAGCCTTTGTAGATTCTGCAGCAGGAGGAGGCATAATGAACAAAACTCTTGATGAAGCTTTCAGCTTGATTGAGAGTATGTCCTCCCACCACTTTCAGTGGTCTAGTGAGAGAGCTTCTGCTCCTCCATGTCCTGGTATCTATGAGGTGAGCTCTAATGATGCCTTATCTGCACAGATTCAAGTTCTCACACGTCAAATGGCTCAGCTCATGCCCTCATCTTCAACCCATATAGCCACTGGATGTCAGATTTGTGGATCTCAGGGGCATACTCCAGCTGAGTGCCCTTTAACTTCCACAGCTGAATCATCTGAAGTCAATTATGCTCAGTCAAATGGCCCATATTCTCAAGCTTATAACCCAGGTTGGCGTCATCCAAACTTGTCTTACAAGAACACCAACCCTAGTGTGTCATCCTTCCCTGTGGGAACATCAGCACAAGGGTTTAGGCAGCAGCAAGCCCCTTCACATGCCTCATTTCAGCAACCTATGATGCATGTTCCAAACCCTCCACTTACTACTTCTCAATCAGATCAGTTGACCAGAATTGAACAGCTCCTTGCATCACATGTAGCTAAGATGGAAGCTCAATACAATGATGCAAAGACTCATTGACTGATTTGGCTAGTCGTGTGGAGAGTTTGCAAGCATCACAGGCTTCATCCAGCACACCTGGGAGGCTTCCTGCACAGCCCGAGGCCAATCCTCGTGGCCATTGTGGAGCAATCACTACTAGGAGTGGTAAAACCACATCTAAACCTCTTCTTCCAACACCACCCTTGTATGTGCCCCCTGTCTTTAGGTCTGTCCAGCAAGCAAATCCTGACTCACAGCAGCAGAAATTGCACCAACCTAGCTCCACTGCACCAGAACTAGCACCTGATATTCCATCTTCATCCATTTCAGCAGCTGTCCCTTCCACAAAGCCTAAAATGCCATTCCCTGAGCGGTTAGAAAAGTCAAATGAGGACAAGCAGTTTGCTAAGTTCCTAGAGATGATGAAGGATGTTAAGATCACCATTCCTATACTAGATGCTGTCCTACATGTTCCAATGTATGCCAAATTCTTTAAGGAGCTGCTTACCAAGAAAAGGAGTATGGATGAGCTTGAGGTAGTCACTCTAACTAAGGAGTGTAGTGCAATCATTCATAATAAGCTACCTCCTAAGTTAGATGACCCTGGTAGCTTCTGCATTCCATGCATTTTAGGCCCCAAGAACTTTAGAGCTCTTTGTGACTTAGGCTCTAGTGTCAGTGTCCTTCCTCTCTCAGTGTGTGATGCGCTTCCTTTGGGTGATCTGCAGCCAACAGCAATGACACTGCAGTTGGCTGATCGCACATATCGTCACCCAGCCGGTATTTTAGTGGATGTCCCTGTGGTCATAGGCACTTTTGCCTTCCCTATGGACTTTGTTGTCTTAGAGATGGAGGATAGAAGTGAACCTGTCATTCTTGGGAGACCTTTCCTAGCCACTGCTGGTGCTGTCATAGATGTCAAGGATGCCAAACTCACTCTCCAATTTGGTCAAGAGAAGCTGTCATTTGATATGAGGCATCTTACCCATCTTCCTCACTGTCCAGATCAGTGTTTCTCACTTGATTTGGTTGACAAATGTGTTGTTGAGACATATGAAACTGTTGAGGAAGTGACATCAATTGAGGATGAGTGCACCGCTGCAGATTCTCATCATGTGGCATTCATTGATGCTCCTGTAGAGCCTTCCCAAATCCCAGACCTTAGACAACCCACAGCCCCAAAGGTAGAGCTGAAACCACTCCCAAAACATCTAAGATATGAGTTTCTTGGACCAGATCAGACCTTCCCTATTATTGTTAGTGATCATTTGACACCTCAAGAGGCTGATCAACTCCTTGAGATCCTTCGTAGATATCAAGCCGTCATTGGATATTCAATTGATGATATGAAAGGCATTGATCCAGTGATAGGACTAGGGGTCCCGATCTTTCGATGAGAGTGGTAGATTCGATTGGGGAAGGAGATGACGTTGACGACCCGACTACAACCATCCAAGGACGTTGCGCCTTAGCGATCGATACACCAACCCCAGAGATTGTTTGTGACCTTGTCGGCGCACGATCAACCTAACCACGAGGGTTCTTGTTCCTGCAAGCAATCGAAGAACAAGCAAGAACAAGATGAACAGCAACTCAATTGCAAATAACGATGTAAGATTCAATCGAAAACAGAAAACGGTGGGGTTCCGAAGACAAGTATTCGGGCGGTCTAGCCGACACGCGCGAGTACAAGGCAAAGCAGCAAAAGCTAACTTAGTCTAAACAAAACCCAAACCCTAGAAGAGGGTGCGGCTGCCTATTTAAGGGTCACGGAAGGTGGAGGGTCGGCCAAAACACAAGGAAGCCGAATAGGACTCGAATTACAAGGCCCAAGGCCCACTTTGACTCGGACTGGAAAAGCGACGTGAATTGTTTTGCAGTTTCTGGTCGACTCAGATGGAATTTGGAGGTGAGGCCGGATCCATCTGAAAGTAGACTTCAACAGCTTTCCAACGAGTACTCACGGGCCCCGAGAAACCTTCTGGATCAAAACGTTACGGCCGTTTGAAGTAGGCGCTGTCAACAAGGCTGAATCCGAGTCAAACTCGTGAACAGGACTTGGTTTGCGCTTGACGGTTCCACTTCTATACTTGAGCTCATGTGGTTCTTCCCCATGGTTCCTAAGGACAATTAAATCATCACAAGAATTAAGTAGTATTCCATTCTTTGAAACATTTGTATGCAAACTTAGGAACGCATTCACCTGATGGTTAAGTTGACGTGCTCGCGCTCTAGTCATTGGTCCTTGTATCATAGTTTCAGTTTGATGTGGAGTCGGCTTGGTTGTATGCATGGAAAGGATGTCCTCATCATCCTCCCCTTCTTGCATTTGAGTCGTCCGCGACTCAAGCTCATCTTCTTCTCCCAAGTATGGCTTCAAATCTGCAATGTTAAAGGTGGGACTAACCCCAAAATCTGCAGGCAACTCAAGTTTATATGCATTGTCATTAATCTTTTCCAACACTTTGAAAGGACCATCAGCTCTAGGCATCAACTTAGACCTGCTCAATTCAGGAAATCTTTCTTTTCTCAAATGCAACAAAACTAAATCACCCGGTTGAAAGGTTAAATGCCTCCTTTTTACTACCAGCAAGTTTATATTTAGCATTCATGCGTTCAATATTTTCTTTGGTTGTCTCATGCATTTTCAACATCAAGTCAGCACGCTGTTTAGCATCAAAATTTAACTTCTCCGAAGAAAAAAGTGGTAGCAAATCAATAGGAGCACGAGGCACAAAGCCATAGACAATCTCAAAAGGGCACAACTTTGTAGTAGAATGCAGCGAACGATTATAAGCAAATTCAATATGAGGCAAGCATTCTTCCCACATTTTAATGTTCTTTTTCAAAACAGCCCTAAGCATGGTAGATAAAGTTCTATTCACAACTTCAGTTTGCCCATCAGTTTGGGGATGACACGTAGTCGAAAATAACAGCTTAGTTCCCAATTTAGCCCATAAAGTTCTCCAAAAATGGCTAAGGAATTTAGTGTCACGATCGGAAACTATTGTATTTGGCACACCATGCAAACGAACAACTCCACGAAAGAACAAATCAGCAATATTGGTAGCATCATCACTTTTATGACATGGTATGAAGTGTGCCATCTCAGAAAATCTATCCACAACAACAAATATGCTATCCCTCCCCTTCTTTGTCCTAGGCTGTCCTAAAACAAAGTCCATAGAAATATCCTCCCAAGGCACACTAGGAACAGGTAGAGGCATATACAAACCGTGAGGATTAAGTCGTGACTTAGCCTTTTGACACGTAGTGCAGCGAGCAACAAAACGTTCCACATCACGTCTCATCTTTGGCCAAAAGAAATGACTAGCAAGTATGTCTTCCGTCTTCTTCGCTCCAAAATGCCCCATCAGCCCCGCTGAGTGCCAGCGTGGTTATTTGTCCACTCCCGAGTGTTATGGGATGAGCTTTGCTCAGCCGAGTGGGCCATACCCTGACACTTATCACCCTGGATGGCCTGAGCACTCGAGTCTGTCATATGGAAACAACAACCCTGATATTTCATCATTTTCTTCTAGTACACCATTGCAGGATAAGATATGGAGATCAGGATATTTCTCATTGGTCACACCAGCACTATCCTGTACCTCAGCATCAGACTCCTACTCCTGAGCTCGATCAGTTGTCTAGATTTGAGGAGAGGATTTCTAGGATTATAGGAGATCAGGAGAGTAGAATGAGTAGTTGCTTCGCATTGGATCCGACACCTCCTGCCTGTAGTTTACCTATGCCTTCACCGAGCTAGTTTACAGTTCCTATGTCTGAGTTCCTAGAGCAGTCTCATGAGCCACTTCCTTCACATGTAGATCAGGCTGCCAGACTTGATGCATTATGCAAGGAACTGATGACTGTGCCTCCTGGTGGTGATCGTGCGATGGCGATTTAGGACGAGATTGAGACGATTATGAGCACCAGTTCTACTTGTGTGGATAGTTTTACCGTTTCACAGCCTTCCATTAGCTCCACAGATATAGTTCTGGATAGAGATGAGTGTCAGCCTACCAGTCTTACACCTGATCTTGCTAGCGAGGGCCTATTGTTGGAGACACCACAGACACACTTAGAGGCACCTCATTCGGATCCTTCGCCTATTGACTCTGAGAGAGAGATCATTGAGCCAAATGATGACAAGTTCATTATGGAAATGCTTTTGAGTTCTGAGGTTCCATATCTTGATAAGGGGGCTGCTTCTGATGTTGAGGAGGAGCACATTTCTATTGATCCACCACCGGCTACTTCCTTCGTTGACATCGCCCCTCTGGAGGTTTCTACTACCGTACATTCTCCTTCACCTACACTTCAGGTAGTTTGGAAACTCTTCCCCGACCACCTCAGGTTTGATTTCCTTGGCTTAGACGAGACATATTCTATTACTGATTGTGCTCATCTCACTTATAGTCCTCATGATGTACTTTATCGATATACCTACATGTTGGATATTCTATTGATGACTTAGAGGGTCTCAACCCTATCACATATACATGCCATATCTTTGAGGTTATTTGTAGGGTTTCACTTGTGTACCATCGACTACGAGCGGACATGGCTCGAGTCGACATCCCTTGGGATCCGGGTGGATTCCGGGGCATGCTGCTTCATGAGGAGGGCGAACATGTGCCTTTTCCATGTCCCGTCCTTGGCCCTCCTCCCGCTATACTCAAATGAGCATCTTTTATCTTTTTTATTTCCATTCCTTTTGTTAATTTTTGTTGGTTTCTCCTCTTTTCTTTCTTTTTATTTTAGGTCCCGTGCTAGATCCTCATCCTTGCATGTGCGAGAAGCCATTGGATGATTTGCCTACTTCCATTGCATCATATACGCCCGGTGAGCTATTTCTTACCCCTTTAAGCACATTCTTGATTAATTGCTCAATTTAAGCTTGGGGGAGGACTTGTATGTGTATGGATGATGTTCTAGCATGTTTTTATTATATTTGTGAGCATTTGAGCTTATTGTCGTGTAGTTGATGATATGTGGTCATTCTTATGCTTCATATTATGCTTATGTGATGACATATGGCCTTTACTATTTACTCTCATGTTTGCTTGATTGTACATCTTGGCCATGTGAGCCCATGCTATGATTAATCAAGAAAGGTCATGTCAAAATTTTCTTAATTGAGCTATATCGTCACTAGTTCCTTGTATGTCTTAAGTCACTTGGCATCATATAGGGCTTGAGTTTTGTTTATTATCCTTGATGTGCTTAGAAACCTTGTGATCATATAGCATTTGATTCATTGCGAGTTACACATGTGTTTTAACCATTTGCGGATTGAATTGGTTCTAGTCATCGCCTCTTAAATGATCATATCTTAGATTCATGCTTTGGCATATGTCATTTTAGATATTGATACTTTGCTTGAATGTTAAATTTGTGAAAGGGGTAGTCCTATCTTGAGCCAATAACTTGGTTGATTTATCTAGGTATCCATGTCTCGGGACACGTGTTACTTAGCATTAATGAAAACCGGTTAAATATGCTTAATCTTTAAAAAAAAGAAAAGAAAAAAGGAAAAATTGCGATGCATTGTGTGAGTGTGTGGAAATAAGTGACTATGTCACATTGGTTTGAAAATGTGTTGAATAAGTGGCAAAGTTTTTCCCAAGTGAAGTGTGAGTGTGAATAAGCGGCAAAGTTGCCCAAGGGTTTGAATAAGTGGCACAAGTGCCCAATGTGTGTTCTAAATTTGCTAAAATCAACAAAAATTAGGTATCATGGCTCAAGTGTGGGCTTTTTCATAAATATCATGCAAGTATTAGTCTCTTTGTCTCAAATAGCATATGCCTTAGCATGACCCTTTGCTATGCTCATTCTTGATGTTATACCTAGTTCCGATGCCTTACAATTTTGGTTGGATTCATGTGATCACTCGAGTGTATTTCGACACCTTTGTGTGTAACTTGATTTGGTCAAATGCTATAATTATCACTTTGGCATCTTTGCTTGAATATTCATTCTCATTTTGGATGATCCTCAAAACTCAAGTTAGATGATCTCATTTTACATTGTGTATGCCTCTTGACTTATTACATGCATTTAACTAGTCGTTTATATCATGATGACTTATTGTCCGGGTTCGATAATATCATGCCATTTACTTGAGGACAAGTAAACGTTTTAAGCTTGGGGGTATGACATGCGTCATTTTAACACATATTTACCCGTCATTTTACCCCATTATTTTTTCATATTTCGAGACCATTTATCACCATTTACACGCTTTTCTATATTTAATTGCTCGAAATGGACCATTTTACACTTTTCTATATTTTTCCGCAGGCTGGCGCGAGCGAGGCGCATAAACGACAATTCTGGACTGCTCCGTATAGATGTACGCGTCGTCACGGATGCGTAGGATCAAACCGCGATGAAATCGGAGTTTCCAAGGGCCAGAAAAGAAGAAATGAAATGGGGGAGGAACTATTCGCAATTCCTGAAAACCTGGAGGGCCAAATCGGAAAATGCTGAAAACCCCAATCCCCTCAAAAACCCTAGCCGCCGCCTGTGGGAAAATTGAGCCCGGTTCTTCTTCATCTTTTTGGCCTCCCCTTGCTTCATGTCCTCCCTCCTCCTCACATTTGGCCGCCGGCGAGCGCCGGGCCGTAGCTTGCCGTGCGCCGCCCGTTCCTCCATCTTCGCATCCACCGCTGTTCCTCCACTGGCCGCCCCTACTCCGCCGCTTCCCCCGTGCGCCGCCGCACCGCTCTCCGCCCGCTCCCCTTCTCCACCTTCTTCCACCGCCCCTCCTTCTCCATCCGAGCGCCGCCGCCCCATCTACTTCCTCCCGGCCGCCTCTTCTTCTCCACCCCCGGCGTCCACCCCTCTACTCACCGCCACCAGCGCCTCCCGTCTCCACTTTGCCTCCCTTCACCGGCCACACCGCCGCCTTGCTCTCCACCGCCCCTCCTTCTCCATCCGAGCGCCGCCGCCTCACTTCCTTCCGCCGCACCCCACTCCTCTGCGCCACCACCTTCTCCACCCCGCGCGCCGCCTTGCTCACCGCATCAACCGCCGCTCGTCTCACTTCTTCCCACATCCGGCCGACCGCAGCGCCTCTCCACCGACATCGACGGCGTCGACATCTTCCCCGAGCCCATCTTCTTCCACCGGCCGCCCTGCACCGAGGCTTCTTCGACCCTCATCGCTGACCGCTGCTTCCACTTCACCGACGCTGCATCACGTCTCCACCGACGCCGCCTTCTTCCTCATTGGCCGCCATCTGCATCCACTCCACCGAGTCCGGCGACTCCTCCCTCCTCGGCTTCATTTCACCGACAGCCATACCCTTCTCTGCTTCCTCTTCATCTAGGTTTAATTCACTTCTTCCCCTTTCTTGGTTCCAGTTACTCTGTTAATCTTTTGCTTAATTGTGCACTGTGATGACAATTGCTGTTAATTAACTACTATTAGATGTCACTGTGCAATTTTTGTTTTGTTAGTAGTATGGTCAGTGTTCATGTCTTGTGTATGTGTTAGTTGTGAATGTTAGTTCAGTGATGTCAAGTTGCCAGAATTAGCTATTCAGCGGCCGCCCCCCTTCCCAATGCTGTCTAGACTCCCTCTGCGCTTCTAGATCCTACCTTGTGCTTCTTGACCTTCTTTGCTTCTCGCAGCGGTCGTTCGATAATTAAGTCGTGCATGTGTTCGTTGTAGTTTTGTGTTGTCGTGCCGACATCATCTAGTTAGCCGTCGACCGTCTTCCCCCTCTTTCTCTCTCAACTCCCTTCTTGCTTCTAGACTCCCCTAGTGCTTCTCGACTTCCTCTTGCTGTCTCGCGGTCGGTAGTTATTTAGGTCGTCGGTCGGTAGTTGCTTTCGTCGTTGTAGTTCGTGTGTGTGTTCGTTTGTTTAGTCTCGTCGTGTTGTTTGTTTGGTCGTACGACGTCCATTCGTACGCTCGTTCGTCCCCTCGTCTTACGTTTGTTTAGTTCGTTCATTTGGTTGATTAGGTAGACGTTGTAGTTTAGTTTTCTCCCCCATTTTGCTTGACCTAGATTTAGCCGAGCACCGGTAGCCTCAGTCTAGTCCCTGTGGAGAACACGACACTCGCCGCTATTTCAGTGGCAACACGTGCACTTGCGGGTGTGCTATTTTTGCACGATCACTCGCTATCTTCAGTCTTCATAGAACCCGACATTAACGAAAATTCAGCAACCTCGTACCGTGATTAACCACGATCTGATAGCAAGATGATACGGACCAACTAAGGATTAGTTGATGCGTAGGGATGGCCCGATCTTTCCCGGTACGACCGGCGAGGTTCCTTCTCCTTGGATAGAGTCTTCTCCTTGTCTTGATGCAACAAACAATACTGATAAGGACAATTTGCACTAGTATACAAGGCGCACACTAGAAGCAATCCGCTGAATTAACTCCCCAAACCGTGAATTCAGCAAGAAGACACGAATTAGAAGAGATGAACCTTGTAGATTCGATGGGCAATCCCACGAATCTCCTATTCTTGCCTTGCACCAACTTCGCAAACTCCAAACGAGAAAACCTTGCAATCACACAATTTGGCCGCCACCAACCATCATGGCGATTTTTCTTCTTTATTTCACGAGTCTAAAAACTTATCATGTCATAGCCTAAGTTACAATGGGGCTAAGGCCCTGGAATTATATTGGTGCACAATGCACGGCCTTGATTACAACTCACGTACTACTTGGCCTAAGGCCGAAACAAACTCTAATACGAACTAACAATCAAATACCTAAACTGCTACCTCTGGATTCTCTCTCAATTTGGGACTTGACCGTGCGGATTCCGTGGCTGGCACCTCATCCATTGTGTGGGGCTTCAAAATAGCTTTCCAACGAGTCCAAGAACGCCCAAATCGGTTTAGTATCGGTCTTAGTATCGGTCTTAGCAGCTGTCCCAATCCGAGTCCAAATCGGTTACAAATCTTTATATGTTTTGTTTTCTTGTTCAAGAGCCTTCCAAATCCGTTTGGAGCCTGAAAAAGAGTCCTTCTCAACCTTTAGAAAGCCTTGGTGTGGTCAGATTTTACCCTTACTTGCATTGCAATACTCGGACTCCTTATGTTTGGCAAGTCTCGCGCGTCTCTCCGGACAGCTCGTGCAGCCTCCAATGAAATTGCCATAACTTCGTGTAGGAAGCTCCAATCAAGCGTCGTTTGATTTGTTGGAAAGTAGACTTCATTAGCTTTCCAAATATGTATTTTGTGTGCCTTAGAAACCTCAAAATTGACATTGAGAACTTCATGAACTTTGTGGATCACGAGAACTTGATTGATCTAGTGTCTTCCTCTTTAGCCAAACTAACTTTCTTTCTTCTCCATCCACACCTCTAATTCCATGCATTGTTGTCTTGTTTGCACTGCGTAAAGGAGGAATCACATAAGCATCCGCACAAACTAAGGTATTCTTCTCTCTCCCATAACCGATGGCTTCTTTCTCCTTGCACAATTCAGCACTACTAAGCCTTGTAACTTCAGATTGCATAGATGAAGCACAAATCAACGTAGTGCTCACACTCTTGGCCACATCATCCCCTCCCCCTTCAAGCAAAACCGTCCTCGGTTTCGTGCTGATCTTCACAAGCTCCTTGCCCTTGATGGCAATGTCAGAAATAATCTCCTCATCTCTCTTGGGCAGCAAAGATTGGCTCTCCCTTGGTGTGTAACATTGCGATCAAACTGCCACAGACGCCCCAACATGATGTGACACATGTGCATAGTCACAACGTCACACTCCACCTTGTCTTCATATCCATCAATTGAAAACGGCACGCGAACTTTATGAGTAACTTTCAGCTTACCAACATTGTGAAGCCATTGCATATAGTATGGCTTAGGATGACGCCATGTCGTTAATGAGAGTGCATCTACCACGTCTTTGCTGATAACATTGTTATAGCTTCCACCATCGATTATAAGCTTGCACTGTTTGCCTTTGATCATGCATTGGGTTTGAAAAACACCACGTCGCTGCCCCTTCTCAACAATTAGCTTATTGTCACCATCCACCATATGAGTCATCAATGTTGGACCAACCTCAGGATCACAATACACAACTTGCGGAGAATCATTGAATTTCTCATCGTCATGTTCAGATTCCTCGCTTTCACCCTCCGTGGCATATCCCTCATGTGTGAGTAACACCTGCCTTGCATTTGGGCAATCCCTCATTATGCGACCCCTGCCCTTACACTTGAAGCACTCAATTTGACATGTTCTAGCGGTGGAGAACGTACTAGAATCAGATTTGGTTGCTTATTTACCTCTGTTGCTTGCCTCCTTTGAAAGAGCCCCATTTGAACAGCTTGATGTCACCACCTTGGAGTGTGAACCAGCATCATCGCCTTGCTGTGATGGACGCCTCCATGGGTTTGTTTGAGTGTTGGCATGTCCACCCTTGGCTGGTTTGCGCTTCAGTTGTTGTTCAGCACGTTCAGCTTGATGCGCCAAGTCTTGGATGTTGTAGTAATAGACCATCTCCACCCTATCTTGACGATGAGGACATCTCTATTACACATTCTTCATCCACTCCAAGTGTGCATGACAAAGCTAGTGATGAGGCTCCAAAAGGTCCTATGACAAGAGCAAGAGCTAAGCTACTTCAACAACAGGTGCTTTTGTTTCTTAGAGAGTCTTCTATTATGTTAGATGAGAATAGCATACTACCTAATGCAAATATGTTATGTGTTCTCAGATTTGAAGCAACAGAAGATCAAGTGGAGAAGGACCAAGTGGCCACAAGTCATGAGGAGAAGAGTCCATGCGGGCAAGGAGCAAATCAACGGAAGGCCACGTGATCATATATCTCATGGCGTGCACAAGATGTGGCCTGCGTGCCAAAGGGTGACCGAGTCCAACTCAATCTCGGTCTTGTAATAGGATAGGGGCTTAGCCCGAAAATAAAGGAAACAGATTGCTAAGTTTTAGGAATTGGAATAGGACACCTTGGCCGAATAAGGGATTGATTCGGCCAAGACTTTCCTAGCGTGAGTTCGGGGAGGCACTATAAAACCCCCTTGTATCCCCTTTGTTTTGGTGGGACCACGTTTGAGAAAAGTCAATCTAGTAAAGTTTTCGAGTTTAGCATGGCTGCCGAAATTCCTAAGGGAATTAGGAATGTCGTCATTCAGCCTTTCCGCTGGAAATTGGGTGCACGATAGATCTTCGCTTGGTGGTCGGCGAAATCAGCACGAGTGTGTTTTGGCGGATTAAAGAGTGTCGAGAAGATCGGGCGACCTCGTATCACTTGCACATCCTCATTCAATCCATTAAAGAAACGTGCCATAGTAGCCTCATCATGCTCCTCTGTTCCTGTACGGATTATCAACATCTCCATCTCTTTATAATACTCATCAACACTAGAATTACCTTGGCGTAGTTGTTGTAGCCGGTTGTACAAGGTCCTAGTGTAGTGTGCTGGGACAAAACGCCGCCTCAAAATATTCTTCAATTGTACCCAAGTGTTCGGACGAGCTCCTACGTGACACAATTGGTTCCACCAAACAAGAGCATATCCGGTGAACTCAATTGTCGCCAAACGAATCTTCTTATCCTCAGTATAGTGATGGCTGTCAAAAATTTGTTCGACACACATCTCCCACTCCAAGTACTCCGGTTCAGCTTTACCATTAAATGATGGGATAGAAATTTTTATCCGCCCAATTCCATCATCCACGGCAACACGCTGTGCAAATCCAACACCATCACGTATACCTCCACAACGGGCAGCACCTCTGCCACGCATGTCCCTACCACGGTCAGCACCATGGTAGTCCTGAGCACGGCGTGGTTGTGGAGCAAAACCTGCTGCACCATCAAAAACCTCCTCGTGTTCGTCGTCTTCGTACGGTGCACGCCGTTCGGGATATTGAGGTTCCCGTTCAGCATGCTGAAATTGTGGTGGCTGGACGCGTATCGCCTCCTTCAACACGTCAATTCACGCCCCCAAATCATCAACCTTGCCTTCAAGCTTCCGGTGACAATTCAAGAAGTAGTGACGTGTCGCTTCAATTCCAATTCGTACCTCGGGCGGCAAAGACGCCGCATATTGGGGCACCTCCCCAATTAGCTCGGCATGATTATGTCGCGCCTCGCTATCTTCCGTCTTCATAGAACCCGCCATTAAGAAAAATTCAGCAACCTCGTACCGTGATTAACCACGCTCTGATACCAAGATGATACGGAACAACTAAGGATTAGTTGGTGCGTAGGGATGGCCCGATCTTTCCCAGTACGATCGGCGACGATCCTTCTCCTTGGATAGAGTCTTGTCCTTGTCTTGATGTAGCAAACAATATTGATAAGGGCAATTTGCACTAGTATACAAGGCGCATACTAGAAGCAATCCGCCGAACTCCCCAAACCGTGTATTCAGCAAGAAGACACGAATTAGAAGGGATGAACCTTGTAGACTCGATGGGCAATCTCAAGAATCTCCTATTCTTGCCTTGCACCAACTCCGCAAAACTCCAATCAAGAAAACCTTGCAATCACGCAATTTGGCCGCCACCAACCATCATGGCGATTTTCTTCTTTATTTCACGAGTCTAAAAACTTATCATATCATATCCTGAGTTACAATGGGGCTAAGGCCCTGGCCTTATATTGGTGCACAATGCACGGCCTTGATTACAACTCACGTACTACTTGGCCTAAGGCTGAAACAAACTATAATACGAACTAAAAAGGAAATTACCTAAACTGCTACCTCTGGTTTCTCTCTCAATTTGCGACTTGACCATCAGTATTCCGTGGCTGAAACCTCATCCATTGTGTGGGGCTTCCAAATTGCTTTCCAACGAGTCCAAGAACGCCCAAATCGGACTCCGTTTGTGAAAGTTATGGACGTTTTGGTATCGGTCTTGCCAGCTGTCCCAATCCGAGTCCGAACCGGTTTCAAATCTTTGTATGTTTTGTTTTCTTGTTCAAGGGCCTTCCAAATCCGTTTGGAAAACCAGAAAAGGAGTCCTTCTCAACCTTTAGAAAGCCATGGTGTGGTCGGATTTTACCCTTACTTGCGTTGCAATACTCGGACTCCTTATGTTTGGCAAGTCTCGCGCGCCTCTCGGGACAGCTCGTGCAGCCTCCAATGAAATTGCCATAACTTCGTGTAGCAAGCTCCGAATCAAGCGCCGTTTGCTTTGTTGGAAAGTAGACTTCATTAGCTTTCCAAATATGTGTTTTGTGTGCCTAAGAAACCTCAAAATTGACGTTGAGAACTTCATGAACTTTGTGGACAGAACTGCAATCACGAGAACTTGATTGATCTTGTGTCTTCCTCTTTAGCCAAACTAACTTTCTTTCTTCTCCATCCACACCTCTAATTCCATGCATTGTTATCTTGTTTGCACTTCGTAAAGGAGGAATCACATAAGCATCCGCACAAACTAAGGTATTCTTCTCTCTCCCGTAACCGATGGCTTCTTTCTCCTTGCACAATTCAGCACTACTAAGCCTTGTAACTTCAGATTGCATAGATAAAGCACAAATCAACGTAGTGCTCACACTCTTGGCCACATCATCCCCTCCCCCTTCAAGCGAAATCGTCCTCGGTTTCGTGCTGATCTTCACAAGCTCCTTGCCCTTGATGGCAATGTCAGAAATAATCTCCTCATCTCTCTTGGGCAGCAAAGATTGAAATACACCTTTATGCATAAAAGTGAAGCGATTGGCTCTCCCTTGGTGTGTAACATTGCGATCAAACTGGCACGGACGCCCCAACATGATGTGACACATGTGCATAGTCACAACGTCACACTCCACCTTGTCTTCATATCCATCAATTGAAAACGGCACGCGAACTTTATGAGTAACTTTTAGCTTACCAACATTGCGAAGCCATTGCATATAGTATGGCTTAGGATGACGCCATGTGGTTAATGAGAGTGCATCTACCACGTCCTTGCTGATAACATTGTTATAGCTTCCACCATCGATTATAAGCTTGCACCGTTTGCCTTTGATCATGCATTGGGTTTGAAAAACACCACGTCGCTGCCCCTTCTCAACAATTAGCTTATTGTCACCATCCACCTTATGAGTCATCAAAGTTGGACAAACCTCAGGATCACAATACACAACTTCTTGCAGAGAATCATTGAATTTCTCATCGTCATGTTCAGATTCCTCGCTTTCACCCTCCGTGGCATATCCCTCATGTGTGAGTAACACCTTCCTTGCATTTGGGCAATCCCTCATCATGCGACCCCTGCCCTTACACTTGAAGCACTCAATTTGACATGTTCTAGCGGTGGAGAACGTACTAGAATCAGATTTGGTTGCTTCTTTACCTCTGTTGCTTGCCTCCTTTGAAAGAGCCCCATTTGAACGGCTTGATGTCGCCACCTTGGAGTGTGAACCAACATCATCGCCTTGCTGTGATGGACGCCTCCATGGGTTTGTTTGAGTGTTGGCATGTCCACCCTTGGCTTGTTTGCGCTTCAATTGTTGTTCAGCACGTTTAGCTTGATGCACCAAGTCTTGGATGTTGTAGTAATGGACCATCTCCACCCTATCTTGACGATGAGGACATCTCTATTACACATTCTTCATCCACTCCAAGTGTGCATGACAAAGCTAGTGATGAGGCTCCAAAAGGTCCTATGACAAGAGCAAGAGCTAAGCTACTTCAACAACAGGTGCTTTTGTTTCTTAGAGAGTCTTCTATTATGTTAGATGAGAATAGCATACTACCTAATGCAAATATGTTATGTGTTCTCAGATTTGAAGCAACAGAAGATCAAGTGGAGAAGGACCAAGTGGCCACAAGTCATGAGGAGAAGAGTCCACGCGGGCAAGGAGCAAATCAACGGAAGGCCACGTGATCATATATCTCATGGCGTGCACAAGATGTGGCCTGCGTGCCAAAGGGTGACCGAGTCCAACTCAATCTCGGTCTTGTAATAGGATAGGGGCTTAGCCCGAAAATAAAGGAAACAGATTGCTAAGTTTTAGGAATTGGAATAGGACACCTTGGCCGAATAAGGGATTGATTCGGCCAAGACTTTCCTTGCGTGAGTTCGGGGAGGCACTATAAAACCCCCTTGTATCCCCTTTGTTTTGGTGGGACCACGTTTGAGAAAAATCAGTCTAGTAAAGTTTTCGAGTTTAGCATGGCTGCCGAAATTCCTAAGGGAATTAGGAGTGTCTTCGTTCAGCCTTTCCGCTGGGAATTGGGTGCACGATAGATCTTCGCTTGGTGGTCGGCGAAATCAGCACGAGTGTGTTTTGGCGGATTAAAGAGTGTCGAGAAGATCGGGCGACCCCGTATCACTTGCACATCCTCATTCAATCCATTAAAGAAACGTGCCATAGTAGCCTCATCATGCTCCTCTGTTCCTGTACGGATTATCAACATCTCCATCTCTTTATAATACTCATCAACACAAGAATTACCTTGGCGTAGTTGTTGTAGCCGGTTGTACAAGGTCCTAGTGTAGTGTGCTGGGACAAAACGCCGCCTCAAAATATTCTTCAATTGTACCCAAGTGTTTGGACGAGCTCCTACGTGACACAATTGATTCCATCAAACAAGTGCATATCTGGTGAACTCAATTGTCGCCAAACGAATCTTCTTATCCTCAGTATAGTGATGGCTGTCAAAAATTTGTTCAACACGCATCTCCCACTCCAAGTACTCCTCCGGTTCAGCTTTACCATTAAATGATGGGATAGAAATTTTTATCCGCCCAATTCCATCATCCACGGCAACACGCTGTGTAAATCCAACACCATCACGCATACCTCCACAACGGGCAGCACCTCTGCCACGCATGTCCCTACCACGGTCAGCACCATGGTAGTCCTGAGCACGACGTGGTTGTGGAGCAAAACCTGCTGCACCATAAAAAACCTCCTCGTGTTCGTCGTCTTTGTACGGTGCATGCCGTTCGGGATATTGAGGTTCCCGTTCAGCATGCTGAAATTGTGGTGGCTGGATGCGTATCGCCTCCTTCAACGCGTCAATTCACGCCCCCAAATCATCAACCTTGCCTTCAAGCTTCCGGTGACAACTCAAGAAGTAGTCACGTGTCGCTTCAATTCCAATTCGTACCTCGGGCGGCAAAGACGCCGCATATTGGGGCACCTCCCCAATTAGCTCGGCATGATTATGTCGCGCCTCGCTACCTTCCGTCTTCATAGAACCCGCCATTAAGAAAAATTCAGCAACCTCCTACCGTGATTAACCACGCTCTGATACCAAGATGATACGGAACAACTAAGGATTAGTTGGTGCGTAGGGATGGCCCGATCTTTCCCAGTACGATCGGCGACGTTCCTTCTCCTTGGATAGAGTCTTCTCCATGTCTTGATGCAGCAAACAATATTGATAAGGGCAATTTGCACTAGTATACAAGGCGCACACTAGAAGCAATCCGCCGAACTCCCCAAACCGTGAATTCAGCAAGAAGACACGAATTAGAAGAGATGAACCTTGTAGATTCGATGGGCAATCTCAAGAATCTCCTATTCTTGCCTTACACCAACTCCGCAAAACTCCAAACGAGAAAACCTTGCAATCACGCAATTTGGCCGCCACCAACCATCATGGCGATTTTCTTCTTTATTTCACGAGTCTAAAAACTTATCATATCATATCCTGAGTTACAATGGGGCTAAGGCCCTGGCCTTATATTGGTGCACAATGCACGGCCTTGATTACAACTCACGTACTACTTGGCCTAAGGCTGAAACAAACTATAATACGAACTAAAAAGGAAATTACCTAAACTGCTACCTCTGGTTTCTCTCTCAATTTGCGACTTGACCATCAGGATTCCGTGGCTGGCACCTCATCCATTGTGGGGCTTCAAAATAGCTTTCCAACGAGTCCAAGAACGCCCAAATCGGACTCCGTTTGTGAAAGTTATGGACGTTTTGGTATCGGTCTTGCCAGCTGTCCCAATCCGAGTCCGAACCGGTTTCAAATCTTTGTATGTTTTGTTTTCTTGTTCAAGGGCCTTCCAAATCCG
This sequence comes from Dendrocalamus latiflorus, assembly GCA_017311315.1. NCBI lineage: Eukaryota > Viridiplantae > Streptophyta > Magnoliopsida > Poales > Poaceae > Dendrocalamus > Dendrocalamus latiflorus. The sequence goes on from CM029623.1 coordinate 19,122,252, forward strand.
TTTGGAAAACCTGAAAAGGAGTCATTCTCAACCTTTAGAAAGCCATGGTGTGGTCGGATTTTACCCTTACTTACGTTGCAATACTCGGACTCCTTATGTTTGGCAAGTCTCGCGCGCCTCTCGGGACAGCTCGTGCAGCCTCCAATGAAATTGCCATAACTTCGTGTAGCAAGCTCCAAATCAAGCGCCGTTTGCTTTGTTGGAAAGTAGACTTCATTAGCTTTCCAAATATGTGTTTTGTGTGCCTAAGAAACCTCAAAATTGACGTTGAGAACTTCATGAACTTTGTGGACAGAACTGCAATCTCGAGAACTTGATTGATCTTGTGTCTTCCTCTTTAGCCAAACTAACTTTCTTTCTTCTCCATCCACACCTCTAATTCCATGCATTGTTATCTTGTTTGCACTGCGTAAAGGAGGAATCACATAAGCATCCGCACAAACTAAGGTATTCTTCTCTCTCCCATAACTGATGGCTTCTTTCTCCTTGCACAATTCAGCACTACTAAGCCTTGTAACTTCAGATTGCATAGATGAAGCACAAATTAACGTAGTGCTCACACTCTTGGCCACATCATCCCCTCGCCCTTCAAGCGCAACCGTCCTCGGTTTCGTGCTGATCTTCACAAGCTCCTTGCCCTTGATGGCAATGTCAGAAATAATCTCCTCATCTCTCTTGGGTAGCAAAGATTGAAATACACCTTTATGCATTAAAGTGAAGCGATTGGCTCTCCCTTGGTGTGTAACATTGCGATCAAACTGCCACGGACGCCCCAACATGATGTGACACATGTGCATAGTCACAACGTCACACTCCACCTTGTCTTCATATCCATCAATTGAAAACGGCACGCGAACTTTATGAGTAACTTTCAGCTTACCCACATTGTGAAGCCATTGCATATAGTATGGCTTAGGATGACGCCATGTGGTTAATTAGAGTGCATCTACCACGTCCTTGCTGATAACATTGTTATAGCTTCCACCATCGATTATAAGCTTGCACCGTTTGCCTTTGATCATGCATTGGGTTTGAAAAACACCACGTCGCTGCCCCTTCTCAACAATTAGCTTATTGTCACCATCCACCTTATGAGTCATCAAAGTTGGACCAACCTGAGGATCACAATACACAACTTCTTGCAGAGAATCATTGAATTTCTCATCGTCATGTTCAGATTCCTCGCTTTCACCCTCCGTGGCATATCCCTCATGTGTGAGTAACACCTTCCTTGCATTTGGGCAATCCCTCATCATGCGACCCCTGCCCTTACACTTGAAGCACTCAATTTGACATGTTCTAGCGGTGGAGAACGTACTAGAATCAGATTTGGTTGCTTCTTTACCTCTGTTGCTTGCCTCCTTTGAAAGAGCCCCATTTGAACGGCTTGATGTCGCCACCTTGGAGTGTGAACCAACATCATCGCCTTGCTGTGATGGACGCCTCCATGGGTTTGTTTGAGTGTTGGCATGTCCACCCTTGGCTTGTTTGCGCTTCAATTGTTGTTCAGCGCGTTCAGCTTGATGCACCAAGTCTTGGATGTTGTAGTAATGGACCATCTCCACCCTATCTTGACGATGAGGACATCTCTATTACACATTCTTCATCCACTCCAAGTGTGCATGACAAAGCTAGTGATGAGGCTCTAAAAGGTCCTATGACAAGAGCAAGAGCTAAGCTACTTCAACAACAGGTGCTTTTGTTTCTTAGAGAGTCTTCTATTATGTTAGATGTGAATAGCATACTACCTAATGCAAATATGTTATGTGTTCTCAGATTTGAAGCAACAGAAGATCAAGTGGAGAAGGACCAAGTGGCCACGAGTCATGAGGAGAAGAGTCCACGCGGGCAAGGAGCAAATCAACGGAAGGCCACGTGATCATATATCTCATGGCGTGCACAAGATGTGGCCTGCGTGCCAAAGGGTGACCGAGTCCAACTCAATCTCGGTCTTGTAATAGGATAGGGGCTTAGCCCGAAAATAAAGGAAACAGATTGCTAAGTTTTAGGAATTGGAATAGGACACCTTGGCCGAATAAGGGATTGATTCGGCCAAGACTTTCCTTGCGTGAGTTCGGGGAGGCACTATAAAACCCCCTTGTATCCCCTTTGTTTTGGTGGGACCACGTTTGAGAAAAATCAATCTAGTAAAGTTTTCGAGTTTAGCATGGCTGCCGAAATTCCTAAGGGAATTAGGAGTGTCTTCGTCCGCTGGGAATTGGGTGCACGATAGATCTTCGCTTGGTGGTCGGCGAAATCAGCACGAGTGTGTTTTGTCGGATTAAAGAGTGTCGAGAAGATCGGGCGACCCCGTATCACTTGCACATCCTCATTCAATCCATTAAAGAAACGTGCCATAGTAGCCTCATCATGCTCCTCTGTTCCTGTACGGATTATCAATATCTCCATCTCTTTATAATACTCATCAACACTAGAATTACCTTGGCGTAGTTGTTGTAGCCGGTTGTACAAGGTCCTAGTGTAGTGTGCTGGGACAAAACGCCGCCTCAAAATATTCTTCAATTGTACCCAAGTGTTCGGACGAGCTCCTACGTGACACAATTGATTCCACCAAACAAGAGCATATCCGGTGAACTCAATTGTCGCCAAACGAATCTTCTTATCCTCAGTATAGTGATGGCTGTCAAAAATTTGTTCGACACGCATCTCCCACTCCAAGTACTCCTCCGGTTCAGCTTTACCATTAAATGATGGGATAGAAATTTTTATCCGCCCAATTCCATCATCCACGGCAACACGCTGTGCAAATCCAACACCATCACGCATACCTCCACAACGGGCAGCACCTCTGCCACGCATGTCCCTACCACGGTCAGCACCACGGTAGTCCTGAGCATGAGTGGTTGTGGAGCAAAACCTACTGCACCATCAAAAACCTCCTCGTGTTCGTCGTCTTCATACCGTGCACGTCGTTCGGGATATTGACGTTCCCGTTCAGCACGCTGAAATTGTGGTGGCTAGACGCGTATCGCCTCCTTCAACGCGTCAATTCACGCCCCCAAATCATCAACCTTGCCTTCAAGCTTCCGGTGACAACTCAAGAAGTAGTCACATGTCGCTTCAATTCCAATTCGTACCACGGGCGGCAAAGACGCCGCATATTGGGGCACCTCCCCAATTAGCTCGGCATGATTATGTCGCGCCTCACTATCTTCCGTCTTCATAGAACCCACCATTAAGAAAAATTCAGCAACCTCGTACCGTGATTAACCACGCTCTGATACCAAGATGATAAGGAACAACTAAGAATTAGTTGATGCGTAGGGATGGCCCGATCTTTCCCAGTACGATCTGCGCCGTTCCTTCTCCTTGGATAGAGTCTTCTCCTTGTCTTGATGCAGCAAACAATATTGATAAGGGCAATTTGCACTAGTATACAAGGCGCACACTAGAAGCAATCCGCCGAACTCCCCAAACCGTGAATTCAGCAAGAAGACATGAATTAGAAGAGATGAACCTTGTAGATTCGATGGGCAATCTCAAGAATCTCCTATTCTTGCCTTGGACCAACTCCGCAAACTCCAAACGAGAAAACCTTGCAATCACGCAATTTGGCCGCCACCAACCATCATGGCGATTTTCTTCTTTATTTCACGATTCTAAAAACTTATCATATCATATCCTGAGTTACAATGGGGCTAAGGCCCTGGCCTTATATTGGTGCACAATGCACGGCCTTGATTACAACTCACGTACTACTTGGCCTAAGGCTGAAACAAACTATAATACGAACTAAAAAGGAAATTACCTAAACTGCTACCTCTGGTTTCTCTCTCAATTTGCGACTTGACCATCAGGATTCCGTGGCTGGCACCTCATCCATTGTGTGGGGCTTCAAAATAGCTTTCCAACGAGTCCAAGAACGCCCAAATCGGACTCCGTTTGTGAAAGTTATGGACGTTTTGGTATCGGTCTTGCCAGCTGTCCCAATCCGAGTCCGAATCGGTTTCAAATCTTTGTATGTTTTGTTTTCTTGTTCAAGGGCCTTCCAAATCCGTTTGGAAAACCTGAAAAGGAGTCCTTCTCAACCTTTATAAAGCCATGGTGTGGTCGGATTTTAGCCTTACTTGCGTTGCAATACTCGGACTCCTTATGTTTGGCAAGTCTCGCGCGCCTCTCCGGACAGCTCGTGCAGCCTCCAATGAAATTGCCATAACTTCGTGTAGCAAGCTCCGAATCAAGCGCCGTTTGCTTTGTTGGAAAGTAGACTTCATTAGCTTTCCAAATGTGTGTTTTGTGTGCCTAAGAAACCTCAAAATTGACGTTGAGAACTTCATGAACTTTGTGGACAGAACTGCAATCACGAGAACTTGATTGATCTTGTGTCTTCCTCTTTAGCCAAACTAACTTTCTTTCTTCTCCATCCACACCTCTAATTCCATGCATTGTTATCTTGTTTGCACTTCGTAAAGGTGGAATCACATAAGCATCCGCACAAACTAAGGTATTCTTCTCTCTCCCATAACCGATGGCTTCTTTCTCCTTGCACAATTCAGCACTACTAAGCCTTGTAACTTCAGATTGCATAGATGAAGCACAAATCAACGTAGTGCTCACACTCTTGGCCACATCATCCCCTCCCCCTTCAAGCAAAACCGTCCTAGGTTTCGTGCTGATCTTCACAAGCTCCTTGCCCTTGATGGCAATGTCAGAAATAATCTCCTCATCTCTCTTGGGCAGCAAAGATTGAAATACACCTTTATGCATAAAAGTGAAGCGATTGGCTCTCCCTTGGTGTGTAACATTACGATCAAACTGCCACGGACGCCCCAAGATGATGTGACACATGTGCATAGTCACAACGTCACACTCCACCTTGTCTTCATATCTGTCAATTGAAAACGGCACGCGAACTTTATGAGTAACTTTCAGCTTACCAACATTGTGAAGCCATTGCATATAGTATGGCTTAGGATGACGCCATGTGGTTAATGAGAGTGCATCTACCACGTCCTTGCTGATAACATTGTTATAGCTTCCACCATCGATTATAAGCTTGCACCGTTTGCCTTTGATCATGCATTGTGTTTGAAAAACACCACGTCGCTACCCCTTCTCAACAATTAGCTTATTGTCACCATCCACCTTATGAGTCATCAAAGTTGGACCAACCTCAGGATCACAATACACAACTTCTTGCGGAGAATCATTGAATTTCTCATCGTCATGTTCAGATTCCTCGCTTTCACCCTCCGTGGCACATCCCTCATGTGTGAGTAACTCCTTCCTTGCATTTGGGCAATCCCTCATCATGCGACCCCTGCCCTTACACTTGAAGCACTCAATTTGACATGTTCTAGCGGTGGAGAACGTACTAGAATCAGATTTGGTTGCTTCTTTACCTCTGTTGCTTGCCTCCTTTGAAAGAGCCCCATTTGAACGGCTTGATGTCGCCACCTTGGAGTGTGAACCAACATCATCGCCTTGCTGTGATGGACGCCTCCATGGGTTTGTTTGAGTGTTGGCATGTCTACCCTTGGCCTGTTTGCGCTTCAATTGTTGTTCAGCGCGTTCAGCTTGATGAACCAAGTCTTGGATGTTGTAGTAATGGACCATCTCCACCCTATCTTGACGATGAGGACATCTCTATTACACATTCTTTATCCACTCCAAGTGTGCATGACAAAGCTAGTGATGAGGCTCCAAAAGGTCCTATGACAAGAGCAAGAGCTAAGCTACTTCAACAACAGGTGCTTTTGTTTCTTAGAGAGTCTTCTATTATGTTAGATGAGAATAGCATACTACCTAATGCAAATATGTTATGTGTTCTCAGATTTGAAGCAACAGAAGATCAAGTGGAGAAGGACCAAGTGGCCACGAGTCATGAGGAGAAGAGTCCACGCGGGCAAGGAGCAAATCAACGGAAGGCCACGTGATCATATATCTCATGGCGTGCACAAGATGTGGCCGGCGTGCCAAAGGGTGACCGAGTCCAACTCAATCTCGGTCTTGTAATAGGATAGGGGCTTAGCCCGAAAATAAAGGAAACAGATTGCTAAGTTTTAGGAATTGGAATAGGACACCTTGGCCGAATAAGGGATTGATTCGGCCAAGACTTTCCTTGCGTGAGTTCGGGGAGGCACTATAAAACCCCCTTGTATCCCCTTTGTTTTGGTGTGACCACATTTGAGAAAAATCAATCTAGTAACGTTTTCGAGTTTAGCTTGGCTGCCGAAATTCCTAAGGGAATTAGGAGTGTCTTCGTTCAGCCTTTCCGCTGGGAATTGGGTGCACGATAGATCTTCGCTTGGTGGTCGGCGAAATCAGCACGAGTGTGTTTTGGCGGATTAAAGAGTGTCGAGAAGATCGGGCGACCCCGTATCACTTGCACATCCTCATTCAATCCATTAAAGAAACGTGCCATAGTAGCCTCATCATGCTCCTCTGTTCCTGTACGGATTATCAACATCTCCATCTCTTTATAATACTCATCAACACTAGAATTACCTTGGCGTAGTTGTTGTAGCCGGTTGTACAAGATCCTAGTGTAGTGTGCTGGGACAAAACGCCGCCTCAAAATATTCTTCAATTGTACCCAAGTGTTCGGACGAGCTCCTACGTGACACAATTGATTCCACCAAACAAGAGCATATCCGGTGAACTCAATTGTCGCCAAACGAATCTTCTTATCCTCAGTATAGTGATGGCTGTCAAAAATTTGTTCGACACGCATCTCCCACTCCAAGTACTCCTCCGGTTCAGCTTTACCATTAAATGATGGGATAGAAATTTTTATCTGCCCAATTCCATCATCCACGGCAACACGCTGTGCAAATCCAACACCATCTCGCATACCTCCACAACGGGCAGCAACTCTGCCACGCATGTCCCTACCACGGTCAGCACCATGGTAGTCCTGAGCACGGCGTGGTTGTGGAGCAAAACCTGCTGCACCATCAAAAACCTCCTCGTGTTCGTCGTCTTCGTACGGTGCACGCCGTTCGGGATATTTAGGTTCCCGTTCAGCATGCTGAAATTGTGGTGGCTGGACGCGTATCGCCTCCTTCAACGCGTCAATTCACACCCCCAAATCATCAACCTTGCCTTCAAGCTTCCGGTGACAACTCAAGAAGTAGTCACGTGTCGCTTCAATTCCAATACGTACCTCGGGCGGCAAAGACGCCGCATATTGGGGCACCTCCCCAATTAGCTCGGCATGATTATGTCGCGCCTCGCTATCTTCCGTCTTCATAGAACCCGCCATTAAGAAAAATTCAGCAACCTCGTACCGTGATTAACCACGCTCTGATACCAAGATGATAAGGAACAACTAAGGATTAGTTGATGCATAGGGATGGCCCGATCTTTCCCAGTACGATCAGCGACGTTCCTTCTCCTTGGATAGAGTCTTCTCCTTGTCTTGATGCAGCAAACAATATTGATAAGGGCAATTTGCACTAGTATACAAGGCGCACACTAGAAGCAATCCGCCGAACTCCCCAAACCGTGAATTCAGCAAGAAGACACGAATTAGAAGATATGAACCTTGTAGATTCGATGGGCAATCTCAAGAATCTCCTATTCTTGCCTTGCACCAACTCCGCAAACTCCAAACGAGAAAACCTTGCAATCACGCAATTTGGCCGCCACCAACCATCATGGCGATTTTCTTCTTTATTTCACGAGTCTAAAAACTTATCATATCATATCCTGAGTTACAATGGGGCTAAGGCCCTGGCCTTATATTGGTGCACAATGCACGGCCTTGATTACAACTCACGTACTACTTGGCCTAAGGCTGAAACAAACTATAATACGAACTAAAAAGGAAATTACCTAAACTGCTACCTCTGGTTTCTCTCTCAATTTGCGACTTGACCATCAGGATTCCGTGGCTGGAACCTCATCCATTGTGTGCGGCATCAAAATAGCTTTCCAACGAGTCCAAGAACGCCCAAATCGGACTCCGTTTGTGAAAGTTATGGACGTTTTGGTATCGGTCTTGCCAACTGTCCCAATCCGAGTCCGAATCGGTTTCAAATCTTTGTATGTTTTGTTTTCTTGTTCAAGGGCCTTCCAAATCCATTTGGAAAACCTGAAAAGGAGTCCTTCTCAACCTTTAGAAAGCCATGGTGTGGTCGGATTTTACCCTTACTTGCGTTGCAATACTCGGACTCCTTATGTTTGACAAGTCTCGCGCGCCTCTCTGGACAGCTCGTGCAGCCTCCAATGAAATTGCCATAACTTCGGGTAGCAAGCTCCAAATCAAGCGCCGTTTGCTTTGTTGGAAAGTAGACTTCATTTGCTTTCCAAATATATGTTTTGTGTGCCTAAGAAACCTCAAAATTGACGTTGAGAACTTCATAAACTTTGTGGACAGAACTGCAATCACGAGAACTTGATTGATCTTGTGTCTTCCTCTTTAGCCAAACTAACTTTCTTTCTTCTCCATCCACACCTCTAATTCCATGCATTGTTATCTTGTTTGCACTGCATAAAGGTGGAATCACATAAGCATCCGCACAAACTAAGGTATTCTTCTCTCTCCCATAACCGATGGCTTCTTTCTCCTTGCACAATTCAGCACTACTAAGCCTTGTAACTTCAGATTGCATAGATGAAGCACAAATCAACGTAGTGCTCACACTCTTGGCCACATCATCCCCTCCCCCTTCAAGCGAAACCGTCCTCGGTTTCGTGCTGATCTTCACAAGTTCCTTGCCCTTGATGGCAATGTCAGAAATAATCTCCTCATCTCTCTTGGGCAGCAAAGATTGAAATACACCTTTATGCATAAAAGTGAAGCGATTGGCTCTCCCTTGGTGTGTAACATTGCGATCAAACTGCCACGGACGCCCCAACATGATGTGACACATGTGCATAGTCACAACGTCGCACTCCACCTTGTCTTCATATCCATCAATTGAAAACGGCACGCGAACTTTATGAGTAACTTTCAGCTTACCAACATTGTGAAGCCATTGCATATAGTATGGCTTAGGATGACGCCATGTGGCTAATGAGAGTGCATCTACCACGTCCTTGCTGATAACATTGTTATAGCTTCCACCATCGATTATAAGCTTGCACCTTTTGCCTTTGATCATGCATTGGGTTTGAAAAACACCACGTCGCTGCCCCTTCTCAACAATTAGCTTATTGTCACCATCCACCTTGTGAGTCATCAAAGTTGGACCAACCTCAGGATCACAATACACAACTTCTTGCGGAGAATCATTGAATTTCTCATCGTCATGTTCAGATTCCTCGCTTTCACCCTCCGTGGCATATCCCTCATGTGTGAGTAACACCTTCCTTGCATTTGGGCAATCCCTCATCATGCGACCCCTGCCCTTACACTTGAAGCACTCAATTTGACATGTTCTAGCGGTGGAGAACGTACTAGAATCAGATTTGGCTGCTTCTTTACCTCTGTTGCTTGCCTCCTTTGAAAGTGCCTCATTTGAATGGCATGATGTCGCCACCTTGGAGTGTGAACCAACATCATCGCCTTGCTGTGATGGACGCCTCCATGGGTTTGTTTGAGTGTTGGCATGTCCACCCTTGGCTTGTTTGCGCTTCAATTGTTGTTCAGCACGTTCAGCTTGATGCACCAAGTCTTGGATGTTGTAGTAATGGACCAGCTCCACCCTATCTTGACGATGAGGACACCTCTATTACACATTCTTCATCTACTCCAAGTGTGCATGACAAAGCTAGTGATGAGGCTCCAAAAGGTCCTATGACAAGAGCAAGAGCTAAGCTACTTCAACAACAGGTGCTTTTATTTCTTAGAGAGTCTTCTATTATGTTAGATGAGAATAGCATACTACCTAATGCAAATATGTTATGTGTTCTCAGATTTGAAGCAACAGAAGATCAAGTGGAGAAGGACCAAGTGGCCACGAGTCATGAGGAGAAGAGTCCACGCGGGCAAGGAGCAAATCAACGGAAGGCCACGTGATCATATCTCATGGCGTGCACAAGATGTGGCCTGCGTGCCAAAGGGTGATCGAGTCCAACTCAATCTCGGTCTTGTAATAGGATAGGGGCTTAGCCCGAAAATAAATGAAACATATTGCTAAGTTTTAGGAATTGGAATAGGACACCTTGGCCGAATAAGGGATTGATTCGGCCAAGACTTTCCTTGCGTGAGTTCGGGGAGGCACTATAAAACCCCCTTGTATCCCCTTTGTTTTGGTTGGACCACGTTTGAGAAAAATCAATCTAGTAAAGTTTTCGAGTTTAGCATGGCTGCCAAAATTCCTAAGGGAATTAGGAGTTTCTTCGTTCAGCCTTTCCGCTGGGAATTGGGTGCACGATAGATCTTCGCTTGGTGGTCGGCGAAATCAGCACGAGTGTGTTTTGGCGGATTAAAGAGTGTCGAGAAGATCGGGCGACCCCGTATCACTTGCACATCCTCAATCAATCCATTAAAGAAACGTGCCATAGTAGCCTCATCATGCTCCTCTGTTCCTGTACGGATTATCAACATCTCCATCTCTTTATAATACTCATCAATACTAGAATTACCTTGGCGTAGTTGTTGTAGCCGGTTGTACAAGGTCCTAGTGTAGTGTGCTGGGACAAAACGCCGCCTCAAAATATTCTTCAATTGTACCCAAGTATTCGGACGAGCTCCTACGCGACACAATTGATTCCACCAAACAAGAGCATATCCGGTGAACTCAATTTCGCCAAACGAATCTTCTTACCCTCAGTATAGTGATGGCTGTCAAAAATTTGTTCGACACGCATCTGCCACTCCAAGTACTCCTCCGGTTCAGCTTTACCATTAAATGATGGGATAGAAATTTTTATCCGCCCAATTCCATCATCCACGGCAACACGCTGTGCAAATCCAACACCATCACGCATACCTCCACAACGGGCAGCACCTCTGCCACGCATGTCCCTACCACGGTCAGCATCATGGTAGTCCTGAGCACGGCGTGGTTGTGGAGCAAAACCTGCTACACCATCAAAAACCTCCTCGTGTTCGTCGTCTTCGTACGGTGCACGCCGTTCGGGATACTGAGGTTCCCGTTCAGCATGCTGAAATTGTGGTGGCTGGACGCGTATCGCCTCCTTCAACGCGTCAATTCACGCCCCCAAATCATCAACCTTGCCTTCAAGCTTCCGGTGACAACTCAAGAAGTAGTCACGTGTCGCTTCAATTCCAATTCGTACCTCAGGCGGCAAAGACGCCGCATATTGGGGCACCTCCCCAATTAGCTCGGCATGATTATGTCGCGCCTCGCTATCTTCTGTCTTCATAGAACCCGCCATTAAGAAAAATTCAGCAACCTCGTACCGTGATTAACCACGCTCTGATACCAAGATGATACGGAACAACTAAGGATTAGTTGATGCGTAGGGATGGCCCGATCTTTCCCAGTACGATCAGCGACATTCCTTCTCCTTGGATAGAGTCTTCTCCTTGTCTTGATGCAGCAAACAATATTGATAAGGGCAATTTGCACTAGTATACAAGGCGCACACTAGAAGCAATCCGCCGAACTCCCCAAACCGTGAATTCAGCAAGAAGACACGAATTAAAAGAGATGAACCTTGTAGATTCGATGGGCAATCTCAAGAATCTCCTATTCTTGCCTTGCACCAACTCTGCAAACTCCAAACGAGAAAACCTTGCAATCACGCAATTTGGCCGCCACCAACCATCATGGCGATTTTCTTCTTTATTTCACGAGTCTAAAAACTTATCATATCATATCCTGAGTTACAATGGGGCTAAGGCCCTGGCCTTATATTGGTGTACAATGCACGGCCTTGATTACAACTCACGTACTACTTGTCCTAAGGCTGAAACAAACTCTAATACGAACTAAAAAGGAAATTACCTAAACTGCTACCTCTGGTTTCTCTCTCCATTTGCGACTTTACCATCCGGATTCCGTGTCTGGCACCTCATCCATTGTGTGGGGCTTCAAAATAGCTTTCCAACGAGTCCAAGAACGCCCAAATCGGACTCCGTTTGTGAAAGTTATGGACGTTTTGGTATCGGTCTTGCCAGCTGTCCCAATCCGAGTCCGAATCGGTTTCAAATCTTTGTATGTTTTGTTTTCTTGTTCAAGGGCCTTCCAAATCCGTTTGGAAACCAGAAAAGGAGTCCTTCTAAACCTTTAGAAAGCCATGGTGTGGTCGGATTTTACCCTTACTTGCGTTGCAATACTCGGACTCCTTATGTTTGGCAAGTCTCGCGCGCCTCTCCGGACAGCTCGTGCAGCCTCCAATGAAATTGCCATAACTTCGTGTAGGAGGCTCCAAATCAAGCGCCGTTTGCTTTGTTGGAAAGTAAACTTCATTAGCTTTCCAAATATGTATTTTGTGTGTCTAAGAAACCTCAAAATTGACATTGAGAACTTCATGAACTTTGTGGACAGAACTGCAATCACGAGAACTTGATTGATCTTGTGTCTTCTGATGAGGACATCCTTTCCATGCATACAACCATGCCGACTCCATATCAAACTGAAACTATGATACAAGAACCAATGACTAGAGCGCGAGCACGTCAACTTAACCATCAGGTGAATGCGTTCCTAAGTTTGCACACAAATGTTTCAAAGAATGGAATACTACTTAATTCTTGTGATGATTTAATTGTCTTTAGGAACCATGGGGAAGAACCACATGAGCTCAAGTATAGAAGTAGAACCGTCAAGTGCAAACCAAGTCCTGTTCACGAGTTTGACTCGGATTCGGCCTTGTTGACAGTGCCTACTTCAAACGGCCGTAACTTTTGATCCAGAAGGTTTCTCGGGGCCCGTGAGTACTCGTTGGAAAGCTCTTGAAGTTTACCTCCAAATTCCATTCGAGTCGACCAGAAACTGCAAAATAATTCACGTCGCTTTTCTAGTCCGAGTCAAAGTGGGCCTTGGGCCTTGTAATTCGAGTCCTATTCGGCTTCCTTGTGTTTTGGCCGACCCTCCACCTTCCGTGACCCTTAAATGATGTGACGATGGCCCGATCTTCCGAGAGGTACTGATAAGTCGATTGTGGAGATCTCGACGTTGATGATCCAAAGGCTCCGACCAAAACAGATCGAACCCCTCGCAATCGCTACACCACTGCTCCGTTGGTTATCAACCGTGCCGAACACGATTGACCTCGCCAAGAAGGCTATCTCCTGCAAGCGAATCGAAAACACAAGCAAGAGAGTACAAGATGCAATCTGAAATTGCGAATAAATATTAAGTTCACAAGTTGGGGTCTCACAAACCGATGAACGGCGAAACTGTTCAAAGACAGATTAATCTAAGCAAAACCGAAGGAAAACTAAAGGGGTGTGGCCTCTTTAAATAGGGGAGGGGGAAGCCACACTTATCTAATGAAAAGGGATGTGGTACTATTCCTAGTTACTGTTCACATGCGTAGCCCAAGTTACAAGGCCCTCAGCCCACTTTGAGTCGGACTGGAAAAGTGACGTAGCTTGTTTCGCAGTTTCTGATCTGCTCGAGTGGAGTTTGGAGGTGAGACTAGATCCATCTGAAAGTAGACTCCAAGATCTTTCCAACGAGTACTCACGGGCCCCGAGAAGCCTTCTGGATCAAAAGTTATGGCCGTTTGAAGTTGGCTTGTCAAGCTGAATCCGAATTGATCTGGAGGCCGAATTGGATTCCAAAACCTGTCCAAGTTGAACCCTTGCTTCAATTGGTTCCAAAGTGATGTGGTGCTACAAATATATATATTTTCATCATTAGGTAGCATCATATTCTCATTTAAAATATGTTGAAGTTGAAGAAACGAATTCACCTTTAGTTCATTCTTGATATTGCCCGCTATGGTCGTACGTGTTGGTGGCGTGGTCACATCATCCTCCCCTTCTTGATGGAAAACCGTCCTCGGTTTTAACATATGTGTAGTGTCACGTATTGCATGATCTTGATCATAAATCTTGGTGTATGATAACAAACGCAACAAACTCTCATTACGTAATATCATAAGTTCTTTATCAAATAAAGTAAAATCTCTTTGAAACGAGCTCACCTCATAATTTAAGTGATGCGTAGGAGCTCTTGTAATTGTAACAACAAGTAGAGCAAATATGATTGTATCCATAGGGTTCATGTTCTTATCATCCACCCCTTCTTGCAAACAAAGCCGTCCTCGGCTTTTGATAAGCTGAAAAAATGGTAACAAAGAAGCCAAGGTGTATGCATGGTATATGTATATGTCATCCGTTTTAACCGTTCTTCGTTGTTGCACAATTAATGTTATAAAACAGCAATGATCATAAAAGCTCGTTGTATTATTAACCCAAAAGTAATCATATATGTTAATGAGCAATTCAAAATTTCTCACACAGTAATTATTGCAACTTGTTTTGCAAATGTAAGTGAAGCATTTATGCAATTCAAATCTTTGAATTTGTAAACTTGTAGTGGTGGCACATATGGGCAAAACTACAACTTTTGAAATCAAGCAAAGTTCATCTATATAATCATATCTCAATCGAACAATAGCAAATTCATCTAGTAAGAGTGAAGAGCTTTGTATGTTCGGCCATAATTCATCATCTTTATTCAGATTGTCTATACTAGATGGTGCAAAAAGAGATGAACACATAGGCATTGAATGAGTACTAAATTTTACTTCCCTCTCACATTCAACATGATTCAACATACAAGAATTGTTGTCCCAAACAACAAGTTTCAATTCATCTATGTGATCACAAGTTATGCATATTCGATATACAAGAAATTGATTTTCCACACCATAATCTCCAATCAAATTAAACTTATATCCAGGGGTGTAGGTACTAAATAAGAATTTCGAACATGCAAGTTCAGAAACTCTCTCCATAGCATGTGACAATTTCATAGGTAGATCCAACATGATGTAACACAATGAATTAGCAGGAGAAATTCTAGTCAAAACTTCTTTATGTGTTATTAATTTAACATGTGCAAAATTATGAGAATTTAGATCAGCACATGGTTTATTTAAGTCAACACAAGGAATATCAAAAGATTGCACTACAACAGGTATATACTCACAAGGTTGCTCTATGTCTTGTTGTAGCACCAAATCAATACCGTGAGCGATGATAGTACCATGTTCTTTACCTTTTTGGCTCTCCTCAGATGATGTAAGTGCATCCATCTCCTTATCTTCATTCTCAACCAATGGGGTCAGTGATTCAATCAGCTCATGCTCTTCTTTGGCATGGTTCTCAACTACCTGCAAGTTGTTAGTCACAGAAAATGGCACAAACACATGTTTGTTCTCATGTTCATCACCACTACCTGCAAGGTTAGCTGCAAGAGCATATTCATCCTCAACATCACTAGCACTTACATAACCACCATCTTCTGTCGTAATGTACGCCCGCTGACTTGTGCAATCTCTCAGGACGTGGCCCATCCCTTTACAACGGTGGCACACAATGCCCGTTGTACGGCCCGTGGAAGCAATCGATGAAGAGCTCTTTGCTGGTGCTTGCACACTAGTAGATTTGCTTGTCTCGGGTGCGTGTGATGGTGGCGGCGGTGCTGCTGAATGCGCCCTACTCACAGAGGGGGCAGCAGCTCGACAAATAGGTGGTGGGGCTATCTTGGCTCGCCCAGGCGTTGATCTCGATGTAGACATACCTCCAAAGTTGCTCCTTGTCCTTTGTTGCCTACCCTGCAATTCTTTTTCTGCAAGCACAGCAAGCTGGAACAACTGGTTGATAGTAGTAAAATCTTTATAA
The DNA here is from genome assembly GCA_017311315.1 of Dendrocalamus latiflorus. Classification (NCBI taxonomy): domain Eukaryota; kingdom Viridiplantae; phylum Streptophyta; class Magnoliopsida; order Poales; family Poaceae; genus Dendrocalamus; species Dendrocalamus latiflorus. Next base: position 19,137,928 of record CM029623.1, read on the forward strand.
TAAACAATGTCCTGAAGTTCACGCCGTAACCCCCCGTAAAAACGACAAATCTTATCCTCCTCATCTTCTACAACATTACAACGCAACATGCCTATTTGTAGTTCTTGATAATATTCCTCGACAGATTTATTACCTTGGTCTAAGCACTGCAATTTCTTTTGCATTTCATGTTTAAAAGCAGGAGGAACAAATCTAGCACGCATAGCTTCTTTTAACCGCTTCCATGTATCAGGTTGTAAGCGCATGGTACCCATATCATTCCACCAGATAATAGCAAAGTCCTTAAACTCACTAGTAGCTTGTCTAACTCTATGTTGCTCAGGAACCAAGTGAGAATTAAACTTCTGCTCTACCGTCATCTCCCAATCAAGATATATTTCAGCATCATAAAGACCAGAAAAAGATGGAATGATAAATTTGACTTTAGCAAAAGGGTCATGATTAGAACGATCATTATGGTGCTGAAAATTATTACCTCCCATACCGTGACGGTTTTGATGTAGGCGGTGTCGTGGGCGTGCATCTTGGGCAGCAAAGGAAGCACTTGCGTCGCGGTTTTGTCTCTCATTATCATCAGACAACCCACCTGTCATGGTTAGTAGAAAACAAAAGACAACACAAAGGTATTATCCCTATGCACTACTAGGTGGTGGAAGGTGGAATCACATATTCTCAAGCGTCTTACTACACTCTTACAAGTGTTCTTACCGATGCAGCAGGTGGTACAACCGGTGGCTGGTTCGTGATACCGTGTCGAGCGTGGGTACGATTGCAAGAGGGAACCTGTTCTGATCAAGAGTAGGTGTAGCTTGGAAGGCACAATATGGTAGCAATGGAGAACAATCAGTTAATTTCAGAATTGCATAGAATTGAATTATAGTCCGTATATAACACTTAGCCTATGTTGCTGATCAACCAAGAATGGAAGAAGGCTAAAAACAAGTGTATGGCAATTTCTATGTTTTCTGACGGCTTTTTCTACAGATTTGCTTTTGGGGCCAACTTCTGAATCCCGACACCAAAATTCGCACAAAAATCACAACTGCTGACTGTTGCAGATTCAAAACAGATAATTGGGTCAACTTTCACCGCTTATATCTCTTAACTGCCTTGCTGGAATGACGTGAAATTTTACAGATAGATGGATAAGGAATTTTTGAATCTAATGGCGGTGGTCTCACTCAAAAATAATCTCGGAATCAAAAGTTATGACGTTTTTGGTGGCGGCTGCAGAGAAAGGAAAAATCAGCCGAAATTGGAAATTAGGGTTTGGGGTGGGGAATTTTTCTTTTGTTTGGATTTTTAATGGAATAAAGATATGACCAGCAACTAGACAATGCTAATATGGACACAAATTCAATTTAGCAAACCAAAACTAACAGATTGAAAGGCACAACGGGGTTTGGACAGCGGAATTAATTCTTTTTGTGCGGCAATATTTTTTTTCTGGACTATAGGAAATAAAAACCAATCTACTAACTAGGGATACAAGAATTACCTCACGGGCAACCGTTGCTCTGATACCAACTGATGTGACGATGGCTCGATCTTCCGAAAGGTACTGATAAGTCGATTGTGGAGATCTCGACGTTGATGATCCAAAGGCTCCAACCAAAACAGATCGAACCCCTGGCAATCACTACACCACTGCTCCGTTGGTTATCAACCGTGCCGAACACGATTGACCTCGCCAAGAAGGCTATCTCCTGCAAGCGAATCGAGAACACAAGCAAGAGAGTACAAGATGCAATCTGAAATTGCGAATAAATATTAAGTTCACAAGTTGGGGTCTCACAAACCGATGAACGGCGAAACTGTTCAAAGACAGATTAATCTAAGCAAAACCCAAGGAAAACTAAAGGGGTGTGGCCTCCTTAAATAGGGGAGGGGGAAGCCACACTTATCTAATGAAAAGGGATGTGGTACTATTCCTAGTTACTGTTCACACGCGTGGTACTGTTCACGTGAACAGTACTGGCCCAAGTAGCCCAATTTACAAGGCCCTCGGCCCACTTTGAGTCGGACTGGAAAAGTGACGTGGCTTGTTTCGCATTTTCTGATCTGCTCGAGTGGAGTTTGGAGGTGAGACCAGATCCATCTGAAAGTAGACTCCAAGATATTTCCAACGAGTACTCACGGGCCCCGAGTAGCCTTCTGGATCAAAAGTTATGGCCGTTTGAAGTTGGCTTGTCAAGCTGAATCCGAATTGATCTGGAGGCCGAATTGGATTCCAAAACCTGTCCAAGTTGAACCCTTGCTTCAATTGGTTCCAAAGTGATGTGGTGCTACAAATATATATATTTTCATCATTAGGTAGCATCATATTCTCATTTAAAATATGTTGAAGTTGAAGAAACGAATTCACCTTTAGTTCATTCTTGATATTGCCCGCTATGGTCGTACATGTTGGTGGCGTGGTCACATCATTAAATAGGCAGCCGCACCCTCTTCTAGGGTTTGGGTTTTGTTTAGACTAAGTTAGCTTTTGCTGCTTTGCCTTGTACTCGCGCGTGTCGGCTAGACCGCCCGAATACTTGTCTTCGGAACCCCACCGTTTTCTATTTTTTGATTGAATCTTACATCGTTATTTGCAATTGAGTTGCTGTTCATCTTGTTCTTGCTTGTTCTTCGATTGCTTGTAGGAACAAGAACCCTCGTGGTTAGGTTGATCGTGCGCAGACAAGGTCACGAACAATCTCTGGAGTTGGTGTATCGATCGCTAAGGCGCAACGTCCTTGGATGGTTGTAGTCGGGTTGTCAACGTCATCTCCTTCCCCAATCGAATCTACCACTCTCATCGAAAGATCGGGACCCCTAGGCCTATCAGTTGGTATCAGAGCCCAAGGTTGATCGGTGAGAGATCTTATCTAGTCTTTGCATTTTTTTACCTACAGTCCAGAAAACCAAAAAAAATAGTAGATCTATTCCCCAAAATCCGAGACAATTGAGCCTTTATCTATTGCTGCATAGTCTTTGTTTGTTGAGTCTTCGGTTGCATCGTCGTGTCCTTTGCTGGTCTTAGTGTCTACTTCCTTTAGAGTTTCGAGTTCTGTTCACGTTTTGGACTCACCGTTGCAGTTAGATCCGAACTGTCATAGGAGGGTAGAAAAGAAGGAGGACTCGGTTGCTACGGAGGGACTCGGTTGCTACGGAGGCTTTGCCCTAATTGGTCTTGGAGTAGGGCACGAATTCGGATTCAACTGCATCGTGTGTGAAAAAAAAGAGAGAAAAAAAAGAGAGACAAGAAGGAATAGGCAGCCGCATCTAGAAGAGCCGCGGCATAAAAAAAAGAAAAGAAAAAAAACAGAAGAGCGAGAAAAACCTAACTTTTGCATACGACCTCCGATTGAGGCGATTCTTGATTCGTTGGAAAGGAAATCGGAAGATAGAGTGAACTGGAGATTTCAGATCCGCGTAAGCCACCAGGCACATACGCGGCAGCTTCGACCCCAAAAAACGTCGTTTAGGGCCTCAAAACGGGCCCGCAAACCGAGGAAAATCAAGTTTCTCAGAATTTGCTCAAAATTGACAGAGCCCTTCTACACATGATTCTAAGGTCCCCTGTGAAGACGGCACCCTTTTTCGAGCTCCAGAACTCCATGTGCAACGCCATCTAGTTTCTTTCTGCACGGTGTGTCTTCGTTTGTGTTCTAGGCTCGCGTCTCTAGTACGGTCTAGCCTAGGACTAGCACGGTGCCGTCGTTGAGCGATTATTCAACTTGCTTTGACTAATGTGGTTCTAGTTATCCTTTGTTCACTCTCAGCCCACCTATAGCTCCACAGATTTGGCTACCACATCACAGGGACTAGCGACCGAGGCAGCGATACACCCAAATTTCCAGGAGATATTGTCTTGACTTGTCGGCTGCCATCACCTCCTGCTCGCTGTGGTAAGAACTTGTAAGAGCTTGACAGAACAGGTTGAGAGTGTGCGACTTGATTTAACCACATCCCAGTAGTTGTGAGGGCATAACCTGCAGTTTTATTATTTTTTTCTCTTCTTGGTTTGTTCTTGTCTTCTTCTAACAATGTCAGGAGAACCAGAGGACCTGCGGGCAGCGCCACATTCCCCTCGGACTAGGGGCATCATACAACACTTTGAGCGCCAAATGAAGCTGCACACTGAAGGACTTGGTGAGGATGTACGGGTCACCAACGAACGCCTTGGCCAATTGGAGGCCGCGCAGATCGACACCAACACTACGCTTGCAACATTGGAGGCTTCCATTGGCACCGTCAACACCTCACTTGCTGAGATTTTGAGACGTCTTGATGAGAAGGGCCGTGCATCTCCCGCTGCACCGACTCAGCGTACTCGTGCCAACATTGGTGTCTTGGGCAGCAGGGTGGACGAAAATGGTGGAGACGAATATGCGGCTGACACTGAGATTGATGATGATGAGGACTTTCACCGTCAACGTCAACCACGCTGGACTGAGGTACGTGAGAATGATGAATCGCTTGGTAAGATCAAGTTCACTATGCCACTTTTTGATGGAAAATATAACCCTGATGCTTATATCACTTGGGAATTGGCTGTTGATCAGAAATTTGCTTGTCATGCATTCCCTGAAAACAAAAGGGTTAGGGCTGCTACTAGTGAGTTTACTGATTTTGCGTCTGTTTGGTGGAGTGAATATTGTAAGAAAAATCCTTTCACCATACCACAAACTTGGGATGCATTAAAAAGAATCATGCGAACTAGATTTGTTCCCTCATATTATGCACGTGATTTGTTACATAAGTTGCAACAATTGAGGCAAGGTAGTAAAAGCGTAGAGGAATATTTTCAAGAATTGCAAACCGGCATGCTGCGTTGTGACTTAGAGGAAACTGAGGAAGCCGCTATGGCTAGGTTTATGGGTGGTTTGAATCGGGAAATTCAGGATATCATAGCTTACAAGGAATATAATTCTATCACTCGTTTATTTCATCTTGCTTGTAAAGCTGAAAGAGAAGTACAGGGACGGCGCGCGAGCACTAGGACTAACGTTTCTGCAGGTCGTGGAAACATTTGGTCTCAACGTGCATCTGCCGCACCATCAAGCCAACCCCCTGCACCTTCTTCCTCCAACAGCAAGCCACGGATTTCATCATCAAATTCGGCATCTCGGGCATCTGAAGCAACAAAGGGGGCAGCCCAAGCACATGCAAAGAGCTCTTCGTCCGTTGCATCTACGGGACGAACGAGGGATATCCAATGTCATCAATGCAAGGGGTATGGCCATGTGAGGAGTGAGTGCCTAACCAAGCGTGTTCTGATTGTGAGAGATGATGGTGAGTATTCTTCTGCTAGTGATTTGGATGAGGATACATATGCTATGCTTGCAGCTGACCATGCAGGTAGTGGGAAGGAGCAAAAAGAAGAGCACATTGGTGCTGAAGATGCAGAGCGCTATGAGAGCCTCATTGTGCAGCGTGTGTTGAGTGCACAAATGGAGAGGGCGGAGCAAAATCAGCGGCACATCCTTTTCCAAACAAAGTGCGTCGTGAAGGAACGTTCATGCCGAGTGATAATTGATGGAGGGAGCTGCAACAACTTGGTGAGCTCCAATATGGTGGAGAAGCTTGCGTTGAACACCAAACCTCACCCACACCCTTACTACATTCAATGGTTCAATAACAGTGGCAAGGTGAAGGTAACACGAATGGTGAGAGTAAATTTTGCTATTGGTTCTTATCACGATGTTGTAGAATGCGATGTTGTCCCTATGCAAGCATGCTCTATGCTGTTAGGTAGACCGTGGCAATATGATAAAGATTCACTGCATCATGGTAAGACAAACCAATATTCTTTTGTGCATCATGACAAGAAAATTGTGTTACATCCTATGTCTCCTGAAGCTATTTTCAAAGATGAGATTGCTAGAGCTAGTAGAGAGAAAAATCAGGAGCATAATAGGAGTGAAAATCAGATTGTTGCAAGTGAACTTGAGCAACATAAAAAGAAAAACTCTAAATCTGTTCATGAGATGAAAAATGAGATTAAATTGAAAGGTGCATGTTTTCTTGCTACTAAGTCTGATGTGAATGAGCTGGATGCTAGTACTTCTATTTGCTATGCCTTACTTTGCAAACAAGCTTTATTTTCATTCGAGGAGGTACCTTCTTCTGTGCCTCCTGCTGTCACTAATCTTTTGCAGGAGTACGTGGATGTCTTTCCAAAGGACGTGCCACCAGGGCTACCACCAGTGCGAGAGATTGAGCACCAGATTGATTTGATTCCCGGGGCATCTTTGCCCAATCGTGCGCCATACAGGACCAATCCGGAAGAAACTAAGGAGATTCAGCGTCAAGTTCAAGAATTGCTTGATAAAGGTTATGTGTGTGAGTCTCTTAGCCCTTGTGCTGTTCCGGTAATTTTAGTGCCTAAGAAAGATGGATCATGGCGTATGTGTGTGGACTGTAGAGCGATCAATAACATTACCATTAGATATCGTCACCCTATTCCTAGGTTAGATGATATGCTTGATGAATTAAGTGGCTCTATTGTCTTCTCTAAAGTTGATTTGCGTAGTGGGTACCACCAAATTCGCATGAAATTGGGAGATGAATGGAAAACAGCATTTAAAACTAAGTTCGATTTGTATGAGTGGTTAGTGATGCCATTTGGTTTAACTAATGCACCTAGCACATTCATGAGATTAATGAACGAGGTTTTGCGTGCTTTCATTGGTAAATTTGTAGTGGTCTATTTTGATGATATATTGATATATAGCAGATCACTAGAGGAACACCTTTGCCATTTACGTGCTGTTTTTGATACTTTACGTAATGCACGTTTATTTGGTAATGTTGAGAAGTGCACATTTTGCACGGATCGAGTCTCTTTTCTTCGCTATGTTGTTACTCCACAGGGCATAGAAGTTGATCAAGCCAAGGTTGAGGCAATACAGAGTTGGCCGACTCCTAAAACGGGCACGCAGGTGCGAAGTTTTCTAGGACTTGCTGGATTCTATCGTCGTTTTGTGAAGGATTTCAGCACCATCGCTGCACCATTGAATGAGCTCACTAAAAAGGGGGTGCCGTTTACTTGGGGAATGCACAGGAAGACGCCTTCACCACATTGAAAGATAAGTTAACACATGCACCATTACTCCAACTTCCAGATTTTAGTAAGACTTTTGAGCTAGAATGTGATGCTAGTGGAATTGGATTGGGTGGTGTGCTGTTGCAAGAAGGTAAACCTGTGGCATACTTTAGTGAAAAATTGAGTGGGCCTAGTTTGAACTATTCTACTTATGATAAGGAATTATATGCTCTAGTTCGAACTTTAGAGACATGTCAACATTATTTATGGCCCAAAGAATTTGTCATTCATTCTGATCATGAGTCATTAAAGCATATTAGAAGTCAAGCAAAATTGAACCGTAGGCATGCAAAGTGGGTTGAATTCATAGTCTTTTCCTTATGTCATAAAACACAAAAAGGGAAAGGAGAATGTTATTGCTGATGCATTGTCTAGGAGATATACCATGCTCTCACACCTTGACTTCAAAATATTTGGATTGGAAACAATTAAGGAGCATTATGTTAATGATGATGATTTTAAAGACGTGTTGCTGAATTGCCAAGAGGGAAAAACGTGGAATAAATTTGTTCTAAATGATGGATTTGTGTTTAGAGCTAACAAACTATGCATTCCAGCTAGCTCCGTTCGTTTGTTGTTGTTACAGGAAGCGCATGGAGGTGGGCTGATGGGGCATTTTGGAGCGAAGAAGACGGAAGACATACTTGCTAGTCATTTCTTTTGGCCAAAGATGAGACGTGATGTGGAACGTTTTGTTGCTCGCTGCACTACGTGTCAAAAGGCTAAGTCACGACTTAATCCTCACGGTTTGTATATGCCTCTACCTGTTCCTAGTGTGCCTTGGGAAGATATTTCTATGGACTTTGTTTTAGGACTGCCTAGGACAAAGAAGGGGAGGGATAGCATATTTGTTGTTGTGGATAGATTTTCTAAGATGGCACACTTCATACCATGTCATAAAAGTGATGATGCTACCAATATTGCTGATTTGTTCTTTCGTGAAGTTGTTCGTTTGCATGGTGTGCCAAATACAATAGTTTCCGATCGTGAAACTAAATTCCTTAGCCATTTTTGGAGAACTTTATGGGCTAAATTGGGGACTAAGCTGTTATTTTCGACTACGTGTCATCCCCAAACTGATGGGCAAACTGAAGTTGTGAATAGAACTTTATCTACCATGCTTAGGGCTGTTTTGAAAAAGAACATTAAAATGTGGGAAGAATGCTTGCCTCATATTGAATTTGCTTATAATCGTTCGCTGCATTCTACTACAAAGTTGTGCCCTTTTGAGATTGTCTATGGCTTTGTGCCTCGTGCTCCTATTGATTTGCTACCACTTCCATCTTCGGAGAAGTTAAATTTTGATGCTAAACAGCGTGCTGACTTGATGTTGAAATTGCATGAGACAACCAAAGAAAATATTGAACGCATGAATGCTAAATATAAACTTGCTGGTAGTAAAGGAAGGAGGCATTTAACTTTTCAACCGGGTGATTTAGTTTGGTTGCATTTGAGAAAACAAAGATTTCCTGAATTGAGGAGGTCTAAGTTGATGCCTAGAGCTGATGGTCCTTTCAAAGTGTTGGAAAAAATTAATGACAATGCATATAAACTTGAGTTGCCTGCAGATTTTGGGGTTAGTCCCACCTTTAACATTGCAGATTTGAAGCCATACTTGGGAGAAGAAGATGAGCTTGAGTCGCGGACGACTCAAATGCAAGAAGGGGAGGATGATGAGGACATCCTTTCCATGCATACAACCATGCCGACTCCATATCAAACTGAAACTATGATACAAGGACCAATGACTAGAGCGCGAGCACGTCAACTTAACCATCAGGTGAATGCGTTCCTAAGTTTGCATACAAATGTTTCAAAGAATGGAATACCACTTAATTCTTGTGATGATTTAATTGTCCTTAGGAACCATGGGGAAGAACCACATGAGCTCAAGAATAGAAGTGGAACCGTCAAGCGCAAACCAAGTTCTGTTCACGAGTTTGACTCGGATTCAGCCTTGTTGAGAGTGCCTACTTCAAACGGCCGTAACTTTTGATCCAGAAGGTTTCTCGGGGCCCGTAAGTACTCGTTGGAAAGCTCTTGAAGTCTACTTTCAGATAGATCTGGCCTCACCTCCAAATTCCATCCGAGTCGACCAGAAACTGCAAAATAATTCACATCGCTTTTCCAGTCCGAGTCAAAGTGGGCCTTGGGCCTTGTAATTCGAGTCCTATTCGGCTTCCTTGTGTTTTGGCCGACCCTCCACCTTCCGTGACCCTTAAATAGGCAGCCGCACCCTCTTCTAGGGTTTGGGTTTTGTTTAGACTAAGTTAGCTTTTGCTGCTTTGCCTTGTACTCGCGCGTGTCGGCTAGACCGCCCGAATACTTGTCTTCGGAACCCCACCGTTTTCTGTTTTTCGATTAAATCTTACATCGTTATTTGCAATTGAGTTGTTGTTCATCTTGTTCTTGCTTGTTCTTCGATTGCTTGCAGGAACAAGAACCCTTGTGGTTAGGTTGATCGTGCGCCGACAAGGTCACGAACAATCTCTGGAGTTGGTGTATCGATCGCTAAGGCGCAACGTCCTTGGATGGTTGTAGTCGGGTCGTCAACGTCATCTCCTTCCCCAATCGAATCTACCACTCTCATCGAAAGATCGGGACCCCTAGTCCTATCATCTTCCTCTTTAGCCAAACTAACTTTCTTTCTTCTCCATCCACACCTCTAATTCCATGCATTGTTGTCTTGTTTGCACTGCGTAAAGGAGGAATCACATAAGCATCCGCACAAACCAAGGTATTCTTCTCTCTCCCATAACCGATGGCTTCTTTCTACTTGCACAATTCAGCACTACTAAGCCTTGTAACTTCAGATTGCATAGATGAAGCACAAATCAACGTAGTGCTCACACTCTTGGCCACATCATCCCCTCCCCCTTCAAACGAAACCGTCCTCGGTTTCGTGCTGATCTTCACAAGCTCCTTGCCCTTGATGGCAATGTCAGAAATAATCTCCTCATCTCTCTTGGGCAGCAAAGATTGAAATACACCTTTATGCATAAAAGTGAAGCGATTGGCTCTCATTGGTGTGTAACATTGCGATCAAACTACCATGAACGCCCCAACATGATGTGACACATGTGCATAGTCACAACGTCACACTCCACCTGGTCTTCATATCCATCAATTGAAAACGGCACGCGAACTTTATGAGTAACTTTCAGCTTACCAACATTGTGAAGCCATTGCATATAGTATGGCTTAGGATGACGCCATGTGGTTAATGAGAGTGCATCTACCACATCCTTGCTGATAACATTGTTATAGCTTCCACCATCGATTATAAGCTTGCACCGTTTGCCTTTGATCATGCATTGGGTTTGAAAAACACCACGTCGCTGCCCCTTCTCAACAATTAGCTTATTGTCACCATCCACCTTATGAGTCATCAAAGTTGGACCAACCTCAGGATCACAATACACAACTTCTTGCGGAGAATCATTGAATTTCTCATCGTCATGTTCAGATTCCTCGCTTTCACCCTCCGTGGCATATCCCTCATGTGTGAGTAACACCTTCCTTGCATTTGGGAAATCCCTCATCATGCGACCCCTGCCCTTTCACTTGAAGCACTCAATTTGACATGTTCTAGCGGTGGAGAACGTACTAGAATCAGATTTGGTTGCTTCTTTACCTCTGTTGCTTGCCTCCTTTGAAAGAGCCCCATTTGGACGGCTTGATGTCGCCACCTTGGAGTGTGAACCAACATCATCGCCTTGCTGTGATGGACGCCTCCATGGGTTTGTTTGAGTGTTGGCATGTCCACCCTTGGCTTGTTTGCGCTTCAATTGTTGTTCAGCACGTTCAGCTTGATGCACCAAGTCTTAGATGTTGTAGTAATGGACCATCTCCACCCTATCATGACGATGAGGACATCTCTATTACACATTCTTCATCCACTCCTAGTGTGCATGACAAAGCTAGTGATGAGGCTCCAAAAGGTCCTTTGACAAGAGCAAGAGCTAAGCTACTTCAACAACAGGTGCTTTTGTTTCTTATAGAGTCTTCTATTATGTTAGATGAGAATAGCATACTACCTAATGCAAATATGTTATGTGTTCTCATATTTGAAGCAACAGAAGATCAAGTGGAGAAGGACCAAGTGGCCACGAGTCATGAGGAGAAGAGTCCACGCGGGCAAGGAGCAAATCAACGGAAGGCCACGTGATCATATATCTCACGGCGTGCACGGGATGTGGCCTGCGTGCCAAAGGGTGACCGAGTCCAACTCAATCTCGGTCTTGTAATAGGATAGGGGCTTAGTCCGAAAATAAAGGAAACAGATTGCTAAGTTTTAGGAATTGGAATAGGACACCTTGGCCGAATAAGGGATTGATTCGGCCAAGACTTTCCTTGCGTGAGTTCGGGGAGGCACTATAAAACCCCCTTGTATCCCCTTTGTTTTGGTGGGACCACGTTTTAGAAAAATCAATCTAGTAAAGTTTTCGAGTTTAGCATGGCTGCCGAAATTCCAAAGGGAATTAGGAGTGTCTTCGTTCAGCCTTTCCGTTGGGAATTGGGTGCACAATAGATCTTCGCTTGGTGGTCGGCGAAATCAGCACGAGTGTGTTTTGGCGGATTAAAGAGTGTCGAGACGATCGGGCGACCCCGTATCACTTGCACATCCTCATTCAATCCATTAAAGAAACTGCCATAGTAGCCTCATCATGCTCCTCTGTTCCTGTACGGATTAGCAACATCTCCATGTCTTTATAATACTCATCAACACTAGAATTACCTTGGCGTAGTTGTTGTAGCCGGTTGTACAAGGTCCTAGTGTAGTGTGCTGGGACAAAACGCCGCCTCAAAATATTATTCAATTGTACCCAAGTATTCGGACGAGCTCCTACGCGACACAATTGATTCCACCAAACAAGAGCATATCCGGTGAACTCAATTGTCGCCAAAAGAATCTTCTTATCCTCAGTATAGTGATGGCTGTCAAAAATTTGTTCGACACGCATCTCCCACTCCAAGTACTCCTCCGGTTCAGCTTTACCATTAAATGATGGGATAGAAATTTTTATCCGCCCAATTCCATCATCCACGGCAACACGCTGTGCAAATCCAACACCATCACGCATACCTCCACAACGGGCAGCACCTCTGCCACGCATGTCCCTACCACGGTCAGCACCATGGTAGTCCTGAGCACGGCGTGGTTGTGGAGCAAAACCTGCTGCACCATCAAAAACCTCCTCGTGTTCGTCGTCTTCATACGGTGCACGCCGTTCGGGATATTGACGTTCCCGTTCAGCATGCTAAAATTGTGGTGGCTGGACGCGTGTCGCCTCCTTCAACGCGTCAATTTACGCCCCCAAATCATCAACCTTGCCTTCAAGCTTCCGGTGACAACTCAAGAAGTAGTCACGTGTCGCTTCAATTCCAATTCGTACCTCGGGCGGCAAAGACGCCGCATATTGGGGCACCTCCAAATTAGCTCGGCATGATTATGTCGCGCCTCGCTATCTTCCGTCTTCATAGAACCTGCCATTAAGAAAAATTCAGCAACCTTGTACCGTGATTAACCACGCTCTGATACCAAGATGATACGGAACAACTAAGGATTAGTTGATGCGTAGGGATGGCCCGATCTTTCCCAGTACGACCTGCGAGGTTCCTTCTCCTTGGATAGAGTCTTCTCCTTGTCTTGATGCAGCAAACAATATTGATAAGGTCAATTTGCACTAGTATACAAGGCGCACACTAGAAGCAATCCGCTGAATTAACTCCCCAAACCGTGAATTCAGCAAGAAGACACGAATTAGAAGAGATGAACCTTGTAGATTCGATGGGCACTCTCAAGAATCACCTATTCTTGCCTTGCACCAACTCCGCAAACTCCAAACGAGAAAACCTTGCAATCACGCAATTTGGCCGCCACCAACCATCATGGCGATTTTCTTCTTTATTTCGCGAGTCTAAAAACATATCATATCATATCCTGAGTTACAATGGGGCTAAGGCCCTAGCCTTATATTGGTGCACAATGCACGGCCTTGATTACAACTCACGTACTACTTGGCCTAAGGCTGAAACAAACTCTAATACGAACTAAAAAGGAAATTACCTAAACTGCTACCTCTGGTTTCTCTCTCAATTTGCGACTTGACCGTCAGGATTCCTTGGCTGGCACCTCATCCATTGTGTGGGGCTTCAAAATAGCTTTCCAACAAGTCCAAGAACGCCCAAATCGGACTCCGTTTGTGAACGTTATGGACGTTTTAGAATCGGTCTTGCCAGCTGTCCCAATCCGAGTCCGAATCGGTTTCAAATCTTTATATGTTTTGTTTTCTTGTTCATGGGCCTTCCAAATCCGTTTGGAAAACCTGAAAAGGAGTCCTTCTCAACCTTTAGAAAGCCATGGTGTGGTCGGATTTTACCCGTACTTGCGTTGCAATACTCGGACTCCTTATGTTTGGCAAGTCTCGCGCGCCTCTCCGGACAGCTCGTGCAGCATCCAATGAAATTGCCATAACTTCGTGTAGGAAGCTCCAAATCAAGCGCCGTTTGCTTTGTTGGAAAGTAGACTTCATTAGCTTTCTAAATATGTGTTTTGTGTGCCTAAGAAACCTCAAAATTAACGTTGAGAACTTCATGAACTTTGTGGACAGAACTGCAATCACGAGAACTTGATTGATCTTGTGTCTTCCTCTTTAGCCAAACTAACTTTCTTTTTCTCCATCCACACCTCTAATTCCATGCATTGTTGTCTTGTTTGCACTGCGTAAAGGAGGAATCACATAAGCATCCGCACAAACTAAGGTATTCTTCTCTCAACCATAACCGATGGCTTCTTTCTCCTTGCACAATTCAGCGCTTCTAAGCCTTGTAACTTCAGATTGCATAGATGAAGCACAAATCAATGTAGTGCTCACACTCTTGGCCACATCATCCCCTCCCCCTTCAAGCGAAACCGTCCTCGGTTTCGTGCTGATCTTCACAAGCTCCTTGCCCTTGATGGCAATGTCAGAAATAATCTCCTCATCTCTCTTGGGCAGCAAAGATTGAAATACACCTTTATGCATAAAAGTGAAGCGATTGGCTCTCCCTTGGTGTGTAACATTACGATCAAACTGCCACGGACGCCCCAACATGATGTGACACACGTGCATAGTCACAACGTCACACTCCACCTTGTCTTCATATCCATCAATTGAAAACGGCACGCGAACTTTATGAGTAACTTTCAGCTTACCAACATTGTGAAGCCATTGCATATAGTATGGCTTAGGATGACGCCATGTGGTTAATGAGAGTGCATCTACCACGTCCTTGCTGATAACATTGTTATAGCTTCCACCATCGATTATAAGCTTGCACCGTTTGCCTTTGATCATGCATTGGGTTTGAAAAACACCACGTCGCTGCCCCTTCTCAACAATTAGCTTATTGTCACCATCCACCTTATGAATCATCAAAGTTGGACCAACCTCAGGATCACAATACACAACTTCTTGCGGAGAATCATTGAATTTCTCATCGTCATGTTCAGATTCCTCGCTTTCACCCTCCGTGGCATATCCTCATGTGTGAGTAACACCTTCCTTGCATTTGGGAAATCCCTCATCATGCGACCCCTGCCCTTTCACTTGAAGCACTCAATTTGACATGTTCTAGCGGTGGAGAACGTACTAGAATCAGATTTGGTTGCTTCTTTACCTCTGTTGCTTGCCTCCTTTGAAAGAGCCCCATTTGGACGGCTTGATGTCGCCACCTTGGAGTGTGAACCAACATCATCGCCTTGCTGTGATGGACGCCTCCATGGGTTTGTTTGAGTGTTGGCATGTCCACCCTTGGCTTGTTTGCGCTTCAATTGTTGTTCAGCACGTTCAGCTTGATGCACCAAGTCTTGGATGTTGTAGTAATGGACCATCTCCACCCTATCTTGACGATGAGGACATCTCTATTACACATTCTTCATCCACTCCAAGTGTGCATGACAAAGCTAGTGATGATGGCTCCAAAAGGTCCTATGACAAGAGCAAAAGCTAAGCTACTTCAACAACAGGTGCTTTTGATTCTTAGAGAGTCTTCTATTATGTTAGATGAGAATAGCATACTACCTAATGCAAATATGTTATGTGTTCTCAGATTTGAAGCAACAGAAGATCAAGTGGAGAAGGACCAAGTGGCCACGAGTCATGAGGAGAAGAGTCCACGCGGGCAAGGAGCAAATCAACAGGAAGGCCACGTGATCATATATCTCACTGGCGTGCACAAGGATGTGGCCTGCGTGCCAAAGGGTGATCCGAGTCCAACTCAATCTCGGTCTTGTAATAGGATAGGGGCTTAGTCCGAAAATAAAGGAAACAGATTGCTAAGTTTTAGGAATTGGAATAGGACACCTTGGCCGAATAAGGGATTGATTCGGCCAAGACTTTCCTTGCGTGAGTTCGGGGAGGCACTATAAAACCCCCTTGTATCCCCTTTGTTTTGGTTGGGACCACAGTTTAGAAAAATCAATCTAGTAAAGTTTTCGAGTTTAGCATGGCTGCCGAAAATTCCTAAGGGAATTAGGAGTGTCTTCGTTCAGCCTTTCCGCTGGGAATTGGGTGCACAATAGATCTTCGCTTGGTGGTCGGCGAAATCAGCACGAGTGTGTTTTGGCGGATTAAAGAGTGTCGAGACGATCGGGCGACCCCGTATCACTTGCACATCCTCAATTCAATCCATTAAAGAAAACGTGCCATAGTAGCCTCATCATGCTCCTCTGTTCCTGTACGGATTATCAACATCTCCATCTCTTTATAATACTCATCAATACTAGAATTACCTTGGCGTAGTTGTTGTAGCCGGTTGTACAAGGTCCTAGTGTAGTGTGCTGGGACAAAACGCCAGCCTCAAAATATTCTTCAATTGTACCCAAGTATTCGGACGAGCTCCTACGCGACACAATTGATTCCACCAAACAAGAGCATATCCGGTGAACTCAATTTCGCCAAACGAATCTTCTTATCCCTCAGTATAGTGATGGCTGTCAAAAATTTGTTCGACACGCATCTGCCACTCCAAGTACTCCTCCGGTTCAGCTTTACCATTAAATGATGGGATAGAAATTTTTATCCGCCCAATTCCATCATCCACGGCAACACGCTGTGCAAATCCAACACCATCACGCATACCTCCACAACGGGCAGCACCTCTGCCACGCATGTCCCTACCACGGTCAGCATCATGGTAGTCCTGAGCACGGCGTGGTTGTGGAGCAAAACCTGCTACACCATCAAAAACCTCCTCGTGTTCGTCGTCTTCGTACGGTGCACGCCGTTCGGGATACTGAGGTTCCCGTTCAGCATGCTGAAATTGTGGTGGCTGGACGCGTATCGCCTCCTTCAACGCGTCAATTCACGCCCCCAAATCATCAACCTTGCCTTCAAGCTTCCGGTGACAACTCAAGAAGTAGTCACGTGTCGCTTCAATTCCAATTCGTACCTCAGGCGGCAAAGACGCCGCATATTGGGGCACCTCCCCAATTAGCTCGGCATGATTATGTCGCGCCTCGCTATCTTCTGTCTTCATAGAACCCGCCATTAAGAAAAATTCAGCAACCTCGTACCGTGATTAACCACGCTCTGATACCAAGATGATACGGAACAACTAAGGATTAGTTGATGCGTAGGGATGGCCCGATCTTTCCCAGTACGATCAGCGACATTCCTTCTCCTTGGATAGAGTCTTCTCCTTGTCTTGATGCAGCAAACAATATTGATAAGGGCAATTTGCACTAGTATACAAGGCGCACACTAGAAGCAATCCGCCGAACTCCCCAAACCGTGAATTCAGCAAGAAGACACGAATTAAAAGAGATGAACCTTGTAGATTCGATGGGCAATCTCAAGAATCTCCTATTCTTGCCTTGCACCAACTCTGCAAACTCCAAACGAGAAAACCTTGCAATCACGCAATTTGGCCGCCACCAACCATCATGGCGATTTTCTTCTTTATTTCACGAGTCTAAAAACTTATCATATCATATCCTGAGTTACAATGGGGCTAAGGCCCTGGCCTTATATTGGTGTACAATGCACGGCCTTGATTACAACTCACGTACTACTTGTCCTAAGGCTGAAACAAACTCTAATACGAACTAAAAAGGAAATTACCTAAACTGCTACCTCTGGTTTCTCTCTCCATTTGCGACTTTACCATCCGGATTCCGTGTCTGGCACCTCATCCATTGTGTGGGGCTTCAAAATAGCTTTCCAACGAGTCCAAGAACGCCCAAATCGGACTCCGTTTGTGAAAGTTATGGACGTTTTGGTATCGGTCTTGCCAGCTGTCCCAATCCGAGTCCGAATCGGTTTCAAATCTTTGTATGTTTTGTTTTCTTGTTCAAGGGCCTTCCAAATCCGTTTGGAAACCAGAAAAGGAGTCCTTCTAAACCTTTAGAAAGCCATGGTGTGGTCGGATTTTACCCTTACTTGCGTTGCAATACTCGGACTCCTTATGTTTGGCAAGTCTCGCGCGCCTCTCCGGACAGCTCGTGCAGCCTCCAATGAAATTGCCATAACTTCGTGTAGGAGGCTCCAAATCAAGCGCCGTTTGCTTTGTTGGAAAGTAAACTTCATTAGCTTTCCAAATATGTATTTTGTGTGTCTAAGAAACCTCAAAATTGACATTGAGAACTTCATGAACTTTGTGGACAGAACTGCAATCACGAGAACTTGATTGATCTTGTGTCTTCTGATGAGGACATCCTTTCCATGCATACAACCATGCCGACTCCATATCAAACTGAAACTATGATACAAGAACCAATGACTAGAGCGCGAGCACGTCAACTTAACCATCAGGTGAATGCGTTCCTAAGTTTGCACACAAATGTTTCAAAGAATGGAATACTACTTAATTCTTGTGATGATTTAATTGTCTTTAGGAACCATGGGGAAGAACCACATGAGCTCAAGTATAGAAGTAGAACCGTCAAGTGCAAACCAAGTCCTGTTCACGAGTTTGACTCGGATTCGGCCTTGTTGACAGTGCCTACTTCAAACGGCCGTAACTTTTGATCCAGAAGGTTTCTCGGGGCCCGTGAGTACTCGTTGGAAAGCTCTTGAAGTTTACCTCCAAATTCCATTCGAGTCGACCAGAAACTGCAAAATAATTCACGTCGCTTTTCTAGTCCGAGTCAAAGTGGGCCTTGGGCCTTGTAATTCGAGTCCTATTCGGCTTCCTTGTGTTTTGGCCGACCCTCCACCTTCCGTGACCCTTAAATGATGTGACGATGGCCCGATCTTCCGAGAGGTACTGATAAGTCGATTGTGGAGATCTCGACGTTGATGATCCAAAGGCTCCGACCAAAACAGATCGAACCCCTCGCAATCGCTACACCACTGCTCCGTTGGTTATCAACCGTGCCGAACACGATTGACCTCGCCAAGAAGGCTATCTCCTGCAAGCGAATCGAAAACACAAGCAAGAGAGTACAAGATGCAATCTGAAATTGCGAATAAATATTAAGTTCACAAGTTGGGGTCTCACAAACCGATGAACGGCGAAACTGTTCAAAGACAGATTAATCTAAGCAAAACCGAAGGAAAACTAAAGGGGTGTGGCCTCTTTAAATAGGGGAGGGGGAAGCCACACTTATCTAATGAAAAGGGATGTGGTACTATTCCTAGTTACTGTTCACATGCGTAGCCCAAGTTACAAGGCCCTCAGCCCACTTTGAGTCGGACTGGAAAAGTGACGTAGCTTGTTTCGCAGTTTCTGATCTGCTCGAGTGGAGTTTGGAGGTGAGACTAGATCCATCTGAAAGTAGACTCCAAGATCTTTCCAACGAGTACTCACGGGCCCCGAGAAGCCTTCTGGATCAAAAGTTATGGCCGTTTGAAGTTGGCTTGTCAAGCTGAATCCGAATTGATCTGGAGGCCGAATTGGATTCCAAAACCTGTCCAAGTTGAACCCTTGCTTCAATTGGTTCCAAAGTGATGTGGTGCTACAAATATATATATTTTCATCATTAGGTAGCATCATATTCTCATTTAAAATATGTTGAAGTTGAAGAAACGAATTCACCTTTAGTTCATTCTTGATATTGCCCGCTATGGTCGTACGTGTTGGTGGCGTGGTCACATCATCCTCCCCTTCTTGATGGAAAACCGTCCTCGGTTTTAACATATGTGTAGTGTCACGTATTGCATGATCTTGATCATAAATCTTGGTGTATGATAACAAACGCAACAAACTCTCATTACGTAATATCATAAGTTCTTTATCAAATAAAGTAAAATCTCTTTGAAACGAGCTCACCTCATAATTTAAGTGATGCGTAGGAGCTCTTGTAATTGTAACAACAAGTAGAGCAAATATGATTGTATCCATAGGGTTCATGTTCTTATCATCCACCCCTTCTTGCAAACAAAGCCGTCCTCGGCTTTTGATAAGCTGAAAAAATGGTAACAAAGAAGCCAAGGTGTATGCATGGTATATGTATATGTCATCCGTTTTAACCGTTCTTCGTTGTTGCACAATTAATGTTATAAAACAGCAATGATCATAAAAGCTCGTTGTATTATTAACCCAAAAGTAATCATATATGTTAATGAGCAATTCAAAATTTCTCACACAGTAATTATTGCAACTTGTTTTGCAAATGTAAGTGAAGCATTTATGCAATTCAAATCTTTGAATTTGTAAACTTGTAGTGGTGGCACATATGGGCAAAACTACAACTTTTGAAATCAAGCAAAGTTCATCTATATAATCATATCTCAATCGAACAATAGCAAATTCATCTAGTAAGAGTGAAGAGCTTTGTATGTTCGGCCATAATTCATCATCTTTATTCAGATTGTCTATACTAGATGGTGCAAAAAGAGATGAACACATAGGCATTGAATGAGTACTAAATTTTACTTCCCTCTCACATTCAACATGATTCAACATACAAGAATTGTTGTCCCAAACAACAAGTTTCAATTCATCTATGTGATCACAAGTTATGCATATTCGATATACAAGAAATTGATTTTCCACACCATAATCTCCAATCAAATTAAACTTATATCCAGGGGTGTAGGTACTAAATAAGAATTTCGAACATGCAAGTTCAGAAACTCTCTCCATAGCATGTGACAATTTCATAGGTAGATCCAACATGATGTAACACAATGAATTAGCAGGAGAAATTCTAGTCAAAACTTCTTTATGTGTTATTAATTTAACATGTGCAAAATTATGAGAATTTAGATCAGCACATGGTTTATTTAAGTCAACACAAGGAATATCAAAAGATTGCACTACAACAGGTATATACTCACAAGGTTGCTCTATGTCTTGTTGTAGCACCAAATCAATACCGTGAGCGATGATAGTACCATGTTCTTTACCTTTTTGGCTCTCCTCAGATGATGTAAGTGCATCCATCTCCTTATCTTCATTCTCAACCAATGGGGTCAGTGATTCAATCAGCTCATGCTCTTCTTTGGCATGGTTCTCAACTACCTGCAAGTTGTTAGTCACAGAAAATGGCACAAACACATGTTTGTTCTCATGTTCATCACCACTACCTGCAAGGTTAGCTGCAAGAGCATATTCATCCTCAACATCACTAGCACTTACATAACCACCATCTTCTGTCGTAATGTACGCCCGCTGACTTGTGCAATCTCTCAGGACGTGGCCCATCCCTTTACAACGGTGGCACACAATGCCCGTTGTACGGCCCGTGGAAGCAATCGATGAAGAGCTCTTTGCTGGTGCTTGCACACTAGTAGATTTGCTTGTCTCGGGTGCGTGTGATGGTGGCGGCGGTGCTGCTGAATGCGCCCTACTCACAGAGGGGGCAGCAGCTCGACAAATAGGTGGTGGGGCTATCTTGGCTCGCCCAGGCGTTGATCTCGATGTAGACATACCTCCAAAGTTGCTCCTTGTCCTTTGTTGCCTACCCTGCAATTCTTTTTCTGCAAGCACAGCAAGCTGGAACAACTGGTTGATAGTAGTAAAATCTTTATAATAAACAATGTCCTGAAGTTCACGCCGTAACCCCCCGTAAAAACGACAAATCTTATCCTCCTCATCTTCTACAACATTACAACGCAACATGCCTATTTGTAGTTCTTGATAATATTCCTCGACAGATTTATTACCTTGGTCTAAGCACTGCAATTTCTTTTGCATTTCATGTTTAAAAGCAGGAGGAACAAATCTAGCACGCATAGCTTCTTTTAACCGCTTCCATGTATCAGGTTGTAAGCGCATGGTACCCATATCATTCCACCAGATAATAGCAAAGTCCTTAAACTCACTAGTAGCTTGTCTAACTCTATGTTGCTCAGGAACCAAGTGAGAATTAAACTTCTGCTCTACCGTCATCTCCCAATCAAGATATATTTCAGCATCATAAAGACCAGAAAAAGATGGAATGATAAATTTGACTTTAGCAAAAGGGTCATGATTAGAACGATCATTATGGTGCTGAAAATTATTACCTCCCATACCGTGACGGTTTTGATGTAGGCGGTGTCGTGGGCGTGCATCTTGGGCAGCAAAGGAAGCACTTGCGTCGCGGTTTTGTCTCTCATTATCATCAGACAACCCACCTGTCATGGTTAGTAGAAAACAAAAGACAACACAAAGGTATTATCCCTATGCACTACTAGGTGGTGGAAGGTGGAATCACATATTCTCAAGCGTCTTACTACACTCTTACAAGTGTTCTTACCGATGCAGCAGGTGGTACAACCGGTGGCTGGTTCGTGATACCGTGTCGAGCGTGGGTACGATTGCAAGAGGGAACCTGTTCTGATCAAGAGTAGGTGTAGCTTGGAAGGCACAATATGGTAGCAATGGAGAACAATCAGTTAATTTCAGAATTGCATAGAATTGAATTATAGTCCGTATATAACACTTAGCCTATGTTGCTGATCAACCAAGAATGGAAGAAGGCTAAAAACAAGTGTATGGCAATTTCTATGTTTTCTGACGGCTTTTTCTACAGATTTGCTTTTGGGGCCAACTTCTGAATCCCGACACCAAAATTCGCACAAAAATCACAACTGCTGACTGTTGCAGATTCAAAACAGATAATTGGGTCAACTTTCACCGCTTATATCTCTTAACTGCCTTGCTGGAATGACGTGAAATTTTACAGATAGATGGATAAGGAATTTTTGAATCTAATGGCGGTGGTCTCACTCAAAAATAATCTCGGAATCAAAAGTTATGACGTTTTTGGTGGCGGCTGCAGAGAAAGGAAAAATCAGCCGAAATTGGAAATTAGGGTTTGGGGTGGGGAATTTTTCTTTTGTTTGGATTTTTAATGGAATAAAGATATGACCAGCAACTAGACAATGCTAATATGGACACAAATTCAATTTAGCAAACCAAAACTAACAGATTGAAAGGCACAACGGGGTTTGGACAGCGGAATTAATTCTTTTTGTGCGGCAATATTTTTTTTCTGGACTATAGGAAATAAAAACCAATCTACTAACTAGGGATACAAGAATTACCTCACGGGCAACCGTTGCTCTGATACCAACTGATGTGACGATGGCTCGATCTTCCGAAAGGTACTGATAAGTCGATTGTGGAGATCTCGACGTTGATGATCCAAAGGCTCCAACCAAAACAGATCGAACCCCTGGCAATCACTACACCACTGCTCCGTTGGTTATCAACCGTGCCGAACACGATTGACCTCGCCAAGAAGGCTATCTCCTGCAAGCGAATCGAGAACACAAGCAAGAGAGTACAAGATGCAATCTGAAATTGCGAATAAATATTAAGTTCACAAGTTGGGGTCTCACAAACCGATGAACGGCGAAACTGTTCAAAGACAGATTAATCTAAGCAAAACCCAAGGAAAACTAAAGGGGTGTGGCCTCCTTAAATAGGGGAGGGGGAAGCCACACTTATCTAATGAAAAGGGATGTGGTACTATTCCTAGTTACTGTTCACACGCGTGGTACTGTTCACGTGAACAGTACTGGCCCAAGTAGCCCAATTTACAAGGCCCTCGGCCCACTTTGAGTCGGACTGGAAAAGTGACGTGGCTTGTTTCGCATTTTCTGATCTGCTCGAGTGGAGTTTGGAGGTGAGACCAGATCCATCTGAAAGTAGACTCCAAGATATTTCCAACGAGTACTCACGGGCCCCGAGTAGCCTTCTGGATCAAAAGTTATGGCCGTTTGAAGTTGGCTTGTCAAGCTGAATCCGAATTGATCTGGAGGCCGAATTGGATTCCAAAACCTGTCCAAGTTGAACCCTTGCTTCAATTGGTTCCAAAGTGATGTGGTGCTACAAATATATATATTTTCATCATTAGGTAGCATCATATTCTCATTTAAAATATGTTGAAGTTGAAGAAACGAATTCACCTTTAGTTCATTCTTGATATTGCCCGCTATGGTCGTACATGTTGGTGGCGTGGTCACATCATTAAATAGGCAGCCGCACCCTCTTCTAGGGTTTGGGTTTTGTTTAGACTAAGTTAGCTTTTGCTGCTTTGCCTTGTACTCGCGCGTGTCGGCTAGACCGCCCGAATACTTGTCTTCGGAACCCCACCGTTTTCTATTTTTTGATTGAATCTTACATCGTTATTTGCAATTGAGTTGCTGTTCATCTTGTTCTTGCTTGTTCTTCGATTGCTTGTAGGAACAAGAACCCTCGTGGTTAGGTTGATCGTGCGCAGACAAGGTCACGAACAATCTCTGGAGTTGGTGTATCGATCGCTAAGGCGCAACGTCCTTGGATGGTTGTAGTCGGGTTGTCAACGTCATCTCCTTCCCCAATCGAATCTACCACTCTCATCGAAAGATCGGGACCCCTAGGCCTATCAGTTGGTATCAGAGCCCAAGGTTGATCGGTGAGAGATCTTATCTAGTCTTTGCATTTTTTTACCTACAGTCCAGAAAACCAAAAAAAATAGTAGATCTATTCCCCAAAATCCGAGACAATTGAGCCTTTATCTATTGCTGCATAGTCTTTGTTTGTTGAGTCTTCGGTTGCATCGTCGTGTCCTTTGCTGGTCTTAGTGTCTACTTCCTTTAGAGTTTCGAGTTCTGTTCACGTTTTGGACTCACCGTTGCAGTTAGATCCGAACTGTCATAGGAGGGTAGAAAAGAAGGAGGACTCGGTTGCTACGGAGGGACTCGGTTGCTACGGAGGCTTTGCCCTAATTGGTCTTGGAGTAGGGCACGAATTCGGATTCAACTGCATCGTGTGTGAAAAAAAAGAGAGAAAAAAAAGAGAGACAAGAAGGAATAGGCAGCCGCATCTAGAAGAGCCGCGGCATAAAAAAAAGAAAAGAAAAAAAACAGAAGAGCGAGAAAAACCTAACTTTTGCATACGACCTCCGATTGAGGCGATTCTTGATTCGTTGGAAAGGAAATCGGAAGATAGAGTGAACTGGAGATTTCAGATCCGCGTAAGCCACCAGGCACATACGCGGCAGCTTCGACCCCAAAAAACGTCGTTTAGGGCCTCAAAACGGGCCCGCAAACCGAGGAAAATCAAGTTTCTCAGAATTTGCTCAAAATTGACAGAGCCCTTCTACACATGATTCTAAGGTCCCCTGTGAAGACGGCACCCTTTTTCGAGCTCCAGAACTCCATGTGCAACGCCATCTAGTTTCTTTCTGCACGGTGTGTCTTCGTTTGTGTTCTAGGCTCGCGTCTCTAGTACGGTCTAGCCTAGGACTAGCACGGTGCCGTCGTTGAGCGATTATTCAACTTGCTTTGACTAATGTGGTTCTAGTTATCCTTTGTTCACTCTCAGCCCACCTATAGCTCCACAGATTTGGCTACCACATCACAGGGACTAGCGACCGAGGCAGCGATACACCCAAATTTCCAGGAGATATTGTCTTGACTTGTCGGCTGCCATCACCTCCTGCTCGCTGTGGTAAGAACTTGTAAGAGCTTGACAGAACAGGTTGAGAGTGTGCGACTTGATTTAACCACATCCCAGTAGTTGTGAGGGCATAACCTGCAGTTTTATTATTTTTTTCTCTTCTTGGTTTGTTCTTGTCTTCTTCTAACAATGTCAGGAGAACCAGAGGACCTGCGGGCAGCGCCACATTCCCCTCGGACTAGGGGCATCATACAACACTTTGAGCGCCAAATGAAGCTGCACACTGAAGGACTTGGTGAGGATGTACGGGTCACCAACGAACGCCTTGGCCAATTGGAGGCCGCGCAGATCGACACCAACACTACGCTTGCAACATTGGAGGCTTCCATTGGCACCGTCAACACCTCACTTGCTGAGATTTTGAGACGTCTTGATGAGAAGGGCCGTGCATCTCCCGCTGCACCGACTCAGCGTACTCGTGCCAACATTGGTGTCTTGGGCAGCAGGGTGGACGAAAATGGTGGAGACGAATATGCGGCTGACACTGAGATTGATGATGATGAGGACTTTCACCGTCAACGTCAACCACGCTGGACTGAGGTACGTGAGAATGATGAATCGCTTGGTAAGATCAAGTTCACTATGCCACTTTTTGATGGAAAATATAACCCTGATGCTTATATCACTTGGGAATTGGCTGTTGATCAGAAATTTGCTTGTCATGCATTCCCTGAAAACAAAAGGGTTAGGGCTGCTACTAGTGAGTTTACTGATTTTGCGTCTGTTTGGTGGAGTGAATATTGTAAGAAAAATCCTTTCACCATACCACAAACTTGGGATGCATTAAAAAGAATCATGCGAACTAGATTTGTTCCCTCATATTATGCACGTGATTTGTTACATAAGTTGCAACAATTGAGGCAAGGTAGTAAAAGCGTAGAGGAATATTTTCAAGAATTGCAAACCGGCATGCTGCGTTGTGACTTAGAGGAAACTGAGGAAGCCGCTATGGCTAGGTTTATGGGTGGTTTGAATCGGGAAATTCAGGATATCATAGCTTACAAGGAATATAATTCTATCACTCGTTTATTTCATCTTGCTTGTAAAGCTGAAAGAGAAGTACAGGGACGGCGCGCGAGCACTAGGACTAACGTTTCTGCAGGTCGTGGAAACATTTGGTCTCAACGTGCATCTGCCGCACCATCAAGCCAACCCCCTGCACCTTCTTCCTCCAACAGCAAGCCACGGATTTCATCATCAAATTCGGCATCTCGGGCATCTGAAGCAACAAAGGGGGCAGCCCAAGCACATGCAAAGAGCTCTTCGTCCGTTGCATCTACGGGACGAACGAGGGATATCCAATGTCATCAATGCAAGGGGTATGGCCATGTGAGGAGTGAGTGCCTAACCAAGCGTGTTCTGATTGTGAGAGATGATGGTGAGTATTCTTCTGCTAGTGATTTGGATGAGGATACATATGCTATGCTTGCAGCTGACCATGCAGGTAGTGGGAAGGAGCAAAAAGAAGAGCACATTGGTGCTGAAGATGCAGAGCGCTATGAGAGCCTCATTGTGCAGCGTGTGTTGAGTGCACAAATGGAGAGGGCGGAGCAAAATCAGCGGCACATCCTTTTCCAAACAAAGTGCGTCGTGAAGGAACGTTCATGCCGAGTGATAATTGATGGAGGGAGCTGCAACAACTTGGTGAGCTCCAATATGGTGGAGAAGCTTGCGTTGAACACCAAACCTCACCCACACCCTTACTACATTCAATGGTTCAATAACAGTGGCAAGGTGAAGGTAACACGAATGGTGAGAGTAAATTTTGCTATTGGTTCTTATCACGATGTTGTAGAATGCGATGTTGTCCCTATGCAAGCATGCTCTATGCTGTTAGGTAGACCGTGGCAATATGATAAAGATTCACTGCATCATGGTAAGACAAACCAATATTCTTTTGTGCATCATGACAAGAAAATTGTGTTACATCCTATGTCTCCTGAAGCTATTTTCAAAGATGAGATTGCTAGAGCTAGTAGAGAGAAAAATCAGGAGCATAATAGGAGTGAAAATCAGATTGTTGCAAGTGAACTTGAGCAACATAAAAAGAAAAACTCTAAATCTGTTCATGAGATGAAAAATGAGATTAAATTGAAAGGTGCATGTTTTCTTGCTACTAAGTCTGATGTGAATGAGCTGGATGCTAGTACTTCTATTTGCTATGCCTTACTTTGCAAACAAGCTTTATTTTCATTCGAGGAGGTACCTTCTTCTGTGCCTCCTGCTGTCACTAATCTTTTGCAGGAGTACGTGGATGTCTTTCCAAAGGACGTGCCACCAGGGCTACCACCAGTGCGAGAGATTGAGCACCAGATTGATTTGATTCCCGGGGCATCTTTGCCCAATCGTGCGCCATACAGGACCAATCCGGAAGAAACTAAGGAGATTCAGCGTCAAGTTCAAGAATTGCTTGATAAAGGTTATGTGTGTGAGTCTCTTAGCCCTTGTGCTGTTCCGGTAATTTTAGTGCCTAAGAAAGATGGATCATGGCGTATGTGTGTGGACTGTAGAGCGATCAATAACATTACCATTAGATATCGTCACCCTATTCCTAGGTTAGATGATATGCTTGATGAATTAAGTGGCTCTATTGTCTTCTCTAAAGTTGATTTGCGTAGTGGGTACCACCAAATTCGCATGAAATTGGGAGATGAATGGAAAACAGCATTTAAAACTAAGTTCGATTTGTATGAGTGGTTAGTGATGCCATTTGGTTTAACTAATGCACCTAGCACATTCATGAGATTAATGAACGAGGTTTTGCGTGCTTTCATTGGTAAATTTGTAGTGGTCTATTTTGATGATATATTGATATATAGCAGATCACTAGAGGAACACCTTTGCCATTTACGTGCTGTTTTTGATACTTTACGTAATGCACGTTTATTTGGTAATGTTGAGAAGTGCACATTTTGCACGGATCGAGTCTCTTTTCTTCGCTATGTTGTTACTCCACAGGGCATAGAAGTTGATCAAGCCAAGGTTGAGGCAATACAGAGTTGGCCGACTCCTAAAACGGGCACGCAGGTGCGAAGTTTTCTAGGACTTGCTGGATTCTATCGTCGTTTTGTGAAGGATTTCAGCACCATCGCTGCACCATTGAATGAGCTCACTAAAAAGGGGGTGCCGTTTACTTGGGGAATGCACAGGAAGACGCCTTCACCACATTGAAAGATAAGTTAACACATGCACCATTACTCCAACTTCCAGATTTTAGTAAGACTTTTGAGCTAGAATGTGATGCTAGTGGAATTGGATTGGGTGGTGTGCTGTTGCAAGAAGGTAAACCTGTGGCATACTTTAGTGAAAAATTGAGTGGGCCTAGTTTGAACTATTCTACTTATGATAAGGAATTATATGCTCTAGTTCGAACTTTAGAGACATGTCAACATTATTTATGGCCCAAAGAATTTGTCATTCATTCTGATCATGAGTCATTAAAGCATATTAGAAGTCAAGCAAAATTGAACCGTAGGCATGCAAAGTGGGTTGAATTCATAGTCTTTTCCTTATGTCATAAAACACAAAAAGGGAAAGGAGAATGTTATTGCTGATGCATTGTCTAGGAGATATACCATGCTCTCACACCTTGACTTCAAAATATTTGGATTGGAAACAATTAAGGAGCATTATGTTAATGATGATGATTTTAAAGACGTGTTGCTGAATTGCCAAGAGGGAAAAACGTGGAATAAATTTGTTCTAAATGATGGATTTGTGTTTAGAGCTAACAAACTATGCATTCCAGCTAGCTCCGTTCGTTTGTTGTTGTTACAGGAAGCGCATGGAGGTGGGCTGATGGGGCATTTTGGAGCGAAGAAGACGGAAGACATACTTGCTAGTCATTTCTTTTGGC
Source organism: Dendrocalamus latiflorus (assembly GCA_017311315.1). Lineage (NCBI taxonomy): Eukaryota > Viridiplantae > Streptophyta > Magnoliopsida > Poales > Poaceae > Dendrocalamus > Dendrocalamus latiflorus. The sequence goes on from CM029623.1 coordinate 19,166,733, forward strand.
CAAAGATGAGACGTGATGTGGAACGTTTTGTTGCTCGCTGCACTACGTGTCAAAAGGCTAAGTCACGACTTAATCCTCACGGTTTGTATATGCCTCTACCTGTTCCTAGTGTGCCTTGGGAAGATATTTCTATGGACTTTGTTTTAGGACTGCCTAGGACAAAGAAGGGGAGGGATAGCATATTTGTTGTTGTGGATAGATTTTCTAAGATGGCACACTTCATACCATGTCATAAAAGTGATGATGCTACCAATATTGCTGATTTGTTCTTTCGTGAAGTTGTTCGTTTGCATGGTGTGCCAAATACAATAGTTTCCGATCGTGAAACTAAATTCCTTAGCCATTTTTGGAGAACTTTATGGGCTAAATTGGGGACTAAGCTGTTATTTTCGACTACGTGTCATCCCCAAACTGATGGGCAAACTGAAGTTGTGAATAGAACTTTATCTACCATGCTTAGGGCTGTTTTGAAAAAGAACATTAAAATGTGGGAAGAATGCTTGCCTCATATTGAATTTGCTTATAATCGTTCGCTGCATTCTACTACAAAGTTGTGCCCTTTTGAGATTGTCTATGGCTTTGTGCCTCGTGCTCCTATTGATTTGCTACCACTTCCATCTTCGGAGAAGTTAAATTTTGATGCTAAACAGCGTGCTGACTTGATGTTGAAATTGCATGAGACAACCAAAGAAAATATTGAACGCATGAATGCTAAATATAAACTTGCTGGTAGTAAAGGAAGGAGGCATTTAACTTTTCAACCGGGTGATTTAGTTTGGTTGCATTTGAGAAAACAAAGATTTCCTGAATTGAGGAGGTCTAAGTTGATGCCTAGAGCTGATGGTCCTTTCAAAGTGTTGGAAAAAATTAATGACAATGCATATAAACTTGAGTTGCCTGCAGATTTTGGGGTTAGTCCCACCTTTAACATTGCAGATTTGAAGCCATACTTGGGAGAAGAAGATGAGCTTGAGTCGCGGACGACTCAAATGCAAGAAGGGGAGGATGATGAGGACATCCTTTCCATGCATACAACCATGCCGACTCCATATCAAACTGAAACTATGATACAAGGACCAATGACTAGAGCGCGAGCACGTCAACTTAACCATCAGGTGAATGCGTTCCTAAGTTTGCATACAAATGTTTCAAAGAATGGAATACCACTTAATTCTTGTGATGATTTAATTGTCCTTAGGAACCATGGGGAAGAACCACATGAGCTCAAGAATAGAAGTGGAACCGTCAAGCGCAAACCAAGTTCTGTTCACGAGTTTGACTCGGATTCAGCCTTGTTGAGAGTGCCTACTTCAAACGGCCGTAACTTTTGATCCAGAAGGTTTCTCGGGGCCCGTAAGTACTCGTTGGAAAGCTCTTGAAGTCTACTTTCAGATAGATCTGGCCTCACCTCCAAATTCCATCCGAGTCGACCAGAAACTGCAAAATAATTCACATCGCTTTTCCAGTCCGAGTCAAAGTGGGCCTTGGGCCTTGTAATTCGAGTCCTATTCGGCTTCCTTGTGTTTTGGCCGACCCTCCACCTTCCGTGACCCTTAAATAGGCAGCCGCACCCTCTTCTAGGGTTTGGGTTTTGTTTAGACTAAGTTAGCTTTTGCTGCTTTGCCTTGTACTCGCGCGTGTCGGCTAGACCGCCCGAATACTTGTCTTCGGAACCCCACCGTTTTCTGTTTTTCGATTAAATCTTACATCGTTATTTGCAATTGAGTTGTTGTTCATCTTGTTCTTGCTTGTTCTTCGATTGCTTGCAGGAACAAGAACCCTTGTGGTTAGGTTGATCGTGCGCCGACAAGGTCACGAACAATCTCTGGAGTTGGTGTATCGATCGCTAAGGCGCAACGTCCTTGGATGGTTGTAGTCGGGTCGTCAACGTCATCTCCTTCCCCAATCGAATCTACCACTCTCATCGAAAGATCGGGACCCCTAGTCCTATCATCTTCCTCTTTAGCCAAACTAACTTTCTTTCTTCTCCATCCACACCTCTAATTCCATGCATTGTTGTCTTGTTTGCACTGCGTAAAGGAGGAATCACATAAGCATCCGCACAAACCAAGGTATTCTTCTCTCTCCCATAACCGATGGCTTCTTTCTACTTGCACAATTCAGCACTACTAAGCCTTGTAACTTCAGATTGCATAGATGAAGCACAAATCAACGTAGTGCTCACACTCTTGGCCACATCATCCCCTCCCCCTTCAAACGAAACCGTCCTCGGTTTCGTGCTGATCTTCACAAGCTCCTTGCCCTTGATGGCAATGTCAGAAATAATCTCCTCATCTCTCTTGGGCAGCAAAGATTGAAATACACCTTTATGCATAAAAGTGAAGCGATTGGCTCTCATTGGTGTGTAACATTGCGATCAAACTACCATGAACGCCCCAACATGATGTGACACATGTGCATAGTCACAACGTCACACTCCACCTGGTCTTCATATCCATCAATTGAAAACGGCACGCGAACTTTATGAGTAACTTTCAGCTTACCAACATTGTGAAGCCATTGCATATAGTATGGCTTAGGATGACGCCATGTGGTTAATGAGAGTGCATCTACCACATCCTTGCTGATAACATTGTTATAGCTTCCACCATCGATTATAAGCTTGCACCGTTTGCCTTTGATCATGCATTGGGTTTGAAAAACACCACGTCGCTGCCCCTTCTCAACAATTAGCTTATTGTCACCATCCACCTTATGAGTCATCAAAGTTGGACCAACCTCAGGATCACAATACACAACTTCTTGCGGAGAATCATTGAATTTCTCATCGTCATGTTCAGATTCCTCGCTTTCACCCTCCGTGGCATATCCCTCATGTGTGAGTAACACCTTCCTTGCATTTGGGAAATCCCTCATCATGCGACCCCTGCCCTTTCACTTGAAGCACTCAATTTGACATGTTCTAGCGGTGGAGAACGTACTAGAATCAGATTTGGTTGCTTCTTTACCTCTGTTGCTTGCCTCCTTTGAAAGAGCCCCATTTGGACGGCTTGATGTCGCCACCTTGGAGTGTGAACCAACATCATCGCCTTGCTGTGATGGACGCCTCCATGGGTTTGTTTGAGTGTTGGCATGTCCACCCTTGGCTTGTTTGCGCTTCAATTGTTGTTCAGCACGTTCAGCTTGATGCACCAAGTCTTAGATGTTGTAGTAATGGACCATCTCCACCCTATCATGACGATGAGGACATCTCTATTACACATTCTTCATCCACTCCTAGTGTGCATGACAAAGCTAGTGATGAGGCTCCAAAAGGTCCTTTGACAAGAGCAAGAGCTAAGCTACTTCAACAACAGGTGCTTTTGTTTCTTATAGAGTCTTCTATTATGTTAGATGAGAATAGCATACTACCTAATGCAAATATGTTATGTGTTCTCATATTTGAAGCAACAGAAGATCAAGTGGAGAAGGACCAAGTGGCCACGAGTCATGAGGAGAAGAGTCCACGCGGGCAAGGAGCAAATCAACGGAAGGCCACGTGATCATATATCTCACGGCGTGCACGGGATGTGGCCTGCGTGCCAAAGGGTGACCGAGTCCAACTCAATCTCGGTCTTGTAATAGGATAGGGGCTTAGTCCGAAAATAAAGGAAACAGATTGCTAAGTTTTAGGAATTGGAATAGGACACCTTGGCCGAATAAGGGATTGATTCGGCCAAGACTTTCCTTGCGTGAGTTCGGGGAGGCACTATAAAACCCCCTTGTATCCCCTTTGTTTTGGTGGGACCACGTTTTAGAAAAATCAATCTAGTAAAGTTTTCGAGTTTAGCATGGCTGCCGAAATTCCAAAGGGAATTAGGAGTGTCTTCGTTCAGCCTTTCCGTTGGGAATTGGGTGCACAATAGATCTTCGCTTGGTGGTCGGCGAAATCAGCACGAGTGTGTTTTGGCGGATTAAAGAGTGTCGAGACGATCGGGCGACCCCGTATCACTTGCACATCCTCATTCAATCCATTAAAGAAACTGCCATAGTAGCCTCATCATGCTCCTCTGTTCCTGTACGGATTAGCAACATCTCCATGTCTTTATAATACTCATCAACACTAGAATTACCTTGGCGTAGTTGTTGTAGCCGGTTGTACAAGGTCCTAGTGTAGTGTGCTGGGACAAAACGCCGCCTCAAAATATTATTCAATTGTACCCAAGTATTCGGACGAGCTCCTACGCGACACAATTGATTCCACCAAACAAGAGCATATCCGGTGAACTCAATTGTCGCCAAAAGAATCTTCTTATCCTCAGTATAGTGATGGCTGTCAAAAATTTGTTCGACACGCATCTCCCACTCCAAGTACTCCTCCGGTTCAGCTTTACCATTAAATGATGGGATAGAAATTTTTATCCGCCCAATTCCATCATCCACGGCAACACGCTGTGCAAATCCAACACCATCACGCATACCTCCACAACGGGCAGCACCTCTGCCACGCATGTCCCTACCACGGTCAGCACCATGGTAGTCCTGAGCACGGCGTGGTTGTGGAGCAAAACCTGCTGCACCATCAAAAACCTCCTCGTGTTCGTCGTCTTCATACGGTGCACGCCGTTCGGGATATTGACGTTCCCGTTCAGCATGCTAAAATTGTGGTGGCTGGACGCGTGTCGCCTCCTTCAACGCGTCAATTTACGCCCCCAAATCATCAACCTTGCCTTCAAGCTTCCGGTGACAACTCAAGAAGTAGTCACGTGTCGCTTCAATTCCAATTCGTACCTCGGGCGGCAAAGACGCCGCATATTGGGGCACCTCCAAATTAGCTCGGCATGATTATGTCGCGCCTCGCTATCTTCCGTCTTCATAGAACCTGCCATTAAGAAAAATTCAGCAACCTTGTACCGTGATTAACCACGCTCTGATACCAAGATGATACGGAACAACTAAGGATTAGTTGATGCGTAGGGATGGCCCGATCTTTCCCAGTACGACCTGCGAGGTTCCTTCTCCTTGGATAGAGTCTTCTCCTTGTCTTGATGCAGCAAACAATATTGATAAGGTCAATTTGCACTAGTATACAAGGCGCACACTAGAAGCAATCCGCTGAATTAACTCCCCAAACCGTGAATTCAGCAAGAAGACACGAATTAGAAGAGATGAACCTTGTAGATTCGATGGGCACTCTCAAGAATCACCTATTCTTGCCTTGCACCAACTCCGCAAACTCCAAACGAGAAAACCTTGCAATCACGCAATTTGGCCGCCACCAACCATCATGGCGATTTTCTTCTTTATTTCGCGAGTCTAAAAACATATCATATCATATCCTGAGTTACAATGGGGCTAAGGCCCTAGCCTTATATTGGTGCACAATGCACGGCCTTGATTACAACTCACGTACTACTTGGCCTAAGGCTGAAACAAACTCTAATACGAACTAAAAAGGAAATTACCTAAACTGCTACCTCTGGTTTCTCTCTCAATTTGCGACTTGACCGTCAGGATTCCTTGGCTGGCACCTCATCCATTGTGTGGGGCTTCAAAATAGCTTTCCAACAAGTCCAAGAACGCCCAAATCGGACTCCGTTTGTGAACGTTATGGACGTTTTAGAATCGGTCTTGCCAGCTGTCCCAATCCGAGTCCGAATCGGTTTCAAATCTTTATATGTTTTGTTTTCTTGTTCATGGGCCTTCCAAATCCGTTTGGAAAACCTGAAAAGGAGTCCTTCTCAACCTTTAGAAAGCCATGGTGTGGTCGGATTTTACCCGTACTTGCGTTGCAATACTCGGACTCCTTATGTTTGGCAAGTCTCGCGCGCCTCTCCGGACAGCTCGTGCAGCATCCAATGAAATTGCCATAACTTCGTGTAGGAAGCTCCAAATCAAGCGCCGTTTGCTTTGTTGGAAAGTAGACTTCATTAGCTTTCTAAATATGTGTTTTGTGTGCCTAAGAAACCTCAAAATTAACGTTGAGAACTTCATGAACTTTGTGGACAGAACTGCAATCACGAGAACTTGATTGATCTTGTGTCTTCCTCTTTAGCCAAACTAACTTTCTTTTTTCTCCATCCACACCTCTAATTCCATGCATTGTTGTCTTGTTTGCACTGCGTAAAGGAGGAATCACATAAGCATCCGCACAAACTAAGGTATTCTTCTCTCAACCATAACCGATGGCTTCTTTCTCCTTGCACAATTCAGCGCTTCTAAGCCTTGTAACTTCAGATTGCATAGATGAAGCACAAATCAATGTAGTGCTCACACTCTTGGCCACATCATCCCCTCCCCCTTCAAGCGAAACCGTCCTCGGTTTCGTGCTGATCTTCACAAGCTCCTTGCCCTTGATGGCAATGTCAGAAATAATCTCCTCATCTCTCTTGGGCAGCAAAGATTGAAATACACCTTTATGCATAAAAGTGAAGCGATTGGCTCTCCCTTGGTGTGTAACATTACGATCAAACTGCCACGGACGCCCCAACATGATGTGACACACGTGCATAGTCACAACGTCACACTCCACCTTGTCTTCATATCCATCAATTGAAAACGGCACGCGAACTTTATGAGTAACTTTCAGCTTACCAACATTGTGAAGCCATTGCATATAGTATGGCTTAGGATGACGCCATGTGGTTAATGAGAGTGCATCTACCACGTCCTTGCTGATAACATTGTTATAGCTTCCACCATCGATTATAAGCTTGCACCGTTTGCCTTTGATCATGCATTGGGTTTGAAAAACACCACGTCGCTGCCCCTTCTCAACAATTAGCTTATTGTCACCATCCACCTTATGAATCATCAAAGTTGGACCAACCTCAGGATCACAATACACAACTTCTTGCGGAGAATCATTGAATTTCTCATCGTCATGTTCAGATTCCTCGCTTTCACCCTCCGTGGCATATCCCTCATGTGTGAGTAACACCTTCCTTGCATTTGGGAAATCCCTCATCATGCGACCCCTGCCCTTTCACTTGAAGCACTCAATTTGACATGTTCTAGCGGTGGAGAACGTACTAGAATCAGATTTGGTTGCTTCTTTACCTCTGTTGCTTGCCTCCTTTGAAAGAGCCCCATTTGGACGGCTTGATGTCGCCACCTTGGAGTGTGAACCAACATCATCGCCTTGCTGTGATGGACGCCTCCATGGGTTTGTTTGAGTGTTGGCATGTCCACCCTTGGCTTGTTTGCGCTTCAATTGTTGTTCAGCACGTTCAGCTTGATGCACCAAGTCTTGGATGTTGTAGTAATGGACCATCTCCACCCTATCTTGACGATGAGGACATCTCTATTACACATTCTTCATCCACTCCAAGTGTGCATGACAAAGCTAGTGATGTGGCTCCAAAAGGTCCTATGACAAGAGCAAAAGCTAAGCTACTTCAACAACAGGTGCTTTTGATTCTTAGAGAGTCTTCTATTATGTTAGATGAGAATAGCATACTACCTAATGCAAATATGTTATGTGTTCTCAGATTTGAAGCAACAGAAGATCAAGTGGAGAAGGACCAAGTGGCCACGAGTCATGAGGAGAAGAGTCCACGCGGGCAAGGAGCAAATCAACAGAAGGCCACGTGATCATATATCTCACGGCGTGCACAGGATGTGGCCTGCGTGCCAAAGGGTGACCGAGTCCAACTCAATCTCGGTCTTGTAATAGGATAGGGGCTTAGTCCGAAAATAAAGGAAACAGATTGCTAAGTTTTAGGAATTGGAATAGGACACCTTGGCCGAATAAGGGATTGATTCGGCCAAGACTTTCCTTGCGTGAGTTCGGGGAGGCACTATAAAACCCCCTTGTATCCCCTTTGTTTTGGTGGGACCACATTTTAGAAAAATCAATCTAGTAAAGTTTTCGAGTTTAGCATGGCTGCCGAAATTCCTAAGGGAATTAGGAGTGTCTTCGTTCAGCCTTTCCGTTGGGAATTGTGTGCACAATAGATCTTCGCTTGGTGGTCGGCGAAATCAGCACGAGTGTGTTTTGGCGGATTAAAGAGTGTCGAGACGATCGGGCGACCCCGTATCACTTGCACATCCTCATTCAATCCATTAAAGAAAACGTGCCATAGTAGCCTCATCATGCTCCTCTATTCCTGTACGGATTATCAACATCTCCATGTCTTTATAATACTCATCAACACTAGAATTACCTTGGCGTAGTTGTTGTAGCCGGTTGTACAAGGTCCTAGTGTAGTGTGCTGGGACAAAACGCCACCTCAAAATATTCTTCAATTGTACCCAAGTATTCGGACGAGCTCCTACGCGACACAATTGATTCCACCAAACAAGAGCATATCCGGTGAACTCAATTGTCGCCAAAAGAATCTTCTTATCCTCAGTATAGTGATGGCTGTCAAAAATTTGTTCGACACGCATCTCCCACTCCAAGTACTCCTCCGGTTCAGCTTTACCATTAAATGATGGGATAGAAATTTTTATCCGCCCAATTCCATCATCCACGGCAACACGCTGTGCAAATCCAACACCATCACGCGTACCTCCACAACGGGCAGCACCCCTGCCACGCATGTCCCTACCACGGTCAGTACCATGGTAGTCCTGAGCACGGCGTGGTTGTGGAGCAAAACCTGCTGCACCATCAAAAACCTCCTCGTGTTCGTCGTCTTCGTACGGTGCACGCCGTTCGGGATATTGACGTTCCCGTTCAGCATGCTAAAATTGTGGTGGCTGGACGCGTGTCGCCTCCTTCAACGCGTCAATTTACGCCCCCAAATCATCAACCTTGCCTTCAAGCTTCCGGTGACAACTCAAGAAGTAGTCACGTGTCGCTTCAATTCCAATTCGTACCTCGGGCGGCAAAGACGCCGCATATTGGGGCACCTCCAAATTAGCTCGGCATGATTATGTCGCGCCTCGCTATCTTCCGTCTTCATAGAACCTGCCATTAAGAAAAATTCAGCAACCTTGTACCGTGATTAACCACGCTCTGATACCAAGATGATACGGAACAACTAAGGATTAGTTGATGCGTAGGGATGGCCCGATCTTTCCCAGTACGACCTGCGAGGTTCCTTCTCCTTGGATAGAGTCTTCTCCTTGTCTTGATGCAGCAAACAATATTGATAAGGTCAATTTGCACTAGTATACAAGGCGCACACTAGAAGCAATCCGCTGAATTAACTCCCCAAACCGTGAATTCAGCAAGAAGACACGAATTAGAAGAGATGAACCTTGTAGATTCGATGGGCACTCTCAAGAATCACCTATTCTTGCCTTGCACCAACTCCGCAAACTCCAAACGAGAAAACCTTGCAATCACGCAATTTGGCCGCCACCAACCATCATGGCGATTTTCTTCTTTATTTCGCGAGTCTAAAAACATATCATATCATATCCTGAGTTACAATGGGGCTAAGGCCCTAGCCTTATATTCGTGCACAATGCACGGCCTTGATTACAACTCACGTACTACTTGGCCTAAGGCTGAAACAAACTCTAATACGAACTAAAAAGGAAATTACCTAAACTGCTACCTCTGGTTTCTCTCTCAATTTGCGACTTGACCGTCAGGATTCCTTGGCTGGCACCTCATCCATTGTGTGGGGCTTCAAAATAGCTTTCCAACGAGTCCAAGAACGCCCAAATCGGACTCCGTTTGTGAACGTTATGGACGTTTTAGAATCGGTCTTGCCAGCTGTCCCAATCCGAGTCCGAATCGGTTTCAAATCTTTATATGTTTTGTTTTCTTGTTCATGGGCCTTCCAAATCCGTTTGGAAAACCTGAAAAGGAGTCCTTCTCAACCTTTAGAAAGCCATGGTGTGGTCGGATTTTACCCGTACTTGCGTTGCAATACTCGGACTCCTTATGTTTGGCAAGTCTCGCGCGCCTCTCCGGACAGCTCGTGCAGCATCCAATGAAATTGCCATAACTTCGTGTAGGAAGCTCCAAATCAAGCGCCGTTTGCTTTGTTGGAAAGTAGACTTCATTAGCTTTCTAAATATGTGTTTTGTGTGCCTAAGAAACCTCAAAATTAACGTTGAGAACTTCATGAACTTTGTGGACAGAACTGCAATCACGAGAACTTGATTGATCTTGTGTCTTCCTCTTTAGCCAAACTAACTTTCTTTTTTCTCCATCCACACCTCTAATTCCATGCATTGTTGTCTTGTTTGCACTGCGTAAAGGAGGAATCACATAAGCATCCGCACAAACTAAGGTATTCTTCTCTCAACCATAACCGATGGCTTCTTTCTCCTTGCACAATTCAGCGCTTCTAAGCCTTGTAACTTCAGATTGCATAGATGAAGCACAAATCAATGTAGTGCTCACACTCTTGGCCACATCATCCCCTCCCCCTTCAAGCGAAACCGTCCTCGGTTTCGTGCTGATCTTCACAAGCTCCTTGCCCTTGATGGCAATGTCAGAAATAATCTCCTCATCTCTCTTGGGCAGCAAAGATTGAAATACACCTTTATGCATAAAAGTGAAGCGATTGGCTCTCCCTTGGTGTGTAACATTGCGATCAAACTGCCACGGACGCCCCAACATGATGTGACACACGTGCATAGTCACAACGTCACACTCCACCTTGTCTTCATATCCATCAATTGAAAACGGCACGCGAACTTTATGAGTAACTTTCAGCTTACCAACATTGTGAAGCCATTGCATATAGTATGGCTTAGGATGACGCCATGTGGTTAATGAGAGTGCATCTACCACGTCCTTGCTGATAACATTGTTATAGCTTCCACCATCGATTATAAGCTTGCACCGTTTGCCTTTGATCATGCATTGGGTTTGAAAAACACCACGTCGCTGCCCCTTCTCAACAATTAGCTTATTGTCACCATCCACCTTATGAATCATCAAAGTTGGACCAACCTCAGGATCACAATACACAACTTCTTGCGGAGAATCATTGAATTTCTCATCGTCATGTTCAGATTCCTCGCTTTCACCCTCCGTGGCATATCCCTCATGTGTGAGTAACACCTTCCTTGCATTTGGGAAATCCCTCATCATGCGACCCCTGCCCTTTCACTTGAAGCACTCAATTTGACATGTTCTAGCGGTGGAGAACGTACTAGAATCAGATTTGGTTGCTTCTTTACCTCTGTTGCTTGCCTCCTTTGAAAGAGCCCCATTTGGACGGCTTGATGTCGCCACCTTGGAGTGTGAACCAACATCATCGCCTTGCTGTGATGGACGCCTCCATGGGTTTGTTTGAGTGTTGGCATGTCCACCCTTGGCTTGTTTGCGCTTCAATTGTTGTTCAGCACGTTCAGCTTGATGCACCAAGTCTTGGATGTTGTAGTAATGGACCATCTCCACCCTATCTTGACGATGAGGACATCTCTATTACACATTCTTCATCCACTCCAAGTGTGCATGACAAAGCTAGTGATGAGGCTCCAAAAGGTCCTATGACAAGAGCAAGAGCTAAGCTACTTCAACAACAGGTGCTTTTGTTTCTTAGAGAGTCTTCTATTATGTTAGATGAGAATAGCATACTACCTAATGCAAATATGTTATGTGTTCTCAGATTTGAAGCAACAGAAGATCAAGTGGAGAAGGACCAAGTGGCCACGAGTCATGAGGAGAAGAGTCCACGCGGGCAAGGAGCAAATCAACGGAAGGCCACGTGATCATATATCTCACGGCGTGCACAGGATGTGGCCTGCGTGCCAAAGGGTGACCGAGTCCAACTCAATCTCGGTCTTGTAATAGGATAGGGGCTTAGTCCGAAAATAAAGGAAACAGATTGCTAAGTTTTAGGAATTGGAATAGGACACCTTGGCCGAATAAGGGATTGATTCGGCCAAGACTTTCCTTGCGTGAGTTCGGGGAGGCACTATAAAACCCCCTTGTATCCCCTTTGTTTTGGTGGGACCACGTTTTAGAAAAATCAATCTAGTAAAAGTTTTCGAGTTTAGCATGGCTGCCGAAATTCCTAAGGGAATTAGGAGTGTCTTCGTTCAGCCTTTCCGTTGGGAATTGTGTGCACAATAGATCTTCGCTTGGTGGTCGGCGAAATCAGCACGAGTGTGTTTTGGCGGATTAAAGAGTGTCGAGACGATCGGGCGACCCCGTATCACTTGCACATCCTCATTCAATCCATTAAAGAAACGTGCCATAGTAGCCTCATCATGCTCCTCTATTCCTGTACGGATTATCAACATCTCCATGTCTTTATAATACTCATCAACACTAGAATTACCTTGGCGTAGTTGTTGTAGCCGGTTGTACAAGGTCCTAGTGTAGTGTGCTGGGACAAAACGCCGCCTCAAAATATTCTTCAATTGTACCCAAGTATTCGGACGAGCTCCTACGCGACACAATTGATTCCACCAAACAAGAGCATATCCGGTGAACTCAATTGTCGCCAAAAGAATCTTCTTATCCTCAGTATAGTGATGGCTGTCAAAAATTTGTTCGACACGCATCTCCCACTCCAAGTACTCCTCCGGTTCAGCTTTACCATTAAATGATGGGATAGAAATTTTTATCCGCCCAATTCCATCATCCACGGCAACACGCTGTGCAAATCCAACACCATCACGCATACCTCCACAACGGGCAGCACCTCTGCCACGCATGTCCCTACCACGGTCAGCACCATGGTAGTCCTGAGCACGGCGTGGTTGTGGAGCAAAACCTGCTGCACCATCAAAAACCTCCTCGTGTTCGTCGTCTTCGTACGGTGCACGCCGTTCGGGATATTGACGTTCCCGTTCAGCATGCTAAAATTGTGGTGGCTGGACGCGTGTCGCCTCCTTCAACGCGTCAATTTACGCCCCCAAATCATCAACCTTGCCTTCAAGCTTCCGGTGACAACTCAAGAAGTAGTCACGTGTCGCTTCAATTCCAATTCGTACCTCGGGCGGCAAAGACGCCGCATATTGGGGCACCTCCCAATTAGCTCGGCATGATTATGTCGCGCCTCGCTATCTTCCGTCTTCATAGAACCCGCCATTAAGAAAAATTCAGCAACCTTGTACCGTGATTAACCACGCTCTGATACCAAGATGATACGGAACAACTAAGGATTAGTTGATGCGTAGGGATGGCCCGATCTTTCCCAGTACGACCTGCGAGGTTCCTTCTCCATGGATAGAGTCTTCTCCTTGTCTTGATGCAGCAAAAATATTGATAAGGTCAATTTGCACTAGTATACAAGGCGCACACTAGAAGCAATCCGCTGAATTAACTCCCCAAACCGTGAATTCAGCAAGAAGACACGAATTAGAAGAGATGAACCTTGTAGATTCGATGGGCACTCTCAAGAATCACCTATTCTTGCCTTGCACCAACTCCGCAAACTCCAAACGAGAAAACCTTGCAATCACGCAATTTGGCCGCCACCAACCATCATGGCGATTTTCTTCTTTATTTCGTGAGTCTAAAAACATATCATATCATATCCTGAGTTACAATGGGGCTAAGGCCCTAGCCTTATATTGGTGCACAATGCACGGCCTTGATTTCAACTCACGTACTACTTGGCCTAAGGCTGAAACAAACTCTAATACGAACTAAAAAGGAAATTACCTAAACTGCTACCTCTGGTTTCTCTCTCAATTTGCGACTTGACCGTCAGGATTCCTTGGCTGGCACCTCATCCGTTGTGTGGGGCTTCAAAATAGCTTTACAACGAGTCCAAGAACGCCCAAATCGGACTCCGTTTGTGAACGTTATGGACGTTTTAGAATCGGTCTTGCCAGCTGTCCCAATCCGAGTCCGAATCGGTTTCAAATCTTTGTATGTTTTGTTTTCTTGTTCAAGAGCCTTCCAAATCCGTTTGGAAAACCTGAAAAGGAGTCCTTCTCAACCTTTAGAAAGCCATGGTGTGGTCGGATTTTACACTTACTTGCGTTGCAATACTCGGACCCCTTATGTTTGGCAAGTCTCGCGCGCCTCTCCGGACAGCTCGTGCAGTCTCCAATGAAATTGCCATAACTTCGTGTAGGAAGCTCCAAATCAAGCGCCGTTTGCTTTGTTGGAAAGTAGACTTCATTAGCTTTCCAAATATGTGTTTTGTGTGCCTAAGAAACCTCAAAATTAACGTTGAGAACTTCATGAACTTTGTGGACAGAACTGCAATCACGAGAACTTGATTGATCTTATGTCTTCCTCTTTAGCCAAACTAACTTTCTTTTTTCTCCATCCACACCTCTAATTCCATGCATTCTTGTCTTGTTTGCACTGCGTAAAGGAGGAATCACATAAGCATCCGCACAAACTAAGGTATTCTTCTCTCAACCATAACCGATGGCTTCTTTCTCCTTGCACAATTCAGCGCTTCTAAGCCTTGTAACTTCAGATTGCATAGATGAAGCACAAATCAATGTAGTGCTCACACTCTTGGCCACATCATCCCCTCCCCCTTCAAGCAAAACCGTCCTCGGTTTCGTGCTGATCTTCACAAGCTCCTTGCCCTTGATGGCAATGTCAGAAATAATCTCCTCATCTCTCTTGGGCAGCAAAGATTGAAATACACCTTTATGCATAAAAGTGAAGCGATTGGCTCTCCCTTGGTGTGTAACATTGCGATCAAACAGCCACGGACGCCCAACATGATGTGACACATGTGCATAGTCACAACGTCACACTCCACCTTGTCATCATTTCCATCAATTGAAAACGGCACGCGAACTTTATGAGTAACTTTCAGCTTACCAACATTGTGAATCCATTGCACATAGTATGGCTTAGGATGACGCCATGTGGTTATTGAGTGTGCATCTACCACGTCCTTGCTGATAACATTGTTATAGCTTCCACCATCGATTATAAGCTTGCACCGTTTGCCTTTGATCATGCATTGGGTTTGAAGAACACCACGTCGCTGCCCCTTCTCAACAATTAGCTTATTGTCACCATCCACCTTATGAGTCATCAAAGGTGGACCAACCTCAGGATCGCAATACACAACTTCTTGCGGAGAATCATTGAATTTCTCATCGTCATGTTCAGATTCCTCGCTATCACCCTCCGTGGCATATCCGTATTGTGTGAGTAACACCTTCCTTGCATTTGGGCAATCCCTCATCATGCGACCCCTGCCCTTACACTTGAAGCACTCAATTTGACTTGTTCTAGCGGTGCAGAACGTACTAGAATCAGATTTGGTTGCTTCTTTACCTCTGTTGCTTGCCTCCTTTGAAAGAGCCCCATTTGAACGGCTTGATGTCGCCACCTTGGAGTGTGAACCAACATCATCGCCTTGCTGTGATGGACGCCTCCATGGGTTTGTTTGAGTGTTGGCATGTCCACCCTTGGCTTGTTTGCGCTTCAATTGTTGTTCAGCACGTTCAGCTTGATGCACCAAGTCTTGGATGTTGTGGTAATGGACCATCTCCACCCTATCTTGACGATGAGGACATCTCTATTACACATTCTTCATCCACTCCAAGTGTGCATGACAAAGCTAGTGATGAGGCTCCAAAAGGTCCTATGACAAGAGCAAGAGCTAAGCTACTTCAACAACAGGTGCTTTTGTTTCTTAGAGAGTCTTCTATTATGTTAGATGAGAATAGCATACTACCTAATGCAAATATGTTATGTGTTCTCAGATTTGAAGCAACAGAAGATCAAGTGGAGAAGGACCAAGTGGCCACGAGTCATGAGGAGAAGAGTCCAAGCGGGCAAGGAGCAAATCAACGGAAGGCCACGTGACCATATATCTCATGGCGTGCACAAGATGTGGCCTGCGTGCCAAAGGGTGACCGAGTCCAACTCAATCTCGGTCTTGTAATAGGATAGGGGCTTAGCCCGAAAATAAAGGAAACAGATTGCTAAGTTTTAGGAATTGGAATAGGACACCTTGGCCAAATAAGGGATTGATTCGGCCAAGACTTTCCTTGCGTGAGTTCGGGGAGGCACTATAAAACCCCCTTGTATCCCCTTTGTTTTGGTGGGACCACGTTTGAGAAAAATCAATCTAGTAACGTTTTCGAGTTTAGCTTGGCTGCCGAAATTCCTAAGGGAATTAGGAGTGTCTTCGTTCAGCCTTTCCGCTGGGAATTGGGTGCACGATAGATCTTCGCTTGGTGGTCGGCGAAATCAGCACGAGTGTGTTTTGGCGGATTAAAGAGTGTCGAGAAGATCGGGCGACCCCGTATCACTTGCACATCCTCATTCAATCCATTAAAGAAACGTGTCATAGTAGCCTCATCATGCTCCTCTGTTCCTGTACGGATTATCAACATCTCCATCTCTTTATAATACTCATCAACACTAGAATTACCTTGGCGTAGTTGTTGTAGCCGGTTGTACAAGATCCTAGTGTAGTGTGCTGGGACAAAACGCCGCCTCAAAATATTCTTCAATTGTACCCAAGTGTTCGGACGAGCCCCTACGCGACACAATTGATTCCACCAAACAAGAGCATATCCGGTGAACTCAATTGTCGCCAAAAGAATCTTCTTATCCTCAGTATAGTGATGGCTGTCAAAAATTTGTTCGACACGCATCTCCCACTCCAAGTACTCCTCCGGTTCAGCTTTACCATTAAATGATGGGATAGAAATTTTTATCCGCCCAATTCCATCATCCACGGCAACACGCTGTGCAAATCCAACACCATCACACATACCTCCACAACGGGCAGCACCTCTGCCACGCATGTCCCTACCACGATCAGCACCATGGTAGTCCTGAGCACGGCGTGGTTGTGGAGCAAAACCTGCTGCACCATCAAAAACCTCCTCGTGTTCGTCGTCTTCGTACGGTGCACGCCGCTCGGGATATTGAGGTTCCCGTTCAGCATGCTGAAATTGCGGTGGCTGGACGCGTATCGCCTCCTTCAACGCGTCAATTCACGCCTCCAAATCATCAACCTTGCCTTCAAGCTTCCGGTGACAACTCAAGAAGTAGTCACGTGTCGCTTCAATTCCAATTCGTACCTCGGGCGGCAAAGACGCCGCATATTGGGGCACCTCCCAATTAGCTCGGCATGATTATGTCGCGCCTCGCTATCTTCCGTCTTCATAGAACCCGCCATTAAGAAAAATTCAGCAACCTTGTACCGTGATTAACCACGCTCTGATACCAAGATGATACGGAACAACTAAGGATTAGTTGATGCGTAGGGATGGCCCGATCTTTCCCAGTACGACCTGCGAGGTTCCTTCTCCATGGATAGAGTCTTCTCCTTGTCTTGATGCAGCAAAAATATTGATAAGGTCAATTTGCACTAGTATACAAGGCGCACACTAGAAGCAATCCGCTGAATTAACTCCCCAAACCGTGAATTCAGCAAGAAGACACGAATTAGAAGAGATGAACCTTGTAGATTCGATGGGCACTCTCAAGAATCACCTATTCTTGCCTTGCACCAACTCCGCAAACTCCAAACGAGAAAACCTTGCAATCACGCAATTTGGCCGCCACCAACCATCATGGCGATTTTCTTCTTTATTTCGCGAGTCTAAAAACATATCATATCATATCCTGAGTTACAATGGGGCTAAGGCCCTGGCCTTATATTGGTGCACAATGCACGGCCTTGATTTCAACTCACGTACTACTTGGCCTAAGGCTGAAACAAACTCTAATACGAACTAAAAAGGAAATTACCTAAACTGCTACCTCTGGTTTCTCTCTCAATTTGCGACTTGACCGTCAGGATTCCTTGGCTGGCACCTCATCCGTTGTGTGGGGCTTCAAAATAGCTTTACAACGAGTCCAAGAACGCCCAAATCGGACTCCGTTTGTGAACGTTATGGACGTTTTAGAATCGGTCTTGCCAGCTGTCCCAATCCGAGTCCGAATCGGTTTCAAATCTTTGTATGTTTTGTTTTCTTGTTCAAGAGCCTTCCAAATCCGTTTGGAAAACCTGAAAAGGAGTCATTCTCAACCTTTAGAAAGCCATGGTGTGGTCGGATTTTACCCTTACTTGCGTTGCAATACTCGGACCCCTTATGTTTGGCAAGTCTCGCGCGCCTCTCCGGACAGCTCGTGCAGTCTCCAATTAAATTGCCATAACTTCGTGTAGGAAGCTCCAAATCAAGCGCCGTTTGCTTTGTTGGAAAGTAGACTTCATTAGCTTTCCAAATATGTGTTTTGTGTGCCTAAGAAACCTCAAAATTGACGTTGAGAACTTCATGAACTTTGTGGACAGAACTGCAATCACGAGAACTTGATTGATCTTGTGTCTTCCTCCTTAGCCCAACTAACTTTCTTTCTTCTCCATCCACACCTCTAATTCCAAGCATTGTTGTCCTGTTTGCACTGCGTAAAGGAGGAATCACATAAGCATCCGCACAAACTAAGGTATTCTTCTCTCTCCCATAACCGATGGCTTCTTTCTCCTTGCACAATTCAGCACTACTAAGCCTTGTAACTTCAGATTGCATAGATGAAGCACAAATCAATGTAGTGCTCACACTCTTGGACACATCATCCCCTCCCCCTTCAAACAAAACCGTCCTCGGTTTCGTGCTCATCTTCACAAGCTCCTTGCCCTTGATGGCAATGTCAGAAATAATCTCCTCATCTCTCTTGGGCAGCAAAGATTGAAATACACCTTTATGCATAAAAGTGAAGCGATTGGCTCTCCCTTGGTGTGTAACATTGCGATCAAACAGCCACGGACGCCCCAACATGATGTGACACATGTGCATAGTCACAACATCACACTCCACCTTGTCTTCATATCCATCAATTGAAAACGGCACGCGAACTTTATGAGTAACTTTCAGCTTACCAACATTGTGAAGCCATTCCATATAGTATGGCTTAGGATGACGCCATGTGGTTATTGAGTGTGCATCTACCACGTCCTTGCTGATAACATTGTTATAGCTTCCACCATCGATTATAAGCTTGCACCGTTTGCCTTTGATCATGCATTGGGTTTGAAGAACACCACGTCGCTGCCCCTTCTCAACAATTAGCTTATTGTCACCATCCACCTTATGAGTCATCAAAGGTGGACCAACCTCAGGATCGCAATACACAACTTCTTGCGGAGAATCATTGAATTTCTCATCGTCATGTTCAGATTCCTCGCTATCACCCTCCGTGGCATATCCGTATTGTGTGAGTAACACCTTCCTTGCATTTGGGCAATCCCTCATCATGCGACCCCTGCCCTTACACTTGAAGCACTCAATTTGACTTGTTCTAGCGGTGCAGAACGTACTAGAATCAGATTTGGTTGCTTCTTTACCTCTGTTGCTTGCCTCCTTTGAAAGAGCCCCATTTGAACGGCTTGATGTCGCCACCTTGGAGTGTGAACCAACATCATCGCCTTGCTGTGATGGACGCCTCCATGGGTTTGTTTGAGTGTTGGCATGTCCACCCTTGGCTTGTTTGCGCTTCAATTGTTGTTCAGCACGTTCAGCTTGATGCACCAAGTCTTGGATGTTGTGGTAATGGACCATCTCCACCCTATCTTGACGATGAGGACATCTCTATTACACATTCTTCATCCACTCCAAGTGTGCATGACAAAGCTAGTGATGAGGCTCCAAAAGGTCCTATGACAAGAGCAAGAGCTAAGCTACTTCAACAACAGGTGCTTTTGTTTCTTAGAGAGTCTTCTATTATGTTAGATGAGAATAGCATACTACCTAATGCAAATATGTTATGTGTTCTCAGATTTGAAGCAACAGAAGATCAAGTGGAGAAGGACCAAGTGGCCACGAGTCATGAGGAGAAGAGTCCAAGCGGGCAAGGAGCAAATCAACGGAAGGCCACGTGACCATATATCTCATGGCGTGCACAAGATGTGGCCTGCGTGCCAAAGGGTGACCGAGTCCAACTCAATCTCGGTCTTGTAATAGGATAGGGGCTTAGCCCGAAAATAAAGGAAACAGATTGCTAAGTTTTAGGAATTGGAATAGGACACCTTGGCCAAATAAGGGATTGATTCGGCCAAGACTTTCCTTGCGTGAGTTCGGGGAGGCACTATAAAACCCCCTTGTATCCCCTTTGTTTTGGTGGGACCACGTTTGAGAAAAATCAATCTAGTAACGTTTTCGAGTTTAGCTTGGCTGCCGAAATTCCTAAGGGAATTAGGAGTGTCTTCGTTCAGCCTTTCCGCTGGGAATTGGGTGCACGATAGATCTTCGCTTGGTGGTCGGCGAAATCAGCACGAGTGTGTTTTGGCGGATTAAAGAGTGTCGAGAAGATCGGGCGACCCCGTATCACTTGCACATCCTCATTCAATCCATTAAAGAAACGTGCCATAGTAGCCTCATCATGCTCCTCTGTTCCTGTACGGATTATCAACATCTCCATCTCTTTATAATACTCATCAACACTAGAATTACCTTGGCGTAGTTGTTGTAGCCGGTTGTACAAGATCCTAGTGTAGTGTGCTGGGACAAAACGCCGCCTCAAAATATTCTTCAATTGTACCCAAGTGTTCGGACGAGCCCCTACGTGACACAATTGATTCCACCAAACAAGAGCATATCCGGTGAACTCAATTGTCGCCAAACGAATCTTCTTATCCTCAGTATAGTGATGGCTGTCAAAAATTTGTTCGACACGCATCTCCCACTCCAAGTACTCCTCCGGTTCAGCTTTACCATTAAATGATGGGATAGAAATTTTTATCCGCCCAATTCCATCATCCACGGCAACACGCTGTGCAAATCCAACACCATCACACATACCTCCACAACGGGCAGCACCTCTGCCACGCATGTCCCTACCACGGTCAGCACCATGGTAGTCCTGAGCACGGCGTGGTTGTGGAGCAAAACCTGCTGCACCATCAAAAACCTCCTCGTGTTCGTCGTCTTCGTACGGTGCACGCCGCTCGGGATATTGAGGTTCCCGTTCAGCATGCTGAAATTGCGGTGGCTGGACGCGTATCGCCTCCTTCAACGCGTCAATTCACGCCTCCAAATCATCAACCTTGCCTTCAAGCTTCCGGTGACAACTCAAGAAGTAGTCACGTGTCGCTTCAATTCCAATTCGTACCTCGGGCGGCAAAGACGCCGCATATTGGGGCACCTCCCCAATTAGCTCGGCATGATTATGTCGCGCCTCGCTATCTTCCGTCTTCATAGAACCCGCCATTAAGAAAAATTCAGCAACCTTGTACCGTGATTAACCACGCTCTGATACCAAGATGATACGGAACAACTAAAGATTAGTTGATGCGTAGGGATGGCCCGATCTTTCCCAGTACGATCAGCGAGGTTTCTTCTCCTTGGATAGAGTCTTCTCCTTGTCTTGATGCAGCAAACAATATTGATAAGGTCAATTTGCACTAGTATACAGGGCGCACACTAGAAGCAATCCGCCGAACTCCCCAAACTGTGAATTCAGCAAGAAGACACGAATTAGAAGAGATGAACCTTGTAGATTCGATGGGCACTCTCAAGAATCTCCTATTCTTGCCTTGCATCAACTCCGCAAACTCCAAACGAGAAAACCTTGCAATCACGCAATTTGGCCGCCACCAACCATCATGGCGATTTTCTTCTTTATTTCACGAGTCTAAAAACATATCATATCATATCCTGAGTTACAATGGGGCTAAGGCCCTGGCCTTATATTGGTGCACAATGCACGGCCTTGATTACAACTCACGTACTACTTGGCCTAAGGCTGAAAGAAACTCTAATACGAACTAAAAAGGAAATTACCTAAACTGCTACCTCTGGTTTCTCTCTCAATTTGCGACTTGACCGTCAGGATTGCTTGGCTGGCACCTCATCCGTTGTGTGGGGCTTCAAAATAGCTTTCCAATGAGTCCAAGAACGCCCAAATCGGACTCCGTTTGTGAACGTTATGGACGTTTTAGAATCGGTCTTGCCAGCTGTCCCAATCCGAGTCCGAATCGGTTTCAAATCTTTGTATGTTTTGTTTTCTTGTTCAAGAGCCTTCCAAATCCGTTTGGAAAACCTGAAAAGGAGTCCTTCTCAACCTTTAGAAAGCCATGGTGTGGTCGGATTTTACCCTTACTTGCGTTGCAATACTCGGACCCCTTATGTTTGGCAAGTCTCGCGCGCCTCTCCGGACAGCTCGTGCAGTCTCCAATTAAATTGCCATAACTTCGTGTAGGAAGCTCCAAATCAAGCGCCGTTTGCTTTGTTGGAAAGTAGACTTCATTAGCTTTCCAAATATGTGTTTTGTGTGCCTAAGAAACCTCAAAATTGACGTTGAGAACTTCATGAACTTTGTGGACAGAACTGCAATCACGAGAACTTGATTGATCTTGTGTCTTCCTCGTTAGCCCAACTAACTTTCTTTCTTCTCCATCCACACCTCTAATTCCATGCATTGTTGTCCTGTTTGCACTGCGTAAAGGAGGAATCACATAAGCATCCGCACAAACTAAGGTATTCTTCTCTCTCCCATAACCGATGGCTTCTTTCTCCTTGCACAATTCAGCACTACTAAGCCTTGTAACTTCAGATTGCATAGATGAAGCACAAATCAATGTAGTGCTCACACTCTTGGACACATCATCCCCTCCCCCTTCAAACAAAACCGTCCTCGGTTTCGTGCTCATCTTCACAAGCTCCTTGCCCTTGATGGCAATGTCAGAAATAATCTCCTCATCTCTCTTGGGCAGCAAAGATTGAAATACACCTTTATGCATAAAAGTGAAGCGATTGGCTCTCCCTTGGCGTGTAACATTGCGATCAAACAGCCACGGACGCCCCAACATGATGTGACACATGTGCATAGTCACAACGTCACACTCCACCTTGTCTTCATATCCATCAATTGAAAACGGCACGCAAACTTTATGAGTAACTTTCAGCTTACCAACATTGTGAAGCCATTCCATATAGTATGGCTTAGGATGACGTCATGTGGTTAATGAGAGTGCATCTACCACGTCCTTGCTGATAACATTGTTACAGCTTCCACCATCGATTATAAGCTTGCACCGTTTGCCTTTGAGCATGCATTGGGTTTGAAAAACACCACGTCGCTGCCCCTTCTCAACAATTAGCTTATTGTCACCATCCACCTTATGAGTCATCAAAGTTGGACCAACCTCAGGATCACAATACACAACTTCTTGTGGAGAATCATTGAATTTCTCATCGTCATGTTCAGATTCCTCGCTTTCACCCTCCGTGACATATCCCTCATGTGTGAGTAACACCTTCCTTGCATTTGGGCAATCCCTCATCATGCGACCCCTGCCCTTACACTTGAAGCACTCAATTTGACTTGTTCTAGCGGTGGAGAACGTACTAGAATCAGATCTGGTTGCTTCTTTACCTCTGTTGCTTGCCTCCTTTGAAAGAGCCACATTTGAACGGCTTGATGTCGCCACCTTGGAGTGTGAACCAACATCATCGCCTTGCTGTGATGGACGCCTCCATGGGTTTGTTTGAGTGTTGGCATGTCCACCCTTGGCTTGTTTGCGCTTCAATTGTTGTTCAGCACGTTCAGCTTGATGCACCAAGTCTTGGATGTTGTAGTAATGGACCATCTCCACCCTATCTTGACGATGAGCACATCTCTATTACACATTCTTCATCCACTCCAAGTGTGCATGACAAAGCTAGTGATGAGGCTCCAAAAGGTCCTATGGCAAGAGCAAGAGCTTAGCTACTTCAACAAGAGGTGCTTTTGTTTCTTAGAGAGTCTTCTATTATGTTAGATGAGAATAGCATACTACCTAATGCAAATATGTTATGTGTTCTCAGATTTGAAGCAATCCGCCGAACTCCCCAAACCGTGAATTCAGCAAGAAGACACGAATTAGAAGAGATGAACCTTGTAGATTCGGTGGGCAATCTCAAGAATCTCCTATTCTTGCCTTGCACCAACTCCGCAAACTCCAAACGAGAAAACCTTGCAATCACGCAATTTGGCCGCCACCAGCCATCATGGCGATTTTCTTCTTTATTTCACGAGTCTAAAAACTTATCATATCATATCCTGAGTTACAATGGGGCTAAGGCCCTGGCCTTATATTGGTGCACAATGCACGGCCTTGATTACAACTCACGTACTACTTGGCCTAAGGCTGAAACAAACTCTAATTCGAACTAAAAAGGAAATTACCTAAACTGCTACCACTGGTTTCTCTCTCAATTTGCGACTTGACCGTCAGGATTCCTTGGCTGGCACCTCATCCGTTGCGTGGGGCTTCAAAATAGCTTTCCAACGAGTCCATGAACGCCCAAATCGGACACCGTTTGTGAAAGTTATGGACGTTTTAGTATCGGTCTTGCAAGCTGTCCCAATCCGAGTCCGAATCGGTTTCAAATCTTTGTATGTTTTGTTTTCTTGTTCAAGGGCCTTCCAAATCCGTTTGGAAAACCTGAAAAGGAGTCCTTCTCAACCTTTAGAAAGCCATGGTGCGGTCGGATTTTACCCTTACTTGCGTTGCAATACTCGGACTCCTTATGTTTTGGCAAGTCTCGCGCACCTCTCCGGACAGCTCGTGCAGCCTCCAATGAAATTGCCATAACTTCGTGTAGGAAGCTCCAAATCAAGCGTCGTTTGATTTGTTGGAAAGTAGACTTCATTAGCTTTCCAAATATGTGTTTTGTGTGCCTAAGAAACCTCAAAATTGACGTTGAGAACTTCATGAACTTTGTGGACAGAACTGCAATCACGAGAACTTGATTGATCTTGTGTCTTCCTCTTTAGCCAAACTAACTTTCTTTCTTCTCCATCCACACCTCTAATTCCATGCATTGTTGTCTTGTTTGCACTGCGTATAGGAGGAAACACATAAGCATCCGCACGAACTAAGGTATTCTTCTCTCTCCCATAACCGATGGCTTCTTTCTCCTTGCACAATTCAGTACTACTAAGCCTTGTAACTTCAAATTGCATAGATGAAGCCCAAATCAATGTAGTGCTCACACTCTTGGCCACATCATCCCCTCCCCTTCAAGTGAAACCGTCCTCGGTTTCGTGCTAATCTTCACAAGCTACTTGCCCTTGATGGCAATGTCAGAAATAATCTCCTCATCTCTCTTGGGCAGCAAAGATTGAAATACACCTTTACGCATAAAAGTGAAGCGATTGGCTCTCCCTTGGTGTGTAACATTGCGATCAAACTGCCACGGACGCCCCAACATGATGTGACACATGTGCATAGTCACAACGTCACACTCCACCTTGTCTTCATATCCATCAATTGAAAACGGCACGTGAACTTTATGAGTAACTTTCAGCTTACCAACATTGTGAAGCCATTGCATATAGTACGGCTTAGGATGACGCCATGTGGTTGATGAGAGTGCATCTACCACGTCCTTGCTGATAACATTGTTACAGCTTCCACCATCGATTATAAGCTTGCACCGTTTGCCTTTGAGCATGCATTGGGTTTGAAAAACACCACGTCGCTGCCCCTTCTCAACAATTAGCTTATTGTCACCATCCACCTTATGAGTCATCAAAGTTGGACCAACCTCAGGATCACAATACACAACTTCTTGCGGAGAATCATTGAATTTCTCATCGTCATGTTCAGATTCCTCGCTTTCACCCTCTGTGGCATATCCCTCATGTGTGAGTAACACCTTCCTTGCATTTGGGCAATCCCTCATCATGTGACCCCTGCCCTTACACTTGAAGCACTCAATTTGACTTGTTCTAGCGGTGGAGAACGAACTGGAATCAGATCTGGTTGCTTCTTTACCTCTGTTGCTTGCCTCCTTTGAAAGAGCCCCATTTGAACGGCTTGATGTCGCCACCTTGGATCGTGAACCAACATCATCGCCTTGCTGTGATGCACGCCTCCATGGGTTTGTTTGAGTGTTGGCATGTCCACCCTTGGCTTGTTTGCGCTTCAATTGTTGTTCAGCACGTTCAGCTTGATGCACCAAGTCTTGGATGTTGTAGTAATGGACCATCTCCACCCTATCTTGACGATGAGCACATCCCTATTACACATTCTTCATCCACTCCAAGTGTGCATGACAAAGCTAGTGATGAGGCTCCAAAAGGTCCTATGACAAGAGCAAGAGCTAAGCTACTTCAACAACAGGTGCTTTTGTTTCTTAGAGAGTCTTCTATTATGTTAGATGAGAATAGCATACTACCAAATGCAAATATGTTATGTGTTCTCAGATTTGAAGCAACAGAAGATCAAGTGGAGAAGGACCAAGTGGCCACCAGTCATGAGAAGAAGAGTCCACGCGGGCAAGGAGCAAATCAACGAAAGGCCACGTGATCATATATCTCATGGCGTGCACAAGATGTGGCCTGCGTGCCAAAGGGTGACCGAGTCCAACTCAATCTCGGTCTTGTAATAGGATAGGGGCTTAGCCCAAAAATAAAGGAAACAGATTGCTAAGTTTTAGGAATTGGAATAGCACACCTTGGCCGAATAAGGGATTGATTCGGCCAAGACTTTCCTTGCGTGAGTTCGTGGAGGCACTATAAAACCCCCTTGTATCCCCTTTGTTTTGGTGGGACCACGTTTGAGAAAAATCAATCTAGTAAAGTTTTCGAGTTTAGCATGGCTGCCGAAATTCCTAAGGGAATTAGGAGTGTCTTCGTTCAGCCTTTCCGCTGGGAATTGGGTGCACGATAGATCTTCGCTTGGTTGTTGCGACATCCCAAATTTTCCTTTATTTTAATTTCTTTTCTGGAATTTAAATTCCTTCTTTTGTTTATTGCTTTGTTTTAAAAACTAGTATGTTTGGAAGAAATTGTGATCAAAATAAGTTTAAATGCTTTTATTTGGGTTCCTTGCATTTTTCTAGACTTATAGGATTTTTCTGGGATTTATTTGGATTTTTCTGCTATTTTCTAAGCCTAAAAGTCCTTTTTCGGATTTCCAGAAAATCAAAAAATAGAGAAAATTCAACCCCTCTCTTCGGCCGCCACGTGGACGGCCAGATGCCGCCCACGTCGCCTCCTCCATCCCGCCTCCCCTCCCTCCCCGCGCGCCACGCGTACGGCCCGATAGTGGCCACGCCGGCCCATCTCGCCCGCCCACTCCTCCTTCTCCCACCGCCGCCCGATCCCAGCGATCGCATCGTGGCCGCTCCCTTCTTAATGCCCCGCGTTCATTCTCCACCGTCCGATTTCCCTGCCCCGCGATCTCACCCGCTTCCGCCCCTCTCTCTCTGCCCCGGCCCCACTTGTCATCCCCGACCCCCATCCCCTCACGCGGCCCTCACGCGGGCGCCACCGCCATGGCCGTTGGCCGGCTCCGCCCTAACCGGCCTCCTCCCCCTTATCTCTTCCGCACGCCGCCCCTATCTTCGTGCGCCGCAAGCCCGCGCCCCGTCTCCCCCGTTTTCCGCGCACGACGCCCACGTCTCCCACGCGGCACTCGGCCACTCCCGTTGCAACCGCCGCCCACCTCCCCGCTTTCTCCGGCGAGGGATTCCGCAGCGCCTCCACCCCTTCGGCCTATAAAAGCCACCCCCGAGCACCACCCTTCCCCACTCCACCTCGCTCCACCTCCCGTTTGCACTCTCCGGCGCCCGAGAGCTCCCCTGCCGAGCGTCTTCGCTCCGCCGCGCCGCCTTCTCCTCCGGCGAGGAATCGTCGGCGAAGGAGAGCCGCTCGAGCTTCGCCGAGGCCGCCCCGAGCTCCGCCGCCTCACGCCGAGCCTCCTCCGCTTTTGCCCCGTGCCCGAGCACCGCCGGAGAGCCCCGCCCGCCGGAACCCGATCACTTCGCCGCCTCCACCTCGTCGTCGGCCACCTCCGTCCACCGCCGAGCTTCGCCGGAGGTATAGGTCTGCTCCCCGTGCGCCCCTCACCCCGTTTCCGCCCTCGTCGTCCCCCGCCGTGGTCGCTACCGCCGGCGACCCTTGGGACCCGTGCGCCCCCGCCGGTGGCCGAGCCACATCAGCCAGCCCAGGCTTGTGTGGCGTCCACGTCGGCGCCACCCGCGCACCAGGCCGCCCCGTCAGCGCCACCCGCACCTCCCCGCCACGTCGGCCACTATTCCTTCCGTGGACCCGGTCCATGGACCGAGGCCCACATGTCAGCCGGCCCAATCCCGAGATGACGTCATGCTGACGCAAAAACTCAGGTTTTTCCGTAGAAAATTAATTCGGCCGAAAATAATTTTGGTGCTGACGTCATAATCCTCAATTGCCTATACAAAAATAATTCCAAAAATTACTTTTATTCATTTTCCCTGAATTTAAACTTCCCGGAGCCCGTTCTCCTTCGTTCTAACTCCGATTTAACCCATTCAAATTTCTAAATTCATCAAAAATTCCCCTCTACCCATTCCTAGCCTCAATTTGAATTTTTGAGTTTATTTGAATTTGATTTGAATTTATTTTGAGTTTGGAGGGTTATTTTCACGTGTAGATTACGACGATTCTGAAGATTTCCTCGACGACGGATCTCACCAATTCGAAGAGCAAGGCAAGTCACCCTCCTTGATCATGTTGATCCCAGTTTTCAAAACAAAATTATGTTGATTTAAATTATGTTGCATGCATATTTTATATTCAACGTATTTCAATTCAGTTTTAAATCTAGTTATTGCCTACTTGTTATTTCCTCATTGAATTTGAAATCCTCCATACCTTGTAACCCTAGATTAAAAACTCTGGTTAGTTCAATAGAATGGCTAGAAAACTTTATAGCATATGCTTAGCCATGCATAGATGAAAACTTAGGTTGGGGATACCTTTTCACTTAAAATGACAAGCTTTTGGATAGTATTCTTGACTTTGGAGAGTCAAGGAAGTTTACAAAACTATTTCAAAATAAAATATAAAAACTGGTTTAGACTTAGGCATTTGGTTAGAGTGGTGGGTGCAGGCATGCCCTGTTGGTTGGAGCCGCAGTGGTTGATTGTCGTGCACGGGGGTATGTGGTTGGGCCTGAGTCAGATTAAGGACCGGTCTTTGAGCTACTGTTGCAAAAGCCTTAACGTACTACCACATGGCTGGTATGGGACAGCCCCGGCCAAATAATTTGCGGAGTCCAAACTCGAGTCAAGTCGTAGGTTGAAAGTGGGCGTGGTTGGTGCCATGCGAAGTCCCACTTGGGTGAGCGTGGTTGTAGCCATGAGAAGTCTCACCTAGGCTCAAGAGGGGGTCCCGGTCTGGTGGATTCCTTACTGGGGTGAAACCTTAGAGTTGGCTTGACCGAGTTGACGGCTTCGCATTGTAAAGGCCTTGTTATGATTACTCAGTCGCACGCCTAAGGAAGCGTGTATTGGCCGACATAATGAGGACATCATATCTTGTGGGTAAAGCTGTACAACCTCTGCAGAGTGTATAACCTATCCTGGATAGCCGTGCCCATGGTCACGGGCATGCTAAGCAAAAGTTTTTCATAGATTAGACTTGGTTTTACAAAAATGTTTTCAAAAACCTTATGGATGGATGGAGTCCATGAGCGTATGGTTATTATGTGGATGGATGGAATTCACATGGATTTGTTTTTGGGAAATTGGTCTGGGAGGGATTCCCGTGGTTAGGTTGGTGTATGGTCGGAGCCTGCACTAACGGTATGAACTTTATTCAAGCATATTGTTTTTACTTACTGTATTAAATTCAGCAATTTCAATCTATTTATTGTATTTCATAATGTTGTTTTTGCAAATTAACCCTATAAGCCTTCCGTTGAAGCCTTTATCATTATGTTGCATTTTTCCCGGGTGACTTGCGGAGTACAAGTTTGTACTCACCTTGCTGCATCTTAACAGAGGAGGATGTCTACGACTACGGTGAGGACCAGGACGAGTAGGACGTGTCTTGCAGTCGTCTGCCTGTGGGGAGGCAGTTGGGCTTCGCCAGTTATCTTATTATTTTTCCGCTGTTATTTATCCCTTTTATTTGATTTATCATTGTAAGACTTGGCCATAAGGCCGTACCCATTTGCTTAATAGATTTGGTCATTTGCGTTCGATATGTATCTTTGTTTGGCTGTGTGCACTAGCTGTTCCTGGACTAGTGCTATTTACACAGAGGGTTTCGGAATCGTTACTCCGGGATCCGACAAAGGTGGTTTCAGAGCCGCGGTGACTCCAAGACGCGACCGTAGGTAGAATAGAATGGGAACCACTAAGGACATAATTTCTTTAAAATAATTTTTGAAAGATCTTGTAAAATCTTGTCTGTTCTCTTCCTTTACTCAACATCCTTCCACTCGCTTTCTAACCCCCCTTTCCTTCTTCAAATTGTAGATGTCCGAGACCCCTACCCAAGTCACTTTTGGCACCCAAGCCGGTCACTTAGCCTCCTGCCTTCAGAGTCTTCTGCAAGAGATAGGCTTCCAAGGCCGCCCAATTTATCAGGGGTACCAGCAGACCATCGGGGAGCAAGAGTACTGGCGTGTCGAGGTTCGGATTTTCGCCAACGTGGGAGATATAGCCGCCTTCCACATCTTTGATGCCCCACAGAGGAGAGACACCTTCCTTGCTGGTATCCAGGATGCAGCACGGGAGGCTATCCGACGATTGAGAGAGATGTATTCACCTGAGCTCAAGGATTCCGCATTCCGGTACTACCCCCGCAGATACCCGGCGAGTTCACGCAACATCTACGCATCCACCGAGACCGAAGGCGACTCCCGGCTCAAGCAGCAAGTAGAGCTCACTCAGGCTTTGGATGGAGCCTATGAGATGGCCATGGATGAGTTGAGCTACCTCGCCTACAAGCTTCGGAGAGCAGAGGAGGAGCTAGCCATGTTCCGAGGGGCAGAAGATTGCGCTTCCTCAGTCAGCGGGATTAGCGTTGAGTCTGCACCTAAGAGGCGTCGCACCGGCATCAAGAAGCATTACTTAGCTCAGTTCAAGCCAGCCCAGTAGGAGGTTCTTTAGAATTAGGCCTTAGGCTAAATTAGAACGCATTTGTGAGCTGTATTTCCTTGTCATCAGCCACAAAATTATCAGGATGAAATAAATTAATAAAGGAAGTGTTTTGCTATTTTCTTTGGAATTTGCCTTTTTGCTTGTCTTTGTGTGTGGGATGGAACAAATAGAACCCCTGGTAATCTCTCTCTTCTCTTCTAAACCTTGGAGGAAAACAGATGGTGAGCACAAGGAGCAACAGCAATGGCAATCTCAATGGGACGCAAGAGAGGCAGACCACTCCGCCACCCCCCCAGCTAACGGACCCGACTGGACTCAATTGATGACCAACCAAAACCAACTGATTCAGCTGCTGGTCCAGACCGTCTCCAACCCTGCGACATCAGCTCCTCAGCCGCAGCCAGCTCAGGCGCCTCAGTCCCGCCTGTCAGAGTTCATGAGGATGCGCCCACCGACCTTTTCAAGCAGTCCCGAGCCTATGGATGCTGACGACTGGCTTCGAGGGATCGGCAAGAAACTGGACTTACTGCAGTGCACTGATCGGGAGCGAGTCCTCTTTGCTTCCTACCAGCTGCATGGACCTGCCGCGGAGTGGTGGGATGTTTTCATCACCTCGCAACCTGATGCTCAAGCCGTCACATGGAAAGAGTTCTCTCGGCAATTTCGCAAGGCCCATGTCCCAACTGGTCTTGTCACTTTGAAGAAGAAAGAGTTTCGAGCTCTGCGCCAGGGAGGTCGTACTGTGAGTGAGTACCTCCAGAAGTTCAACCAGCTGGCACGTTATGCACCTGAGGATGTTGCCACGGATGAAACTAAACAGGAAAGGTTTTTGGAGGGCCTCAATGACAACCTCTCCGTTCAACTCCTCTCGAGTGACTATTCCGACTTCCACCAGTTGGTCAGTAAGGCGATCCGCCAAGAGGGCAAGTACGTAGAGATGGAGAATCGCAAGCGGAGGATGGCTACCCAGAGGGCCAATACTGGAGGATTCCCTAAGCCTCGCCACACCCAGCCATCCCCTGGCAGTTTCAAGCCAACTTTTCAGCGCCCAGTTTTCCAAACTAATCGCCCTTCATCGCAGCCAGTGAGGACTCCTGTAAACGGTGGATCAGCACAGAAGACCCCCGCTCAGCCCGATGGGACGACCTGCTTCTATTGTAAGGAGGCAGGGCACTTTGCCAGGCAGTGCCCCAAGAAGATTCAAGCCAATGCTAGTGCAGGGGGACAGAACTCAGGAGCAGCTTTTAAGAAGCCTCAGGGTTTTATCAAGGGCAGAGTGAACCACATTACTGCGGAAGAAGCCCAAGCCTCACCGGATGTTGTTCTGGGTAAGTTTTTGGTAAACTCAATCCCAGCGTCTGTTTTGTTCGATTCCGGAGCTTCCCATTCGTTTATTTCTGAAACTTTTGTGGTTCAAAATGGGATGAAACCTGTTCCCCTTAGTATTCCCATGATAGTCCAGTCCCCTGGAATAGACATGAGAGCCAGTACCCTATGCCCAAGAGTGGAGTTACTCGTGGAAGGAGTACCATTCCTAGCCGAGTTGATCGTCCTAGACTCTCGCGGGTTGGACGTCATCCTTGGTATGGATTGGTTGTCCAAAAATAAAGGCAAGATAGATTGTGCTTCCCGGTCCATCACCATCACCAATGATCATGGAGTAAAGGTGAACTTTGTACCCAAGATACCCAACATGAACCAGTGTACCCTTACTCACCTTCAAGTCTTGGAAGAAGTGTCAATAGTGCGGGAATACTCGGATGTGTTTCCGAAGGATCTACCTGGGATGCCCCCGGACAGGGAAGTTGAATTTGTAATTGACTTAGTCCCTGGTACCGCCCCTATCTCCAAGAGGCCGTATCGAATGCCCGCTAATGAGTTAGCCGAGCTTAAGAAGCAGATTCAGGAGTTGGAAGATAAGGGCTATGTTCGGCCTAGCTCATCACCCTGGGGTGCACCCGTCCTTTTTGTCAAAAAGAAGGATGGTAGCATGAGGATGTGTGTGGACTATAGGGCACTTAATGAAGCCACCATCAAGAATAAGTATCCATTACCTAGGATCGACGATCTCTTTGATCAGTTGAAAGGAGCAAGAGTTTTCTCTAAGATAGATCTGAGATCCGGGTACCATCAACTGAAGATCCGAGAAGAGGACATACCCAAAACTGCCTTCACAACTCGTTATGGTCAATATGAGTTTACAGTCATGTCGTTTGGGTTGACAAATGCCCCGGCATATTTCATGACCATGATGAACAAGGTGTTTCTAAAGTATTTGGATAAGTTCGTGGTAATCTTCATTGATGACATTCTCATCTACTCCAAAAGTGAGGAGGATCATGAAGAACATCTTAGGATAATCCTAGGGGAGCTAAGAGCCCACCAACTTTATGCCAAGTTCAGTAAATGCGAATTTTGGCTAAAGGAGGTAGCTTTCCTTGGTCATATTGTGACGGCTGAAGGAATCGCCGTGGATCCCTCTAAGGTTGAAGCAGTAATGGATTGGAAGCAGCCTACAACAGTAACAGCAATCAGAAGTTTTCTTGGACTTGCTGGATATTATCGTCGCTTCATACCGGAGTTCTCCAAGCTAGCCAAACCAATGACCCAGCTCCTGAAGAAAGAAAAGAAGTTTGAATGGACAAAGGCTTGTGAGCAGAGTTTCCAGGTACTCAAGAGCAAATTAGTGTCCGCTCCGGTACTCACACTACCAGATATTCGTAAGGACTTTGAGGTGTACTGTGATGCCTCCCGGCAAGGACTTGGTTGTGTGTTAATGCAAGAGGGAAGAGTGGTAGCTTATGCATCTCGCCAGTTAAGGCCTCATGAAGGAAATTACCCCACTCATGACCTGGAGTTAGCCGCAGTGGTTCATGCATTGAAGATCTGGCGGCACTACCTCATCGGTAACCGTTGTGAGATATACACGGACCATAAGAGTTTAAAGTATATTTTCACCCAGGCGGAGCTCAATCTGAGGCAGCGACGATGGTTAGAGTTGATCAAGGATTACAACCTTGGAATTCATTACCATCCAGGCAAGGCCAATGTTGTGGCCGATGCATTGAGTAGAAAGGTTTATGCCAACTGCACTTTGTCAGCAGAGGTTCAAACCCGACTTCAAGAAGGAATTGCCCGTCTTAGTTTGGAGCCCAAGAACCAGGGTAACCTTATGACCTTGGAAATCCAACCTACCCTGCCCGAGCTAATCAGAGAAGCTCAAAAGATAGATGAGGATATTAAGGAGATACAGAAGAATATGAGAAGAGGCAAGGCCCCTGGGTTCAGCGAGGATGAACATGGAGCCGTCTGGTACGGGAGTCGAATCTGCGTACCGAACAATAAGGAGATCAAGGATATGATTCTGAAAGAAGCTCATGACACCCCATACTCCATACACCCCGGTCGTACCAAGATGTATCAAGACCTCAGGGAAAAGTATTGGTGGGTCAGTATGAAGAAGGAAATTGCTGAGTACATCGACGCTTGTGACACCTGTCAAAGAGTCAAGGCGGAATATCAGAAACCTGCTGGACTTTTGCAACCCTTACCTATACCCGATTGGAAGTGGGAAGAGATCGGCATGGACTTCATCACCGGACTACCCAGGACTCAGTCCGGATACGACTCTATATGGGTAATAATAGACCGTTTGACCAAGGTTGCACATTTCATACCGGTCAAGACTACCTATACCGGAAGTAAGTTGGCAGAATTGTACATGTCTCAGATCGTGTGTCTCCATGGAGTTCCCAAGAAGATTGTGTCAGATCGGGGAAGCCAGTTCACTTCCCGCTTCTGGCAGAAGCTACACGAAGAGTTAGGGAGTAAGCTAAATTTCAGCACGGCTTATCATCCCCAAACTGATGGCCAAACGGAGCGGATCAATCAAGTGTTGGAGGACATGTTGAGAGCTTGTGCATTAGACCTTGGTGACAGTTGGGATCGAGCCCTACCCTATGCGGAGTTCTCCTACAACAACAGCTATCAATCTAGTCTGCAGATGGCCCCTTTTGAAGCCTTGTATGGAAGAAAGTGCAGAACACCGTTGTTTTGGGATCAACCAGAGGATCCTCAAGACCCCAGGCCCGCACTCCTGCAGGACGCCGAAGAGAAGGTCAGAAAGATCAAGGAAAGACTAAAGATAGCTCAGTCTCGACAGAAGAGTTACGCGGATAATCGTCGACGAGACCTGGCCTTCGCAGTGGATGATTATGTGTACCTGAGAGTATCCGCACATAGAGGAGTCAAGAGGTTCCAAACCAAGGGAAAGCTCGCACCAAGGTTCGTGGGACCCTTTAAGATCTTGAGTCGCAGAGGTGAGGTAGCATACCAGTTGGAATTGCCATCCACCATGGTTGGGATCCACGATGTTTTCCATGTCTCCCAGTTGAAGAAGTGCCTTCGAGTACCCACTGAGCAGGCAGCACTTGAGACCCTCGATCTTCAAAAAGACCTCACCTATAGAGAGCAGCCAATCAAGATCCTTGAGACAGCAGAGCATCAAACCAGAAGGAAGACCATCCGTTTCTGCCGAGTGCAATGGAGCAACCATACGGAGGATGAAGCCACCTGGGAAAGAGAGGAAGAATTGAAGGCCAATCACCCCCACCTCTTTTGCTAGCCTGTTCGAATCTCGGGGTCGAGATTCCCTTAAGGGGGGTAGGTTTGTGACATCCCAAATTTTCCTTTATTTTAATTTCTTTTCTGGAATTTAAATTCCTTCTTTTGTTTATTGCTTTGTTTTAAAAACTAGTAAGTTTGGAAGAAATTGTGATCAAAATAAGTTTAAATGCTTTTATTTGGGTTCCTTGCATTTTTCTAGACTTATAAGATTTTTCTGGGATTTATTTGGATTTTTTTGCTATTTTCTAAGCCTAAAAGTCCTTTTTCGGATTTCCAGAAAATCAAAAAAAAAGAGAAAATTCAACCCCTCTCTTCGGCCGCCACGTGGACGGCCAGATGCCGCCCACGTCGCCTCCTCCATCCCGCCTCCCCTCCCTCCCCGCGCGCCACGCGTGCGGCCCGATAGCGGCCACGCCGGCCCATCTCGCCCGCCCACTCCTCCTTCTCCCACCGCCGCCCGATCCCAGCGATCGCATCGTGGCCGCTCCCTTCCACTTAACGCCCCGCGTTCATTCTCCACCGTCCGATTTCCCCGCCCCGCGATCTCACCCGCTTCCGCCCCTCTCTCTCTGCCCCGGCCCCACTTGTCATCCCCGACCCCCATCCCCTCACGCGGCCCTCACGCGGGCGCCGCCGCCATGGCCGTTGGCCGGCTCCGCCCTAACCGGCCTCCTCCCCCTTATCTCTTCCGCACGCCGCCCCTATCTTCGTGCGCCGCAAGCCCGCGCCCCGTCTCCCCCGTTTTCCGCGCACGACGCCCACGTCTCCCACGCGGCACTCGGCCACTCCCGTTGCAACCGCCGCCCACCTCCCCGCTTTCTCCGGCGAGGGATTCCGCAGCGCCTCCACCCCTTCGGCCTATAAAAGCCACCCCCGAGCACCACCCTTCCCCACTCCACCTCGCTCCACCTCCCGTTTGCACTCTCCGGCGCCCGAGAGCTCCCCTGCCGAGCGTCTTCGCTCCGCCGCGCCGCCTTCTCCTCCGGCGAGGAATCGTCGGCGAAGGAGAGCCGCTCGAGCTTCGCCGAGGCCGCCCCGAGCTCCGCCGCCTCACGCCGAGCCTCCTCCGCTTTTGCCCCGTGCCCGAGCACCGCCGGAGAGCCCCGCCCGCCGGAACCCGATCACTTCGCCGCCTCCACCTCGTCATCGGCCACCTCCGTCCACCGCCGAGCTTCGCCGGAGGTATAGGTCTGCTCCCCGTGCGCCCCTCACCCCGTTTCCGCCCTCGTCGTCCCCCGCCGTGGTCGCTACCGCCGGCGACCCTTGGGACCCGTGCGCCCCCGCCGGTGGCCGAGCCACATCAGCCAGCCCAGGCTTGTGTGGCGTCCACGTCGGCGCCACCCGCGCACCAGGCCGCCCCGTCAGCGCCACCCGCACCTCCCCGCCACGTCGGCCACTATTCCTTCCGTGGACCCGGTCCATGGACCGAGGCCCACATGTCAGCCGGCCCAATCCCGAGATGACGTCATGCTGACGCAAAAACTCAGGTTTTTCCGTAGAAAATTAATTCGGCCGAAAATAATTTTGGTGCTGACGTCATAATCCTCAATTGCCTATACAAAAATAATTCCAAAAATTACTTTTATTCATTTTCCCTGAATTTAAACTTCCCGGAGCCCGTTCTCCTTCGTTCTAACTCCGATTTAACCCATTCAAATTTCTAAATTCATCAAAAATTCCCCTCTACCCATTCCTAGCCTCAATTTGAATTTTTGAGTTTATTTGAATTTGATTTGAATTTATTTTGAGTTTGGAGGGTTATTTTCACGTGTAGATTACGACGATTCTGAAGATTTCCTCGACGACGGATCTCACCAATTCGAAGAGCAAGGCAAGTCACCCTCCTTGATCATATTGATCCCAGTTTTCAAAACAAAATTATGTTGATTTAAATTATGTTGCATGCATATTTTATATTCAACGTATTTCAATTCAGTTTTAAATCTAGTTATTGCCTA
Organism: Dendrocalamus latiflorus; assembly: GCA_017311315.1. Lineage (NCBI taxonomy): Eukaryota > Viridiplantae > Streptophyta > Magnoliopsida > Poales > Poaceae > Dendrocalamus > Dendrocalamus latiflorus. The sequence continues at coordinate 19,203,920 of CM029623.1, forward strand.
CTTGTTATTTCCTCATTGAATTTGAAATCCTCCATACCTTGTAACCCTAGATTAAAAACTCTGGTTAGTTCAATAGAATGGCTAGAAAACTTTATAGCATATGCTTAGCCATGCATAGATGAAAACTTAGGTTGGGGATACCTTTTCACTTAAAATGACAAGCTTTTGGATAGTATTCTTGACTTTGGAGAGTCAAGGAAGTTTACAAAACTATTTCAAAATAAAATATAAAAACTGGTTTAGACTTAGGCATTTGGTTAGAGTGGTGGGTGCAGGCATGCCCTGTTGGTTGGAGCCGCAGTGGTTGATTGTCGTGCACGGGGGTATGTGGTTGGGCCTGAGTCAGATTAAGGACCGGTCTTTGAGCTACTGTTGCAAAAGCCTTAACGTACTACCACATGGCTGGTATGGGACAGCCCTGGCCAAATAATTTGCGGAGTCCAAACTCGAGTCAAGTCGTAGGTTGAAAGTGGGCGTGGTTGGTGCCATGCGAAGTCCCACTTGGGTGAGCGTGGTTGTAGCCATGAGAAGTCTCACCTAGGCTCAAGAGGGGGTCCCGGTCTGGTGGATTCCTTACTGGGGTGAAACCTTAGAGTTGGCTTGACCGAGTTGACGGCTTCGCATTGTAAAGGCCTTGTTATGATTACTCAGTCGCACGCCTAAGGAAGCGTGTATTGGCCGACATAATGAGGACATCATATCTTGTGGGTAAAGCTGTACAACCTCTGCAGAGTGTATAACCTATCCTGGATAGCCGTGCCCATGGTCACGGGCATGCTAAGCAAAAGTTTTTCATAGATTAGACTTGGTTTTACAAAAATGTTTTCAAAAACCTTATGGATGGATGGAGTCCATGAGCGTATGGTTATTATGTGGATGGATGGAATTCACATGGATTTGTTTTTGGGAAATTGGTCTGGGAGGGATTCCCGTGGTTAGGTTGGTGTATGGTCGGAGCCTGCACTAACGGTATGAACTTTATTCAAGCATATTGTTTTTACTTACTGTATTAAATTCAGTAATTTCAATCTATTTATTGTATTTCATAATGTTGTTTTTGCAAATTAACCCTATAAGCCTTCCGTTGAAGCCTTTATCATTATGTTGCATTTTTCCCGGGTGACTTGCGGAGTACAAGTTTGTACTCACCTTGCTGCATCTTAACAGAGGAGGATGTCTACGACTACGGTGAGGACCAGGACGAGTAGGACGTGTCTTGCAGTTGTCTCCCTGTGGGGAGGCAGTTGGGCTTCGCCAGTTATCTTATTATTTTTCCGCTGTTATTTATCCCTTTTATTTGATTTATCATTGTAAGACTTGGCCATAAGGCCGTACCCATTTGCTTAATAGATTTGGTCATTTGCGTTCGATATGTATCTTTGTTTGGCTGTGTGCACTAGCTGTTCCTGGACTAGTGCTATTTACACAGAGGGTTTCGGAATCGTTACTCCGGGATCCGACAGTGGTCGGCGAAATCAGCACGAGTGTGCTTTGGCGGATTAAAGAGTGTCGAGAAGATCGGGCGACCCCGTATCACTTGCACATCCTCATTCAATCCATTAAAGAAACATGCCATAGTAGCCTCATCATGCTCCTCTGTTCCTGTACGGATTATCAACATCTCCATCTCTTTATAATACTCATCAACACTAGAATTACCTTGGCGTAGTTGTTGTAGCCGGTTGTACAAGGTCCTAGTGTAGTGTGCTGGGACAAAACGCCGCCTCAAAATATTCTTCAATTGTACCCAAGTATTCGGACGAGCTCCTACGCGACACAATTGATTCCACCAAACAAGAGCATATCCGGTGAACTCAATTGTCGCCAAACGAATCTTCTTATCCTCAGTATAGTGATGGCTGTCAAAAATTTGTTCGACACGCATCTCCTACTCCAAGTACTCCTTCGGTTCAGCTTTACCATTAAATAATGGGATAGAAATTTTTATCCGCCCAATTCCATCATTCACAGCAACACGCTGTGCAAATCCAACACCATCACGCATACCTCCACAACGGGCAGCACCTCTGCCACGCATGTCCCTACCACGGTCAGCACCATGGTAGTCCTAAGCACAGCGTGGTTGTGGAGCAAAACCTGCTGCACCATCAAAAACCTCCTGATGTGACCACGCCACCAACACATATGACCCTATCAAGATTGAACTAAAGGTGAATTCGTTTCTTCAGTTTCAACATATTTTAAATAAGAATATGATGCTACCTAATGATGAAAATATATATTTTTGTAGCACCACATCATGTTTGCACCAATTCAAGCAAGAGTTCAACTTGGACACGTTTTGGAATCCAATTCGGCCTCCAGATCAGTTCGGATTCAGCTTGACGGCCCAACTTCAAATGTGCATAACTTTCACATACGGAGTCCGTTTGAGGTCCACGAGTACTCGATGGAAAGTTTTTCTCGTCCTCTTTCCAATGGATCTAGACTCATCTCCAAATTCCTCCTGGGCTTGCCGCAATCACTCGATCAAGGTGCTGCATTACCTATTTGGGTCAAATTGGGCCTTGTAATGTTTGGGCCCAAAGGGGAGGTGCTCCCCCACCTAGGCCATATTGTTCACACGTTACTATTTATGTGAACAGTATCATGAATAGTACCACCCCCTTTTCCTTAGTTTTGTGTGGCTTCCCCACCCCTATTTAAGGAGGCTGCACCCTTCTAGTTTTCTTGGATTTCGTTTGATTAGATTTTCCATGGTGAAAACTTTTGTTCTTCACTTGTGTCGGCTAGACCAACCATAAAGAACCTTCTGCGGAATCCCACCTTTTGAGCTTAATATAAATATTTGCAATTTCAGATTGCTTGTTATCTTGTTCTTGCGTGTTCTTCGGTTGCATGCAGGAATAGACCTTCGTGGTCAGGTCAACCGCGTTCTTGGCACGGTTGATAACGACTTGGAGTGTGGTTTAGCGATTGCTTGGCGTTCTAGTCGTGACCGGTTAGTAGCCGCATCGTCAAAGTCGTTCTCCTCCAAATCGAAGTTATCATCCTATCGGAAGATCGGGACCCCGTCGCCTCATCAGTTGGTATCAGAGCTTCAGTTGACCGACAGGAATTCTTTGTATCCCTAGTTAGTGGATTGATTTTTATTTCCCATAGTCCAGAAAAATTGCCCCACAAAAAGAGTTAATTTCCGCTGTCCAAGCCCCGTTGTGCCTTTCAATCTGTTAGTTTTGGTTTGGTAAATTGAATTTGTGTCCGTTTTAGCTTTGTCTAGTTGCTGGTCATATCCTTGATTCCATCGAAAAAATCCAAACAAAAAAATCCCCACCCCAAACCCTAATTCCAATTCGGCTGATTTTTCCTTCCTCTGCAGCCGCCACCAAAAATGGCATAACTTTTGATTCCGATCTTATTTTTGAGTGAAATCACCGCCATTAGATTCAAAACTTCATTGTCCATCTATCTGTAACATTTCACGTCATTTCAGCAAGGCATTTAAGAGATATATGCGGTGAAAGTTGACCTAAAATTCCAGATTGAATCTGCAACACTCGGCAATTGTGAATTTTGTACGAATTTTTCGGTCGGTTTCCAGAACTTGGTCCCAAAACAAAAGTTGTAGAAAACCCGTCAGAAAACTGAGAAAAAAAATCATTGAAAAAAAAGGCAACTGACAAAAAGTTATGGCAGAAATACCGACATGCTGTCCAGTGGACAGAAATCTTCAGTTTCCAAGTTTTGGGTCAATCCTTGTGTTCTTCAATTTCAGATTGCATTCAATTGAATTATCTTGTATTTACCACTCCCATACATTGACATACACTTAGTTTAGCATTCTTCCATCATTGGTTGATCAGCAACATAGGCTAAGTGCTAGATACAAACTATAATTCAATTCTGTGCAATTTCTGAAATTAATTGATTGTTTTCCTTTGTTACAAAATACATAGCCTATCCAAGCTCCACTTTTCTACTAACCGAACAGGTCTCGCTGTACCTTGCAATCGCTTTACTCATCACTTGAGTTAGATTTATCACGAACCAGCCACCGGTTGCACCACCTGTTTGCTTTGGTAAGAACTTGTAAGAATTTGGTAAGAGCTTGAGAGATGCGTGACTTGATTTGAGCCTCCATATCCTAGTAGTTGATAGGAACATTTATTTGTGATTTGTTTTCTTGTTTTCTACTAACAATGACAGGCTTGAGAAAATTGGTGGATTATGATGTTATCGCGGGCAGATTTGAACTTGAAGGGAAACAATTACCAGTATATATCTTGCCACTCACCGCTGAGAGTACGTCGTCGGACTACTTCTTGTGGGTTACTATGATGGATAGCTACTTTGAAAGACAAGATCTTGATCCTTATGAGAAGATGAGCATGACAAGGACGGCGTTGATTGGTGATGTTCAACATTGGTGGTCAAATCTCGAGTTCCACTATATATACACATGGGAGGAGATGAAAAAGAAATTGCGACATCGTTTTGTACCTCCAGCACCCATGGTCACAAGCGAGGTGCAACCTGAGGTAACTGAAAATGTTGATATAGTTTTGGTTTCTACTCCATCTACAGATACCACCGAGATACTTGAAGAGGTGAAGGATGATCTGGTGCATCTTATGCCATTAGAGGAGAAGTTTGAGATATCTACATAATCTAATGAGGACAATAATGACAAAGGTATAGATTTGGTGCTACAACAAGACATAGAGCAACCTTGTGAGTATGTACCTGCTATAGTGCAATATTTTAATATTCCTTGTGTTCACTTGAACGAACCATGTGCTGATCTAAATTCTCATAATTTTGCACATGTCGAATTAATTACACATAAAGAAGTTTTGTCTAGAATTTCTCCTGCTAATTCATTGTGTTACATCATGCTGGATCTACCTATGAAATTGTCACATGCTATGGAGAAAGTTTCTGAACTTGCATGTTCGAAATTCTTGTTTAGTGTCTACACCCCTGGGTATAAGTTTAATTTGATTGGAGATTATGGTGTAGAAAATCAATTTCTTGTATATCGAATATGCATAACTTGTGATCATATGGATGAATTGAAGCTTACTGTTTTAGACAAGAATTCTTGTGTGTTGAATCTTGCTCAATATGAGAGGGAAGTAAAATTTAGTACTCATCCAATGCCTATGTGTTCATCTCTTTTTGCACCATCTAGTATGGACAATCTGAATAAAGATGATGAATTATGGAAGAACTTACAAATCTCTTCACCCTTGCTAGATACATTTGCTATTGCTCCATTGGGATATGATTATATGGATGAACTATGCTTAATTCCAAAAGTTGTAGCTTTGCCCATATGTGCCACCACTTCAAGTTTACAACTTCAGATATTTCAATTGCATAAATTCTTCACATACATTTGCAAATCTAGTTGCAATAATTGTTGTGTGAGAAATTTTAATTTGGTCATTGACATATATGACTACTATTGGGTTAATGATACGATGAGCTTCTATGATTGCTGCTATTTTCTAATATTAATTGTGCAACAACGAAGAATTGTTAAAACGGATGACATATACATATATCATGCATACACCTTGGCTTCTTTGTTACCATACTTTCAACTTATCAAAAGCCGAGGACGGCTTTGTTTTCAAGAAGGGGAGGATGATGAGGACACGACCACTATGGATACAACCATATTTGCTATGCTTGTTGTTCCAATTACAAGAGCTCCTACGCATCGCTTAAATTATAAGGTGAGCTCGTTTCAAAGAGGTTTTACTTTGTTTGATAAAGAACTTATGATATTACATAATGAGAGTTTGTTGCGTTTGTTATTATGTACCGAGATTTATGATGAAGATCATGCAATACATGAGACTACACATATGCTAAAACCGAGGACGGTTTTCTATCAAGAAGGGGAGGATGATATGACCACGCCACCAACACATATGACCCTAGCACCCAATATCAAGATTGAACTAAAGGTGAATTCGTTTCTTCAGTTTCAACATATTTTAAATAAGAATATGATGCTACCTAATGATGAAAATATATATTTTTGTAGCACCACATCATGTTTGCACCAATTCAAGCAAGAGTTCAACTTGGACACGTTTTGGAATCCAATTCGGCCTCCAGATCAGTTCGGATTCAGCATGATGGCCCAACTTCAAATGTGCATAACTTTCACATACGGAGTCCGTTTGAGGTCCACGAGTACTCGATGGAAAGCTTTTCTCGTCCTCTTTCCAATGGATCCAGATCATCTCCAAATTCCTCCTGTGCTTGCCGCAATCACTCGATGAAGGTGTTGCATCACCTATTTGGGTCAAATAGGGCCTTGTAATGTTTGGGCCCAAAGAGAAGGTGCTCCCCCACCTAGGCCCATACTGTTCACACATTACTATTCACGTGAACAGTACCATAAATAGTACCACCCCCTTTTCCTTAGTTTTGTGTGGCTTCCCCACCCCTATTTAAGGAGGCTGCACCCTTCTAGTTTTCTTGGATTTCGTTTGATTAGTTTTTCCATGGTGAAAACTTTTGTTCTTCGCTTGTATCGGCTAGACCAACCGTAAAGAACCATCTGCGGAATCCCACCTTTTGAGCTTAATATAAATATTTGCAATTTCAGATTGCTTGTTATCTTGTTTTTGCGTGTTCTTCGGTTGCATGCAGGAATAGACCTTCGTGGTCAGGTCAACCGCGTTCTTGGCACGGTTGATAACGACTTGGAGTGTGGTTTAGCGATTGCTTGGCGTTCTGGTCATGACCGGTTAGTAGCCGCATCGTCAAAGTCGTTCTCCTCCAAATCGAAGTTATCATCCTATCGGAAGATCGGGACCCCGCCGCCTCATCACCTCCTCGTGTTCGTCGTCTTCGTACGCTGCACGCCGTTCGGGGTATTGAGGTTCCCGTTCAGCATGCTGAAATTATGGTGGCTGGACGCTTATCGCCTCCTTCAACGCGTCGATTCACGCCCCCCAAATCATCAACCTTGCCTTCAAGCTTCCGGTGACAACTCAAGAAGTAGTCACGTGTCGCTTCAAATCCAATTCGTACCTCAGGCGGCAAAGACGCCGCATATTGGGGCACCTCCCCAATTAGCTCGGCATGATTATGTCGTGCCTCGCAATCTTCCGTCTTCATAGAACCCGCCATTAAGAAAAATTCAGCAACCTCGTACCGCGATTAACCACGCTCTGATACCAAGATGATACGGACCAACTAAGGATTAGTTGATGCGTAGGGATGGCTCGATCTTTCCCAGTACGATCAGCGAGGTTCCATCTCCTTGGATAGAGTCTTCTCCTTGTCTTGATACAGCAAACAATATTGATATAGGCAATTTGCACTAGTATACAAGGCGCACACTAGAAGCAATCCGCCGAACTCACCAAACCGTGAATTCAGCAAGAAGACACGAATTAAAAGAGATGAACCCTGTAGATTCGATGTGCAATCTCAAGAATCTCCTATTCTTGCCTTGCACCAACTCCGCAAACTCCAAACGAGAAAACCTTGCAATCACGCGATTTGGCCACCACCAACCATCATGGCGATTTTCTTCTTTATTTCACGAATCTAAAAACTTATCGTATCATTCCTGAGTTACAATGGGGCTAAGGCCCTGGCCTTATATTGGTGCACAACGCACGGCCTTGATTACAACTCACGTACTACTTGGCCTAAGGCTGAAACAAACTCCAATACGAACTAAAAAGGAAATACCTAAACTGCTACCTCTGGTTTCTCTCTCAATTTGTGACTAGACCGTCAGGATTCCGTGGCTGGCACCTCATCCATTGCGTGGGGCTTCAAAATAGCTTTCCAATGAGTCCAAAAACGTCCAAATCGGACTCCGTTTGTGAAAGTTATGGACGTTTTAGTATCGGTCTTGCCAGCTGTCCCAATCCGAGTCCGAATCGGTTTCAAATCTTTATATGTTTTGTTTTCTTGTTCAAGGGCCTTCCAAATCCATTTGGAACCTGAAAAGGAGTCCTTCTTAACCTTTAGAAATCCATGGTGTGGTCGGATTTGACCCTTACTTGCGTTGCAATACTCGGACTCCTTATGTTTGGCAAGTCTCGCGCGTCTCTCCGGACAGCTCGTGCAGCCTCCAATGAAATTGCCATAACTTTGTGTGGGAAGCTCCAAATCAAGCGCCGTTTGATTTGTTGGAAAGTAGACTTCATTAGCTTTCCAAATAAGTGTTTTGTGTGCCTAAGAAACCTCAAAATTGACGTTGAGAACTTCATGAACTTTGTGGACAGAACTGCAATCACGAGAACTTGATTGATCTTGTGTCTTCCTCTTTAGCCAAACTAACTTTCTTTCTTCTCCATCCACACCTCTAATTCCATGCATTGTTGTCTTGTTTGCACTGCGTAAAGGAGGAATCACATAAGCATCCGCACAAACTAAGGTATTCTTCTCTCTCCCACAACCGATGGCTTCTTTCTCCTTGCACAATTCAGCACTACTAAGCCTTGTAACTTCACATTGCATAGATGAAGCACAAATCAATGTAGTGCTCACACTCTTGGCCACATCATCCCCTCCCCCTTCAAGCGAAACCGTCCTCGGTTTCGTGCTAATCTTCACAAGCTCCTTGCCCTTGATGGCAATGTCAGAAATAATCTCCTCATCTCTCTTGGGCAGCAAAGATTGAAATACACCTTTATGCATAAAAGTGAAGCGATTGGCTCTCCCTTGGTGTGTAACATTGCGATCAAACTGCCACGGACGCCCCAACATGATGTGACACATGTGCATAGTCACAACGTCACACTCCACCTTGTCTTCATATCCATCAATTGAAAACGGCACGCGAACTTTATGAGTAACTTTCAGCTTACCAACATTGTGAGGCCATTGCATATAGTATGGCTTAGGATGACGCCATGTGATTGATGAGAGTGCATCTACCACGTCCTTGCTGATAACATTGTTACAGCTTCCACCATCGATTATAAGCTTGCACCGTTTGCCTTTGAGCATGCATTGGGTTTGAAAAACACCACGTCGCTGCCCCTTCTCAACAATTAGCTTATTGTCACCATCCACCTTATGAGTCATCAAAGTTGGACCAACCTCAGGATCACAATACACAACTTCTTGCGGAGAATCATTGAATTTCTCATCGTCATGTTCAGATTCCTCGCTTTCACCCTCCGTGGCATATCCCTCATGTGTGAGTAACACCTTCCTTGCATTTGGGCAATCCCTCATCATGTGACCCCTGCCCTTACACTTGAAGCACTCAATTTGACTTGTTCTAGCGGTGGAGAACGTACTAGAATCAGATTTGGTTGCTTCTTTACCTCTGTTGCTTGCCTCCTTTGAAAGAGCCCCATTTGAACGGCTTGATGTCGCCACCTTGGATTGTGAACCAACATCATCGCCTTGCTGTGATGCACGCCTCCATGGGTTTGTTTGAGTGTTGGCATGTCCACCCTTGGCTTGTTTGCGCTTCAATTGTTGTTCTGCACGTTCAGCTTGATGCACCAAGTCTTGGATGTTGTAGTAATGGACCATCTCCACCCTATCTTGACGATGAGCACATCTCTATTACACATTCTTCATCCACTCCAAGTGTGCATGACAAAGCTAGTGATGAGGCTCCAAAAGGTCCTATGACAAGGGCAAGAGCTAAGCTACTTCAACAACAGTTGCTTTTGTTTCTTAGAGAGTCTTCTATTATGTTAGATGAGAATAGCATACTACCTAATGCAAATACGTTATGTGTTCTCAGATTTGAAGCAACAGAAGATCAAGTGGAGAAGGACCAAGTGGCCACCAGTCATGAGAAGAAGAGTCCACGCGGGCAAGGAGCAAATCAACGGAAGGCCACGTGATCATATATCTCATGGCGTGCACAAGATGTTGGCTATGTTGTTACTCCACAGGGCATTGAAGTTGATCAAGCCAAGGTTGAGGCAATACAGAGTTGGCCGACTCCTAAAACGGTCACGTAGGTGCGAAGTTTTCAAGGACTTGCTGGATTCTATCGTCGTTTTGTGAAGGATTTCAGCACCATCGCTGCACCATTGAATGAGCTCACTAAAAAGGGGGTGCCGTTTACTTGGGGGAATGCACAGGAAGACGCCATCAACACATTGAAAGATAAGTAAACACATGCACCATTACTCCAACTTCCAGATTTTAGTAAGACTTTTGAGCTAGGATGTGATGCTAGTGGAATTGAATTGGGTGGTGTGCTGTTGCAAGAAGGTAAACCTGTGGCAAACTTTAGTGAAAAATTGAGTGGGCCTAGTTTGAACTATTCTACTTATGATAAGGAATTATATGCTCTAGTTCGAACTTTAGAGACATGGCAACATTATTTATGGCCCAAAGAATTTGTCATTCATTCTGATCATGAGTCATTAAAGCATATTAGAAGTCAAGAAAAATTGAACCGTAGGCATGCAAAGTGGGTTGAATTCATGGAGTCTTTTCCTTATGTCATAAAACACAAAAAGGGAAAGGAGAATGTTATTGCTGATGCTCTCACAACTTGACTTCAAAATTTTTGGATTGGAAACAATTAAGGAGCATTATGTTCATGATGATGATTTTAAAGACGTGTTGCTGAATTGCAAAGAGGGAAAAACGTGGAATAAATTTGTTCTAAATGATGGATTTGTGTTTAGAGCTAACAAACTATGCATTCCAGCTAGCTCCGTTCGTTTGTTGTTGTTACAGGAAGCGCATGGAGGTGGGCTGATGGGGCATTTTGGAGCGAAGAAGACAGAAGACATACTTGCTAGTCATTTCTTTTGGCCAAAGATGAGACGTGATGTGGAACGTTTTGTTGCTCGCTGCACTACGTGTCAAAAGGCTAAGTCACGACTTAATCCTCACGGTTTGTATATGCCTCTACCTGTTCCTAGTGTGCCTTGGGAAGATATTTCTATGGACTTTGTTTTAGGACTGCCTAGGACAAAGAAGGGGAGGGATAGCATATTTGTTGTTGTGGATAGATTTTCTAAGATGGCACACTTCATACCATGTCATAAAAGTGATGATGCTACCAATATTGCTGATTTGTTCTTTCGTGAAGTTGTTCGTTTGCATGGTGTGCCAAATACAATAGTTTCTGATCGTAACACTAAATTCCTTAGCCATTTTTGGAGAACTTTATGGGCTAAATTGGGGACTAAGCTGTTATTTTCGACTACATGTCATCCCCAAACTGATGGGCAAACTGAAGTTGTGAATAGAAGTTTATCTACCATGCTTAGGGCTGTTTTGAAAAAGAACATTAAAATGTGGGAAGAATGCTTGCCTCATATTGAATTTGCTTATAATCGTTCGCTGCATTCTACTACAAAGTTGTGCCCTTTTGAGATTGTCTATGGCTTTGTGCCTCGTGCTCCTATTGATTTGCTACCACTTCCATCTTCGGAGAAGTTAAATTTTGATGCTAAACAGCGTGCTGACTTGATGTTGAAAATGCATGAGACAACCAAAGAAAATATTGAACGCATGAATGCTAAATATAAACTTGCTGGTAGTAAAGGAAGGAGGCATTTAACTTTTCAACCGGGTGATTTAGTTTGGTTGCATTTGAGAAAAGAAAGATTTCCTGAATTGAGGAGGTCTAAGTTGATGCCTAGAGCTGATGGTCCTTTCAAAGTGTTGGAAAAGATTAATGACAATGCATATAAACTTGAGTTGCCTGCAGATTTTGGGGTTAGTCCCACCTTTAACATTGCAGATTTGAAGCCATACTTGGGAGAAGAAGATGAGCTTGAGTCGTGGACGACTCAAATGCAAGAAGGGGAGGATGATGAGGACATCCTTTCCATGCATACAACCATGCCGACTCCACATCAAACTGAAACTATGATATAAGGACCAATGACTAGAGCGCGAGCACGTCAACTTAACCATCAGGTGAATGCGTTCCTAAGTTTGCATACAAATGTTTCAAAGAATGGAATACTACTTAATTCGTGTGATGATTTAATTGTCCTTAGGAACCATGGGGAAGAACCACATGAGCTCAAGTATAGAAGTGGAACCATCAAGCGCAAACCAAGTCCTGTTCACGAGTTTGACTCGGATTCGGCCTTGTTGACAGCGTCTACTTCAAACGGTCATACCTTTTGATCCAGAAGGTTTCTCGGGGCCCGTGAGTACTCGTTGGAAAGCTCTTTAAGTCTACTTTCAGATGGATCCAGCCTCACCTCCAAATTCCATCCGAGTCAGTCAGAAACTGCAAAACAAGTCACATCACTTTTCCAGTCCGAGTCAAAGTGGGCCTTGGGCCTTGTAATTCGAGTCCTATTCGGCTTCCTTGTGTTTTGGCCGACCCTCCACCTTTCGTATCCCTTAAATAGGCAGCCGCACCCTCTTCTAGGGTTTGGATTTTGTTTAGACTAAGTTAGCTTTTGCTACTTTGCCTTGTACTCGCGCGTGTCGGCTAGACCGCCCGAATACTTGTCTTCGGAACCCCACCGTTTTTCTGTTTTCGATTGAATCTTACATCGTTATTTGCAATTGAGTTGTTGTTCATCTTGTTCTTGCTTGTTCTTCGATTGCTTGCAGGAACAAGAACCCTCGTGGTTAGGTTGATCGCGCGCCGACAAGGTCACGAACAATCTCTGGAGTTGGTGTATCGATCGCTAAGGTGCAACGTCCTTGGATGGTTGTAGTCGGGTCGTCAACGTCATCTCCTTCCCCAATCGAATCTACCACTCTCATCGAAAGATCGGGACCCCTAGTGCTATCAACATACCTAGTATCAACCAAGTAAAATTTTTCAACAATCATGTTATCATAGTGAGCTAAGGTCCAATTGACATAATCGTGTGGCCAACATTAATTCTAATATTGTATATGTAGCTTCAAGTATTTTTGGACCCACTAGATGAGAGGACATCTTGTAGCACAAAAGAATTATGGGGAGAACTTACCCACCCTGCTAGGACATAAGTAAACTGCAGGTTGAAGTCAATGACTGCTAGGGCATTCTAAGAGGGGTATGACTTGCGGCCCCTAAATTTGTCCACCATGTGTGTAGGCACACATGCCTTAACGTAAGTGCCATCTAATGCCGCTATACATCCCTATATACAAATACAAAATAGTGCATGTCAAACATAAGTATCAAACTTAAGTAAGGGTGACTCTAATAAAATATTTGGGTTGGGTGTTACCTCAAAGTAGGGATAGAATCTGTTAGGGCTGCTAGTGATCTTTGTGTGTGCATCTATCGATCTAGTATAAATGAGATCACATGCTAATTTCTCCATTGCACGCAAGACAACACTGAAATACTGATGTGGCCGAGAGTGTGAATGCTACATTGATTTGTGCTTCATCCTTGCAATCCGAAGTTACAAGGCTTATTAGTGCTGAATTGCGCAAGGAGAAAGAAGCCATCGGTTATGGGAGAGAGAAGAAAATCCTAGTTCATGCGGATGCTTATGTGATTCCTCCTTTGCGCAGTGCAAACAAGACAACAATGCATGGAATTAGAGGTGTGGATGGAGAAGAAAGAAAGTTAGTTTGGCTAAAAAGGAAGACACAAGATCAATCAAGTTCTCGTGATTGCAGTTCTATCCACAATGTTCATGAAGTTCTCAATGCCAATTTTGAGGTTTCTAATGCACACAAAATACATATTTGGAAAGCTAATGAAGTCTACTTTCCAACGAATCAAACGGCGCTTGATTGGAGCTTCCTACACAAAGTTATGGCAACTTCATTGGATGCTGCACGAGCTGTCCGGAGAGACGCACGAGACATGCCAAACATAAAGAGTCCGAGTATTGCAATGCAAGTAAGTGTAAAATCTGACCACCCCAAGGTTTTCCAAAGGTTGAGAAGAATTCCTTTTCAGGTTCCAAATGGATTTGGAAGCCCCTTGAACAAGAAAAGAAAACATATACAGACATATACAGATTTCAATTCAGTTCAGATTCGGTTCGAATCAGACAGGAAGTCCAACACTAAAACGTCCATAACTTTCACAAACAGACTCCGATTTGGGAGTTCTTGGACTCGTTGGAAAGCTATTTCGATGCCCAATACAATGGATAAGGTGCCAGCTATGAAATCCACATAATCACGTCACAAATTGAGAGAGAATCTGGTGGTAGTAGTTTAGATATTTCCTTTTTAGTTCGTACTGGAGTTTGTTTCGGCCTTAGGCCAAGTTATGCGTGAGTTTTAGTCAAGGCCGTGCATTGTGCACCAATATAAGGCCAGGGCCTTAGCCCCATTGTAACTTAGGCTATGAATTGAGAAATAGAAATCAGAAAATCACCATGGTTTGGTGGCCATTGTTGACGTGTTCTTGAGATTTCCATCGAGGAATTGCTCTTAGTGTGTTGAATCCAATTGTGGTGTTGGATTCTACTCGCTGAAACTTCGTTTTCTCTACCCTTCGTTCACGTGCTGCGGTGTACGTGGGAGAAGGCTTATCTTGGAGGTGTATATTGTTTTTGGGTTTGCAAGAACCTTAGAACAAGGAGGGCATCCAACAACACGTATCGTGAAAGATCAAGGCCAAATCAATGTGGTTTAGCTAGCTTACTAGGTGGATCCGTATCAAATACCTACTCATTGTTTCACCAAATCACCAAAACCAAAATCCTACAGATGAATTTGTGTGATGCTGCCCCACCATGTGTAGAAACATTGCAACCTGTTCCTCTACTGAAACAAGAAATGTGTCAACTACCCAATCGTTTTGTCTAAACCTAGTACAAAGCTTGTGGAATATAGCTCTAGACATCCTTAATGCTTAATGTATGTTGCATCTAAGGTGTCAATAAGCCTAATCAGCACATTAGTTCTATGGATATCCCTATAAACTAGTGGGCCATACTTTGCACCTCGACCCCTACTCCTCTTACCATCCCTGCTTCTCCACCACAGAGCTAGGAGAAGTACAAGCACAGATAGAACCCTTTGCCTCTGCATGCAGTAACACACATAGTAGTAACAAAATTTGTTGACGATCCATGTCCATCTAGGCAAATGCTGTAACATCCTGGCTCAACAGAAGTTCAAGATGTCACCTACAACTACATACACTACCAATTTTACCCGATAAGCAAGTAATACCAACAACTAGACTCATCTGGGCAAATGTTGTAACACCCTAACTCAACAAAAGTTCAAGATGTCACTTACAACTACTTACACTACCAATTTTACCCAATACGCGAGCAATACCAACAACTAGATTTCAAGAATAAACATTCAACATTAATCATAAATTTTAGGAACACTATAAATCATAAGCCGAACTTAACATGAACCAACAATAACCCAAATACATCATAAACAAGTCTGAATGAAGTAAAACATCAAGCAGGAATATTATAAACCATAAAGACTAAGAGAAACCATAAATTATCTAATCAATGCTATGGAAACTACTAATTTATTCATGTCCATAAATAATGAGTTGTCAGGTGGAGTGAAGAGCTACAACTATACAATAAACCTTGTTCTACATCCATCTATGCATGCCGCCTTTAACGTTCATATAAAAACAACTAATAACTAAGGGTGAGTTGATGAGGCCACCCTTGTCCCAACTCCTCCAATTGAACCAATAGGACCAATTACACGTGCGCGCGCAAAGAAGCTCCAACAACAGGTGACTTTGTTCTTTAACGAACATAATTTTGAAAGGAATTTGCTACTACCTCATTCTCGTGTGTTATGCTTGCTTAGGTATGAGGACGTGCATGCATGCTGGTTGACGTGAAGCGCAAGACGAGGAGAGATCTCGGGTGGGGGAGATAACATGCACGTGGTCAAGACCGAGGGCAACCCAAGGAAAACCATCCGAATTAGTTTCTATCTATGGCATCCGAGTTGTTTTCTATCTTGAGTTAGTTTATATCTATGGCCGCACCTTGTGGTGCCAATATAAGGCCAGGCGTAGCTTCATTGTAAGGGGGACCACTTTTTCAGATTGAAATTAGAACAGCACATTGCTTGTTTCTTTTCACCAAAGTATCCATGCGAGGATTACTTGAGAGGAATTGAGCAATCGTTCTTCAATCAAGGTTGTGGTTGCTTTTCCATTGGGAATTGAGGGCACAACGTTTCTCCACTCTTGGTCTCGTGGAGAAATCCTTTGGTGTATCTTGGCGAATTTCCAAAGAGTTGTGAGTCCTTCATTGGCACGGGTGTACAGCTAGAGATATTGGCTGAGAAACACTAGTTATCATGATCCTACGTCGAGAAGATCAGGGCTGCCCGTATCATCTTGGTATCAGAGTATCGGATTACTCGGTAGGTTCGTATCCTTTTTAATTTTATTTTTTATTTCCTGTCCTATAGTCCATATAACCGAAAATTGCCTCAAAAAAATCCAAACCCTAGTTTTCATCTGTTATTTTCGTGAGTCTTATTAAGTCTTGATCCGTTTAGAAATTTTGTTTAAGTGATGATCGTTGTGTTTCTTTCGCGTAGCTTAATCGTCGCATACCAAATTTGCTTGAAAATCTGCTAGTTGATCTTACAATTAGCATCCCAAAAATAGTAGATTCAATTTACTTTCTAAATTCCTGCTCTGGCTATCCACATAAAATCTTTTGGCGCATCTTGAACATATTTCATATCCGAACACACAGGGTTTCCTTCTTATTATTGTCGCCACAAAGAATCCTAGCCGAACACGTTCGGATTGCCCGACGGGTTCTCTCAGCAACGCCGTCGGATTCCAATCGGACTGACCTAAGCAGCCGAGACGTTCGGACCGTTCGAAGCACTCGCCCCAGCTGCGCCGTCGGATTACAATCGGACCGACCCAAGTAGCCGAGACGTTCGGACTGTCCGAAGCGCTCGTCCCAGCCGCACCGTCGGATTTCAATTGAACCAACCAAAGAAACCGAGACGTTCGTCTGAAGCGCTCGTCCCCAGCCGCGCCATCAGATCCCAATCGGACCGCCCGGAGCCGCGTGAAACGTTCGGACCGTCCAAAGCACTCGTTCCCAGCCGCGCCGTCGGATCCCGATCGGACCGCCCAGAGCTGCGTGAAACATTCGGACCGTCCGAAGCGCTCGTCCCCAGCCGCGTCGTCAGATCTCGATCTAACCGCCCGAAGCTGCGTGAAACGTTCGGACCGTCCGAATGCACTCGCTACAACCACGCCGTCTGATTTCGATCGAACCGTTCAAAGCGGTGAGAACGTTCGGACCAGCCAAAAGTTTTGACGATTTGAACTTTCGCGCTCCTGTTTGAGAGCTTCACTTAAATCCTTAGATCCTTGAGATTTAAGTCTTTGATAATTGCTTTAGGGCTGCTCTAGTATTATTTACACATTGCTGAACAAACTTTGGATTTACGATTAAGGAACAGTTAAACCTAGTTCGGCCTTGAGTATAAAGAAAAGAGAGAAAGAGAAGCCTCGGCTTGTGCCCAAGAAAAGAAAGGAAAGAAAAGAAAGCATTGGCCGAATTTGGGTGAGTTAACCTTAATCCACAAATTCAGATTGTGTATTTAATTTCTTTGAGCAATCTTGTGCCCTTAAAAAATCATATTATTGCAATTGGCTAGCTTCTCTCCTTGTACTTGGTGCAAAATGAGCTATCTATTCCAGATTGATTCTTTTAGGTCATTCCTTTGTTTGTATTGAGTCACATTAATCTTTGCGCGTGTGTTCATATACTTCGCTTATATCATTTGGATCAGCACCTAGGCAAAAATATTCTAGCTTGAATTATTACTTAATTTGATAACAATCTAAATTTCAGATTGCCTAAGCAGTAAACCTTCCAAGCTCCATCCAAACACCTTATGTAGTGCATTGCTTCCACTCTAGAAATTCGCTAAGTATACCACCTTTGATAATTTTCTGTGACCACGAGGTAAGAATCTGTTGTTTTCAATTGCTTCTGGAACGGTAAAACCTTCATTGATTCGAGATAGTGAGTTTAGTGATTCATACACATACTTGCTATTCGTGCACTAACCATAGCTGCAGAAGGTGATGAAGTTCTAGCAGATTTTGAAGGAAATCTTGAAGCGCCCGTCACTCGTTTACAACAACGAGCATTGAAACAACACTTCGATCGTCAACTAGAGATGGTGCAAGACAATCTAGGAAGGGACATCCAAGACATGGGAGTACGATTGGATGACAATATTCGTGCGTTACAAGACTCCATCAACAACCTTACCACTTTGGTACAACATGGAGAAAGAGGTGATAATTTAAGTCAGCAAAGTGACCGTTTGGATGATACTGATGAGGAGTTCGTTGCCATGCGACGTGAGGAGCCATGATGTGACCACGCCACAAACACATACGACAATAGCGCCCAATATCAACATGAACTAAAGGTGAATTTGTTTCTTCAGCCTTAAAATATTTTAAATGAGAATATGATGGTACCTAATGTTGAAAATATATATTTTTACAGCACCACATCACTTTTGCACCAATTCAAGCAAAAGTTCAACTTGGACAGTTTTGGAATCCAATTCGGCCTCCAGATCAGTTCGGATTCAGCCTGACAGCCCAACTTCAAATGTGCATAACTTTCACATACGGAGTCTGTTTGAGGTCCACAAGTACTCGATAGAAAGATTTTCTCGTCCTCTTTCCAACGGATCTGGTTTCATCGCCAAATTCTTCATGTGCTTGCCGCAACCACTCAAAGAAGGTGCTGCATCACCTGTTTAGGTCCAATTGGGCCTTGTAATGTTTGGGCCCAAAAGGGAGGTGCCCCCCATCCTAGGCCTATACTATTCACGAGTTACTATTTACATAAACAGTACCATAAATAGTATCATCCCTTTTTCCTTAGTTTCCTGTGGCTTTCCCACCCCTATTTAAGGAGGCTGCACCCTTCAAGTTTTCTTGGATTTCGTTGAGTTTAGGTTTAGCTATTATGCAAACTTCTGTTCTTCAGTTGTGTCAGACGACCACCTGTCAAGGCAGCTTTCGGAATCCCACCTTTTGAACTCAATATCAATATTTGCAATTTCAGATTGCTTGTTATCTTGTTCTTGCTTGTTCTTCGGCTGCATGCAGGAATAGACCTTCGTGGTCAGGTCAACCGTGTTCTTGGCACGGTTGATAACAACTTGGAGTGTGGTTCAGCGATTGCTAAGGCGCAAGCGACGTCGTTCGGTTGTAGTCGGATCGCAAGGGTCACCTCCACCAAAATCGATAGTTATCATCCTATCGGAAGATCGGGACCCATCGCCTCATCAAGCCACGACACCGAGCACCACATGCTGTTGGCCATGGAGGACGCCCTCCCTATCCCGGTCATGATGTCGGCCAAGGAGGTCGCGGTGTTCGACATAACGATGATGACGAGGAAGCTTTGGCCAAGCCGAAATTCAACATGCCTACCTTCACCGGAGGTACCGATGTAGAGGATTATCTCACTTGGGAACTTAAGGTTGACAAGTTATTCCGTTTGAACCGTTACACCGAAGACAAGAAGTTGAAACTTGCGTCAATGGGTTTTGACGGGTATGCTATGCATTGGTGGGAACAAGTTGTGTGAACGTGTATGGAGTGGCATGAACACCCCATCGTCACTTGGAATGAGATGAAACAAGAAATGCGTGGCAGGTTTGTTCCCCGTCATTACAAACGTTCACTGTATGAAAAATTGCATCAGTTGAAACAGGGAACACAGTCGGTAGAGGAGTATTACAAGGAGATGGAACAAGCGATGATTCATGCTGGTGTACGTGAACACGAAGAACAAACCATGGCTCGTTTTCTAGCCGGTTTGAACCACCACATCAAGCGCATCGTCAATCATCACCCATATGGTAACATGAATGAGTTGCTCCATCAAGCAAGAGAAGCTGAGCGACAAGTGGCTGAAGATGCTAGGTTTACTAGCCGTACCACCGAAGGCAATTCGTCATATCGAACAACAAATAAGAAAGAAGAGATAGCGCCTCTACAGTCTCGTCGAAGTGCTGTTCCTACCGCAAGTGGTCTATCCTCCACCGGATCCACGGGAAGGAGTAGGGACATTGTGTGTTTCAAGTGCCAAGGTCGTGGGCATATGCAGAAGGAGTGTCCAAACACTAAAACCATGATTTGCACTGGAACGGGAGAATACGAATCCGCAAGTGAGGAGGATGATCTGTGTACTGCTCAAGAACCTTATGCGGGAAGCGAGAGTGAAGATGAAGAAAATGTGATGGTACGCACATCAGAACGTTTACCTTCCATAGTATGTACGCCCAAAACCCTCAGTGTGCAGGCCCAAGTTGCGCATGAACAAAGATGCAATCTGTTCCAAATTTGGGCAAAGGTGGGTGAAGGTAAAGCATGCAAAGTTATTATAGATGGAGGAAGTTGTCACAATTTGTCCAGTAAAGAGTTACGCACCAAGTTGGGTTTGAAATACTTACCACATCCTCATCTATATCATGTGCAATGGCTAAGCACCGAGGCGAGGTAAAAGTAAGCCATATGGTCCGAGTCAAGTTTTCTATTGGCAACTATAGTGACACTGTGGAATGTGATGTGGTGCCAATGACGGTTTGTCACCTACTTCTAGGTCGGCCATGGCAATATGACCGATCGTCTGTGCATGATGGTCGCACAAATTGCTACAAGTTTAGGTGGAACAACAATGATGTGATTTTGAAGCCGCTGACTCCTGCTGAAATCATCAACCAATCCATGCAAAAGATTGAAGTAAGAGATGAGAGTGAAAAGAATAGAGTGCATCCACCATCGGAAAGTGAGCGCCACAAGCCAAACCTGAGCGGTAAAAAGAAAAGTGAGGATAAGTTAATCATGCTAGCTACAAGAGCTGAGATCCAAGAGTTGAGGATCCTAGCACGATGCACTTTGTACTGTTGTACAAAGATGCATTGATTTCCACTAACGGTATAATCTCTCTTCCTAGTGCTGTGAAACATATTTTGCAGGAGTACAATGACGTGTTTCCAGAGGAGGTTCCGGCAGGTTTGCCACCAATTCGTGGGATAGAACATCAAATCGACTTAATTCCAGAGCAACACTGCCCAATCGACCTCCATACCGTGTCAATCCCGAAGAAACAAAGGAAATCCAGAAACAAGTCCAAGAACTTCTTTCCAAAGGGTATGTACGAGAAAGCTTAATTCCTTGTGCTGTTCCTGTGATTTTTGTTCCTAAGAAAGATGGTTCATGGCGCATGTGCATAGATTGTAGAGCAATTAATAACATCACTATTCGATATCGTCATCCCATACCTCGCTTAGATGACATGCTTGACGAATTGAGTGGTGCAGTTATTTTCTCAAAAATTGACTTGCGTAGTAGATATCATCAAATTAGGATAAAAGAAGGGGATGAATGGAAGACTGCTTTTAAAACAAAATTTGGGTTGTATGAGTGGTTAGTGATGCCTTTTAGTCTAACTAATGCACCTAGTACGTTCATGAGATTGATGAACCATGTTTTAAGGCAATTCATTGGTAAATTTGTGGTTGTTTACATCGATGACATCTTAATCTATAGCCGCAATGAATCTGAACATGTTGAACATATTAGACAAGTGCTACAAGTTTTGCGAACAGCTAGGTTATTTGGTAATCTAGAAAAGTGCACTTTTTGCAAAGACAAAGTTGTTTTCTTGGGATATGCTGTTTCAGCACATGGCATAGAGGTAGATGAATCAAAAGTTGAATCAATTCGAAATTGGCCGACTCCCATCAATGTAAGTCCAGTTAGAAGCTTTCATGGGTTGGCTAGTTTCTATAGGAGATTTGTGAAGGACTTTAGTACTATAGCTGCCCCTTTGAATGAGCTAACCAAGAAGGGAGTTGCGTTTGTGTGGGGGATGGCACAACAAAAGGCCTTTGCTGAGCTTAAGAAATGCTTGACTGAAACACCTTTGCTTGTTTTGCCTGATTTCGCTAAGAGTTTTGAGATTGAATGTCATGCTAGTGGAATTGGCATAGGAGGAGTGTTGGTGCAAGAGGGTAGACCGGTGGCTTATTTCAGTGAGAAATTGAACGGTGCTCAATTGAACTATCCAGTCTATGATAAAGAACTTTATGTGTTAGTGCGAGTTTTAGAAACTTGGCAGCATTACTTGTGGCCCAAGGAATTTGTTATTCACTCATATCATGAGGCTTTAAAGTATTTGCGTGGTCAAGCCAAATTGAACCGACGTCATGCCAAGTGGGTAGAATTCATTGAATCTTTTCCTTATGCTGTCAAATACAAGAAAGGGAAGGAAAACGTGGTTACTGATGCTCTTTCGAGGAAACATGTGCTTTTAACTCAATTAGGAGTACAAGTTCCTGGTTGGAGAGTTTGCGTGAATTATATGCTAATGACCATGATTTTGCTGTTCCTTATTCGCAATGCACAGAAGGGAAAGGTTGGGATAAGTTTCACATACATGATGGGTTCTTGTTTCGTGCTAACAAACTTTGCATTCCAGACTCGTCCGTTCAGTTATTTTTGATACAGGAATCTCATTCAGGAGGTCTCATGGGACATTTTGGACGTGAAAAGACATTGCTTATGTTAAGCAATCATTTTTATTGGCCTAAGATGAGGCGTGATGTGGCCAGGTATGTGCAACGTTGCATGACTTGCCAAAAGGCAAAATCAAAGCTCAATCCACACTTTATTCCTTGGGACTACCTAGGACTAAGAGAGGGAGAGATTCTGTTTTTGTCGTTGTGGGTCGTTTTTCCAAAATGGCACATTTTATTCCTTGTCATAAGAGCGACGATGCGTCGCATATAGCTAACTTATTTTTCAGGGAGATAGTTCGATTGCATGGTGTGCCAAGGACCATTGTGTCGGATCGCGATGTTAAATTCATGAGCTATTTTTGGAAGATATTATGGAGAAAATTGGGGACCAAGCTTCTTTTCAGCACCACTTGTCATCCCCACCTGATGGACAGACGGAGGTCGTGAATCGCACCCTTTCTATGTTACTACGGACAATGATCAAGAAGAATATCAAAGAGTGGGAAGATTGTTTGCCGCACGTGGAGTTCGCTTATAACCGGGCAGTGCATTCTACTGCTCAATTGTGTCCGTTTGAAGTTGTGTATGGCTTCAAACCACTTACATCACTTGATTTGCTTCCACTTCCAAGCCAAGAAAGAGGTAATATGGAAGCCTCCAAGCGTGCAGAATTTGTGAAGAAGATTCACTTGAAGACAAAAGAAGAGATTGAGAAGAAAGCAAAGTATTACGCTGAGAAGGCTAACAAACACCGCAAGAAGATGTTATTTCAGCCGGGAGACTTAGTGTGGGTTCATTACCGTAAGGATCGTTTTCCTGAAAGGCGCAAGTCCAAATTGTTGCTACGGGGAGATGGACCTTTCAAAATACTTGAAAAGATCAATGGCAATGCATACAAAATCGAGTTACCGGGCGATGACTATGGAGTTAGTTCGACCTTTAATGTTGCTGATTTAAAACCATTTTTCGGTCCGGAGGATTCATATCATACAACGTCGAGGGCGACGTCTTTTCAAGAGGGGGAGGATGATGAGGCCACCCTTGTCCCAACTCCTCCAATTGAACCAACAGGACCAATTACACGTGCGCGCGCAAAGAAGCTCCAACAACAGGTGACTTTGTTCTTTAATGAATATAATTTTGAAAGGAATTTGCTACTACCTGATTCTCATGTGTTATGCTTGCTTAGGTATGAGGACGTGCATGCATGCTGGTTGACGCGAAGCGCAAGACGAGGAGTGATGAGGCGATGGGGTCCCGATCTTCCGATAGGATGATAACTTCAATTTTGGCAGAGGTGACTCTTGCGATCCGACTACAACCGTACGACGTCGCTTGCGCCTTAGCAATCGCTGAACCACACTCCAAGTCGTTATCAACTGTGCCAAGAACGCGGTTGACCTGACCACGAAGGTCTATTCCTACCTGCAACCGAAGAACACGCAAGAACAAGGATAGTGAGCAACCTGAAATTTGCTAGATATAAAAGTCGCACAAGGAAAGTTGAGGTTCTGTAACACGAATCTGTTGGTCTAGACGACACAAGAGACAACGTGGAGTTTGCACAAAGGGCTAAACTGATCTAAACAAAACCTAAGTCCTAACAAGGGAGGCGGCGGCTCCTTTATAGGTAGAACAACCAGGAGGGGTATCCAAAGTGCATGCTCTAGGGTTACAAGGCCCATGGGCCCAATTGGTGGTGGCGCAGCACCCTTTTGACTCGGACTCAAAAACCAATGTGGATTGTTTTGATGATTGCAGCCGGCTCGGATGGAATTTGAAGATGAGGTTGGATCCGTTGGAAAGTAGACTTCATAAACTTTCCATGAAGTACAAGAACATCCCAAACGGAGTCCGTATGAGAAAGTTACCTTTGTTTCAACTTGCACCATTGCAGCAGTCCGAATCTGATTCCAGTACGTGACCAACACGGACTCTTTGATGATTTCGGCTGTCTCGGATAGAATTTGAAGATGGGGTTGAATCCTTTAGAAAGTAGACTTGATAAGCTTTCCACCAAGTCCAAGAACATCCCAAACGAAGTCCGTATGAGAAAATTACGTCCGTTTAAACTTGCACTATTGCAGCAGTCCGAATCTGATTCCAGTACGGGTCCAACAAGGACTCTTTTGAATTGGTGTAAAAGTGACATGGTGCTGTAAAAATATATAATTTCATTATTAGGTAGCGTCATATTCTCATTTAAAATATGTTGAGGCTCAAGAAACGAATTCACCTTTAGTTCAATCTTGATATTGGACGCTATTGTCGTATGTGTTTGTGGCGTGGTCACATCATCCTCCCCTTCTTGACAGAAAACCGTCCTCAGTTTTAACGTATGTGTAGCCTCACGTATTGCATGATCTTGATCGTACATCTCGTTATATGATAACAAACGCAACACACCCTCATTATGTAATATCATAAGTTCTTTATCAAGCAAAGTAAAACCTGTTTGAAACGAGCTCACCTTATAATTTAAGCGATGCGTAGGAGCTCTTGTAATTAGGACAACAAGCATAGCAAATATGGTTGTATCCATAGGGGTCATGTCCTCATCAAGGAGAGATCTCGGGTGGGGGAGATAACATGCACATGGTCAAGACCGAGGGCAACCCAAGGAAAACCATCCGAATTAGTTTCTATCTATGGCATCCGAGTTGTTTTCTATCTCGAGTTAGTTTCTATCTATGGCCGCACCTTGTGGTGCCAATATAAGGCCAGGCGTAGCTTCATTGTAAGGGGGACCACTTTTTCAGATTGAAATTAGAACAGCACATTGCTTGTTTCTTTTCACCAAAGTATCCATGCGATGATTACTTGAGAGGAATTGAGCGATCGTTCTTGAATCAAGGTTGTGTTTGCTTTTCCATTGGGAATTGAGGGCACAACGTTTCTCCACTCGTGGTCTCGTGGAGAAATCCTTTGGTGTATCTTGGCGAATTTCCAAAGAGCTGTGAGTCCTTGCATTGGCACAGGTGTACAGCTAGAGATATTGGCTGAGAAACACTAGTTATCGTGATCCTACGTCGAGAAGATCAGGGCCGCCCGTATCATGAGTCCACGACTCAGTAAGTACGAAGCAAAACAATAAATAAATCCACGTCATTTAAACAATTTATATCTAGTTACTACTAACGCAATTTTCACATCTCATTCTTCTCAATTGTCATCCACATGTCTCAATATCTCATCTCACTTTTCATGAATGCAATGTAATGCACATGTCTTCTTTGTAGCTCATACCAATAGGGGTGCAATCGGATCGGATTCGAACGGATATTACTTAAACCGTATCCTAACCCATATTTTTTTCTCCGGATTCGAAATCGGATACGGTAAGACCGGATACGAATACGAATTCGGAATATTTGAAGTTTCGAATATGGTATCATCGGGACGGATATATATCGGTTACGGATCGGAAGCAGATAATATAAGCGGATATCACGGACGTACAAAAAGACTTGTACACAGTGAGACCAGCAAAGAGTGGTATGTCTTGATACGAGACGTGTCCCTTAACAGCGCCCGTCTAGCGGAACGCTATTAAGTACGAGACGTGCATTGTAAAAAGAACACTAAATGAATCATCGGGATTGAACTTAAATTAGCAAATACTAGAAGTCTGTAACCCACGATATTGATAAAGCTCCTTTCAGAAGCTTCAACAATTCTTTTTAGAGCAAGAAGCGTCTCTTTGTTCCTTTCACAAAGTGATTTCTGAAAGAGCATGCCAACTTGTGAACAAACCAATCCTCCAAACTTGGAACATTTGGATAACCTGTTTCAATGTATCAATTGCAACAAAAAAGTTGCTAAAATATGTTGCTTTCTTTGCCCTGTGATCAGATATGATCTGATCTCCGAGTTTTCAACTTAGCCCATTGATTAATTGGCAGTGAGTATTTTCTTCGATAATTCAGGAACCTGATCAAGGTGCTGCCAAGAAGAAAATTAATTATTAGAGTTAACTGATCAAGGTGTTGTTAAGTACGAGACGTCTAGGGACCACAATGGCAAGGACATCAGGCATTCAGGCAAACAGAGATTCTTAGATTCTGTTCTAAGGAAAACAATCTGACCTCTCCTCACCTGCAATAAACTGGATGGATGTTCCAAAACGGCGAATCCTGGAAGACCACATTGGAGACAATAACATCAGAAGAGTTCATCAGCTCGAGTAGATGCGGCCTTGTGAAGGGCAATGTGCCCTTCTTCCACATGTCCCACCACATGCTGCCTTGGCCATCGATAGTTCCATTCTCACCTACAAGTTTAGGGCCTGTTTGGAACAGAGGAATTTTACAGGAATTTGCAGGAAACAGTTCAATTCCCGCAGGAATCGGGAAAAATTCCCGCATTCCAAACAGGGCCTTACAGAGTGGCGTATTCTTTTGTTCTATGCTTATACATGGCATTACTTGTACGGTGCAAGCTTGAACCTTGTAACTTCTGATTTTCTGAACTACAATATGACAGGCAGGAAATGCAGTATTGCATATTTGCATCCTTGTAACATAACAAGGGCACTGAAAAGAACAATCCTTGTACCATAACAAGGGCACTGAAAAGAAACCTTTATTATCGTAACATAACAAGGGCACTTAAAAGAACAATCCTTGTACCATCTCTCGAGGATCCAAGAAGAGCCCACCGTGAGTTGAGCAGAGGAGCACTAGACTAATGGCGGGCGGGAGCAGGGAGGTAGCTCGAGTCGCTCACCTGGGTGGCGCGGATGACGGCGCTGCGCACAAGGAAGAGCGTCATGTGGGAGGTGAGGTTGAAGGGCCCCGTGAGCCACACCCCAGGCGGCACGTACAGCAGCGCCCCCTGGTGTGTGGCGGCGCTCGATGCTCACCACGGCGGCCGCGAACGCCGCTGTGCTCAGCGTCCGGCCTTCGCCAGCTCCGTCGAAGCTGGCCACCGACACCCACGCCCTGCGCCGCGGCGGCGCAGGCACAAGCCCCGAGCACGTCTCCTGCGCCCCGGCACCGCCCGCCGCCAGCGACAGCAGAAGTAGCTGTAAGTGTCCGAATCAAGGAATACAAATCAAAATCAAGATCAGCCTTCTTTGTACACCATTGTTGCACAACAATGAATCAAGATTCGCCTAATTGAGTAACCGAGAAACACCAACCAAATGACCAAATCGGCAAATCAAATGAACTAATGAAGACCGAGACAGGGACTGAGCAAGTGAGCAGACCGACCGTTTGGGAGTAGCCGAGTAGGGGCCCTGCTTGAGTTGAGGTAGCGGCCACAGGCTTCTTCTTCGGGCCGCCGCCGCCGCGGCGCCCCGCCACGCCGGCCTTCTTCGACAGTCGGCACCATCTTTGGGGACGATGGCTGGATGGGAGGACTCCGGATCTGGATGGGGAGTAGCCGAGGAGGAGGATGGGGATCTCAGATCGCCGGATCTGGATGGGGAGCAACCGAGCAGGGGAGGGGATCAGGGGAGGATGGATGGGGATCGCGCCGAGACCTGGAGGTGAGCGGGCGGCTGTAGACCTGGAGTGGAGGCCGGTGCGGACCGTGCGAACGTGCGGATGCGATTACGGTATTTTGATTTAGGGTTCCTTACTAGGTCCAGATATCCGATCGGATATTATCCGACTATCCGATACCGAAGGCAATTCGGTCGGTTTTTTGCTATCCCGAATCGGGTCCCGAATCCGACACGTGATATCCGAATCCAGTATCCGATCCGGCTGGATTTTCCATTTTCTTCCCGGTTTCGGTACAAGTCGAATTTGATACCGGATTGGTCGGGATTAACCCAACCCATTTGCACCCCTACATACCAATATAGATGAAGGCACACGCATTGATGTCACCTTCTACCTCCATCTCATGGAGATGCCTACCGAAGTAGGCCTTTTCTTTTGTCCTGTAGAGGTGGCTACCTCTATAGGTCATGTTCAAGAGCACACCGGAATAGTCAAATAGTTTTACTTATAGCTATTGACTTTCTCACCGTTCAGACTCATAATGCATATGTTATATCATGCATGCCATTTTCCATCATTTTACAACACATCACAATTATCATCAAATTAATATCATACTGAACAAAAGATAATCAAAATTGTTGCATGACATAAATAATTCAATAACAGTGAGCAATTATTAATCATCATCTATCATTCTACTAAGCATTTGCCTTTCTAGTTGTGATGATCGGAATAATTTGAAGGTGACAACAATCCCGATGTTAATCCTCCTATAGTAAATACTCATTCTCAATCTAAGATATAATAATAAAATGCAACGCTTAGTTGACAACGCTCCTACACGCTCTCCAAATCCACAAATTTCCACCCTTACTGGCAATAAACCCCGGCTGTCCTGGCACTAAAATTATTATAACTTTCTACTCCCACATCGAAATATAGCAAATCATACTAGTTATGAAATCTGTACAAAAATTCTTACAACTTTCTAGTTGATCACAAGTTTAGATTAAATCATCTAGACCCCTGATTTTAACTAGAAGATAGATCGTCACATCTTTTAATCTACACGTGCAAACCCACTGAACTATGACATTTTCAAAAATTATAGGAATTACCTACCACTTTTTAGTTATTTTTAAAATTAATTCTGCCATCTACTAAGTTAATTTAATAATTTTTCATAACCATGCCTAGCAGCGACCTATTTCTGGACAACAATCTTTCTAAAATCATAACTTCTATTTTACCCAACCAAACTTCGTGTTCTTAGACTCTCTGAAATTCTTGGACAGTCAGCTATACTACACAAAGCTATCAAAATCCTCTACAATTTTATGGTAGATGAGATCCTAAATTATTCACATACATTTCCCATAATTTACAGTACAACGATATGACAGATTCAACTGATCTACTATTCAATCCTTGTCTAGAAATTGCTAATTTCCTATCTAGTCTTGACTTTTAACCTCTAATTAAAATTAGGAAAATAGAGAAGAAAAAATCTAGATCATTACCCCGATGAAGAACACCAAAATTGCGATCCCTTACTCACAAATTCGTCCCTTCTTCCTCCTGATCTTTGCCCGGCTGCACTCCCCCCATGATTTTTCCCTGCGGCGGCGCAAGTGGCAACAAACATGCACTTGCTAATCACAGTACAGAACTCGCACTTGCATGATACTAGGGATGGGAAACGGTAAAGTATAATCCGTTTTATCTGATATTTGTATCCGAGAAAATAAGAATGTGGTAAGCAAAATCCGTATTCGAGAACATATTAGAGAATGTTCGTATTCGTATTTGAGAATGTTCATATTCATATTCGAGACTATTTGATCTGTTTCCATCCCTTACGACCTCCCTGGGGATGATTGTAAGAAGCAATTTTCTGATGAATCAAGATTCACAAGCAAAAATTACTTTACATAATTTCCAGCTCTATGCGCTACATTGTTAGCTTGTGTAGACGTGTAGTTATGTTACATAAATTTATTCTATCGAGATTTGTTACAAAAGTTTTAGGATATTCGCATTCGACACAAGTAAGTACATATTTGATTCAAATTCGCATTCGATACGACATTCGATTCGTATTCAAGAATATTCAAATTTATATTCATTTTAAAAAAATATAAAATCGTATCTGTATCTATATTTATTTTGAAAATATAGATTTATATTGATATTTGAGATCCGTTTCCATTCCTACATAGCACCATGCGCAACATCTAGTTGGCAGCACATACTAGCCTACGGCATGCAAGCAACCAAGCAGTCTTAGAAGCCAAGTTATCTAGTCGAGCTCCCAGCGGCAAAGCTGGCGCACGGGGCACACACTTGGCAACACACGCGCGCATGCGCTTGGACAGGCGACGCTGGCTTCGCGGACGCGTGCATGCAGCAACGAAAATGCCGACGCGCAGGCGCTCGCTCAGAGACCAACACGGACGACAACTGGCGAATGCTGGATGCGAGCGGGGAGGCGACGCATGTGGGCGCTGTGCAAGTGCCCCTAGCGCTGGAATTCCACTGGCGTGTGGTGAATCTGCTAGCGAAGGACGACCGTGACGTGCACTGCCGTGAGATGGCAATGGGCATGTCAATGAATTTTTTAAAAAATAATCTTTTTTTTGAAAATATAAAATTATACCTGCGATTTTATTTTTTCCAAAAACAGCCTACTGTCGCCGAACCGTTGATCAACTGGCCCCTATCGCCCAATGACCGAGTGACACGAAGGCAGTAGCTAGACCATTGGACAACATTAATGCAGTCGCCCGACGGTTCGGCAATAGATGCTGTCGCCAAACGGTTGGACAACAGCTGTCTCCAGTCGCCCAACCGTTCAGCGACTAGATGGCCTATATAAAGTGTGCGCGAATCGCCCGAGTGCCCGAGCGACCGAGCGACTAGCGGCCGGCTTTCGCGTGAGGGAAGGAAGGAAGGAAGGGAGGGAGGAGGGCAGAGGAAAGAAAGGGGGGAAAGAGCAAAGGGAGAGGTGAAGAAGAGGAGGAGGAATGATTCGTTCATGAAGTATTTTACTTTTATCTTATAGTGTATTTCTTTGTAGTGAATAAATAGTTTTTTTAGTGTAAAAAATAGTATAAGTAGCACCCGTAGAAAATTTTAGTTGGAGAAAAAAAATAGTATAATTTGTTTAGACGGCTGGAAAGAAAAGCAAGAAGAGAGGAGAAAAAAGAAAATGGAGGAGAAGCACGCGTGTAATAAAATTATTTCATCACGAATATTTAACTGTGAGGATCCCGTGGCTTGTTACAAAACTGTGAAAAAATTTGGTAGTCGTGTTAAAATGCAAAACATTAATAGACAACATTTATGATTAATTAGGGATGTCGTAAGTACATTTAAAACTGACGCATACCGTTAAAACTAGTATATTGGCATTTAAATCACTATGTCATGTCCTTAATTACTTAATTAATTTTGTGAGGTCATGTAAATTCTCGAAACATATTAAGAATTAATTGGAGTAGGAGAGAGGTCGAGCAAAGAGAGAAGAGTGGTGTCGGTTTGCGTGGGAGCAGATAGGGAGTCTATGTGTATTGGGGCAGAGGAAAGGGAGCAGTGTCGGTGCGAATGAGGAGTGGTTGAGATACATAAATGGGAAGAGAGAGTGGGCCGGTAGTAGGCCAAGACTAATGGGATGGCGTAGGATATTATATGTCCCCGTAAATTAAAATGGAATTTTGTAATTTGAAGAAATTAAAGAAAAAACAATGCAAGGATGTTTAGTCAGGCAATGAAAGGGTTACGCTATGAATGAAAATTAACCGATATAAAAAGGCCTACACATTCATTGTGGCCTCTGCCTTAAGAAATGAATGATGCCTTAACCATACGGTGGTGTAGTTGCTCACGATAAGTGAACGGTCCTACAAATCTAAATTGCAGTACAACAGTACTTGCATAATGTTAGATGCAATCTGACTAGTTGAAATATTGCAAATATTTGCAAGCAGACATCAGTCATGCCGGTACCCACTACATTAAATGTGCATTATGGTATTGGCACCGTTCGTGAACGTCTGTACAGTGTTGACTTGAGCAGTTTTCCACAAGCCACTCTAGTACACCCAGACAGCAAGAATGCACGAATCGCAGATGTCATGTACTGGCTCACCCGCAGCTTCTCCTTGGACCTTGAGGTGTTCAGCGTCATCATACAAGGGCCTTGGAGCTGGTCTCTCACACAGATTAGATAAGAGTTGAGAAGACTGATGCGCACGGCTATGTGGAAGGGCTTTCTGGAAGGCTACCAACGTCGTGGATACGACTGTGTGCTGCTTATGCAAGCATGTCGAAAAGAAGTTGTACAGGGCCCTACCGATGAATATCATCCAGGTGGTGGGAGCAGCTCGAGCGCTCAACATGTTGGTGAAGAAGAGGCTCCGGAGGCCAGTGTTACGAAGGGTGTGGAGGATGTTGCTCATGACAAGGCCGACGCAATAGATGCAGGAGAGGAAGATCAGTCACCGCATGCTGAGCCTACAGGACAGGCTAATGAAGAAGAGCATAGGGAGTACATAGTCAAATGGAGAGCGATGACCGGATGGCTTAGGCTGAAGAGGAAGGTGTACAGGAGGATGACGAAGACAGTTCCGATGGGGACGAAGCTCCCATTCCCCTGGAATAGAATAGATTTAGTGCTGAGGATATAGCTGCGCATGACGAGCGCATTTCACCGTGGGAGTATTATGCCACAGAGGTTTGATTGCACTCAATGTTTGCTGATAAGGCATCCTTACAGGATGCCATTAAGTTGTGGGTCATGTCCACAATGGATGTTTTTGGCCGGTTGTCCTTGGCGAGTGCATGCACATAGGCCGAAGTATGAGACTCACTGGATTGTCTCAAGGGTGAAGCCACACTCCTACATGCTTAGCAGTGTTTTGTCGAGGCATCGTAACATAACGTCCACCTTCATAGCTAATTTGATGTATGGAGGATAGTGGAGAAGAAGGATGTGGAGGCCAAGCACATCATGGTGGCTATCGAGAAGAAATTCAAGTATAAGATTAATTACGCGAAGGTGTGGCGTGCGAAGCAGAAGGTTTTGGAAAGACAGTTCAAATCTTTCAAGGCAACGTACGATAACCTTCCTCATATGCTTCGGGTGCTGCAGGAAAGAAACCCAGGCAAGCACACTACTGTGAAGGACAAACCATCTACAACGCCACCAGGTTTTGTGGTATCACAGAGAGCCTTCTTAGCCTTCGTACCTACATCGAGGCTTTTAAGCATATGCTACTCGTCATATCAGTTGACGGGACCTTTTTGACCAAGAAATACAAGGGGCAGATCCTTACGGCTATTGACGTTGATGGCAACAATCAGATTCTATCATTGGCCATTGCATTTATCGAACGTGAGAATTATGACAGCTGGTTATGGTTCCTTCGATATGTGAGGGCAAGAGTTGTTGGAGCTCATCCTGGTGTGTGCGTAATCCATGATCGTGACGCCGGGATGCGGAAGGCCATAAGAAAACTTCAGCAAGACCCCGAGGAGCCGTTCACTTGGTTGAATCTAAGGAGCAGATGGTGCATTCGCCACCTAGTGGCTAACTTCTTCGAGTGGTTCCCAAAGCAACCGTTGGTGAAGCTATTCAAGAGGTTGGCTATGAGAACGAGTAGTGCAAATTTGACACTTTATGGGTATTGTTGGATGAGCACAGCAGGAAGCACATGAACGAGAGGAACAAGGGACCAACCTTGCTGGGGCGACACAACCCGAACGCCTGACACCACTGCCAGATCTGAACCTGCTGGTCTGAGGAGGAGGACCTCAAGGAACATCAAGTGCTTCTCCCACTAGATCGAGGTTAAGCCATTGGAGAATTAGTCCCTGTTGCACGACACGAATTATGCAAGATACGGCATAATAACTACTAACCTTGCGGAGGTGTACAACTGGGTTCTTAGGGGCCTTCATTCTCAGCCCCTCGTCGCCATTGTGGGAGGTGTTCTGCACAACACAATTGGCTATTTTAGAGATAGGCATGCAAATGCTGCACTTCATGCCGCCAACCCATAAACACCCTACTGCGCGAAGATTATAGCATACATGCAGGCGAAGACAGAGAAGGGCCAGTTGCACACGGTGTATGTGATGGGAAACACGGAGCATCGTTTCGATGTGCTCCTCTAGAATATAGTCAAATTTGGGACAACTCGTTCTCTTGTCACCCATGAGGTATGCCTTAGAGATCATGTCAACCAATCTAGCTGTACGTGCAACAAGCCAAAGCTCTTATACAATCCATACTCTCATGTACTCACTGCATACGGGATTATGCACATGGACCCTTCAAACTTTATGTCTGAGTACTTCAAGGAGAGGGTGGCGCAGGCGTGGTATGGCGAGCTTAAAGGGTTCAGCGTTGTGGGTAACTTCACCACCTTGGATATTGCAAAGAGGATCTGGATTCTCGATGTTAACATGCTAAAGAGTAGGAAGGGTCTTTGGCAAAGATGTTAGATTACCAATGATACGAACGAAGCGCAAGCCGGGGCATTGGGTAGACGCTATGGGCTCTGCGGCCAAGAGGGCCACACAGTTAGATGATGCAAGGCACCTGCTAAGAAGTAGAAACACTGGCATGGTTTGTGCTACCACTTCTTCGAGTGTGCAAAGTTGGACCAATGTTGGAAATCAGTGTACATTGTCATCTGTACTTCGTTAGTTGCTACATTTGATGTACGTAGTGTTGTAGCACCTGTATCGTACGTTGCACGTAATATTTATGTAAATGTTGTTGTACTATTCCATTTTCATTTGATGTACGTAGTGTCGTAGCACATGTATCGTACATTTTGTTTGTTTGTTTACAAGTGCCATAGTGTCCTGGTATCATAGTATTGTTTTGTTTGTTTGTTCACAAGTTAAATTTACTCCTACTTTATATTTGTTGTTTTATTTGCGCTTATTGCTAACTTGAACTTGTTTTGTAGGTATGGCTCGTGACCCTCACGGATCCAAGTGGCCTTTCGGCCTCCTGGAAGAGCGCGTTGACCGTGTACATTGCACATCGCGTCATGTCCTGCATCCTACGGGCGTGGGCGACGTGACTAAGTTGGGGGTGATCTGCACGCGGACACCTCGAGTGGCTTGGAGGCTAGACCCATGCTGGACAAACAGGTTTGCATCTTGGCGGCACTATCTTCTCGCCATATGTACCTTCTTACTGACCTTATTTTGCTTTGCAGGCTTCGCGCTATTGGTCTACTACCGCTCGCCCAGATGGTGCAGTTCGTACGTCCGCCGACACCATCCTGTCCAGCAGCACAGTAGGCAGAAGGGTCGACGTGGCCACGTGCGGAACACCTTGACGAGGCTAGAGGCTTGGCCAGGCCACGTCTGACACCACCGTGGCCTGACGAAGCTGGAGGGTCTGCCTAGGCATAGCCCCGTACACCGTTAGCATCGCAGTACGTGGGTCCTCCAGACTCCTTCGTTTCCCCACGCAAGGTGCGTACAACCTCCCGTACTTCGCTCCAGATGGCTTTTTGCGTACCATGGCGCTAGCCGAGGGTACATCGCATCTCCATTTGTTTGCTTGCATCGCCTGACTTGATCAACTAACAATATTTGCACTACAGGTCTTATGCCCCCTGATGGATTTGGGGCCTCCCCAGGCAACGCGTACACACATGACTTCCTTGCGGACTCGAAGCGGTACCTCAGCCCACACCCACTAAGTTCTCTCCGGGTCACAGCTTGTCAGTGCACTAGTACCCACATAGGTGGCAGTGTTGTCCACCCCTCCGGCTTTCGGGCCTCATCAGACAAGGGCTCCTAACCATCTCTCACTCTCAGGGTCGAGGCCCCGACACCCACCGCAGAGGAGGAGGCCCAAGCGAGACCGTATGGGAGGATTTGGAGCTGGAGTGGGTCGTGGTGACGCGGGAGGGGTTGCTAGGGGGCCATCCCTTGTGCTTGCTGTACTTTTGTTCTTTCTGTATACTTACATTTCGTACTTAATGTGTGATATCTATAATACTGTTGCATTGTTATTTTTACTCATTTGTACAATATATGTCTGTTCAATGCATATCGACAGCTCTAGTTTAATGCACAGGACACAGCGAAGCAACAGTTCACTCAATAAATGGCAACCACAATGGCGCGTCCACCATTTAGTTACCTGCTTTAGAAGATTGAACATGACTACGTACAAAAGGGGAGAATACCGTGGTACAAGCTTCTCCAGGCGTGCCTACTGGTAGAACGTGCCTGGCGACATGAAGTGTTGCAGAGGGGAGCACCTCGAACGTGGCTAGTCGTCGTTGTAGTGACACGCACATGTGCAGTTAGGGTTCACACAGCAGCACGTGGGATCATAGGAACTTTCTCTGTTGACGACCTCCTCATGCCCCTCTCCAAGACCTACTTGCATCCTCCCTATGCCTGCATTTTGGCTATACCGACAGGAGACGGAAGATCACCTGGAGGCGTGCAGGCGTAGGGAGCGCGAGGCTCGCGAGGAGGAGCGCGAGAGAAAGCACGAACTGGCGGCCAAGGCCAGTGCGGCCGACGAGGACTACAACGCTGACCTCGCGAGGAAGAGAAAATGGCCACAGTTAACGCAATAGTCCAACCTTCTTTGCCCATATACGTACCATCCTTGGTTCCTTAGTCTGCATGCCATATCACCCCCTTGTCGGATCAACTGTTGTTTTGTATCGTTATGGCACTCCACCTGCGCGGGACCTAGTCCTGCCAGCATCAATCAAGCAAAATTCATAATGCATAAAAATTTCTGAAAAATAGACAATTAGGACGACTATGTCAGGAGGCTGCACATAAAATTTCGTATTTTTTGGAGCATATTTGCTAACAACTCGTACAAATAACATAATTGTATGAATTTTCGAGCAACATTCACACTGGATAAAATTATAGAAACAATACACAATGAAGTACATTATGTCGGGAGACTGTATGTAAAATTTTGTAATTTTTTAAGCCCATTCGTTATATTTAAAAAACTAAAGAAGTAGTAATCTTAAAAAATAATTAAGACAGGTAATTACACCTGATTAATTACCTGCCGCATGGTGACCAGGCGGCATATTGGGAGGCGCACAGTGGCCGAGCAGTAGGCGTGCGGCCGCCTAGTGGTGGGGCTCCAGGCACCACGTGTCAGCTCTACGTCACTGTCGCCCAATCACCGTGCGGCAGAAGTGTCACATTACCATTCTCATATGTATAATGATATTTTTATAAATATAGATTCAAATAGTATCGTATGTACCAAAAATTCTAACAAAACATCCTGTACTGAACAGAGGACATCGATGAAATACTTGGCCTTCTGATCGGCTCTCCATCTGTCCCCTTCCTCTGTTGTCCCTGTTGATCTGATTCTTGTTGTTCTTTTACCATAAACTCTATGTTTTGTTTTGGTGTCTAAACTCTATTTCTTTTCTTCTGAGCTATCAGTTATTAATCAGTACTTTAATAATTTAATAGAGATACATCCAGTAATATTATTTTTTGTATATTTAATATTTCTTTGATCTGTAAGTATAATAGACTTGGCTTGTCCTGTGAGACGGATGAGTTAGTTTATACCATTGCACTCGAAATTTGAATTTGCACTTTTTTTTAGGACCTTGCACCGCGTTTGTTGACAAGGTGTGAGTATGTTCGTGGGTTCCAACTTCCAAAATGTTCCGCAGAAACGTCGCTGACTGTTACACTACAAGTCTGCAATACACCGCTCGAAATTCTGAACTTCTCAAGGGGAGGTAAAGGAAAAATAGACGAAGGGGAAAAAAAACCAGAGAGAACGAGAGGCGAAATCGCAGGTCACCATGGCAACCCGCGAGCCGCCGCCGTCGTCGTCGATCGGATCCGTGACCGTGACGATCGACCCCTCCCCTTCGTCCTCCGCCCCAGCGGCGGGGCCGCCTCCGGCGGAGACGGTGGTGCTGCGGCTGAAGCGGCGGACGAAGAAGAAGGTTACATGGAAGGAGGGGACGGTGGACAACGAGTCCCTCGGCCGCAAGAGCTCTAAGAAGTGCTGCATCTTCCACAAGGAGGTGCCCTTCGACGAGGACTGCAGCGACGACGAGGCCGACGGCGGACGACGGAGCCTGCCGGGGGACGGTGGCGAGGGGACTAGCGGCGGCGGTTGCTGCTCTTCCTCCTCCCATGGCAACGGCCATAGCCACCACCACTAATCTCCGATTGGATAGGTACGAATTGGTGATCCTTGATTTGGTGTGGTAGATTTCGCTATTTGATGCGGTTGGATGGGTTGGAGGGTCAAATCTTGTGATCAAGGTTATCAGAATCGTGATTCTGAATTGAATCGAAGATACACTGATAGGATCGTATTCTAGGTCGAATAGTAGAATCTAAGATCCTATCCGATTCTATCAAAAATATATTTATTCTTATTCACCGTATATTCCAAGAGTGATATGATTTTATTTAGTTATTTGGCGTCTAATTTGATTAATAAATATATCTTATTCATGACTAGAATTATGGTTTAAATTCTATGTCATGAGAGCTACGACTAGAAGACTGATATTATCAATATTACCATAATCTTATCATTTTACATAAAAATATAAAATAAATAATAATTAAATTAATTTTTATTATTCTAAACCTTTGAATCTTAATGACTAAGCTATTAAACACTTAGTATTTAACATACAACTTGAATTGAGAGATATGACACAACCAAACACCTAAAATTTTCATAATCTTGAATGATATTGATTCTAGACAATTTTATTGCGATTCTACATGACTCTACAACTGGGATCGCAATTCTACTATGATTCTACCAGGTACGACTCAAGATACAATTTGAGTTTTATTGACTTCATGGGATCGCCGGATTGTAGAAATGTACAATTCTATGACTAGAATCGTGATTTTAATAACCTTGCTTGTGATCAATTTTGGGGAAAACTTGTTATTAGGGTAGTATTACTATTTGGGTAATGAAGGAGCCATTAGGGCAATCATTGGGTAAACCAGTGTGTTAAATTCCTCTTTTTTTTCCGCCTGATGCTAAAAGTCATTCATTTGATTTGAGTTCTGCTTATAGTTGAAATTGCCCGTAAATAAAAAGCTATAGAACAATGATCCAATGTTCAGTAGTAATATAGAGTTCTCCAAGCCTCCATGACCGAATTCTTTTAACCTGCAACTGAAACTTCTTCAGAGCTATGTAATTGTACTTCCTACAGTGCCACACTCCATTGTTTCCTTGGTGATCTTGCTGTGCTTGGTGTAATCTGCAGGCAAATTTTGATGGGCCTCCGCAGCCACGCGTGACGTTATCATGCAAGGGAAATATTGCTTCTGTGTGTTACAGCTTTGTTTTATACTTCAATTGTGGATGCTAAGC
Source organism: Dendrocalamus latiflorus (assembly GCA_017311315.1). NCBI lineage: Eukaryota > Viridiplantae > Streptophyta > Magnoliopsida > Poales > Poaceae > Dendrocalamus > Dendrocalamus latiflorus. The sequence continues at coordinate 19,243,157 of CM029623.1, forward strand.
TAGCTTTACCATGTGTTGGAAGAGAGAGCCATTGTACTTGGTATTGTCAGACTACAACTCTTATAGCTGACTGTATTGTTGCATGTATGCAATTCTCTGTTTTGAGATTATGAATTGTTGCTCCTGTTGTCTTTGTCGCCGTTTGATTATCTCTTAACTTACTCAGGCTGTTCTAGGTGAATGGTTTGTTCGCCTCACTATCCATGTTGCTTGTATTGTGCCCGCACCTAATAAATGTGTTCTGTGTGGTTGTTGCCCTATTGGTTTTTCCCAAATCGTAGCATGCCCTGATCCACAGGATACATGATGTTCCCTTATTTCATACATTGGAGTTGACAAAACTCGTTTGTATGCGAAGGCCCTCAGTTCAATTCACCCAATGCACTAACGATGAAAATGGGAACATATCGCTTAGGTGCAAATGTAATTGCGCACTTAACTTTTGTTTAGTCATCAAATACGCTAAAACATTTCAGAAAAGGCTGCGAAGGTAGTTATCAATTTACTTTGTAGCCATATAAAATTTGAAGCTTAAATTCTATTTGTAGTACAAACAAAAGAAAAGGGCTGTTAAGGTTGTTTGTCACTTTAGTCGTCAAACCAGGATGCATAGCTTCATATATCTTTCAACAGAAGTTTGGACCCAGGAGACCTGGATGCTTGGTATGATTTTAAGAACTTGAATCAGGTGGGATTTGGAGATAAAAAAAAGAAAAGAAAGGGGAATATACTTCCAGATCTTTGTATCAGCTGCTGAAATACTCTGGAGCTCAGCCCTGTTAATAAGGTTCAATACTTCAATGCTTGTGGGAATGGTGCAAATGATGGGTGCCTACAAGATTAAATCCTTTTATTGGTTCCTGATCCATGGTTGTATCCTTATCTGGAATTAATTTGAAGAGAAGAAATTGGTCAGATGATCAGCAATGCAAGTTTTGTGATTATCGACCATAATCTTAATCACACCCCCCTTGCTCTGTTCTATTGGAGTGGCGTCAGGGATGTCTTGGGCTTGTATCAGCGGCGGAGCGCTCGATAGGGCAAGCCCTGGCTTGAGCCAGGGCTTGATTTTCCGCAGCTCCGCTCCACCCGCTGCCTCCCCCTCGCCCCTCTCGCCGCCTCCCCTCGCAGGCCTCGCCCCTCTCGCCGCCTCCGCTCCACCCGCCGCCTCCCCCTCACCCCTCTCGCCGCCTCCCCCTCGCGGGCCTCGCCCCTCTTGCTGCCTCCGCTCCACCCGCCGCCTCCCCCTCGCCCCTCTCGCCGCCTCCGCTCCACCCGCCGCCTCCCCCTCGCCCCTCTCGCCGCCTCCGCTCCACCCGCCGCTACCCTCGACTTCGCCGACCCAGCCGCCGCCGAGGAGACCGACCCACTGGAGCCGGACCAGCAGGAGAGGAAGGGGCAGCCACCGGCCTGGGCGTAGCTGGCGGCGGGCGGGCGGCAGCCACTGGCGACCGGCGCGCAGGTATAGATCCGCCCCACCTCATTTTTTTCCCGTCCTCCGCCACTGGCTTGTATGCTCCCATCTCAATGGCTGACTGTTACAGCAACTGGATTGCAGCAACGATGTGAGTTATGTGGACTAAATCGCAATGATAATGTTCTTTTTGCGCGCAATCCAACGTGTTAACCTGTGGGGTTGATATTCAGGTTGACGTTTGTTTTTCTTACAGCTGCGGAGGAAATTGACCGCAATAAATGGTATGTCAGGTGGGTGGTGTCTTATGTGATCCTAATACTTGTTTGCTGGTTATCGCTAGTTCATCCTAAATCTAGCGTGAATTAAGACTGAAGCTATCATGTTTGCTCATCCTTTGCTTGATCTGAACATTTAACCTTGCGTGTTCTGGTGTACGATGCTCGATTTGCGTTTGACCTGTGCGATATATGGCTGGTTTGTTTCCCCTGCCTATCTTGAAATCCTGACTGCTCTATCAATTTGTTCTTCTTGATGTTTTCTTTCTTTCTTTGAAGGCATTGTACTCAGTTTCGTTTTAATCAAGGGAGTCGGGGAGCATGTGCTCTTGGGTCTAAATGTAAACAAAAGATTCAAGAATCAGGAGGACGTTTGCTCATGTGCATCAGTTTTGCGTAATATTAGATGCTGGTTCAATCATGTTTAGCAGCACATCAATTCTTGCAAGAACAAAATTTTGTCTACCCAGTCCCCTCCAGTTTAAGGCTTTAGGTGTGCGTGTCATGCTGTAAACTCAACTGAGAACCAATGTGCCATTTCATTCTTTCTTCCGAAGACCAGGGTTAACGCATAATAAAAAAATGACATGAAATAAACATTAATTCATTAGTACTCTAATCATCTAATGTTGTCAACGCAACTCTGTATGGCTCAATGATCTCCGGGATGATACGATCACCAGCAGCCACCTTGTATTGCTCAAACTTCTCTTCTCACACTCCAACGCGTCTTCCTTGCAGGCCCTGATAGATCCTGAGAGAAGGAAAGGAGATTGATGATCAGCTCTGCTGTGGCACATTGGCCTTGCAAACATTTTTTTTCTTAGAGAATGCAACAAAATAACTAGTAGAATGAGTCACAATGCCAAACGATATGAGGATGAGCATCCAAACTATACATGGAGAAACACTACAGGCCAAAGGTTGAGCAGGGAAGACACTTAGTTTGAGGTCTCAATGAGAGATGGAGTTTTGACAAACTCAACTATATGTGTATACGTGTATGTAAAGAAATCAGAAAAAAAATGGCAATGCTATGATTGCTGTCTGAACGTCACTTTACCCTGAAAAGCTAGAGTTAAGTGTACTAAAAAGTAGGAATACATCAGGACAAATTTTTTACTAAGAACTATACACTAACAAGAACACTTGTCCAATTTGATACTGAGATGGGCATATCAACTTGTTGCTAAAAAATCGCATTCCATTCTAATTAAATAATTCATAACCCCACAGAGAGCACAAGAGATCAGATTCTGAATGCAGCTATTCAGGAATAGACTCATGGTGCATCAAATTAAGTGTCACAAAACAACCAAGTAGAAAAACAATAATTACAACCAAGACTGCTTTGGTTTTATCATCCATGATCGACTCACCACACATCCAGAAGGTTGAACGATACAGGGGTCCTCCCAATGTTCCTCACCACTGTGATAGCTGTTGAAATATTTACGGTATAAACATATTTCTTAATTTAATTCCAGCAATAATTATAATAATAGTCCAAACAAGATAATCATGGCATAGAAATGACTTAACCAGCCTATTAATATATGAATCATTTAAGTCATTGGAAATAAAACATATGCCCAAATTAAATGTCATATAACAGTTCATGATTAGCATAATCTCAAGAGAATATGTGCAATAAAATGCTAACCTCAATAACTCAACATATATGACCTCATTTAGCATATGTTCAACAAATTTAATTTTATTTAGTGCTCTCAGAAGGCTAGTTGCACAAGATTTATTCTTGGCCCTCTCCGCCATAACAAATTCACTACTGATTATATATGATAGTTGCAGATTAAATCTTAAGCTAATAATGAACCTTGCTACTGTCAAAACAATTAACAAATCAGGAAATCAGCATGCTATATACTACAGAAGCATTTGTAAATCACTCTTTCATTCCTTTACAGAGAACATCAATGATTTAACAGAATAACAGCTTCGGCACAGATCAGAACAGGGCTAAAACAGCACTGAACTGAACAGAGATCAACAAAGCATGCACAGCAGGAACAAAGACAGCAGTTAAGCAAATCGGCAGTATTAGCTCAAGTGTAATCTACCATCTCAATCATATATAATCTCAGTTTTGTCTTATTTCATCACAGAGCAAATATTTCACAGAACCAACCTTTGCAAATTTCCACTAAGCAGGCTTCACAGGTATATGAAGTATATCACCAGATTGCAAAGATGCAAGAATCTGAATACTCACTGCAGTGGTGATACTCAAAATCACCGTGAAGATAACAAAACGGGCAAGGCACGCTCACGGCGCTGACCCAGAAAACCTAGCACCCTCTTGTGCCGCCAGCAGAAGAGGAGTGAGGTGGACGGAGATACAATGCTCCTCCAGCCACGGGAAGCCGACGCCGGAGTTGAGAGTTAGGGTTGATGCCGCACAAGACCACCGAGAACTCCGGCCGAGAGTGCTCGAGAACACAAAGAACAGATTACAAACCTCTCACAAAATAGCACACACCCGAGTCAAATCAACCTCTAGAGATTATCTATCTCTAAACCTTTCCTTTCGGCCTAATCAAAGAGGAGACTCAAGGAACCCGGTAGAGAAAAACCCTAGCTAAGTCGATTTGAGCTCCTCAGTCGACGGCCACCAGAGAAACCCCGGCCGGCGACCCTTGGGACTCAACAACGAAGATCCACTTGAGAGAGATTTGAGATCGGAAAAGGGGAAGGTCTTACTCTTCGGATGCTTCAAAGGAGAGGGGGAGCCCGAGCTTTATAGCGGAGCGGAGAGGGGAAAAGTCCGGTGGGCTGCGGTGTGGCTGGCGCCGAAACGCCTGCGCCGATGCCGCCTCCGTCGCCTTTGTCTCCCCAAGACCCGGCCGCCGCCACCGCCGAGCGAGAGGGCCAGATCCAAAAGAATCACTCGTGCGCACCGGCCACGGGAGGAGACTTGTCTCCTCCCCTTATTCGCTCTATCGGCCCACCAACAGGTGGGCCCCGCTGGCTCGATTTCCTTCTCTTTTTTTCCTTTTCTCAATTGGGAAATTCCCAAAATGCCCTTGCATCACAACAGTCCCCACCAATTTATCAATTGATAAAAGATGTCCAACGTCTTGTTTAATATACAGTTGTTCGACAATGGGTACCTTGCGGGTTTGAACTCAAAGCCTAGCGACAAGGACTACGACTCTGCACAAACAAAGGAGGACTACGCCTTGATCCAATATCTTGGTGTGAGAGTTTTCGCCCAAGTCACATTCTGTACTGGGCGACTTGCCCTTTCCCTCTCGGGTTGGGACGTTCCGGTCATGTCCCCGTATCTTTCTCATGAGTGCTTAAGAAAGTATATCCTTATCTTTCTTTGATTGCGACCTCACAATCACATTCACGTAGGTGAACTCTTCTAGGAATCCTGTAGGACGATTCCATAAGTCATATAGACCTCGAGTTCATTAAGAGCTAATGCTCAACCTTCCATACAGACAGAGCACTGCAGCTAATGGGACCCGTTAGATGTGCTCTCTAATCTCACTCAGTTTGTTGTCCTAGAGCCTAGTTCACGGGATCTCCGATCTCCTAGGATAGGTTACCACCAATGTGAGCCTTTATACGGGTATGAGCCCCATTCCCTGTGACGCTGCTTGGATGGCCTTCCGCGCCAATCCTTTAGTGAAAGGATCTGCCAAGTTCCTTTCAGACTGGATGTATTCTACAGAAATAACACACGTCTCTCTGGCATGCCTTACCGACTTAAGTCGTCTCTTTATGTGTTTTGAGAACTTCATATTGTCCTTCCTACTCTTCGCCTTAACCAGAACAGTTTGGTTATCGCAGTAGGTCAAAATGGCTGGAATAGGTTTTTCCAGCACAGGCAGGTCAGAAAGGAGTTCTCGAATCCATTCTGCCTCTACAACCGCTGAATCAAGAGCTACCAATTCAGCCTCCATGGTGGACCGTGTAAGAATAGTCTGTTTAGAAGACTTCCACGACACGGCCCACCTGCTAGAGTGAATACATAACCACTCGTAGCCTTCATGTCATCTGAGTCACTGATCCAGTTAGAATCACTGAATCTTTCCAAGACTGCCGGATGACCCGAGTAATGTATTCCCAAATTAGAGGTTCCCTTCAAATATCTTAGTACTCTTTCTAGTGCTATCCAATGATCATTTCCTGGATTGGACGTATAACGACTCAATCTGCTTACAACATATGAGATGTCTGGCCTCGTTGCACTAGTTAGGTACATCAGGGATCCTATGATTTGAGAATATTTAAGTTGGTCCTTCCCATGCCCGGTGTTCTTATGTAGCTTTGCATTTGGATCATAGGGTGTAGCTGCTGGCTTACAGTCCATAAATCCAAATCTGGTTAGGACTTTATCCACATAATGGGATTGTGAAAGAGTAATCTCATTCTCACCCTTTATTAGCTTAATGTTCAACATTACATCAGCTTCACTCAAATCTTTCATATCAAAATTCTGGGAAAGGAAAGACTTTGTACTATTGATCACATCTATGTTGGTCCTAAATAGCAGTATGTCATCTACGTAAAGGCATAGAATGACACATTCGACCCTGTTAAACCGATAGTAGACACATTTATCGGCTTCATTTACACAAAAACCGACCGACGTCATCGTACTATCGAATTTCTCATGCCATTGCTTAGGAGCTTGCTTTAGACCATACAGAGATTTGATCAATCGACATACTTTCTTTTCTTGCCCTTCAACCACAAATCCTTCAGGCTGTTGCATATAAATCTCCTCATCCAACTCTCCGTTTAGGAAAGCGGTCTTTACATCCATTTGATGTACTTGGAGTTTGTATGCTGCAGCTAGTGCTAGAAGCACTCGAATTGTGGGTAAACAAGCCACGGGAGAGTATGTATCAAAATAGTCTTCTCCTTCTTTCTGCATGAAACCTTTAGCCACTAAACGGGCCTTGTACTTTTCAATAGTACCATCAGGTCTACGCTTTCTTTTAAAGATCCATTTGCAACCTACTGGCTTACAACCAGGCGGGAGATCTGCAATTTTCCAAGTTCCATTAGCTATGATGGAATCCATCTCGCTACGGACTGCCTCCTTCCAGTAATCCACATCCGGAGATGCGTACGCCTCTGAAAGGGTTCGTGGTTCATCATCCACGACATAGGTGACAAAGTCATCGCCAAGTGACTTTTCGGTCCTCTGTCTCTTACTCCTCCTCAACTCCAGCTCTAGAGCGGTGTTATCCACGCTAGGAAGAATAGAGAGATCATCTATACCGATATAGCCACTGTCTTCATTCGGTCTCATAAGAAATACATGCTCAAAAAATATCGCATCACGAGATTCCATCACTATATTTGTAGCGATGTCACTCACCTCGGATTTGACCACTAGAAATCTATAAGCCATGATATTTATAGCATATCCTAGAAAGACACAATCAACGGTGTTAGGACCAAGCTTCCTTTTCTTCGGTAACGGCACATGCACTTTTGCAAGGCATCCCTACGTTCGAAGAAAAGATAAGTTGGATTTTCTCCCCTTCCATCCTTCATAGGGCGTTTCCTCCTGATTGCGAGGTGGAACCCTATTCAGGACATAATTAGCTGTGAGAACTGCCTCACCCCACCAATAGTCTGGCATACCTGAACTCTGAAGCATGGCGTTAACCAAGTCGCAAAGAGCTCGGTTCTTTCTTTCAGCTATTCCATTAGATTGGGGTGAGTAAGGTGGAGTAACTTCATGAATTATTCCACTTTCTTCACAGAATTGGGAGAACTCATGTGAGACGTATTCACCGCCTCGGTCCGATCTTAACTGTTTGATTTTCTTTTCTAGTTGATTTTCAACTTCAGCTTTATAGATTTTAAAGTATTCAAGTGCTTCATCTTTCGACTTAAGTAGATAAATATAGCAATACTTAGTCGCATTATCTATGAGAGTTAAGAAGTATCGTTTGCCACCTTTAGTTAATATTCCATTCATCTCACAAAGATTAGAATGGATTAGTTCAAGTGGAGAAGTGCTCCGCCCTTCAACGCTATGAAAAGGTTTCCGGGGCTGCTTAGCTTGCACACACACTTCGCACTTTGAACCATTCTCATAACTATAGCTTGGAATTAAACTCATCTTACTTAACCGCGTAATGCCTTCAAAATTAACATGACACAACAGTGAATGCCAAATATCATGAACTTTATTGCAGTGGGAAACATTATAAATGTTTACGTTATTCAAGTCAAGAATAGATAAGCGGAACATGCCTCCGCTATCATAGCCTTTGCCCACAAAATTACCAAACTTGGTCAAAATGACCTTATTTGACTCAAACACAAGTTTTATTCCTTGTCTACATAACATTGACCCGCTAAGGAGATTGCGAGTCATCGCAGGCACATACAGCACGTCTCTTAGGATGAGTGTTTTGCCCGAGGTAAGATTCAGGCAAACCTGTCCAATCCCACGTACTGTCGCAGCGGCTCCATTGCCCATTAGGACGGATCCACCACGTTCACCCTGAAATGAAGAGAAACAAGATCGATCAGCACATATATGTCTAGTAACACGTGTATCAATCCACCAATCAATAGATAGACTTGCCATAAAGGCCATAGGTACATACTCTTCCGAGCTGGTGCTAGCCAGCACGACATTAACGACCCGGTGATGGACCCCTGCCCTTCCGATTGCGGCAATGATTGGACTTATGGCCAGCCTCACCGCAAACAAAGCAGACGATGTCCTCCTTTTTCTTCTTCATTTTCTTTGGTTGGAGCTTGACTTGGGGCTGATTCTTGAATTTGGGTTTCCCAGGGCCTCCAGTTCTTTTAACCTCCACTTGATGAGCTTGGACTTGAGCCTTTCCCGTGCCATCACCGGCTCTAGCTCATTCTTCGACATTGATAGCGGCCGACAGCTCATTAAGTGTCAAGCGCTCCTTTATATGTCTACGAGCGGTCACAAAGTCACGCCACGAAGGCGGTAACTTAGCCAGGATGACATTTACTTGGAATTTCTCTAGCAGGATGCAATCGTGCATCGTACTGACTTAAGTCACGTACATGGAGTTGAAGCTCGTGGAGCTACTCCATCACCGACCGCCCCTCTACCATCTTATAATTCAAGTAATTTGCAGTTATGAATGACTCATTTCCGTTGTCTCCTTCGGAGTACTTCTCATCAAGTTCGTCCCAGAGTTGTTGGCATCCTTGAAGTTCACGTAGACGTCGAACAGCCGGTTAGATAAGACTGCTAACAAACGAGCTAAGACCGAGTTGTTTGCATCCTCCCATCGCATCATTTCAGGAATTTCCAATGGAAACATTGGAGGATTCGAAATGACCCAAAGGAGTTTGAGATCAATCAGCCATAACTTCGTTTTAGTTGCCAACGTTTAAAGTTGACACCGTCAAAAATCTTCGGCTTAACGACATCAGACGATGAAGCCATTTCTTTAATAATAGGTTTTCTGGATTGTTGAAATATTTGCGGTATAAGCATATTTCTTAATTTAATTACAGCAATAATTATAATAATAGTCCAAACAAGATAATCATGGCATAGAAATGACTTAACCAGCATATTAATATATGAATCATTTAAGTCATTGGAAATAAAACATATGCCTAAATTAAATGTCATATAACAGTTCATGATTAGCATAATCTCAAGAGAATATGTGCAATAAAATGCTAACCTCAATAACTCAACATATATGACCTCATTTAGCATATGTTCAACAAATTTAATTTTATTTCGTGCTCTCAGAAAGCTAGTTGCACAAGATTTATTCTTGACCCTCTCCGCCATAACAAATTCACTCCTGATTATATATTATAGTTGCAGATTAAATCTTGAGCTAATAATGAACCTTGCTACTATCAAAACAATTAACAAATCAGGAAATCAGCATGCTACTCGGATTAAATCTTGGGCCACGCTTTCTGGTGATCTTCACATGACACTCGGATTACGCAAAGCTTCGTTAGAGGATTTACGTACTTCACTGCAGATGAGCAGAGCTCCTAAGTACTTATAAATTAAACAAGCAACCGCATTACAGACATCTGTGATGCTGTATAGAAAATTAAGGAGGTTTTATAAGTAATTAGCACCTTGCAATGATCCAAGAGATGCAGCTAGGCCACACTCCCCAAAGTTGAGCTGGATGCTGTCTCTGGTCGCTTTGGTTATATTGAACTGGGTAAGGATGACAGGGTTGGACTTGCCTCTGCCTGCGTCGATGAAGACTTCCATCACCATGTACCTATTCTTGAAGTGAACCATGGTGTAAGGCCAATTGCACTCCTGCAGACCTGGTTATTGTGACCTCGACCTGCATGCAGATGGACGACAAGTCAAAACTCCAAGGAAAAAAAGAGAGCTTCTTCAAGAGAATAAAGGCAGCATTTCTCCTTATGTTGGCCCTAAGCTCTCCTGCGGGATACAAAAAGCCCTCCTACAATCATCCAACCATCTTCATCCAATTGAACCATAATTTTGATTTCCCAAATTTCTAAGTACGAGAGAGAGAGGTAGGATCCTATTGTGAATATTATAGGTTCATTCACAGATCACAAAGAACCACCTCATGACACATAAAAACAGAACCAAAGAAGTAATTATCGCGATTACAGGATTTACACGAAATCCTAATCATTAATTTACACGAAATCCTAATCATTAGGTCTTTTTTTGTTTCAGGTGGAACTCAAATGAGAATATATGGATTCCAAATACAATCTAGTACAGTCCTCATCTGATGCTACATCGCTGGTACAATAATACGTTCTAGTATGAAACTATGAGTTAACCCCAACATGCTCCCACTGCCATCCACATCGAAAGTCGAAACAAACTCTACAATCCTATTAAACTGGAGTTCATCCGTGAGGAATTGGGCTCACGTGCAATTGAATAGAATACCAATTTACAAACCTCGGCAGTGGCGGAACCACGAATTCATCATGCCCCAGGCTGAATTCTACCAGCCTAAAATCATTGCCAACTTGGGCTCCATAGTAAAAATACAACAAAAATATGAAAAGAATGGCAAAAAAAATGTATCATAGTAGAGAAATACAAATTGAGTACCTAGTTGACGAAGATTTGGTTCATCCTAACCAACCGATGTATAAACCCATCTAGGATGTTCCTGGAACCAAACACATCATAAAAGATAACTAAGTAACTAGCAGAGACTGTTAGCTTCAAACGAGTTATGTATTGGTAATTTTAACTGCAACAGAAAGGAAAGGGTCGAAACTGTAAAAATGTCATCAAACTTGCTCTTATTTTGAAGAAGCGGCGAAATAGGGAAAAAATACATCAACAATATGGCTTATCCGATGATGCTTCATATAATTAGCGATGATGTGGTTTTGATTGACTATAGTTTTTTTAGAGAAATTAGGGAATTCCATTAACTCGTGGACACGGCTAAATAGCTGGTCACCAATTTATGTAGAGTCTAGACTGCCATCCAACAAGAGATTGGCATCCACATCCAACGAACATCCATGAGCCGCTAGCGCGTGCGCCACCTAATTACAATCTCTAGGGCTAAGCACAATCGAAAAACTTAAGAAATTCAGCAACAGCAGATTTTTAAGTTCCATAAGCATAGTACCCACCGAAGGGAAGTCATACTCTGTACCTCCAATAGCATATTTCAGCAAGAGAGCGTCTAGACATCATCTAGATGTTTTCTTTCTAATTATCATTTAAATGTGTAACCTTTGCATTAGAGATCAAGAGACCCCTTATTTTTGAAGGGTCTTTTTTTCAAGGGGGAGGGGGTGGAATTGGGAAGGGAAGAATTCGTGGCCGTTAGATCTCTAACCCAATAGTCCTAAATCTAGATAATAGTTAGAAAGAAAATATCGAATGATATTTAACAAAACCCTTTCGGCAAAAGTGCATCGGTTTCAATGACAATCGTGCCGATTCCTTTCTCCATTGCCATCTGCATGCCTCGAAGTCGAAGGCAACCTTCCACCTCTGCTTGAAATGGATTAAGGAGATGCGTCATACGCCCAGCTCCCGACGCGATCACCTCCCCTGTGTGATCCCTAATGACGAAACCCCATCCTCCAACACCTGATTCCAAGTCGAAATCTCCATCAGAATCGAATTTTATTTCCCGTTCACTCGGTGCCTTTCAATGCCGACTTCTGTCTTGTTCTCTTCTCTATTTTTCAGATATGAAGACCTTGAGATACTCCGATACCAGCACCTCAGAAATGTACGCCAGGTCTCCTGCCGCTCTCTTCCTTTCCCCTTCCCTCACCGTGCTTCTTTCTTGCCACTATTGCCACATGGCCGCAAACAGGGGCGGAATTGGGCCCATGGCAACATGGGCTCCAGCCCGGGGCGTGAAAAAAATTGCTATGTATAGCCCAGGTATATACAGCCCAGCCTGGGGTAATATAATTAGTATTCAGCCCAGTAGCCCATCAGTCCCTCAGCCCATTGCCGTCTGCCGCTCTGCCTGTCTCCGCGGCTCCGCGCCGAAGGCCCATCACGCGCTCGGGCTCAGCCCATCCATTCACGGCAGCCTCACGCGCTTGGCCATCCCAGACGCGGAGACGCCCTCGCGGCCTCGCGCCTCAGTCGCCAGAAATCTCCCCCGGTCCCCCCGATTCCCCCGATTGCTCGGCCGCTCAGGCAACCCTAACCCTCGAAATCTCGCCAGCTCGCCGACGCCGCCGCTCCCGCTCGTCGCCTCGTCCCGGTGCCGCACTCTTCCCGGTCCGCCCCTCCTCCCGGCGCCACGCATCGCTAACGCCGCCGCTCGTCGCCTCGTCCCGGCGCCGCACTCTTCCCGGCCCGCCCCTCCTCCCGGCGCCGCGCATCTTCGGATCTTCCCGGCGGCGGCCCGCCCCGCCTCCCGGTGCCGCCCCTCTTCCGGCTCCTCTACGGCTCTTCGGATCTTCTCGGCCTCAGCCTGCCCCGCCTCCCGGCGCCGGCGCGCCGCCCCTCTTCGGATCTTCCCGGCGCCGCCCCGCCTCCAGTTGCCGCCCGCCCGCCCGGTAAGTCTGTAAAAAACTCAATGGAAATCACAAATGGAAATTGTCATGATGTAAGATTTCCAATTTTTTTGCTTGGTGAATCACTGAATCTGTGAATGCCTGAATGGTGACTGTGGCTTACTGACTGTTAATAGAAATATAGAATGACTGGAAGTCTGGAAGAAGCCGTGGATTTGGATTTGTAGAGTGACTGAATTTGTCCAGTGGATTTGGTTGTGTAATAGTGTTGGCCGATTTGGCCCATGTAAGTATTAGTATTATGTATATACTCTTCTATTATCAATGAATCATGAATGTACTCTTTTGCTCAATTCACAAATTTATCATGGACATTAAACTGACTGATTTTTTACTCTTCTATTACCAATGAATGTACTAGGAGTTATTAGTCAATACAAAATGAAGCGGGCGAAGACATTGTCATCTTATTTTTCAACAGAAGCACAATCCCACGAAACACCAGAAACAGGAGCTAGTAACACGCATCAAATAATCCTCCTGTTGTACTTAGTCCGGATGAATCATACTATGGTATGCTATATTGAACGAGACATATTTGCAAATATTAATGATGATAAGATTTTAGAGCTTTTACAAGGGATGAGGTCACGTAAGAAACAATTATCTCGTGCTAGTGGTAAGTTAGCTTCTTATAAATATAGACTTCGTGTTGTTCATATTTATTCATACACATGTTTGATTTACTCTCATATGTTGTCTTTACAGGTTCTGGTTCATGTCCAACTATCAATGAAGAAATGACAGGATAGGATAGAGAGCAATTCATCGTAATTTAGGTACTCAAATTGTATCTCTATTATGTTACATTTTTGTACTTTGAGATCATGCCATGTTCTTCGTATTATGCTTTATGTTTGCTTGTTTAGTATTAAACTCAAGTTTCATATCAGTAATACAATTAGCCAATTATGATATACTTTTGTTATATCGTGGTATGGGTACAAATTGGCGTTAGTTTTAGGTGGTTAGAGTTCAGCCCGGGGCGTAGCCAAATCCTGGTTCCGCCACTGGCCGCAAACACCTTCAGCCTATCGTGTTTTCTGTGATGATCAGAGGCGAACAAGTCGATGTGGGGATGCTTCCCCGGCTCAAGGATCGGTGCTTGGAGCATGACCAATGGAAGAAGATATGGAACTTACAATGTCTGAACAAAGTTAAGCACTTCTGCTGGAGATTAGCTCATAATACCCTTGCATTGCGAGCGAATCTGAGGAGAGGTTTGGATATAGATACGCGATGCCTGATGTGTCAAAGAATAGAGGAGGATGACCGGCATTTTCTTTTTCAAATGCAAGGCAGTCAAGCAATTCTGGAGGGAGTGGAGTACCCGTGAAACCCACCTGCGCCGCAGGCCACTCCGGCCGCGGTGGCCACTGAAACTGACCGGCACCGTCAGCTACTTCAGGCTTTTAGACCCCCTGCGCCGCCTTCATGGAGGAAGACCCCCACAGTCCTGACAAGCTGAACTGCTAAGAAGAGGATTTCATGACAAAGACAATTTGGAGGCCTTCCTTGGGCTCTCCCATGTCTCAAAGATGCCGCCAACCGAGGCTCACGCGGCCAACGAGGGGACTAGCCCTGTGGACCTCGCCACCCCACCCTGTGCAGCCTTTACTCCGGTTGCTTTTGAGAAGGATAAAGAGATTGACCTCTATGTACGACCTTGCGCAGCCGCTATCCCCCCCCCCCCCCGACCCATGCCCTTCAGCTGAAGCGTGCGGAGGTAAGCAAAGCTTCCAAAGCCTTTACTGCATCTCAAGCCAACATTCCTATGGATGGCATTGATGGCCATAGGCCACAATTGCCGCCACCCTTGCCAGAGTGGCCTACCTGGTTCGTGGTAGGGAAGAGTAGTAAAGCGATCGATGAACAAGATCTTTCACCAATTCAGCGCACGGTACTTGCGATGTGAGAGCCTGAGAAGATGCAGCTACCAAAATCCATTATTGTGGCTCCTCCTCACTAGCTTGGAGCAGAACAGCTAGGCAAGTTGAATGCATCATAGCCACCTTCCTCTGCTTGGCAAATGGTGAAGCCAAAATTTTGGTAGAGGATACAGAGTATGCCAATTCAGACCTTGTATTTAAGCCAGCTTAAACAAAAATCACTTACCTCAATCACTGCAGGAAGAGCCTCGGGTGGCTTTAGAAACCATCCCAAGGGCAAATGCTTCAGATGCCTTGTAAGCGATCACCAGGTAGCACTAGTGCACAATAGGTCATCACAGACGGTTTCGTGAGCTGTCTGAGTTTATAGGTCAGTAATAATACAAGGTCATCATGATACATATATCACAGACGGTTTGTAGTAGAAATCGTCTGTGATATATGGTTTATCGCAGACGGTTTCAACTACAAACCATCTGTGATATATTAATACCACAGACGGTTTCTACTATAAATCGTCTGTGATAGTTGGCAGATAGCTACGAGTTAATAACCATATATTATATTCTTTTCTGTTCGTAAATCTATTTCTGTTTGTTGACTAGCCTTAGGAAATACTAGACATGCCCTCTGAAACAAGCAGATCAACATAGTATATATACATCCAATTCACATTCATTTATTTCAGAAACAAGAACATCTATTTCATAAATCAATTAATACAAATAAAATACAAATACACGCATGAACAATTAAGCTCAATCTTATCCCAGTGAAATTCATTCTACATTGTGGAACTCCCCATTTTCTTTTATGACTTTAGACATTAAGAAGTACGCACACTGTCCTCGAATATGTTTGAGGTCGGCCTGTTCCAACGAAGTAGTAGTGATGGACAGAACCTATCGATATGATGATCAATATCGTGCAAACATATATAAATTGATAAGTATGAAATAATTATCACAAGATTGACAAACCTCAGGATTGTTCTTCGCGGAACCGATGAGTAGTTGCATGTTATGGCAACATAGAATGCATAGGTGTTGTTGCCCGGCGGCTACTGGTGGCACTGCAAAAATAGAATTTGCTAGTTCGAGAGGCATTACTACGAAGTGTTGCATAGGATTAATGTGTACTAGCGAATACCAAGAAATCTAGAACGTGTTGCAGGGCGTCGATCCCTCCCTTGGATTTCCATACCCTTGCAACATATGTGACGAATGACTTACGTGATTCCAAAAGGTTAGCCTTAGTTATTGGAAAGGAAGAAAGACTATAATAGAGTTATCTATGGAGGAAATGTGTTTACTTGTCAATTACTTGTTGGACAACTGTGCGGTCAGTTTTGTTCTTCTTTAGGGAATCAAGGTATATTACCCTGTTCCATTTTGGTATAATCACAATTAGAATCCAGTGGAACTTACACAGGTATGTCATGGTCATTAAACCTAAGTTTGTGTTGCTTATAAAGTACAATCAACAAGTATAACCACTAGTGTAGCACTTACCCCTAGTTGTAGGGAATAAGTATGAATTCCTTGTCGCGGTGACCCTCCAATGCCTTCACAATGTAATTCTCGATGAATGATGTATCCTCCTTGATGATATCCATGGCGACTAAGCATGGGTCGAGGAAACCAACCGGTGATTTCGTCAATCTGGCTTCACTCACCATATATCTATAGAACTATTTTCCTATATAGGAAGCTTTTTCCGTACTCCCAAGAGTATATACTCCCACTTCCAATACCATTTAAATGACTATTTTATACCTCTTTATCACTTTTAGTATACTTAAATACTAATTCTAACATACTCTAATGCGACTTGGTTGAAAAATTTTCATCGGAGCCCTTTATTTTTGCTATATACAATTTTTTGTGTATAAAAAGAGTGCATACACAAATTATACTATAACAAGTGGACTTTTATAAAATTTTTCATGGAACTCACTTTGGAGTATCTTATAATCATTATTAGAGTATGCTCAAATAGATGAATAGGTATAACAACACCATTAAAGGGGTATAATAAAAGTGGGAGTACGTACTCCTGGAGTATAGAACTATTTTCCTATATACACACACACACAAAAACAATGAGTTATATATGATATTTATTGGCATTACATAAATGTAGACCGTGATTGTACACACTTAGTATCCAGCATCGAATGAGTGAGGCATCGAGGGCGTCGAGTGTGAGGAAAAAGAATAAGTCCTCTAAGGTCACCGTTAAGATATAGTCATAAATATTGTTCTGCAGATGATGCAGCGTGAACTTGACATTGACACCCAAGTGTCATTGTTCCTCTAGCTTATTGGCCTGTTCCATGTAATACATATGCAATCTCTGGCAAGATAGTTCTAGAATTAGGAGGTGCCCTTTCGAGACGACCAACGGCTCACCTAGCATGAATTGTCAGGCCAACGGCAAGTAGAGGATCTTATCACTATCTTCTTCGGTTTACCCTTGCCGCCTCGGCTGTAGGTCGACTTCACAGTAGTCGACCAGGCACGAGATGTAGATGCATCGCGCCCTTGCTGTGTCTGTGCGGGTAGCGTTAGTGCGAATCGCGCCTGTGGAATTAGCATGTGCAGATAGCTTCTGTGGACTTAGCACCAGTGCAGGTAGCTCGAGTGGATTTGGCACCAGTGTAGATGGCTCTCGTGGACTTGGCACCGGTGCAAATAGCTTGAGTGGACTTCGCACTAGTGCAGATGACTCTCGTGAACTTAGCACAGGTGTAGGAGCCTCCAGGCAGATGTCTCTTTAGGACCACTGGATGAATGTTCTAATGGCTTGTCCTAGAGTCATAACCTTATCATTGGGGGCATCTGCAGCGGGACGACCTCGAAATTTATATGAACACCATATGCATTCACTTTTATAAAACCTAGTGCTAGAGATACACCGTGCACCAAGGCCGCGGGCCCGAATGGATACGCCTGGCCCTAAGTTGCGCATAGGGCAATAGAGATACATCTCACTTGGAGCTTGCACTTCGTAGCCACCTACATAGTGATACAAAATTAGCTACTCCAACAGGCCTATCAATGGATCGAGCATTCCAGATATAATAATTATTAACAGGATATTATCGATAGGATATCGGTGATCATTTTCTAAGGTAGGTTGGATGCGCAGCTACTCCGACGGTTGAAGGGCTGTCTAGCACAGCAGCGACAGGGGCTTTCTGTTGATTTTTCTATACCTTTGCATCTCATTTCTGGCCAATCTTTGCATCTCATTTCTGATTTTTGCTATAATGTCCTCTCGTAGCTGTGCCTCACGCTCGACTTTGGCTCTCTTCCTACTCTGGCATGCTTCAGAGTCCTCTGGGAATTCATATTTCCAAGGAACATAAAGACCAAGGCCTCTCATGCGACCCAGGTGCTCCTTGTTTTCCAGGACCATAGAGAGTAAATGTCTCTCCCTAACTGTCTCGAATGAGCCTTGTAAAGATTCTACACTCAGCTCTTCCAGGCAGTAGAACACTTCCTTATCTACAGGGTTTCGAAAGGAGATGGCCCCCGACGACACGGTAGATGACCTCACTCTTATCTAGTTTCGGACATACTCATCAGGGATATCGACAAATGGTGGGGAGGTCTCTCGCAGGATTGCTTGCTCGTCCTCCTGCCTCCATTATGGGATTTTACCAGCATACCCAGTGGTGCTGAGTCTGTGAGAGTGCGTGTTTTTTTTTCTGGAGGGCCCTGTGCGCCACACTTTTACTCCTAAAATTATATGTCATCTTCATCACCACAAATTCTTACCATTGCAGTTCCAAGAATAGATACTTATCGAAGGGCGTCAGATCTTTCTCCACGTATTGCTTGACAAGAAGGCTCTTGAAGTTCTTCCATGCTTTGCACACCACTAGTAATGCATGTCATTGCATGGAGGCTTGGTGTTCTTTCGGGACCTTGAATGATCAAAAAACTTCCTTCAGAAGCTGACTTTTCCAATCTTCGGTCACCTTCTTCCACAAAACAAACATGATCTCAATCCGTTCCTGTGCACCTATTCCGACTATTCTCCAAAATGCGGACATTGCTCGGTAATGATTGAGAGGGGTCTCAGACGCATCGATATCCGTGATGGTAAATCAGCCCTTGGGCCTTTTTGATAGCCTCTTCATTTTTGGGATTTTTCAGAGGACGATGCATCACATGCATCCGACGATGATCTCGAAGAATGAGTGGACCACATGTTCAAAAGATAATAGAAGTGAGCAATTCTTGGTGAATTTAGAATATGATATTTATGTGAAAATTTCTCTAATCAGTCAGGCTTTGAACTCTATCTTATCAAATATCTGAAGACAAACAGCAGTAAACATAACAATGAACTAGAGACAGATATCAAAACTATTTACTTCAAGTAAATCACATTCGTATCACAGTGTTTCATTTCTGCTTTATGTTTGCATATATGCTGTGCTAGCTGAAATTTCAATTAATTTGTTTAGTTCTAGCACTGGAAGATGTTGCAAAGAGATTTTGTGGGTTCGGTTTGATATCCCACATGTTCTATATTCTAAGCATAATATACTATTTAAATGACTTGGGAGGATTTACATATCTATATGTTGATTTTGTCATTTAAATGCTAATGGAATTATGCTTTAAAACAATTATATTTTACTGGAATTAAATCTGAATTCATGCTAAAACCGCATTAATTACAACAATCCAGAAAACCAAACACATATACAACAAAGCATGTATCCAAAGACATGATAATAACATAGAGATCAAATTATTATCTCCCAACATGAACAATGTAATTAGGCCAAAGGACAATATGCTAAACTGAGTACAAGCATGAGCATTTGTAATTAACATAATGCACAGATTAAGAAGTGAGTTTTGCTCTCAGTTTGAGGAGTTGCTGAAGTTAAAACCTGGCCTTTTCACCCTTGTCAATAGATTATATATCAAAGGGACTAACTCTTTAATATTCTACTAGTTTGATACTCTAAAATTACCTCAGTAAAGTAATAGAATCAGCTACCAGATTTTAAGCACACGATAGAATGAAGAACAACTATTGTAATATCAATAATAGTGCTACGGCAACAACAGAAACAAACACTAGAGATGTGCTATGGCAATAATAGTAGTAATAACTGAATCTAGCAATATTTAGTACAGAACAGTAGTGATTTGTACTTAACTGAAATAAGAAAATAGTAATGATAAATCAATACTAGCATAATACTCTCTCATTAATTACAGTGATCTCAATTTGACAACTTATCCTCATCGAACATTCACAAAGCCCGCATTCTATTATGCAAAGTCCCCCAAGTGCTAGAACTTACAAGGAGGGCCACCAGAATCGGGGAAGGTGGCGACGGGCTCAAGGGAGGCGGCGACAGCATCGAGGGAGGCGACGACAGGCTCGAGAGGAGGATGAGGGCGATTGCCTCGGGGGAGGAAGGCCGCTGGAGTCGGGGGAGGAGGAGAGCGACAGCCTCGGGCGAGGAGTGATGCCGAAGTCGGGGGAGGTGGAGGATGGCGACGGCCTCGGGCGAGGAGTGCCGTCGAAGTCGGGGGAGGAGGAAGAGGGCGACAGGCTTCGAAGGAGGGGGGCAACGGGCTCGGGGCGAGGTGGTGGCGTTAGTGGGTAATACAGTGGGGCAAACCCTAGTGTGCAATATATATAGGGGAATAAAAGAACCATCTGTGATATTTATCATCGGGCATCAGCATTCCATGTGATCCCCATGCTAAAAGAAATGGTGTACCTACCCACCACTCCTCTGGGTGCATACAACACCTTGCCATCCCAACTGCTTCCTGAGGGGGAGGCACAGCTATCTCTTGGGCCCCAATCCCCTGCGATAGGCCATGTGGACAGCCCCACTAACACAGCACCAAGCCAGCAGGTCTACCGTAAAGACCCACAGGACGCAAACCCACTAGCCGTCACTAGGCCACACGAAGTACATGCTGATGTGTTCCCGACAAAACCAAACTTCCCCCTGAGCGGTGATCAAACAAACGAATTCCTTCGTGCCATTTCCATCAAGACACAGCCCCCACTGGTTGACGCACCTCCTGCAACGGCCGACACTGCAAGGGCAGGCTGCCTAGACGCAGCTTCCACCTCGTGTGCAAGCTCCGAACCATGCTAACGGCCAAGCTTGCCAAACACCTCCTAGCATGATGCTTAGGTTTTTGCACCTCGCAAGAAGATGTCTCCAACACTGCCCTGAGTTAGTACGTGAAGATGTTTGATAGCCCCCTGTTGGATGATATCGTTCAAGCACTCAGAGCTATCTGTCAACTTGAGGACACTGGGGAGCAAGCAATCACAGCACTCGCGGCAATGGGATGTGCTGACTAGGCCATTTTGGAGGCGTGAGGGACAAACAAGCCAACTACAGCATCAGTCACTTAGATTTTATTTAGTTTTGCTTAGTTCTCACTAATTATGTATGTCGACTTTAGGTCTCCCTCTAGTATGCTGGTAGCCACCAGCTCACAGGGGCTTTTTCCCTCTGGTGCCCACCTGCCACCCCTATTTATAGGCTCATCGCATTAGGTTTCCTTGTATCGTTGATGTTGCACCCCTCTATCTTAATAGAAATGATGTTGTACTTCAATCGCTCTCCACTATTGCTAGTCCTTATACTACCCAGTTGCTTTCTTACTTTCATGTCTGAACATCACTGCACTATTCTCAGTTGGAATGTGCAAGGTTTGAATAGTAGCATGACGGGACACGCTCAAGCAGCTGCTTGAATCTACTCGATGCTCTGTTGCCTGCATCCAAGAGACAAAAATTCAGCTTTTTGATCAACAGACTATCCTGCAAATCAGCAGCCAACGACTCTCAAGCAACGTATACTTGCCAGCCAATGGAACTAATGAGGGTGTGCTGCTCCTGTGGGATAAAAACATGGCCAAAATTACCACACCTATTTTGGAAATCACTCTCTGACAACCACAGTTTTCCTTCGGCAATACAACACCACTTTTCTGCTGACCATGGTTTACAGCCCATCCGAGGACAAAACCAAGCCATGCTTTCTTCAAGAGCTCAACTCTATCGTGCCACCAGCTTCGATGCCATAGATAATCCTTAGAGATTTTAACCTCGTATATCAAGCGCGTGATAAAAGCAATTCAATCCTAAATCGGAGGCTAATGGGCCAGTTCCGAGCAATGCTAAACTGATGTGAGCTAAAAGAAATTGCACTTCAAAATAGAAAATACACATGGACCGATGAACGACAAGACCCAATTCTTGTCAAATTAGATATATAGTATTTTGCAACCACAAGTGGGATTCTTCTCAAACCACTTACTACAGGCGCTCTCCATCTCCATGCCAAATCTCTGTTCACTCCTGCTCGCTAGCGAAAATGGGCTAAGGACACCGAGGACCTTCAAATTTGAGAACTTCTGGCCACGGCTGCCGGGATTCGCAAATGTAGTGCAAAAAGCATGGTCGATTCCCTACTACAACACAATCCGATGACGCGCCTAGCATACAAACCAAGACACACTGCCACGAAACTAAGAGAGTGGAGTAGGAAAATACTAAGTGGTGGGAAGCTACAACTCATGCTAGCAAATGAAGTAATCCTTCAACTTGATGTGGCACAACAAAAAAGAACACTCACACCGGCTAAATTCAAATTAAGAAGGACATTGAAACAAAGAGTGCTTGGCCTAGCGGCAATAGAAAAGACGTGAAAACGCCAAGTGGCTAGAATCACTTGGATTAAAGAATGTGACGCTGACACACATTTTTTTCCACCTGAAGGTGAATGCGTGGCGGCATAAAAACTTCATCAAGTCACTCCAAACATTTAATGGCATTGTCAGTTTGCATCAAGACAAGGCACAAGAGCTTCATGACCACTTCACTGGTATCATAGGAACAATGACACCTTGGTGGCACGACAATGATTGGACTGAACTAGGATTGCCTCCTCATGACCTGCAAGACCTGGAAGCTCTTTTCACTGAGGCAAAAGTGCTTCATGCAATTGCACAACTGTTGGCAGAAAAGGCTCCTGGACTGAACGGCTTCACAAGCACCTTCTAGAGGCACTGCTGATATATCATTAGAGAGGACGTCATGATGGTTTTCCAATGCATGCACAACTGCTTGGTGAATGGTTTTGAGCCTCTTGATGAAGCAACCATAGCGCTAAACCAAAACGAGATGGAGCAACGGCGGCAACAGATTTTCGGCCAATTAGCTTAATTCACTCCATAACCAAATTGTTCTCAAAAGTGCTTGCTATTCGGCTTTCTAGCCATATGGATAGGCTGGTTTCCTGTCCACAGAGTGCTTTCATTAAGGGTCGATGCATTCAGGACAACTTTCTATTTGTTAGGAACTAAGTTAGAGCATTGCACAAAAGTCGCACACACGCGGTAATGCTCAAATTGGACATAGCCAAAGCTTTTGATTCCATGTCCTGGGAATACATACTGAACCTTCTGCAGGCCAGAGGTTTTGGGCCCAAATGGAGAGAGTGGATAGCAATCTCCTTTGCAACATCATCTTCAAGGATTCTACTTAATGGAGTTCTATGGCACCAGATAAAGCACCGAAAAGGACTACGCTAGGGCAACCCCCTTTTGCCCTTCCTCTTCATCCTAGCAATCGACCCTTTACAATGTATCCTGCAGATCACCACTGAGCGAGAGGTTCTAACACCCCTAAAAGGTTGAGCTGCAACAATGAGAGTGTCACTTTATGCAGACAATGCGATATTGTTAGTAAACCCATATAGGATGCAAATAGAAGCAACAATCGCCATCCTAAAAGAATTTGGAAGTGCCTGGGCTGAAAGTAAATCTAGACAAGAGCTTGACTGTCATAATAAGATGTCAAGACATTGATGTCCAAGCTATCTTGCAACCTTTTACAGGAGCTCAAGTCACACTTCCGATCAAGTACCTGGATTTGCCACTAATCTTAGGAAAATTGCGCCGAAATGATCTACAGACAACCCATGATAAGGTAGCTAGAAGATTAGCGGGTTGGTAGCTAAAACATCTATCTTTAGGAGGACGACTCACACTTGTAAATTCCATCCTCAGTTCACTCCCAACATATCTACTCACTGCACTCAAACCGCCAAAGAAATTCCTTAAGGATTTTGACAGGGTCAAACGAAACTTCCTTTGGGCAGCAACTGCAGACACACATGAAGGGAAATGCAAAGTTAACTGGAACAAAGTTTGTGCCCGTTAGAGCTAGGGGGATTTGGAGTCTTGAACCTAGAGAAATTTGCAGCCGCATTGAGACTCAGATGGCTTTGGTATGAATGAAAAGCACCACAAAAACCATGGGTAGGACTTCCAATGCCCTGCGACAATAAAGACAAAGATCTCTTCGCAGCGGCCACGAAGGTATACATAGGAAACAGACACAAAGCAAAGTTCTGGACCTCTCCTTGGATTGATGGAGTTGCGCCATGTCATATGGCCCCCAAAGTTATACAAACACTCAAAATAAAAAAAATATCAGTTGCAAATGCCATCCAAGATATAAATTGAATACGAGACATCCAACACAGTCTCACCATTGACTTGTTAGCTGAATATGTCAGCCTATAGGGCAAGGTGCAGTAGTTTCCCAGTAGTTTCACATCAACCCAGAGATTGAGGATGAAATCCAATGGAAACTAACTACGGATGGTGCATACTCAACGTGCTCGCCCTATCAAGCATAGTTTCACATCAAGCCATCATTTGGAAAGCTTGGGCGCCCTCGCGCTGCTAGTTCTTCGCTTAGTTGGTGTTGCAGGACAAAATCTAGACAGCCCAGAGATTGCAGGTTCAAGGATGGCCAAACAACTATTTTTGTCAAATGTGCAATAGAAACCTCAAAACTGCAACGCACCTCTTCATCGACTGTCCGGCAATCTAGCGGACATGGAATGAAATAGCAAAATGGCTACATCTGCCGATGCTCGACCCAACAAATTGGGGCCCACCAATGACAATTCAACACTGGTGGCTCAACGGGTGGACTCCATGTCCGGCTTAACAAAGGATGCGAACACGCTCATCATCCTTGCATTCAGGCAATGGTGGAAGGAGAGAAACAGACGCATCTTTCTTTCAAAATTAACCTTCGACACAACGAGAGATCTTAATGCTAATCAAAGATGAGGCCAAGCTCTGGGAGATGGCTAGAACAAAAAACTTAAAGGAGTTAGCTGAAAGGGCAGAAATGTCATGTAGCACAAAATGTAAATCTCACCTTGCCGCTCCCTTAGTCCGTTGTAAAGAGTAGTGTTTCTTCTTTTTTTCTTCGCCACAAGCGCAGCTTGTGCTTCCTGTAAATTGACCATACCCGTTTTTTCTCTTTCTAATATATCATACAACATCTGCTGTCTTTCCAAAAAAAAAGGCAGTCAAGCAATTCTGGAGAGCACTAAATATGGAGGAATGCATGCTTCGTCTTAGTAACCTGCAATTGATCGACTATTGTTGACTTGCTGTTCTTCTCCAGCAGTATGCCTTTTTGTCTGCGCTCCAGATTTTGTAACACAAGCTAGGCCATATGTCACAATTTTCATCCCCAAAACAAACTAGCTGTCAATTCATTGTAACGTATTACAATTTAATTTTATGGATTAAACTGTTAACATTAATATGTAGTGAACACTTCGTACCTTTTCATCGGCCGTAGTTGTCAGTCGTTACTGACATGAAATGAATTTTGTGGCAGAGTTCGCCTCCAGATATTGCATCCCAAACTGACAAGCGTTTCGCCTTTCAGAAATGTCTTTTTTTTTCTTAACTACAAACAGCCCTCCTTGTACGCTACAATTGATTTTGAACATTATAAAACGTAGTGGGTGGTGTGACTCTCCGGGTAGCGGCCAATTTTTTACACTGCGCAATCGATTCACCATCTGCAGTTTGTAAATTATTACATGCTTTAGTAATGCTGTTTTCATTCGACATTCTAGGCATCTTTTTCCTTCAGTACACCTACGATAAAAGTAAATGCCAATTGGCAAGACATAACTATATAGAATTACTACGTGCAAAGAGATACCACAGCAAAGAAAATTATAAGTATTAACTCCATTGTTCCATTTGTAGAGCTAAAACGTCATTGAAATCGGATTGGACATAGTGCCATAAAGCAAGAAATACCACAAGAAAATTTTGACTATTGACCAAAAACTGTGTTACTTGTAAAACACCACATGTCATGGCACAGCGGAAAATATAAATTTACACGACTACAACAAAATTTAGGCTAAGATATGCCTGTCCTGTGACCAAAGGCTAAGCTTCTTAACCCCTCTACACTCATGCCAAGGAAATACACGGTGGAGAGTTTCCGCTTGATTGCTTAGAAAACGTCCGGATGGAAGCGCCCTGGAATTGAGCCGCCCTGCCGAGCTTGCCTAAGATGCATGCTCAATGCGTAGTTGTTTACCTGCAAAACCATGAAAAGACAGGCATTATCTTCAAAAAAAAAGGACAAGCATCAGCTCTTGAATAGTCATTTTTTAAAAACTTTCCATGTTGTCAATAAAAAGGGACAGACAGCTATTTCTTCCTGTTTCCTTACTTTGTACAAGATGAACAGTGTGTTGAGTTGTCACGCCCCTTGAGGGAGCGCAACCGTAACTGTGGAAAACAGGTCGAGGCCTTGAACCTTGCGCTTGAACAGTGCCGTGGTACAACTCGTTCAAGCACAGAGGCTGCGACAAGGTCAAACCAACAGAGAAAGGGGGAGAGGATGGTGCGGCGCTAATTGCCAACGCTACTTTGATTTGTAATTACAAGACACAATCTGAAGTTACATTTTGGTGTGGCGCTGTTTTACAACAAGAAAGTAACCAAGTATCCGTTGTGGCCGAGAGAGAGGGAGGAGAGGCCGGCCAAGGGAACCAAACCCTAGCACCTGGCCATGTTCAGCCGCATGGAGCAAGTGGGGCACAAGAACCGCGTAGGGGAAGGACGCCCAGCATTCAGCCGCATTGGACAAGGAGCGCATGGGGCTGGGGCACGTGATCGAAGAGAGAACGTGAAGGCCAGGCCGTGGGAAGCCACATGGGGGCCTGGTGCACGTGCTTGCCGTGTGAAGCCAAGGGAGCTCTTTCTTGTGTGTGAAGAAAAGAGCCAGGAATCAAGCCAATAAGCCAAGGAGCCAAGCGTGTGCTGGTGGGGCGAGGATTATTTCTTGAGGGCGAAGAAAGAAAGAGGAGATTAAGCCAGAAATCGAGACAAGAAAGCTTGAGCCAGAAACCGAGCCAAGAACAAACCAAGCCAGGAAAGAAGGCAGCTGTGTCCTGTGTGGAGGCATGATCTACGTGCTGGCCGGGATGAGAAAAGGAAAGCGTGCTGGCTTGCAAAGAAAGAATCAGAAGGGAGTCTGAATTGGTCTCCACTTCGGCCAAGCCATGAAAGAGTCTGAAACCAATAAGTGGAGAGAGGTTGGGCCGGATAAGGAATTGAGCCAGGAAGAAAAGAGCCACGAGCCAGGAATCCATTTCAAGCCAAAAACAAAGGGGAACGCAACTTCTCCGAGTAGGTGCATCCAGATTGGATGCATATCAATTCAAGTCAGTGCTTAGGATAAATATGAGTCCATTTTAATTTGTTTCCTTTCTTAGAGATAAGAGTCCAAACCTAGTTCTCTTTGAGTTCGAATTGTATACATCTAGGAGCAAATTACGTACGAGTTGGAGTCGGCCTTTGGCCATGCGTGAGTTTGAGATGGCCATGCCCCATGTGGTGCCAATATAAGGCCAGGGCACACCCCATTGTAAAGGTTCAAATTATATGTTTAGACTATGAGATAAAACAGAAAAGCCACTTGGCACCGTATGGGTGTGTTCTTGAGTTTAGTTGAGAAATTGCTACGAGAGAGAAGAGAGTCGAGATTAGGGTCCGTGATTCCCAGTGAGAGATAAAGTTATCATCGTGTATGCAAGTTGAGAATACCATGTTCTCAGAATATGCCGAGGGCATTGCTCTTGCAATTCGATCATATCAGATCGGTTTGCGACTTGCGAGATTTCGTGGGTGGTACCATGAAAGATCGGGCTATTCACACATCAATCAGTGTTTACCGCTGGTTGATTCATATCAGAGGAGATTGATAATCTTTGCTTCCCTTTATTCATAATCTCGTACCCTTATATAAGGGGTTTACAACTAAAGATAGAAACCGACTAGAGATAATTTCTTTCCTTAACTAATTGATCTCATATGATTCTTTCCTAACTTAATGGGCAAGGAACTAGAAGAGTCCCTACCGGACTCTCAAGTTGTGGCCGAGCCAGACCAAGTTGACTTGAGCTAAAACCTTGTAAGGCCCATAGTATTTAGGTGCCAGCTCCCAAGAAAGTTGCCAGACAATGATGTAGACGAAGCCATACCCAGTAGCCCACCTGAAATGACAAAGGGTGGTGTTTGTCGTCATAGAACTGCTTGTCATGCTGCTGGGTTTAAAGGAGACAATCGCAGATATTAGCGAGGAACTGGTCATGATCTTTGATGGTTGCTGCAGCAGCAGTGTTTCGGAGTTCCCCGACCTCATAGGAGCGCACAACAGGAGGGTTGCGGCCATAGAGCACATGGAAAGGCATGTCACGAAGCACCGTGTGGTAGGACATGTTGTAGCAATATTCGGCCCATGGAAGCCATTTGAGCCAATTCTTTAGGCGATCACTAGTCAAGCAACAAAGGTACATAGTGATGACCTTGCTGACTACCTCAGATTGGCCGTCAGACTGTGGGTGGAAGGCAGAGCTCATGAATTGGTGTGTGTCGGTAGCACAGAACAATTCACGCTAAAAGGACGAAGTGGAGAAAGATAGGCATGGTCACTGTACATGACGCCATTCGTGACAACACACGGTGTTGTGTGGGCACTGGTGCCAATCTGGTCACCGAGTGCAACCAAGACCAGATCAGTTTGTGCGGTGCGTCGAAGGGCCTCAAACATTTCAAATTGTGGTCCTAAGTTGGTGCGTAATTGACCGGCGTCGGTCTCACGGGGGGTGAGGGTGTCGACCACGATGTTGAGACGCCCCGGCTTTATTCCACCATAAAATCAAAGCCTAATAATTTGCTGACCCGTTGGTGTTGAGGGGTGGTGGAGAGGCACTGGTCGAGCAAGAACTTGAGGTTGTAATGGTTTGTGCGGATGATGAATGTATGGCCCCAAAGATAAGGCCACCGATGGTAAACAGCATGGATGAGACCAATGAGCTCGCACTCATATGCCGCCAGGTGCGCATGTCGAAAGGCGATGGGCTTGTTGAAAAACACCAAGGTGCCATTTCCTTGAGGTAGGATGACTCCGAACCTGAGCAAGAGGCATCACACTCGACGATGAACCACTTGGGGAAGTCCGGTAGCTGCAAGACAGGCGCTGTTGTGAGTGCGCTTTCGAGGGCAACAAACGCGTGGTCCGCTGCTTCTAACCACGTAAATCCTTCCTTCTTTAGGAGTTAAGGGGTTCGGCGATGGTACCGAAATTTTTGATAAATTTCTAGTAGCATCTGACTAACCCCAAGAAGCCACGAATCACTTGAGCCAAACGCAGGGTCGGCCAGTCGATGATGACCAGCACCTTGCCGTGATCCATCGCCACACCGTCAGTTGAGATGACATGGCCAAGGTAGGCAACAGACATGCAGCCAAAAGAGCAATTGAACCTTTTGAAGAGATGGTGCGGTCGCAAAAGCTCCAGCACAGCGCATACATGGTGAAGATGATCCGACCAGGTTGAAATGTAAATCAAAGTATCGTCAAAAAAGACAAGGACAAAGCGAAGAAGAAAGGGTCGGACAACCTCATTCATGAGAGTTTGGAAGTTAGTTGGAGCGTTAGTCAAGCCAAATGGCATGACTAGGAACTCAAATAGACCCTCATGAGTGCGAAAAGCCGGCTTCTTGATGTTGTCCTCGTGCATCCGCACTTGATGATAGTCGCAACGAAGGTCTAGTTTCATGAAGAAATGGGCACCTTTGAGTTCATCAAGGAGTTCGTCCGCCACCAGGATCAGAAATTTGTCTTTGATCGGCAATTCGTTAGGGGTGCAATAGTCGACAAAAAAAACACCACGTGCCATCGTGCTTCTTTACACAGAGCACCGGTGAAGAGAAAGCAAAAGTGGTGCGTCGGATGATGCCTTGGGCAAGCATGGTCGTGCCCTACCGCTCAAGCTCGTCCTTCTGGAGCGCTAGGTAACAATATGGCCGAACCACCATTGGCATTGTGCCTAGCTACAGGTGGATGTGATGGTCATGGCTCCGCCATGGTGGCAAGCCATGGGGTTCAGAAAAGACGTTGTCTAAGGCCGAGAATAGGGTGTCCATCAAATCAGCGCGCAGGCGTGGGCGTGTGCCTTATAGGACAAGGCGGCTTCACCATGCCAGGTGACTCTGTGATCACCACGCCAAAACATGGAGAGTTGGCAAAAATCCCATAGGACAATAAACAACATAGTGAGCCACTAGGTCCCATGGCATCGTAGCCACCAAGAGGGGTGGCATAGAGGTCGATGGCGAACCGCTCCTGGTCGATGGCGATGACAGTCCTGGCACTTTAGCCAGAGTAGGGCACATGCTCACCGTTAGCCACGGCCACACGTAGTCCTTTCCGTGGTCGGAGTGGCAAGGCTAGGCGGCAGGCCACTTCGTTTGACACGACATTGTGGGTCAAGCTAGAGTCAAGAAGAGCCAGAAGCGATGCGCGTCCAGACCTGCATGAGATGAGCCAGAAGCTCTTGGTCCCCGATGCGCGTCTGGACCTGCATGGTCTCACCCGTGTGCACACCCATGAGTGCATGGTGTTATTTCGGGTACGTTGTCCGCGGTGGCATCTTCGTTTGTTCGTTCGACCAGAGCATCCTAAGCGGAGTCGACGATGTCCCACACAAGGACGAATAGCTACTAGCACTTGTGGTTGTGGGTGAACATTTCATTACAATTGTAGCAGAGGCCGAAGCAACGACGTTCTTTCATCTCTGCGGTCGGCAAGAAGCAGAATGTGAGCTGTTGTGGGCCCCACTCGTGCCTAGAGTCACGGTCGCCGCGGCTGTGGGTGTCACTGCTTCGGAGGGACCACCCCTGTGTTGGCTGTAGTACAAGCTTGACGCGGAAAAGAGTTGGTCACAATGGCTCTTATAGCCCCATGGTGAAGAGTTCGATCTGTTGGTGTTATGTGAAGGGATCGGCATAGCAAAGTTTTGCCCAGAACTCTCCTGATAATCCCCCACCTTGCCGATGCAACGAAGCAACACCAATTCACCCAGGGAGTTGTTCCAGAGGGGTGTCCAAAAACAAAGCTCAACCAGCTCGGTGAAGTGTCGCCAAGTAGGAGTCTCGTTTAGGGAGTTGTTCCGGAGGGGCAACTCAAAACAAAGCTCGACCAGCTCGGTGAAGTGTCACCAAGTAGGAGTCCCAACATACCATTCTAGGCGTAGGTACCACTGTTGAGCAGCACCCACCATATGATAGGACACAAGCTAGACTCTTCTTCCACAGTACACTGCCCATGGAAAAATTACTTGCAACGGTTAATCTAGGGTAGTGGGTCTTATTTGCCATTGAACATTGGGAAGTTTAGCTTACGGGCCTATTCTTTTGGGCTGCAGCTGGTGACTTTTGGCTGTTCGTCAGAGATTACGGAGTAAGAGAAACTTGTATGCAGTTTTGGCCAATATAAATGAAGTCGCTATAGTGTCTACTACAATCAACTTGTAGACCCCGTCTTGAAAAAGCACTTCGTTTGAAAGCTCATTACTGTAGAAAAGCAAAAGCCAAAAGGGAGCCCTATGAAAGCATGGAACTCCCGCACATTCACCGTCGTGTTGCGCCAAGGCCGTGGGAGGCGTATCAAACGTCAGCAACCCTATCGAAGCAGCCAGGATGAGGGGCACCTCGGTGGTTCGCACGCTAGGTAGCATAGCAGGCACAAGAGGGGCCACGCGAGCTACAACGATGGCGGCAAGAGCCACAATAGCGCCTAATGCAAACGTGGAGACATCTGTGGCAGCCGGCAGCAACGGGGGGTGCTGCAAGATGCCATCTGGGGCGCCATGCTCTAGGTGCATCACAGTGAGGTTGAAGGCGCGCTATTGTTGATCCATGTCGTCAACGCAAGTCCGCAAGCCCCTGAAGTCCATGTGCAACCCTTGAAAGTCCTTCAAAACCTTCCAACTGAGCCAAAATCTAGTCCAACTCTTTGGTCCAATCTTCTGGGGTACCACTCATCTTGGAGGACGCAGCGGACACCTGGAAATCTGATACCAAGTTGTCACTCCCCTTGAAGGAGTGCAATCGAAAACTATGGAATACGGGAGGTCGAGGTCTTGGAACCTTGCACTTGAACAGTGTCGTGGTGCAACTCGTTCAAGCGCAAAGGTTGCGACAAGGTCCAACAGAGAGAGAGAGAGGAGATTGATAATCTTTGCTTCCCTTTATTTAGAATCTGGTGCCCTTATATAAGGGGTTTACAATTAAAGATAGAAACCAACTAGAGATTGTTAAGGGTATTAGTGATATTTCCTATTACACTAGAGTTTAGCCTTGTGTCCCCTTTGTACCCTATATATATTGCCCATTAGGCCTCTTGAATACAAAGATAATATTCATAACATAGTATCAAAGCTAAGGTTCTAACCCTACCCTTCGTTCTTCTTCCACTGCCGCTACCCTCGGGAGGATCAATCTGCACTCCCAGGGACGGCCACGTCACCGCCGTCCGATGGGTCACCGCCTGCTCGCGCATCTTCGGGTTGCCGCTGCCCTCCGGATCTGGCCGTCTCCACCCGGCCTCTTTGCCAGCCGCCTCTACCAGATCCGGCCACCAACGACCTCCATCTCGACGAAATCATCTCTGAATCTAGCGACCAGATCCCATCTCGATCCCCTCTGCTTGGATCTCATCGGTGGGCAGCAGGATCTACATCCGCAACGACACCAAGAATCGCCACTGCCTTGGGCTCTTCCCCATGATTGTCCCGCTCGTCGGCTTCCCGCAGGCCGTTGAGCCTGGGACCATCGTCGCCCCGCCCTGGATCTACCCGCACCAACGCATGCGCTAGCTCCTGGAGGCTCCCCCGACTTTGATCCGCCTAGATCCAGGCCTCCACCGTGCCAAACCCGGCTCACCGACACCTCTTGGCCGAGGCTCACCGCCACCGCCGCATCTAGGCCTCCTGTCGGCTCGGCTTCCCATGGTGTCGGCTTCCGGCCAACTACCGTCCTGCAACCGTCACTCCCGTGGCCGCCAACCCCTCGCCACGGGTTTCCTCAGGGGGAGAGAGAGGAGAACAGAAGAGTATGAGAGGAGAAGAGGCAAATCGTATGGGAGGGGCCTTAAGTGCTCCTGGAAAGGAGTTATTAATATTGATGGAGCCTCCCCGCTAACGCAGACTAGAAAGCAGTGTTGCTTGTGCTGCGCTTCCATGCTCGTTGCTTGTTCACTCGCCTCCTGTCGTTCGCTAGAGTCATCTACTAGCGGCAACATTCTTTGTTCTCTGGTATCTGTTCTTCTGGAGATGATTTCTGCAAGTATCTGCTGCGTTTGAGTCTTTTCCTTTTGAGTCTTTTGCTGCATCCATCCAAGTCCATAGCATCTCTCTTTCAATTCATCTATGTCATGCGAGTCCATAAATTTATTGTTAGTCATAGAAGTATAGAAATTTCCTTTTTGTATGACAGCAGCCGCCGCTTTTCTCTTTGAACCGTGTGCAAATCGTAGAAGTTTTAAGGCCGCCTCTTATCTATGAGTCGCCACCCTGAGTTTTAAGGCCGCCACTTCTCTCTGAGCCGCCGCCCCGAGCTTCTAAGGCTGTCGCGCTTCTTCTGCATGTGCTTCTGTTGCGGTTCTTGTACACTGTGCCGCTGTCGTCTTAGGCTTGGATCTGTGCCGCCATGCTTTTATCTATTCCTTTTCGGCTTGATTTGACAGTTTTTCCAAGAGTTGCACGCTACGATGACATTATCAAGACTCGGACTTTAGATTTTTCCTATTTTAAGGATAACCCTTTTCAAATGTAATGCCATTGCAAACACCTTACATTTGAGGAGGGGTGTTAAGGGTATTAGTGATATTTCCTATTATACTAGGATTTAGTTTTATGTCCCATTTATACCCTATATATTGCCCATTGGGCCTCTTGAATACACACAATATTCATAACAGAGATAATCTCTTTCCTTAACTAATTGATCTCCTAAGATTCTTTCCTAACTTAATGGGCAAGGAACTAGGAGAGTCCCTACAAGACTCTCAGGTTGCAGCCAAGCCAGAGGCGCCGTCCTTGGCTGTCGCCCTAGGCCCACGCCTCCTTTGGTAGGGAATTTCCCACATGACACAAATGCTAAAAACATTTACCAACATTCATGAACTAGGCCACAGTGGTTGTCTAGGTGTACCAAGTGTACTTTCAAACATCAGGAGTATGAATGATTTCACAAGTGTATTAGTGCACATTCTTTACATATAATTGATATTATACTTGGATTCTATGTGTAGTTGAATGACATGTACAATTTAAGTTTATTTGAAAATTAGGAAAAAGAATACAACTTTTCTAGATGAACTTGAAAATACAGAAAGCTTGACATTAGTCTTTTCAAGCAGTAACCATTTAACCATGACTTCAGGCAGTCCTCCAGAAACTGCAAGTTTTCATAAAGGGTCTACTATTCCTGTCCCATTAACCTGTCAAAAGTTTTAGACATTCAAGCCCAATGTATGTATACAGGCCTTGCATGCGTTAAGTAGGACAGTGATTGTCATTTCATGCACAGAACACATTCATTTATTATTGTATCATTCTACCATGCTCTCTAACCAATAGTGAGGGACTGGAAATGTAACAGAAAAAAGGAAAGTAAATCTGCCAAACCTCAAGGTTTCTAACTTGTTCTTGGTACTGAGAAACGAACTGCTTCAGTTGATGTAGTTCTTGATTCTTCTCATCATAGTCCTTTTGCCGCTCATGCTGTATAGCGAATGCTCTCTTCAGGATGGCATTTTCCCTTGTAAGCGATTCCAGTTGCTCCTTAAGCACTGTATTTTCCTGTTTGACAGCCGCATTATCTCAGGAAGGCATACAGATAAATGAATATTCCACAAGTGGTTTAACTAAATAAGTAAACAACATGCATTTAATGCGTATTGAGCCTGTAACCTAAATCAGATCAACTGGTTAAAACACATCTATGATAGCAATGATTTACAACATGAATTCGCAAAATCACGAAAGACCTGCAGGAAGAGATTCCAACTACCTTCTGAAAGCCATGTGATGCTTGTGCACTGACACGAGATATCACAGCCTTCTCAAAAACCTCCAGCGCTCTGGAGGCACAAGCCTTTGCATCATCCATGTTAGAAGCGCTTGCCATCTCATTCACAAGAAGCTCAACCCATTCTGAACCATCTAATGGAAGGTTCTCAGAACAAGGGACATTTTCTGAAGATGCACTTGCCCTGTCACCATCTGAAACACCTGCCAGCACAATATAAGTCATGCAATCCATGGTGATGCACTGAACTGAAAATACTCATCAGGATTCAGGAGAGGTAAACGATAACTGGTAACAAAAGTGAAAACATACTAGGTGTATACTTGGCAAAACATAATGTGCATGTCTCTATGTCAGCATACAGGCTATGGTTTCCATGGTTCACAAGCACAAAACCACATTGGGAGCTAATATACCTGACCATGACAGCAGTACTTACAGCACAAACAGCACGTGAAGTAAATCACATTCCTAATGCCATTCAAAACATCTGCAGTAAATCACATTCCTAATACCAGAGTACCAGACAACTTGCAAAATGATAGTGTGCACTGAGAAATATGATACATATGATGGCTGAATGAAACTATCAGGGAAGTAAGGAATATCCCCATGAACAAGAAACACAAGCCAATTTCCCCCTTTATGTTTTCATGTGTTTGTTTATTTGGCTGAACCTTAACTCATGCCTGTACATTCTTGTCATTTTTTTTCTTTTTTTCGGTATGAGAGCACTGCAGCAAAATGCGATGCAGCAGGCAATGAGGCAATATATTGTATAAATGAATATTGTTCTCTATCCACTTTATTAAAATGGCAATATATAGCATAACCTTCTTTTTCTCTGGACCGCTTAGGTCCTGAACTTTGTTCTCTATCTGCTTTATTAATTTAAAGGCAAGTTTGATATAGCCAAGTTTACTTACAGGACCAATAAAATATATAAAACTCAGTTGAAGGAAATTCACACAAAAGAGAGCCAATATTTTACAGATGAACAGAGAGTCCAATTGAACCATTACCTTCAACAGACACCCGAAACTCAGTTGCTATTTGATTGGGAGGTTGGCATGCCAGATCAACATTATTTTCCACAGATTCCAAATGTAGATTAAGCAAACTCTTTATTGCTGAATCCAAATCATTTCCAGATTCTTCCAGAGCCTTTTCAATCAACTGAAAGCAAGAATTACTTGTATTAGATACATTATATTGAGAGGAAATTGCACCTTATCCTGAACTTTTCACGTATCACATACACCAGAGCCGTGCATAAAAATATGAAAAAAAAATTGAAAAAAAAAACATGTTTGTTTCATATGGGAGCTTGAATAACCCAAGGAAGCCATGCACCCATCAATCCAAGCTCTCATCTAACCAAAAGAGAGGAAATTCCGCATTTCTGAACCAGAATCAGAAGTTAAAAATTTTTATCAACCATTTCATTTAGCAGAAACATATTCATATTTGCGACCAAGTTCAAAGGAAGTTCAAGCATATGCTGATCTAAAGAGGTGGGATAAAACATACATCTGCTCAATTCCAGCACTTAGTCAGAGCAGTTTGGTGATTAATCCCCATTTGAGGTATCAATAATAAGTTGGATTCGCCGCACAAAAAGATTAATAGAAAAAAAAAGTAGACCAAATGTTATTTTTTGTGTTTTGAATTTTTGTGTATGAATACAATTATAATGTACTCCTCCAATCACAAAAGGAAGTCGTTTTGGGTTACATGCAGTCAAACATCATAAACTCTCACTATCAATATCTTTTTGAATATGTAGATTGGACATAAGAAATGATACGTGAATATTTGTCACAAAAAGTATTTTCATAATATTATAAATTTATTAGGTTTTATAAATATATTACAATAGAAATTAGTGGTCAAAGTTGCATTTTAGAGGCCTTGTCGATGTCCAGAACGACTTCCTTTTGTGACTAGAGGGAGTAGCACTAGCCTGTATAGATCCAGTTCCACATACATGCATAGTCACGATAGAATGAACATCTAATGACCTTCTCATTTAAAAATAGAACTGCAGATTTGTCCCTTGTCGAAACGCATCCAGAAAGTAAAGGTACATGGCTATCTGCAATTACCCACACCCCTTCTTCCTTTTTTTCTCTCTTGCAGGTGTTCAGCTCATTTGTAAGCATGTTAAAGGTAAGAGGTATAGGCATATAGCGAAACAAAACTATCAGACCTTTCACTCCAGGGGATCACAGAAGCATGTTAAATTTAAACATTATAGCCAAACAAAATTATCAGACCTCTCACTTCCAGGCGATCGCAGGTGTTCAAACCATTTGTAAGCACGTTAAAGGCAAAAGTTATAGCCAAAAAACTATTGAGACCTTTCACTTCCAGGCAAATCGATGACTCAATTCCTAGTCCACATATAAACTTCATCCACATCCAAAATTTATTCAGTTGGTGAACACTAAAACAGTTAAAGGTACAGGCCTTTCACCTCCGGTCAAGACTCAATTCCTAGGTGTCTAAAGTTCATTCACATCCAAAATCGTTTAGTGCCATCACCATACCCAACCCAAATTTGTACGATGAATCCAAATCGTTCCTTTCCATCTCACACACAAACAACCTAAACCAATAAAACTGAGCTCTTCTTCTGGATCCAATGTCCATCCATCATTCCATCCCCAAGCTACGTTCTAACACAGGGCAGAAAATAAAACTGCGAGATAAGAGAACAATTAGCTAACAGGGTAAATAAGATACAAAATTAAAACAAATTAACTTCATCTAACCCAACAAATATTTCAGCAACATCCCAATCAAGAAGGACTCCTCTTTCATCGCAGATAGGCACACCAGCTACCAATCGCATCGGAAACTAACCAAGATCGCATTTTTCTACATACAACAACTCCAGAACAAATAATAACCTCGCCCCAACGAGGACCCCCGTCCATTTACCCGAAAACGCATCAAGAACCGTAAATTTGCACATCAGAGAGAGAGGGGGGGGGGGGAATGGAGAGGTCTCACCTCGAGGCTCATGGCTGGGAAGCGCGCGGAGAGGTCAACGACGAGGGCGGGGTCGGCGGCGTCGACGAGCCAGGCGGCTTGCGGCGGCGGGGAAGCGGAGCCTCCGCAGCGGGCGCGCTTGGAGGCGGGGGGGGAGCCTGGGGCGTGGGTGAGCTCCTCGAAACAGGAAGAAGCCCGCTTGCCGCACACTACTGCGGACATGATGATGGCCGTAGCGCCGCCGCCGTGCGTGACTCTCGCACTCCTCCTCCTTTTCCTCCAACTGCCGCAGCCGCCGCCACCGCCTTCAGGGGAGAGAGCGTTAGGATTAGGGGGTTCGGCTGCGGCTAGGGTTTGGCTGGCCTTTGGGCTGCGGAGGCGCGGGGGGTGTTCGGTGTTTGGGATCGGCGCGGGAAGCGAATGGATGAACCAGGCGACGTTTGGGAGTGGGAGGTGCTCTGTACTTTTCATAATAATTTACATAATTTTTAAAACATAATAAATAGTTAATAGAAATTATTTATTTCTTCATTTGTTTTAAAATTAATACTACTTTTATTAGAAAAGAAAATATTAAAGCACTACTCTTGAGAATTTGGCTATCTTTATTTGACAAAAGCTCTTTTGCCCCATAGCTATTTGAATTGAGGATTTGCCCTAATTTTGAATTTTTATTTGATGATTTGCTCTTTTCTGATTTTCAGCTCATTTTACATTTGTGCAAGGCTTGAAGGCTAAATACTCAGATGAAATGACTATAATGCCCTGAGGGAAATCGATGCGGTATGACCGATTCCCACATTCCCCATTTCCTCTGGAGAGCGCTAGCGCTAGGGTTCGGACGTCCACTGCGTGGCGCGGCGCCCCTCCACTGCCATCGCCGAAGACCGCCGGCTCCTCCACGTCGACAACCTCCCTCTCCTCCTCGCCGCTTGAGGCCGCCGTCCCTTCACCGCACGGTGCAGCACATCGGCCCTTCACCGCGCGGTGCTGCCTCCATCCCTCGTCGCCGCCAGTGACCGCCGGCTCCTCCACGTCAGCTGCCTCCCTCTCCTCCTCTCCGCCTATCTCACCTTCCAGGCCCTCGAATCAGCCAAGCGCAACTTCCAACCTGACCAAAATCTTTACATTTCCCATTCTATCTTATTAGTTGATTAGTGAGAACGGATTGTATATTTGCATTGTGCTTGAAGGCTACTGTTATTGTCGCCCGCCTCCCTCTCCTTGCCGCCTGAGGCCGCCGGCTCCTCCACATCGTCCCTCCACCGCGCGGTTGAGGAGCTAACTGAGCTTGGGGCTACCTCTCTATCCTCCTCCCCCCGCAAGCCGCCTTCGTCTGGCTCCTCCACCAAGCACTGCCGTGCAGCTAGTCAATTTTTTTTTGTCATGTTTCATCTACTCTACTAACCTTGTTTAGGGTTCTGTGCCATGATTGATAGAATGTTGATGAATTCGCATATGAACAGCAACATTGTGAGCATAGGTCTGTTTGCTTTGCAAATATCATATTCTGATTAGATGTGTATATTGAGTTCACAAAAGGATTTAGAAGATAAGCTTGTTGTTTTGGAAAATCTGGAGTAAATTTCATTCTCAGCAGTATATTGATTTACTAGTAATATGGTGGTTAGAGTTAAGTGAATGCTGGCGGCCTGTAAAGTTGTCTTGTTCTTTTTGCTCTGACCAACAAGAGCAATGGTTAAGTTTCAGATTTTGCATGAATGAAGATGTCATCAGAAAAGTTTGGTAGGTATTTTGCTATATGATGTTGATGACAGCAGAAGTTTATCCAAAAGATGAGGCCTCCAAGATGTTCACTGACCTGAAGCTTATGGTGAAGAAAGCCTACATATGGTTAATGGATGATAGGATGCTATTTTCGTATATGTTCTTACAATTGCTTACTTCCGAATGGTGAACAAACTTCTAAGTTATTAAATTTATTCCATCAGTGTTTATTTTGATTTGATTGTTGTTGAACAACAATCTTAGTTTTGTATAGTGATTTGATTTGTCTAACCTGGTTGTAGGTGAGCTCACAAATACTTTCTTTGTCTTTCTCTTGTTTAGTTATCTTAGTCCTTGCTTCAATGTGTATCCTCTTTCTCTTTGTATGTGATCTCTGTGTAGACATCTATTATAATAAATACTCCAAGTGCCAAACAAAAAATTGGCTTACCAGGTGCGGTTTCTGATATAGGGCCTGTTCTTTTCAACTTCTAAATATACAGTAACTAACTTTTAAACGGAGTATTTTTTCAAGATAGGGTCTACTAGTTAATTGTAGTACATACTGTACCGATTTCATTTATATTGACAAAAACCGCAAATAAGTTTCTGTTACTCTATAATCTCTCGTACGAACAGCCCAAAAGTCACAAGCTGCAACCAAAAGCCATAAGCTTTAGCCAAAAAGAACAGGCTCATAGCGTAGTAAATTTAGTGTACAGTTGCAAAATTTGAATTTCTAGAAACCGTACAATCTGAGCCAAACCTGTAGAACAAACTCCCATCCCTACTTACGGGGGTTGTATGTTATTTAAATTGTGACTTGCTTATTGTGGTTGGTGCTAAGTAAGAGCTACTGCAATGTGCTTCAATAGTCGGTTTAATGTCTAACTATAGCTCAGTATTTCCCTCAGGCACACTATGGTCATTTCACCTGAGTATTTAGCTTTGCACAAATACAAAATTAGCTGAAAATTAGAAGAGGGTAAATCATCAAATAAAAATTCAAAGATGAGGCAAATCCTCAATTCAAATCATCATTGGGGCAAAAGAGCTATCGCCAAACAAAGATGTAGCAAATCCTCAATTATCTTGATACGGATCCGCCTAGCAAGCTAGCTGAACCGCGTTGTTTTGGCCCTGATCTTTCACGATACGCCTTGTTGGATGCCCTCTCCAAGATAAGCCTTCTCCCACGCACATCGCAGCACGTGAACGAAGGGTAGAGAAACCGAAGTTTCAGTGAGTATAATCCAACACCACAATTGGATTCAACACACCAAGAGCAATTCCTCGCTGGAAATCTCAAGAACACGCCAACAATGGCCACCAAACCATGATGATTTTATGCTTTCTATTTCTCAATTCATAACCTGAGTTACAATGGGGCTAAGGCCCTGGCCTTATATTGGTGCACAATGCACGGCCTTGACTAAAACTCACGCACAACTTGGCCTAAGGCCGAAACAAACTCCAATACAAACTAAAAAGGAAATACCTAAACTGTTACATCTGAATTCTCTCTTAATTTGCGATCTGACTATGAGGATTTCGTGGCTGGCACCTTGTTCATTGTGTGGGGCTTCGAAATAGCTTTCCAACGAGTCCAAGAACGCCCAAATCGGACTCCGTTTGTGAAAGTTATGGACGTTTTAGTATCGGTTTTGCTAGCTGTCCCAATCCGAGTCTGAATCGGTTTCAAATCTTTATATGTTTTGTTTTCTTATTCAAGGGGCTTCCAAATCCGTTTGGACCTGAAAAGGAGTCATTCTCAACCTTTAGAAAGCCATGGTGTGGTCGGATTTTATCCTTACTTGCATTGCAATACTCGAACTCTTTATGTTTGGCAAGTCTCGCGCGTCTCTCCGGACAGCTCGTGCAACATCCAATGAAATTGCCATAACTTTGTGTAGGAAGCTCCAATCAAGCGTCGTTTGATTCGTTGGAAAATAGACTTCATTAGTTTTCCAAATATGTCTCTTGTGCACATTAGAAACCTCAGAATTGGTATCAAAGCTTCTTGAACATTATGCACAGAACTGCAAGCACTAACCAAAGTTGTAGTGCTACTTGGTTCCACATCATATCTCTTCCTAAAACGGATAGGGAGATAAAAAATGAGAGATGTTGTGGCTTGTGGGTAATGCGCGTGCTTTTTGGTTATTTATTTATTATTACAACGGGAGGTGTTTCACGCATGGAATTTTCCTAGATCCCAAATAGTCCAAGCCCAACATGGCTCCGCTCCAACTGGCTCATAAGCCGTGGTTTATGAAAAAAAAATTTGCATTGCAGTGACTGGAAATGCATTATAGCAGCTATTAGATATTTCCGAGTAATTAAATTTAAAAAATAGATATCATCATAGACAATGCAAAGGAATAAGGAAAAAATAAAAAGGCCCAAAAATCCAAGAAACCAAAAAAGATAAAATTAATAGGCCAAAATCCATAAACTGAAGTTGTTTGGA
This sequence comes from Dendrocalamus latiflorus, assembly GCA_017311315.1. Lineage (NCBI taxonomy): Eukaryota > Viridiplantae > Streptophyta > Magnoliopsida > Poales > Poaceae > Dendrocalamus > Dendrocalamus latiflorus. The sequence continues at coordinate 19,285,245 of CM029623.1, forward strand.
GCAAGACTTATATAGAATTAGAGAGCAAGCCCAAGATAGGGAGTCCAGTGACCTTAGATAGGTGTCCACTACCTCATGCATTCTGTTTAAAACATGCTGCACACTGCGCGTCTTCATAAAAAAAATAAAAAAAAGTCATGTAATTGTCATATATTGATCCATTCCAAGGATCCGATAGTGTGGACATTTTACCAGTTTATCTAAACCAAACACATTAGTGATGGGGACATTCCTACTACTACTCCACCTTCCAACTCTCCAAGTGTGCATGAGGATGTTAATCATGATGTACTTAAAAGGTCCCATAACAAGAGCAAGAGCTAAGCTACTGTAACATCCCAAATTCTGGAAGTTCAAAAATATGGAGTTTTTAAAAATTTTCTTGCATTTTGCTAGCACTCAACTTTCTTCTGAATATATATTTGAATTTTTTTCTTGAATTTTGTGACATACAAATTAATAATCAAGAATACTCCCAAATGCAAATAACAATCTTGTAACTTATAAAAGTGGAAATTGTCATTAGATAATGAATTCAACACACCAACATCTTGAATTCAAATTTAGGTCAATAAGATGAATCCAAAAAGAACATTAGAATATATCCATAAATATCTAAACCAAAAATCTCTTCTTTTAATCCAATTAGTAGACCAAAATCCAAGGCTGAATATTCAAAATTTATATGTGTATATATATACACCGTTCGTAACAAAATAATGTCAAAATCGAAGTCTGACGGCAATCTGAATAAAATAGAAAATAGAGAAACACTAGATTTTGTAGCTAGATATTTGAAACAAGATTTGAGTTAAATTGAAATCAATAATCTTAAACATGAAATAGAAACTTAAGTTAAAAATTCAAATCCTAAAATTGTGCCTCAAATCTCTTTCCTATCTATCTTTTCCTCTCTTCACTTCTTTATCTATGTCAGGTGGGGCCTTTTCTTTTTCTCTCTCTTCCTCCCCCTTTCTTTTTCTTTTCTACCGCTGGCCCCTGATTTGTCTCCACACGCGGGCCCCGCGCTCCTACCCTTCTCTCCCTGCCTGTGGGCCCTCCTCCCTGTTTTCCTCTCTGCCCGATGGGCCGAACACCGCAGCCTCCCCCTTTCTTTTTTGCTCCCACTGCGCACAGTCTTCTTCTCCCTGCTCTCGTCACCCGAGCGCCCGTGTCATCCTCCTTTCTCCCGTCTCTTGTGCGCGCATCAGCCGGCCCTGCTCCTCCCTGTGCATCCGTCGCCGCGCACCTGCCCCCAATACGGTCGCGTCGCTCGCGTCTCTCACCACGCCCTACGCGCACGTCGTCGCCCATTCCGCGCCCATGCCCTGCCGATCAACCCCGCATGTCACCAGTCCAACCCCGCCACCTATAAAAGCCGACGAAGCCTCCGTTTGCGTTGCCATTCCCTACTCCTCCCCCCGAAAGGGATTGACCTCCCGGCGCCCCTAGCTCTGTTGGCGACTCCATTCCCTTCCATGCCGGCCGAGGAGGAGGCGGCCGATTGGAGCCGTTTCCGGCCGAGATCGCCGCCCAGGAGCTCCACCGTGGCCCTACCAGCTCATCCCTACCGTCGCCAGAGCTTCCCCCTCACCCCCGGTTGCTGGTGCCATGGTCCTCCTCGCGCCGCCGCAGGCTCACGTCGCCGGCCCTCCTGGCGCCGTCCCGGGCCGCGGCACCTCCCCCACTAGCGTCCCACCTCCGGCGGAACCCGTTTTACCGGTTACCCCGGCCTCCTTGGCCACCGCCTGCCGCCGGCAAAGCCATCCCCGGGCGCCGCCGCCTTGCTCTGTTTTGAGCCCCATCCCTACGCTTGCTTCTTCTAATTAATCTCCCTCTGTCATTCGCAAGCAGGCGACCGCCCAAATGGTCAGCCGAGTCAAGCCAGGCGCACGAAGCAGACTCAGGTCCTGAGTTCGATTCCCTCTTGGTGCATTTCTTCCTTTCTTTTCATTTTTGTTTTTATTAATCATTTCAGTTAAGGAAAATTAGTAAATAATCCATATAATCTAATAAAATTTGATTGGGACATAAAATGAGATTATTTAAGCTTTAATGTGGGATTAAATTTCATATATGAGTAACTAATGTAGTTGGAACATTTGATTAAAATCTAAATTTTAATTAAAGGCATTCATAAAAGATGGACTTGGTTACATGACTGAAGTTAATAAAGACCCCAATCAAAAAGGCATCCAAGTTAAACTTAAGGAAAATAAATTTGATACTATGTTGGACTATAAAAATAATAAAAGGAAGTTATTAAATAAAATAGGGTAAGCCAAAGCATTCAATGGCCGACTCAACCTAGTCATCCCCAAATCTAAAGCAAAATAATCTCATCAATATTTCTGTGTCATAAACCCTCCTTCATTGAATGTCCCTCTACCAATTATCGCTTCGTTCCAACTAGTTCGGCTCCGTCAATACTCCATAACCAATCTACCTTACCCCGAATCACCCATTAGCTCATAATAAAACTAAATTCAGTTTATTTGGATTTATATGGGTCTTGAGTTATTTGCCTTTATTTGTATTCAGTCGTTTAGCACGTAATTAGAAATTGGAGTCCTGAAGAATCAAGGGATCAAGCGAGATCACGAGCGAAGTGAAGGTAGAGACCAGAAGCTCAACCTTTCAAATGAGAAAGCTTTGAGTGAGCTCAAGACCGCGGTAAACTGCGCAAGGCGAGTCAATACTTTGATCATGTTGAACCTACAGTTTCTGCAAATTATTTTTGTTTAAATTATCAAATTGCATGCTGTTATTTTATATACAAATACATGTTTAATTTAATATTCTAGTTATATGCCCATTGTTTACCTTGATTAATATTACACCTCCTTTGGAATATTTGAATATGTGAACCTTGTCGCCCTAGCAAAATTATGATAGTAACCTTTCGAAAATAAGTCCGTAATTATACACCATGCTTAGTACTGCTTAGATACTCGGGGCGCTGAAATGCCCCAATCATCATTATCATTTTTAATCTTGAGAAACTGGTTTGGGAAGTCATGGTGGTAATGACTGGTATATTTGGATATGATTATTTTATGCTCCCAAAAACCCCAACTTGCTTATCTATCTAGGCGGATGGTTCGAGGGTGTGTGTGGTGAAGTGGAAGCACAAAATGGGTAGTGGTAGAACCGCCCAGATACCACTAAGGACTGAATCTTGTTATGACCTCCCAGTGTACAACAGTACAATCATAAGCTGGCAAATTGTAGGCAGGGCTAACTAATTTGTATCGACTCAGTATGGGTTACGTCGGTATGACCACGGGCGGGCAGAGGATGGCCACATCCTCCGACGTGACAGCGCAAGAGGGGACTCCTGGAAGGGTGGTCATACCCCGAAGGGAGTGAAACCTTAGCGGACGTGACACCGTTGGAAAAATTGCATTGTAACAGCTCTGTGATAATCTATTCAACCGCATGGCTAAGGAATCATGTGGGGGCAATGAGCAGATTTATCTCTTGTGGGTAAAGTGTGCAAACTCTGTAGAGTCAAAACTATTCGAATAGCCGTGCCCACGGTCAAGGGCGGACATGGGAACTTAACCAGATATAGTTCTATTTCAAAAATTTTGTGGGTGGGAATGGAAAAGTGGAGGGTAGTGGAAAGCTCTGATTTGTGTTGCCCTAGGTGTCGTCCCAGTGATAATGTAAGCGGCTCTAACGCTGAAGGTCTAGCATATGATGCAGAGACCATGTAACGGTGGATGGAATCTGGATCGCTATTGTTATTGCATTCTCTTACACATTATATTTTTGGTCAAAACTGCTAGGTCTCAAGAAATTTCTATGTATTATATTTTTAAATAATGATAATATTTCTCACAAAATAAAAATGTCAGGAAGAATAAATAGAGTCGTAAGAAAAGAAGATGGCTGTTTGTGGTAAACACATAAAGTTGTTGGTGGATTCATGTCGATCATAAAAAGAAAACGATAGTGTGGATTCGGAGAGAAATAAATTGGTGGAGTCTAAATGAATAGATAGGTTAGATAGATGATTTGAATGATTTTTGGAGAATTAGGGAGTGTGAAAGTAATTGCTGGATTACAACACTAATAAATAATATAAAGTCTTGGGAGATGTTGGCAATGTTGGGATTAATAGAATTGATCGGTTATTAGATGAGTCAATTGAATTTTTGAGAATTTGGAGATATGACACTCGCTATTTGGAGTTTTAGACATCAATCAATATAGAAAGTGTATGATTGGTAGATCAATTAAATGATGCCACTCGCTGTTTGGAGTTTTAGACAGCACTCAATATCGAAAATGTGAATTCGGTGGATTAATTAAAGAATGTCACCCACTGTTTGGAGTTTTAGACAGCAATCAATATAGAAAGTGTATAATCGGTGGATTAACTAAATAACGTCACTTGCTGTTTGGAGTTTTAGACAGCAATCAATATAGAAAGTGTATGATCGGTGGATTAACTAAATGATGTCACTCGCTGTTTGGAGTTTTAGACAACAATCAATATAGAAAGTGTATGATCGGTGGATTAATTAAATAATGTAACTCGCTGTTTGGAGTTTTAGACAGCAATCAATATAGAAAGTGTATGATCGATGGATTAATTAAATGATGTCACTCACTGTTTGGAGTCTCAGACAACAATCAATTTGGAAAGAGTATGTTCGGTGGATTAAGTAAATGATGACACTCGCTGTTTGGAGTCTTAGACAGCAATCAGTGAAGAAAGTGCATCTTTGGTGGATTAAGTCAATTATGGCAATCGCCGTGTGGAGTTTTAGGTAGCAACAATAACTCTATGATTTAATAATAATGCTACCAAAAGCAATTTATGGCAAATAAAATAACCCGAGCCTCTCCTTTGATAAGCCATGCATACTATTTATTTGCATTCTGTGTATTGGCTCCGGAGCACGGTAGTTTGTGCTCACACTTGCTCTCACAACAAATCCAGAATCAGGAATCAGATCACTACGCTGCAGCAATACTTTTGGTCATGATGGCGAAGAGGATGAAGACGTCGAGAGCTAGGTCGCGAACCTCCAGTTGGCTGCCTGTGGGTATGTCCTGAGGGTTCCACCTGTGTGCTTCGTTCCGTTGCTGCAATTTATTGATTTCGGCCTAATCAGCCCATGAGTAAGTCTACTTCTATATTTACGCTTCCGTATGATATGTATTTTGATGTTTATTTCTGTATCTGTGAGCACTATCTATTGATCTAGGGAATAGTGCGGTGCAATCACAGAGGATTCCGGATTGTAAAATTTGGGTCTTGACAGGGATGGTATCAGAGCATATCGACTGCAGGTCGTGACCTTGTTAGCCTGGCCGTTAGTTTCATGACTAGAATTATTTCTTCAATATCTATTTTCACAAATATAAGTTGTATTGCTCATTCTCATCTCTCTTAGATTATTCCCTCTCATCTATATGCTGCCTTGGCCATTTTTACTTCTAAAGCTCTGTTACCCCGAATTCAAAATGATAACCCCAGCGTGAGTGCTAATATCGATCAAATTACCCCAAAAACTTCCCTCTTCTGTCTATTGATTAAAAAGGAAAATTTTGATCCTCTTCTCTTTCTTCTAAATATTTATTTGAATTTTTTTCTTATGTTTTGTGACATACAATTAATAATCAAGTACTCCCAAATTGTCGGAACCCGGAGTAACAACTCCTGGATCCTCTGTGTAAATCGCACTAGTCCAGGATCAGCTAGTGCACACAGTACAACAAAGATAAATACCAAGCTCAAATGACCAAATATATTAAATAAAAGGTATGGCCTTATGGCCAAGTCTTACATCAACGCCCATTGGCAAAGATAAATAAAGGAAATAACTACGGAAGCAAACTGATAAATAGCGAAGCCCAAGCCTGCCCACAAGCAAACGTGATATGCACACGCCTCGATTTAAGATGCGTGCATGTGAGTTGGCCCGATCTTCCATCGTAGGAGAAATCCGATAACTTGAGTTGCGATGTTGACGAAGGGGAGGCTAACCACGATCCGATCGTGACCAGCAATCTTGCAATCGTTACACCACTTCTCAATTGGTTACCAACCATGTCAAACACAATTGGCCTGTTCACGAAGAACGGCTCTAGCGAATCCAAGAGAAGACGCAAGAGCAATAGTGGAAGAATTTCACTCGAAGATGAAATATTGATGAGACCCAATTGTTTTACAGTAGCTAGTAGCCATCATGCAAACAAGAATCAAGTCTGCCCTTGGTAGAAACATCAGGGGTATTTATACTAGGAACAACCCTCCTAGTTAGGTGTGAAGGTTCTTGAGAAAAGACTTGAAGATAAGCCAGCCCAAAGGTCATCCAACAGCCTGTTCGCGCGTCCTTTCATCTTCTGTGCAGCCCTTACTAAAACAGTCATAACTCTTTATTGGGAAGTCCAATGACAAGCCGTTTGTTGGAGGTGAAAGTAGATTTAATTATCTTTCCATCCATATATATTATGCATGCTAAAACGTTATAGGTTGACCTTCATGATGCTGGGAATTCCAACAATCTGTTCGCGTGTCCTTTCGTCTTCTGTGCAGCCCTTACTAAAACAGTCATAACTCTTTATTGGGAAGTCCAATGACAAGTCGTTTGTTGGAGGTGAAAGTAGACTTAATTATCTTTCCATCCATATATATATATATATATTATGCATGTTGAAACATTACAGGTTGGCCTTCATGATGCTGAGAATTAGAGGTATTTGTCAGCAATCAATGAGCTCAGCCACTCACAATCGGAGCCAGGCCTTGGCCAATCTTGATCAACAACTTCTCTGAAATTTCCTTCACATGTAGTTTCAAGTAAACAATATTTATTAGGTAATATCATTTGTTCTGTAATTAAATAATTAATTTGCCCAAGAAACGAATTCACCTGTTGTCCAAGGCGACATGCACACGCTCGTGTTATTGGACCTTGTATACTAGCTGACTCTTGAATTTTGGTAGACTCAACTACAGGTGTGTGTGCCACTGGAGGTGAATGTGTGTCAGTGATGTCCTCATCATACGCCCCTTCTTGACAAGGAGTCGACCTCGACTCTGGCTCATCTTCGTCTCCCAAATATGGAGATAAATCAGCAACATTGAATGTATTACTCACTCCATATTCCTCGGGTAGCTCCAATTTATAGGCATTGTTATTGATCTTTGTAAGCACTTAAATGGTCCATCACCTCGCAGCATTATTTTGGGCTTGCGCCGTTCTGGAAAACGATCCTTGCGCAAATGCAACCAAACTAGGTCGCCTTCTTCGAAAACCATCTCCTTCTTGCCCTTATCTGCGTGCTTCTTGTATTGGGCTTGCATCTTCTCAATATTCACTTTGGTTGCCTCATGTAGCTTTGAGAGAGGCGCGCTTGTTTGGTAACCTTGATAAGTGCACATTTTGCACAGATCGAGTTGTGTTTCTTGGTTTTGTTGTGACTGCACAGGGAATTGAAGTGGATGAACAAAAGGTAGAAGCTTTGGACCTTGTATACTAGCTGACTCTTGAATTTTAGTAGACTCAACTACAGGTGTGTGTGCCACTGGAGGTGAATGTGTGTCAGTGATGTCCTCATCAAAACGACAGTAAGACGCGGCCTATTCATCTAGATCTTCACCGTAGTCGACGACATCTTCCTCTGTATAGAGATTGCAAGGTGAGTACAAACTTGTACTCCGCAAATCACACAGAGAAATGCAACATAATGATAAAGGCTTCAATGGAAGGCTTATAGGGTTAGTTTGGATAAAACAGCATTTAATGAAATACAGTAGATAGATTGAAATTGCTGAATTTAATACAGTAAGTAAAAACAGTAGTTGTAGTTGAAAATAATACCATCAGTGCAGGCTTCGACCATCACCAACCTATCCATGGGTATCCCACCCGGACCATCTTTTCCAAAAGATCACGTATGGATTCCATCCATCCACACGCTTCCAAACACTCGTGGATTCCATCCATCCACAAGTTTTCAATCTCTCTCATGGGTTCCATCCGCCCACAAGGTTTTCATTCTCTCATGGATTCCATCCATCCATAAGGTTTTCGAAAATCATTTTCGAAAAATAAAATCTAATCCATGAAAAACTTTTACTCAGCATGCCCATAACCGTGGGCACGGCTATCCAGAATAGATTATACACTCTGCAGAGGTTGTACAGCTTTACCCACAAGACACGATCATCCCGTTGTACCACTAGATTACACACTTCCTTAGGTGTGCGGTGCGGAGTCGTGACAAGGCCTTTACAATGCAAAGCCTTCAACCTGGTCGAGCCAACTCTAAGGTTTCACCCCAGTAAGGAATCCACCAGACCGGGACCCCCTCTTGAGCCTAGGAGAGACTTCTCATGGCTTAACCACGCTCGCCCAAGTGAGACTTCACATGGCACCAACCACGCTCACTTTCAACCTACGACTTGACTCAAGTTGGGACTTCGCAAATTATTCAGCCATGGCTGTCCCATACCAGCCATGTGGTTCCTGAGTCTTCGCAAATTATTCAGCCAGGGCTGTCCCATACCAGCCATGTGGTAGTACGATTAGGGCTTTGCAACAGTAGCTCACAGACCGGTCCTTAATCTGACTTAGGCCCAACCACGTACCCCTGTGCACGACAGTCAACCACTGCGGCTCCAACCAACAGGGCATGCCTGCACCTACCAATCTAACTAATTGCCTAAGTTTAAACCAGTTTTATATTTTGTTTTCAAAATATTTCATAAACCTCCTTGACTCACCAAAGCCAAGAGTACCTTTGTAAAGCTCACCATTTCATGTGAAGAGTTCATCATTTTATGTGAAAAGGTATCCGAAAACAATATTATAACTAAGCAGGTCTAAGCATTTGATATAATATTCTCTAGCCAATACTAGTGTACTAACTAGAGTTTGATTCTAGGGTGACAAGGTATAAAGGAATTTCAATGTCAATGGAGGTGATAACAAATAGGTAGTAACTAAATTTAAAATTGAATTGAAATACGTTGAATAAAAATATGCATGCAGAATAATTTAAAACAACATAATTTTATTTTAAAAACTGGGATCAACATGATCAAGGAGTGTGACTTGCCTTACTCTTCAACTTGGTTTGAATCTTCGTCGAAGAATTTTCCCGAATCGTCGAAGTCTACACGTGAAAATAACCCACCAAATTCAAATTAATTCAAAATAAATTTAAATTGACTTCAAATATTTTAATTGAGGCTAGAAATGGATAGAGGGGAGTTTTTGATGAATTTTGAAATTTGAATGGGCTCAATCGGAGTTAGGACGAAGGAGAACGGGCTCCGGGAAGTTTGAAAAGAGAGAAAATAAAAAATCGGGATTTTCGGAATTATTTTCCTAAAGGAAGATCTGAATTATTGCGTCAGCAGGGAATTTCTTTTCGGCCGAATTTATTTTTCGATGGAAAAAGAAGATTAATGGCGTCAGCCCAGAGGTGAACCCACTGACTGGTGGGCCTTGGTCCATGGACCGGGTTCACCCACAGAGGCGGCGACCGAGGTGGCATGCCTGCCTACGTGGCGCTGACGGGGCAGGGCGGGCTGACGTGGCCAGGGCGTGGCACCCACGTCAGCTCCGGCTGCTGACGTGGCCAGGCCGGCCGGGGCAGCGCTCGGCCCAGGGACGACGGCGACGCTCCGGCGAGCGGCGGCCGGCAGCAAGGGGCGGAGAAGGAAGAGGGGGCGACGGGGAGTGCGGTGGTGGGGGCGGGCTTTACCGGGGACGGCCGGGAGTGACCGACGGCGAGTGCAGAGCGGCGATGGCGGGGATAGCGCTCCGGTGACCGGGGAGCACGGCGGAGCGGCGGAGGGACTTCGCGACGAGGCAAGGAAGGCGATGGCGGCGTCGGCGAGGCTCGGGGAGCAGCGGCGCGCCGGGAATTCCTCACCGGAGGAGAGACGGCGCCCGGGGAGAGGAGTCATGGCGCGGGGAAGCTCGGGCGATGGAGGGGGCGAATTGGAGCGCGGAGGAGGTGGGGCGGAGCTCGGGGCGCTTTTTATAGGGGCCGGAGAGGGGGCAATTGGCGAGGATTGCTCGCCGTTAATTACGGGCGGCGGCGATTGCGGAGGGGAAAAAGGAAGGTGCGGGGGTGAAGGAGGAAAGGAAGCGCGGGGATTGGGGGAGGAGGCGGGTGCGTGGCTTGCGGGGGAAGAAAGGGGACGAGGCGACGGGGCGCGGGATGGCCGACGGGGAAGACGGGGACAGCGCGGTGCGGGAGGAAGGAGGAGACCGCGAGGGGAAGACGGAGCTGACGGGTGGGCCCGGGCGGTCAGCGGGAGAGGAGGCGCAGGCGGCCAGGATGGCGCCACGCGGTCGGGGCCGGATCGGGCGGCCGAGGGGAGAGCGGGGCAGACGGGTGGATGGGCCGACGCGCGGGGCAATCGGGCCATCTGGGCCGTACACGTGTGCATGGGGAGGAGGGGAAGGCGGATCTGGGCGACAGCGTGGGTTGATCCCGGCCGTCCACGTGGCGGCCGGAGGGGGAAGGGAGGGATTTTTATTTTCTGATTTCAGATTTTCAGAAATTGCCAGGAAATTCATTTAGCCTCAGAAAAATATGAAATAAACTCCAAAAATTCCAGGAAAATACACAGAAGTCCCTGGAGACATTTTGGACTTAATAGAATTATTTCCAACTAATGTTGGTATTTAATTTTCATATTTTAAAATACTTTTTAATTTCAAAAATAGACTTTTAAACTCCAGAAAATCCAGGAAACCAAATAAGAGCCAATAAATCCAAATAAGTAATTTGAATTAGGATTTTATTGAAAATCAAAATATCCTTTTATTTACTAATATTTTCAGGTTTTACTTAAAATACTTTTCAAATCCAGCTTTTTGAGAAACAGAAATTCAGGGCAAATCCAAATTTAAACTTTAGGCAACAAAATACTTATTTAAATTAAATTTTATTTTAATTATTATTATTATTTATTTTTATTTAAAAAAAACCTGGGCTATTACAGGTGCTTTCCCTCTTCGCGCAAAAGACACCGCAAAAGCGGTGCGCAGACTTCTTTCTTGTAGAGCACTCCGTCGAACACCTGGAAGGACCGGTGCGATACTGCAGGCGTCGGAGCTCGACGGGGTCGTCCGGCTCTACGATGCCCTGCAAGAAACCGAAGATGGGCTCCCGCCAGTCACCCTGCTGGGTAATCTGGTGGACGAGAGCCGCCGCTGGTAGGACCTCGTAGAATGCCCCCTCGAGAGTTGGGAGCTGTTGGCTGGCGGCCTTCGCAAGGACATCGGCTTGCTCGTTGTCCGCCCGAGGGATGGCATTGACCGTGACACCTAAGAAGTGTCGCTCCTTCGCTTTTATGGCTGCCAGATACTTGGCCAACTCAGGGTCCTTGGCCTGGTATGACTTGTCCACATGGCCTGCCACCAGACGTGAGTCAGTGCAGACAAGAACGTACAGCGCGCCAAGCGCTTTAAGCTTCGCGAGGCCAAAGAGTAGCGCCTCGTACTCAGTCATGTTGTTAGTGACGGGAAATGTGAGACGCGCCGAGTACAACAGGCGGTGCCCCTCTGGCGTGGTAACCACTGCACCTACGCCTGCGCCAGCAACGCCGTAGGCTCCGTCGGTGTTGAGCATCCACACCGAGTCCTCCGGCTGCTGGGCGGGCTAGGCCGGCTGGGTCCACTCCACGAGGAAGTCAGCGAGGACTTGGGACTTGATCACTGTTCGTGAGGCATACGTTAAGGAGAACGGGGCGAGCTCGGCTGCCCATTGCCAATACGCCCTGTGGACTCCTTATTGTGCAGCATCTCCGCCAGGGGGAACGAGGATGGCACCGTGATTGAATGGGCTAGGAAATAGTGTCGGAGCTTCCTCGAGGCCATGACCAGCGCATAGGCGAGCTTCTCGAGCTCCGTATACCGCGTCTTGGCGCCCCGAAGGGCTTCGGAGATGAAGTATACGGGGCGCTGAAGAGCACCCTCAAGGACAAGGATGGCGCTGACCGCTGTCGCCAAAGCGGCGAGGTAGAGTAGGAGGGGGGCCTTTGGTGCCGGAGCAACCAAAGTGGGGAGGCTTGCGAGATGTCTCTTGAGGTCGTCAAAGGCCTTCGCACAATCGCCGTCCCAATTAAAACCGTCGCAACCGTGGAGGGTCTTAAAGAATGGCAGCCCCACTCCGCTGCCCTAGATAGGAAGCGGCTCAATGCAGCCATGCGGCCAACAAGCCTTTGGACCTCCCTTGTCGTCTTGTGGCTCCATAGCGAGGATCGCGTCGACTTTGTTGGGGTTCGCCTGGATGCCTCGCCCGGACACAAGGAAACCCAAGAGCTTGCCCGCTTGCACGCCGAAGACACACTTGTCCAGGTTGAGCTTGATGCCCGCCTTCCTGAGGTTGTCAAAGTCTCCTGGAGATCTTGACCGTGAGAGGCGAGCTGTCTTGTTTTGACAACTACGTCGTCGACGTAAGCCTCCACGTTCCTCCCGAGCTGAGCGGCCAGCGCTAGCACAATGAGGCGGGTGAAGGTTGCGCCTGCATTCTTCAAACCAAAGGGCATCCTGACGAAGCAGTATGTCCCAATCGGCGTAATGAAGTTGGTCTTGTCCTCGTCGCCCTTGGCCATGTAGATCTGGTGGTAGCCGGAGTAGGCGTCCAAGAAGCTCATGAGCTCACACCCCGTCGTGGCATCGACCAATTGATCTATGCACGGCAAGGGGTAGTCGTCCTTCGGGCATGCCTTGTTGAGGACAGTGAAGTCGATGCACATATGCCTGGCGCCGCTGGCCTTCTTCACCAACACCGGATTGGCAAGCCAATCAGGGTGTTGGACTTCGCGGATGACTCCGACCTGGAGAAGCTTCGCTACCTCCACCTTGGCCGCTTGCTACTGGCCATGGACATACGCTGAAGCTTCTGCTTGACCGGTTTGGCATCAGGGCGGACCGCTAGGTTGTGCTCGATGAGGGCGCGGTCCACACCTTTGATGTCCTTTGGGGACCACGCGAAGACATCCGCGTTGCTCCGAAGAACCTGGAGCAAGTCTTGCTCCACCTCCGGAGAAAGGCCCTTACCGATCGACACGAACTGCCCTTCAGCTTGGAGAGGCACCCTCTTGACTCTGCCCTCCAGCCGGGGCTTAGGTGTCCATCCTGGAGCGGATGGCGTGTCCGCCTTTAGCTTGTTGGTGAGGACGTGCACCTTGCGGTGCGGGCTACTGGCGCCAGCTTCCACGCGTCGGGCGAGGTCCTGGTCACCGAAGATGGTGATGACACCCCCGCGGGCTTGGGAGCTTCATACACAAGAAGCCGTGGTGCGGGACCGCCCCAAAGGAGTTGATGAGAGGGCGGCCCAGCATGGCGTTGTACGGGTGCGGGATGTCCACAACGTAGAAGACAATGTCCTCGCTTATGGTATTATCGCCCTGACAAAAGGAGACTCGGAGACATACTTGACCCAAGGCCTTCAGCAGCTGGCCCCCGAAACCTTGGAGCGTGGTCCCTGATGGTCCCAAACGACCTCGAGGGATCCCCACGCGGTCGAGGGTCTCCGCAAATAGAATGTTCGCGGAGCTGCCCCCGTCGATGAGGACGTGCCTGACGTCGCAACCTGCAATTTCAGCCTGGATGACCAAGGGATCTTGGTGGGGGAAGTCTACGCCTTGGGCATTAGCTATGGTGAAGGTGATTTCGCGGTGTGCTGTTCCCGGAGGTGGTTGCGCCGAGGAGGTCGCCGGCGAGGATCCTCCGGAGATGACGCAAATGATTCGGCATTGGGCCTCGCCTGGGGGCCCAGCTTCCTGTGGCTGCTACACGTGGGCCACAATGGGCAGCGGCGCTTCCGAGGCCCGAGCTGTATCGGTTGCTTGCCGCAGCGCCACAACTGCGAAGCATGCCCGTGTGAGGTGGTCACCACAGCCATGCACTTCGCACCACCTGCTGTAGTCCCGGATTTCCTGCTCTGCGCGGTCTTTCGTCGTGAGCCCTCCTGAGCCCCCATCCCCGGTCTCCCCGGTTCCTCCCACGGAACGCAGGAGAAGAGTCCCGTGGATCGTCCTCTATGCCGAGGACCTGACGGGCTTTTTGGGGTCAGCGCTGGTTGCGCTTGGGCTTGTGCCTACCACTTGATGAATTCTCATGCACCCCGGCATCACTGTGCCCAGGGGGCTCTCGCGGACCCCTGCTTGCGCTTTCCTTTCGGGGGGTCATTCTCCGCGCTTCCTTCTTGAGACAACCCCTCCGCCTGAATGGGGTCAGAGTCGTCGCCCTTGCGTCTCCGCGCATCCTCTTCCACCCGCGCATACTCTTCCATCTTATCGAAGAGCTTCACAACCGTCTTGATTGTTTTGCGGGCGTTGTACTCGGCCAGCGGCCCCAGGCGAAGGCCCTGTACCGCTGCGTTGATGATGGTTGTTTCGTTGACGTCTTTGACCTGGCAGCGGACCTTTGCGAATCGCTTGAAGTACTCCTAGAGCTTCTTCGAGGGTTTTTGCTTGACCGTGAAGAGCTGATCCGGGTCGACGCGCTCGACATAGTTTCCTTGGAAGTTGTTGTAGAGGCGGTCGCGGATCTGCTCCCATGCCTAGATGGAGTTTGGCTCGACGGTGAAAAACCAAGAGAGCGCCACTCCTTGTAACGCAAAGGGGAGTCCCTTCGCCTTCGTGGTGTCGTCTCCGCCGGCGGCTTCGATGGTGGTCTCGTACACGCGCACGAACTCCCGAGGGTCCGTGTCACCCTTGTACGGTTCGATGGTGCTGGGGAACTTGAAGTCCTCCGACCATGCCGACTGCTGCAGGCCCGCAGAGAGTGGGGACTCCGGTTCCACGCGTCGCAGTGGGACGCGGCTGCACGTGGGGGCGTCGCGGCTATCCCCCATTCTGGCGTGGGCTCTGGCACAACCGCCGGCGGGGTCTGCTGACCCCGAGCCTCTTGCATATCCCGCACGGCTCCCCGGAGATCCGCCAACTCCCGCTGGAGCGTGCCGATGACCATTAGCAGGGCGCTCTCTGCCGCTGGCGTGGCCGGGGCAATCGGCACTCCCGGTCGCGTTGCTGGGACAGCTGCGACCACATTGCCCGATGCGCCGGCGCGGTAGACTCCGGTGTCACTGACGAGGCCAGTGTTGCCGCCTGAACCGCCCGGCTCTCCCGCGCCGGGTAAAGGGATGGTGGTCGCGCCTACACGGGCGCTGGTGCTTCCGCCCCCAACTACCCGGTCGGTGCTGCCAGTGTCGACCGTGGTGCCAGTGGCGAGGTCACTCGCCGCACGCGGGGTGGGGGTCAGCCGTCGCGCCAGCCGCGGAGTCAATCGTCGCGCGTGCGCCGGGGTCGACCGTTGCGCCGATGGTGGTGGGGTCGACCGTCGCGCCATGAGCGTTGACGTTCGTGGCTGCCGCACCCGCGTCGTCGTCGACGCCCGCGCCTGATGACGCCGAAGCCCTGGTGGTGACGCGGGACTCTGTCGCGCCCCCTTCTTCTTCTTAGCCTCCGATGATGATGCCTTCTTCGGTGCCATCCTTCAAATCCTAGGGCTTGCTTTCGTCCTCCCCCATGGACGGCGCCAACTGTTGCTGTTACATACCAAATAGAGAGAGAGAGGTATGGTAGTGGAGAGTTAAGAGAGCAATGCTTAGGGTTTCCCCATGGCCTGTATCGTATATATACATACCCTCATGGGGAGTGTTTTTACAACCTTGCCCTTACACCTGAGTAACCCCCTCCAGGGTATTTGTGTCATTACATACGTCCCATACTGGTCTTTACAGCCTTCTGATAGGTTGGCTGGGCTTCGGTGGGGGCCACCCCTACAACAGGAGCCTCACATGGTGACGGGCTTCACGGGCCAAAGCCATGTTGTCGAGCCATTTGGCCCCCTCCGTCCCCACGGCCTGTGAACTTCTGTATTGTTTGATGGAGCCTTATTGCTTGGTGTAGTCCTCGCCATGTACCGAGGATATGGATCCGCCTTGTACAGCAATCAGTGAAGAAAGTGTATCTTTGGTGGATTAAGTCAATTATGGCAATCGCCGTGTGGAGTTTTAGGTAGCAACAATAACTCTATGATTTAATAATAATAATGCTACCAAAAGCAAATTATGTCAAATAAAATAACCCAAGCCTCTCCTTTGATAAGCCATGCATACTATTTATTTGCATTTTGTGTATTGGCTCGCGGAGCACGATGGTTTGTGCTCACACTCGCTCTCACAACAAATCCAGAATCAGGAATCAGATCACTACGCTGCAGCAATACTTTTGGTCATGATGGCGAAGAGGATGAAGACGTCGAGAGCTAGGTCACGAACCTCCAGTTGGCTACCTGTGGGCATGTTCTGAGGGTTCCACCTGTGTGCTTCGTTCCGCTGCTGCAATTTATTGATTTCGGCCTAATCGGCCCATGAGTAAGTCTACTACTATATTTACGCTTCCGCATGATATGTATTTTGATGTTCATTTCTGTATCTATGAGCACTATCTACTGATCTAGGGAATAGTGCTGTGGAATCACAGAGGATTCCGGATTGTAAAATCTGGGTCCTGACAGCTACTATAACAACAGGTGCATTTATTTCTTAAAGACTCTCCTTGTGTTTTTGATGAGAATAGCATACTACCTTATGCACTTTGTATATTCTTAGATTTGAACAATGCAAAGACTTTGGAGCAACGAGGGAGGAGAGGGATGTCTGGACCAAAGCAACAAAGGAGTGCATTGAAAATGGCAGCAACCTTTGCTACCAAAACCGAGGGAAAACTCATGAGGAGGTGACTCATGCGGCCAGCAGGCAAGGGGTTATGGCCCATGCGCCTAAGGAGATCAAGCCCATGAGGCTACCATCCAAGGAGTTGGCACATGTGGAGGGAACCAAGGAAAAATGGCCCATGCAGCTAAGCACCAAGAAGAAGAAGCCCATGCGGAGGGGCAAGCTCAAGCCGCATGGCCTAGGGCCAAGACATGCGGAGGCCCAAGGTGTGGAGGGGTGCCTCAATCCGAAGATAATCCATGGCCTACGTGCCATATCTCTTAGTCAAAACAGATTGGTTGTGATCATGCAAACTCATTTTATCAACTTGAGTTCAAACCATTGTGTCTTGTTTTTGTTAAAGCCCGAATAGCTAATAGGATTAGTTTCAGTCATGTGACCAAACAGGATTGAGAGTCAGCCTCTTGGCTAAATTGGAGGAGGGTTCGGTTTTCCCTTTAAGCTGGCCCTAGGCCAAGGCCCTTGCATGCGTGAGTTAGGGGATCACTTTAAATACCATGACCCCCTCCCATTATTGGGCAGACCACTTTGTTAATAGATTAAACACAATAATTGCTCTTGTTCTTCCATATTGGCTAAACTAACCTAAGGGGAATTAGGAGTATTTCAAGAATAGAGATCGTTCAACCTTTCCGCTAAAAATTGGGAGCACGATAGATTTCACTTTCGTGGTCAGTGAAATCCGCGTGTATGTTCTTGCGAATTAAAGAGTGCTAATCCTTGCACATGCAACGGAAGATCACTACGATTCGAGAGGCTGCACGTGATTATTTTGATTCTATGTCGAGAAGATCGGACGACCCCATATCAATTAGGCATTAGACTTATTAGTGTAGTTTAGTCTATGTCATTTATTCTATTGAGTGATAGTTATTAGTGTAGTTTAGTCTATGTCATTTATTCTATTGAGTGGTAGAACTCTCCCTATAAAAGGAGGGATACTGCTTATTCGATCTATTAGATTGGTATGCAAGTCCGTTGAGTGTGATGCTGTGAAAGATAAGGGCAAATGTCCTTGATAAATAATCTAATTCACCTTGGCCCACCATATATGTGGTACGGAAGGAGGAAATTAATGAGAGCAAAATGAGAAATTACACATTTGAGAAATTGATACGAGGTCGCTCGATATTCTCGACGTAGGATTGAATACTCATGTGCTCTCTGTTGAATTGTAGAGATCCTTCGTTGCCAATGCAAGAATGAACGCTCTTGAATTCGCAAGATCACACGCACCGAACTTCATGACCACCAAGCGAAAGTCCTATCATTCTCCCATTCCCAACGAAAAGGTTGAACGATCTCAAATTGCAAGAACTCTTAAATTTTCCATTCGATTTGATTTGGCTACCAAAATAAAAAAAACATGCGCAAACCTCTTCTTCTCATAACTAGTCACGTACTGTTTCTTTTCTAGTCGCGTCCTGTTCCCTATTCGATGACGGTGGAGTGTATATTTATACGGCGGCTAACCGTATAGGCATCCATCCACACACGCGCATGAGTTATTAGGACTTGGGCCGGGCCTTTTTTATTTCCTCATGCACGGGTGCATGTATGTATTGATCCCATGCATGAACAGTAGTTTGTTTCTTCTAATAGACAGCACAAAACTATATCAAGTTGTTCAAATATGGGGGAGAAAATCTTTACTGCCTTCCATACTTCAATTGCGCTATTCTGATTAATTGTATATGATCGTACATCAAAAGATGAACAAGTAGCCTTATAAAATCTTTCTAAACATGAAGCACTATTTGTTGAAACTCATCGCATTATGATCATGATATGGCATAAAAGATTGTTTATCCAAAATATGCCATTTTAATTTATCAAGCTCATCACATATAATGCATATTCGGTAAACATAAAACTTATCATCTACACCATAATCTCCAACAAATTGAACTTATAGCTATAGGTATAAGTACTAACTAGTAATTTTAAATGTGAAATTTCAGTAACATTCTCAATCACACTAGATAGCTCTTTAGGATCATCGAACATGATATAGTATAAAGAATCATCAGGAGATATTCTCGTAAGAACTTCTTTATAAGTAATCAATTCCACATTATGTAAATTGAACAAAAAAATTCAAAACATGGAATTTTCATTCGCACATACGAGTTCTCACAAGTATTCACCGTTTTACAATTAATTTCAACACCAATATTGTTATCTTTATCGTTCTCCTCAGTTGATGTAGATGCAATAGGTATTAAATCATCATGATGTAACAATGGGGCAGCAAGTACTTCATCTTCAACCGTGGTTATCTCCTCATCTTTGACTTCCAATGGTGTCTGTTGTTGAATGTTTAATTCCCTCAATTTCAACTTGCACAATGTGAGAAACAACTCTAGAAATAGACATTAATGTGTTAGTTTCAAAATCAACCTCACTTTGTCTAATGTCTACCTCTCTCTTTCCTTTTGGTGTATCTCTTACACTCTCAATTTGGATGCTCTCGAACTCACATATAATGGAATCACACAGCTCACTCGTTTTAATACTCTCACTCAATTTGACTATGTGGCTCTCATTCTCATATAGTTTTGATGCATCTCAAATGTTGTATGTGTCATCGAGGCAGCATAAAATGCCTCCTTGACCGAAGGGAAAGTCCCATACTCGGTCATCTTCTCATATGTCACATTAGTAGAAGCATAAGAACTGAAGTATAGATATAGATGGATCCGACACCTCTCCATAAGTCTCTTCTCCTCCTCAATAGCACAATTTACAAGATCATGCATGATACTAAAATATTTATATTGAAGTGCAGTGGCGATCTCAGAATTCAAGCCACCTTTAAAGTATGCCTTCTCCCTTGATGGACTAGTGACACCGGCACGACGCATCGCATCTTGCAGTTCAAAATAGTAATATTGGACATTATTACTTCCTTGTGTGATATTCTTCAGATGATGAAGCAATTCCCGTGTATAATAGGATGGCACAAACTCGCTCCTCATGAACGCCTTCAAATCTGACCATGATTTAATGAATTATTTTTCAATTAGTTGTTGCCACCAACTATAAGCATAGTCTTCAAACTCTCTCGTGGCACGCATCACCTCCTGATCTTTGGAAAGTTTCTGAAATCTAAACACTTTTTCCATTCGCCATTCCCAGTCAAGATACTCCTCTAGATCATTACTACAATATAAAGGAACAAAGCTATCTTCTTCTTTGTTGTGGACGAAGTGCTTGCACAATAGCATTTACGATGTTTTTGTGTAACACTTTCATTTGTTGATTGAGCTCAATGCATATATCTTTCATATCCATCTTGAGTTGTCCCTCCATTGCAGTTTCTTGTTGCAATGTGCTTTTCAATGTCTAGTATTGAAAACGAGTGACTGGGGCATTAAGATTAACTTCATGCTCCTCACGATAGTTATCTTCTCCACCTGACATGGTTAGATTGTGCAAAAAAACACGAAGCAATAACAAAGTATATGGAGGATTAGTATAAATCACTCGATCTCACTCTTTTCTCTCACAAGTAAAGTTCTCATCTTTCCGAAGTGAACTAAAGCCAATAAAAATTTACACTTGGTAGAAGCTACAATAGCAACGTGATGATCAAGCGAATGTAAGAGTGTTCATAATTGCATAACAACAGGTATTTAGTAGAGCTTGGTATGGAGTGTATATCCTATGCAATCTGAAATTCTTGATGTTGTAAAGTTAAGTAATAATCCAAGGTAGAATACTTTGCCTAAGTACTGATCCAATAGGTTTAAGTGAAGTGTATGAACACACACGCAAAGATCAATGTGACTCAATGCAAACAAAGGAATGAGCTAAATAAAGATAATCTGAAATTGAGAATTAATTAGCTCGTTTTGTACCAAGTACTGGAGAGACACTAGCCAATTGCAAAACTATGAATATAAGGGCACAAGATTGTTCAAGAAATTAAATTACATAATATAAATTTATGGACTAAGAGCTCACCCAAATTTGGCCAATGTTTTTTCTTCCTTTTTCTTCTTCTCTCTTTTTTTTTGCTTAAGCCGTGGCTTCTTTTTTATCAGCTGTCTCTTCTTTTCAAGGCCGAACTAGGTTTAATTGTCCCTTTGATTTTGCACAGGTCATAAATATTCAACAAGGTGTAAAATACTCAAGAGCAACCCTAGATGCAATATTCAACAACTAGTCTTAATTGATGAAAAAAATATCAGTGAGAATTTTTTTACGCACTGTAGGTTGCCGTGGCACTGTAGCAATTTCTGAAAATACTGTAGCGCACTGCACTGCAACAACAAATTACTGTAGCAATCACATGCTACAGCAGAGCGCTACTGTAGCAATCGCCCGCTGTAGCAGCGTGTTACTGTAGCAGATCTGGTTTTTTGGGGTTTTGATTGGACACAAAAATTAAGCTATGTAAAAGAACACAAACGATTAGCACGTAAACAAAATTTCTAATGGACGAGAACTTAACAAAACTCACAAAATTAATAGGTGCACAAACTAAGGTTTGGATTTTTGTTGTTGCAATTTTTCAGTTTAATGGACTATAGGATATAAATAAATCAATATATAAAATAAGGGTAAATAATTCTACCGAGAAAACCATATTTTGATACCAAGATGATCGGGGTCGCATGATCTTCTCGACGTAGGATTGGATACTCATGTGCCCTCTGTCGAATTGTAGTGATTCTCCGTTGCCAATATAAAAATGAACACTCTTTAATTCGCAAGATCACACGCACGGGACTTCACGACCGCCAAGCGAAAGTCCTATCGTGCTTCTAATTCGTAGCGAAAAGGTTGAACGATCTCAAATTGCAAGAACTCTTAAAATTTCTATTCGATTTGATTTGGCTACCAAAATCAAAAAAACATGCACAAACCTCTTCTTCTCATAACTAGTCACGTACTGTTTCTTTTCAAGTCGCATTCCCCGTTGGATGACGGTGGAGTATATATTTATACGGCGGCTGATCGTATAGGCATCCATTCACACACGTGCATAAGTTATTAGGACTTAGGTTGAGCCTTTTTTTTTATTTCCTTGCACACGGATACATATATGTATTGATCCCATGAACAGTAAATATCCCTCCTTCCTCATGTGGCACCAATTAAATTCTTATTCTGAGTGGCATCCTGAAATTACACAAAACATTCTTGTGAGGGAGTGAACATGTCTCATATAAATTAAAATTAAATTCACTTCGAAACGAGTTCACCTGATAATATTTAATACGACTTAATAATTCTTTTTAGTTAAATAATAAATTTAACTGAAAAGCGTAAGATATGAGCATATCCGTATCAGAAATTAATGTGGAGTGACGAGTATTGTGAACAAATAAAGTGGAAAAAATGATAATTATTTGCAAACGGAGGGAGTGGCACCCAGCACATTACCTGATAACTTCTATCCACTAAACCGATGCCAATCTAATGCTACTCTGCTATCTGCTAGTCACAAACCTTGATGACAAATAGCTATACTAGAAAGTAGTGGCTTCATAACTAGTAGAAACATTGTGCTAGTTAGCAATAAATGGAAGACGTCTATGTGACTTCCATGAAATATCATGTTTGTTTGCTTAACATCTGAATTTTTTTGTCCACATTAACTCCTAAACTTCTAATATCATATCACTTCACCTAAACTTCTAACATCATGTCACTTCACAATAAGTCCGATTTTGAGAGTGGTTTTGCCATCGTAGCTGCCATATAACCTGGTTTTGCCACTATGGCATCACAAATGGGCGCCATCATCTTCTACGTATTCACATACTCTATCTTCCTTATCTTCTTCTCCCTTTCTCCTTCACAACCCAACCCTATTGGAATTATTTCCTCCTCTTTGCTCATCTTCCAATCCTTGCTCGCCCAACAGTAGCAAACAGAGCGCATGCAAATACCATTGTCCACAATATCAAAATTGCTGAACAAAACCATGCTCGAGTGTTAAGTGTACATAAGGGATTAAGTGGAAAAAAGTTTGGGGGTTAAGCAGACAAATGTGACATTTGAGGAGTGCAAAAGTTGACCTTTCTTCATCATGAAATTGCCCCTTGTAATGCTACTGCATAAGAATAGTAAGAACAACCATTCTACCTCAATGGCTTCATGACGCTGCACCACGCCACTACTTCATCCTTGATCTCCGCAGCACTAGTGAGGTTGCATCGTAGTGTCACTGCCTTTAGCGTGGAAGGTTCTTCAGCCGCACTAACACCGATGAGTTTGTTTTAATGTTTTCCTCCCTATTATGGAAAAGGCTATACTAGCAATTTACGATGGATTCATCATTTTCACCCTCGTCAAAATGACAAAAGTAAATTTCATAAAATCACACTTATACTTACAAAACTATTAGGAAACTACATTTTTTAGAACTAGTCTCACAACACCACACTTATTCTTACAATCGTTTCAAAGAACCATACTTTCGTCACCTCTAACCGTTCTGATAAGGTGGGGCCCTCATGTCATTGAAACTTCAGCACTTAACTCCATTACGCTGATGTGGAGGGGCTCTGCTGCGTGGCCCACCAACGTGGCACGTGGGTTTAAAACAAAGAGAAAACTAGAGTGGCCCATGGCTTAGTGCAGTGCACACATTCATTGCAGGTTGCCGCTCTGTTTCCCCCCTTTTTTAAACCCACATGCCATGTCGTGGGCCACGCAACAACGCCCTCCACATCGATGTAATAAGGTTAGGTTTCTAGAGTCTCAATGACATGTGGGGCTACCCCTATCAGAACAGTTGCGAGTGACAAAAATATGGTTATGTGAAACAATCGGTAAGATTAAGTGTGGTTTTATAGAATTAGTTCTAAATAGTGTAGTTTTCTGATAGTTTTGTAAGGATTAGTGTAGTTATGTGAAATTTACTTAAATGTCAAATACGATCGTATTTCCCACTTGTGGTGGCACAAAAATTACAATGTTTGGAGTTTGCAAACTTACAAATGTTCTAGATACTAGATAAAAAGGGATTTCATCACTCGCTTAAAATTTTGGGCATTTTAGTTGAATTTCTGACCTTTAGATCCATTTGAAGATTTGTCTGGGCGGTATCTTCCTTGTCTCCAGCGAGGATCGCCAATAGCGCAATCACCTGGTCATCATCGAATGTCCCTCTGACGAATGCATGCTTCACCGACTGCCCCTTTTTTCTTATATTAAGGAAATAAGGAGATGCACCAAAACCTCTACCACCCATCACCGGAGGCGACAAGGAAAGAAAGAAGATGACGAAGGGAAAGAAGAGGTGGCGCGCAATGGTGTGGAGGAGGAAATTGGTAGTGCCTAGTGAAGGAGTGGGGGAGGAAGAAGGGGATGGTGGAGGCACGGTTGCAGAGGAGGAAGGGGGCGGTAGTGGAAGGCATAACAATGGAGGACGAACGACATGATGCAGGAAAGTAGGAGAAAAAGTGTTGTGGGGCCTGTTCTTTTGGGTTTTTGAAATCGGCTTTTGGCTTCTGCTACAGTACCTAACTTTCAAACGGAGTATTTTCTCAAGACGGGGTCTACAAATTAAACGATCTACACGTTAAAAGCCCAACATCTGTACCAGCCAAAATCGCAAGTGAGTATCTGTCTCTCCGTAATCTGTACCGTAAACAGCCAAAATTCAAAAATTTCAGCCAAAAGCCATAAGCCACAGCCGAAAAGAACAGGCTCGTGGTGCTGTGGAAAAGTGACTTTCTGTTTCAATCCGATGATTAGAAAAAAGTGACCGAAAATCTAAAATTTTTTACCTTAAGTGTTACGTAGACACTTCAAAAAAGAGAAAGAAATGTGTACTTTTTCAAAAAAAAAAGCGAGAACGGAAAAACCCCCCAAGAAACCCTTCTTTTATGGGAAAATTGCTCTCATACCACAAAGTTCAGAGCCATCCTCCCATTTGCCACAAACTTGAGTGACTTTGTTATTATGCCACACAGTTGAGTGTTTTGTCTTTGTTTTGCCATTTTAATTTCGTTTTGCATGTTCAGGGACGGGAAATGACCCTTTTGCCCTCGTCAACAGTGGAGGCGGTCAGGCGGGCTCGTCGGAGCGCGGCCGGCGGTGGCGCGCGGCTTCCTCCACCCGCTCCTCGCCCCCGCCGCGTCGGCTTCTCCCGCCGGGCCCTCCCCGACTCCCCGCGCCCGGCAACCCCGCCCTCCCCTCCCCTCCTCGCCGGCATCCTCGTCGACATCCTCGCCGCGGAGGGAGAAGCCGCCGCAGAGGGAGAAGCCGCCGCGGAGGCGAGGAGGGGAGGGGAGGGCGGGGTTGCCGGGCGCGGGGAGTCGGGGAGGGCCCGGCGGGGGCGAGGAGCGGGTGGACTGGCACCATCCAAATGTGGCTCGGTCCCCGGCCTCCCCTTCCGCAGGGCCGCTTCTCTGGGCCGGCTCCGCCTCCCCAGACTATGCCGCAACCCCAGGCGTTGCTCACTGCCGATCCGAACCAGTGGTCTCAGCCTCAGGCTTTGCTGGCCGCCCAGAACCAGTGGATGCTCCCTCCCGGTCAAGTCGCTGGATTGAACGGCATTCCTGCAGGTCCGGTTGCTGGGCAGTATGGCGCCCCCGCTGGATTGCCCTCCTGGGACCGAAACTCCCTTACGAGCTCCTTCTCCACCATGACCCTGACTCCACCGCAGCAACCCGAGTGGTACTTCGACTCAGGAGCTACTCTCATATGGCCTTCGACCCTGGTATCCTCTCTCACTCCTCGGTTCCTCGGTATCCCACCCCTTCATCTATTGTTGTCGGTAACGGTTCCTTACTCCCTGTTACCTCCACTGGCACGGCCAATTTGTTTGGCTCCTTCCGTCTTCATAATGTTCTTGTTTCTCCCAACCTTATTAAGAACCTTATTTATGTTCGCCAGTTTACTTCTGACAATAATTGCTCTGTTGAGTTTGACCCCACTGGCTGTTCTGTGAAGGATCTTTGGTCTCGGAACGTGATCGTCAGGTGCAATAGCTCCGGACCGCTCTACCCCCTGCAACTTCCCGTCGCCGGGTCCTTCCTCACCGAGTCCTCCACTCCACTTTGGCATCGCCGCTTAGGTCATCCGGGTCATGAAGTTTTGTCCAAGTTAGCGAGTTCATCCATTATTTCCTCTTGTAATAAAACCACAGGCTCTTCCATATGCCATGCATGTCAACTGGGTCGTCATGTACACCTTCCTTTCCCTGTGTCAGCATCACGAGCTTCCAATAAATTTGATCTTATACATTGTGACCTCTGGACGTCACCTGTCACTAGTATTTCTGGTTACAAATATTATCTGATCATTCTTGATGACTGTTCGTACTATCTTTGGACGTTTCCTCTTCGCCGTAAGTCTGTACCTTTTCGACACTCGCCAACTTTTTCTCTCATGTTTTCACTCAGTTCGGCGCCACCATCAAAGTAGTCCAGTGCGACAACGGCCGCGAGTTTGACAACTCTAGCGCCCGCACGTTCTTCCTCACTCGTGGCGTCCACCTACGCATGTCATGTCCCTACACCTCCCAACAGAACGGTAAAGCTGAGCGCATCATTCGTTCCATCAATAATGTCATTCGGTCGCTCTTGTTTCAGGCATCCATGCCACCGTCCTATTGGGTCGAGGCGTTGGCTACGGCCACGTACCTTCTCAACATCCTACCCACCAAGACATTGCTTTTCTCCACGCCGCACCACGCCCTCTTTGGGTCTCCGCCGTCGTATGATCATCTGCGCGTTTTTGGGTGCAAATGCTACCCAAACCTTGCCTCCACAGCTCCCCACAAACTCGCCCCTCGCTCCGCTTTGTGCACCTTCCTTGGCTACTCCGCTCACCATAAGGGATATCGGTGCCTCGACATGACATCCAATCGGGTCTACCTCTCCCGCCATGTCATCTTCGATGAAACCTCCTTTCCCTTTGCGGATCTTCCTTCCTCCCCGACCACGGCGGATTTTGAATTTTTGGATGACTGTACTAATCCCGTGCTGACACCTATTGGCCCGTCGCGCACTCTTTTGCCTGCAGGTTCCCCTTCTACTGGATCGGGTTTCCAACCCGGCACTGGCCCCCTCATGCCACTCGACGCGTCGGCCATCTCCCCTGCGAGTGCCATCGACCAGGCACCTGTCTTCTCCGTGCGCATGCCACGTGCGGCTCCGGGTGCTCCTGCTTTCCGCACGCGCATGCCACGCGCGGCTACGGGCGCTGTCGACGCTGCACCGACGTGCGCGGCTCCGGGCGCTGCCAACGCTACACCGACGTCTTGCGCAGGAACGGCGGCACCTGCATCGCCCCCTCCTGCGGGCAGGGATTTCCGCTTCGTCTACTCCAGGCACCATGCCCCTGCACCGGCGCCCCCGCCCGACTCGCCCGCCGGTGGTCCTGCGTCTGTTGAACCGCCACCAGTACCGCACGGCGCGGTACCCGTCCCACCAGTGGTGAATCGCCACGCCATGATCACTCGGGCCAAGAGTGGCATCCGAGTGCCTGCACTTTTCGCCACCGCTCCACTTTCTCCAATCCCGAAGACCTACCGTAGCGCCCTTGCCGAACCAAATTGGCGGGCTGCTATGGACGAGGAGTACCGTGCTCTTTTGCAGAATCATACCTGGGATTTGGTTCCTCGACCGTTCAAGGCGAATGTCGTCTCTGGCAAGTGGATCTTCAAGCACAAACTCAAGGCAGATGGTTCTCTCGAGCGCTATAAAGCACGTTGGGTACTGCGTGGTTTTACACAACGTCCGGGAGTGGATTTTGCCGAGACGTTTAGTCCCGTTGTGAAGCCAGCGACCGTACGCACAGTGTTGTCTCTTGCTCTTTCCAGGAAGTGGCCAATTCATCAACTTGATGTGAAGAACGCCTTTCTTCACAGGACCTTGTCTGAGACTGTTTATTGTTCCCAGCCATCTAGATTCGAGGACTCTACTCATCCGGATTTTGTCTGTCGCCTGAACAAATCACTTTATGGTCTCAAGCAGGCTCCACGTGCATGGTATAGCCGGTTTGCATCATATCTGCTCTCTTGGGTTCATTGAGGCCAAGTCTGACACATCGCTGTTTGTGTTCCACCGCGGCACTGAGATTGTCTACCTGCTTCTTTATGTTGATGACATCGTTCTCACCGCCTCATCTGCTGAGCTCCTCCGACGCATCATCACTGCATTGTAGCGGGAGTTCTCTATGAAGGATCTTGGTGAGTTTCATCATTTTTTGGGGATGCATGTACAGAAGTATCAAGGTGGCCTTTTTCTTTCACAGTGTCAGTACATGATGGACATCCTGGAGCATGCAGGCATGACAGATTGCAAGCCATGCACCACCCCTATTGATACCAACCCGAAGGTGTCCTCCTCAGCCGGTGTCCCTGTTAGTGATCCCAGCGATTTCCGTAGCTTAGCCGGGGCCCTATAGTATCTCACCTTCACCAGGCCGGATATCTCATATGCAGTTCAGCAGGTTTGCCTTCATATGCACGACCCTTGCGAGCCCCACCTTGCTGCTCTCAAGCGGATTCTTCGGTATATTCGTGGCACTCTCCATCTGGCCCTTCTTCTTCAGCCGTCATCGCAGTCTGATCTCGTGGTCTACTCTGATGCTGACTGGGCCGGTTGCCCGGACACGCGCAAGTCCACCTCGGGCTATGCCGTGTTTCTCGGAGATAACCTGGTTTCATGGTCCTCAAAGCGTCAGAACACGGTGTCACGCTCCAGTGCAGAGGCTGAGTATCGTGCTGTGGCCAATGCTGTTGCCGAGGCTTCCTGGTTACGTCACCTCCTGTTGGAACTACATACACCACTTCAGCAGGCTACCTTGGTGTATTGCGACAACATCAGTTCAGTCTATATGTCCTCGAACCCAGTTCAGCATCAGCGCACCAAGCATATTGAGATTGACCTTCACTTTGTTCGCGAGAAAGTGGCCCTCGGCGATATTCGCGTACTGCATGTTCCTACCACTTCACAGTATGCCGACATATTCACCAAGGGTCTTCCTTCATTGGTCTTCAGTGAATTCAGGTCCAGTCTCAACGTCCGAGGTGCGGATGCTACGACTGCGGGGGGGGGGGGGGGGTGTTGGACAGACATAATGGCCTTGGGCCCATGGGGGTTTAGTATGGTTGGTTAGATATCTATTATAGGCAAGGATCTCTAATTGGCCCATGATTCTATTAGCCATAACCCTAGACATCCTTGCCTATATAAGCATTGTACTGCTATCTCTATAATCAATATACTATTCCACCTCATATTCATCTCACACTGACCTTGTTCCTTATCCTCTCTACTATACTCGTCGTGTATGAGTTGAGGATTCTTCTGATGTGCCATCTTTTGATGGTTCATCCTCTTCGCCCTCTCCTCGATATGCTCTTCGTGATTGTCAGTCTATTTGGCCTCTTGAGCGTTTTGGCTTTCCTGCCGCTGCTCTTGCTAAACCGGCTTTTTATCGTGATGCTGTTGTTCATCAGGAGTGGCAGCATGCGATGGCAGAGGAGATCACTGCCCTTGAGCGTACTGGCACGTGAGATCTTGTTCCTCTTTCTGCGCATGTTATTCCTATCATGTGCAAGTGGGTCTATAAGGTTAAGAATCGCTCTAATAGTTCTCTTGAGTGCTACAAGGTTCGTCTTGTAGCACGTGGTTTTTAGCAAGAGCATGGTTGTAACTATGATAAGACCTTTGCTCCTGTCGTTTACATGACCACAATTCACACTCCTTGCTGTGGCCTCTGTTTGACAGTGGTCTATCTCAGCCGCCTCCTGGGTATTTTGTTCCTGAGGGTATGGTTTGTCGCCTTCGTCGTTCCCTCGTGCTTGGTTTGATCGTTTCTCTTCCATTGCCACTGCAATTGGGGTCTCTGCCAGTGCTCATGATCCTGCTCGTTTTATTCACACTTCACCTCGTGGTCGGGCGCTTCTTTTGTACGTTAATGATATGATCATTACTGGAGATGATTCTCAGTACATCATTTTTGTCAATGAGCGTCTTCATGAACAGTTTCTCATGTCTGATCTGAGTCCTCTTTGCTACTTTCTTGAGATTGAGGTTATTTCTACTCTTGAGGGTTTCTATCTGTCTCAAGAAAAGTATATTCATGATCTTCTTGATCGTGTCTTTCTTACTGATCAGTGTACCGCTGAGACTCCCATGAAGCTTAATGTTCATCTTCGTCCTATTGATGGTGAGCCCCTTACTAATGCTACTCACTATCGTCATCTTATTGGGAGCCTTGTTTATCTTGGTGTTAGTCATCCTGACATTTCGTACCCTGTGTATATCTTGAGTTAGTTTGTTTCTGCTTCTACTCAACTGCACTATAGTCATCTTCTTCGTGTTCTATGATACTTTCGTGGAACTATCTCTCATCGTCTTGGAATTAAACAAGCTACGTCAGACTTACTGTGGATTGAAAAGCAGTAGAATTATAAATTTAGACTGAGATGATTACTCACTTGAATTATGTTTTGGAACCTGAAAGACATAAACAATGCTGGCATTGTGTGTTCTTACATGATGCCTCTGCTACTACTTCGCATGCATGTGTTTTGTTCTTCATGAATGTCTTCATTTTGTAGCGTAGATATGAAATGAAGCAAAGAATTGTTATCATGTTTTTTTGTCTGAGTGCAAAGTATGTAGTCTCTCTGGCTTAAAATCTGGATCTGCTGCAATTAAAACAAAGATCCATTCCTCTCATCAATAAGGTGCTAAAAAATTTGGTTCATGCAGGATGCTTCTAACTTTGCTACCAGCTACAGTTTAGGCACCTTGCTTTATTATCTGTAATTCAATTTAACATCTCATATGATCATACCTAGTTTTGTCCAGCAAGCATTGCATTATGCTTAGTAATGAAAGATCACTAGTATTTTCAAGATAGCAATTCTGCAAATTTATGCTGCTTCTTCTGGTTTGCTCTGTTATTCAATATTTTTTTCAGATGTTACTGTCTCCAAATATTGTAATTGTTTGGAAATTTTCTAATGCTTTGCAAAAACATTGTTCAGAAAAGAAGTGAGGAACTTGCTTCTGTATCCAGAGAACAAGCTGAAGCTACCAATGGCGTAGGAATCAATGCTTCTTCAGGATCTAGAGGGAATACCATTGTACCACAAATTTCTGGTGCGAGTAATGCAATGACAACATATGGGGATGGATTTGACACAACCATAATTACATTTAACACTGTATGTTTCTCGCACTAGTTTCAATTTTTTACTATGATTGTGTAGACTTGCATGATTTGATCTGGGATAGTTTCAATTTTTTACTATGATTGTGTAGACTTGCATGATTTGATCTGGGCTTCTGGTCTGAGGTTTGGTTTAGTTGAAGTATTGTTAGTAATGGCCAGTACTATGATACAAAGATTAGCTGGAAGCATATTGATGGATTTGTTGCTGGTTGCTGGACGTCATTGTATTTGCAGGCAGCTGTCCTTTATTATCTTCATGATTACTCATCCGCGCTTTTTGTTCTAGAGCCATTATACCAAAATATTGAACCAATTGATGAGGTACTATTGTTGTTATTTTATAATTTATAGCTTAATATTCATGGAAGTTTTACCTTCTCTGATTGTTCTTTACCATTGCAGACAACTGCTCTTCATGTGTGCTTTCTCCTATTGGATATTGCATTAGCTTTGCAAGATGCAACAGAAGCTGCAGTAAGTATTCTTTCATTGCAGATAACAAAAGCTATTTGCTTCAGTGAAATGTATTTATAGGTGTTCTGTCACTAGATGCTCCAGAAAACTCCTTCCATTATACGTATGCATTCTCTATGGTAACTTGCTACCAAAAGTGTAGGGGGGATCAGCAGTTCTTCAATAATATGAATTGACTTAATGTCATGGTCGGAAGGTACTATGGACGCCGTAGTAAGCAGCCGACCATGGCTCTGCCAGTTGGAGCTACGACCACGGCTCTGCCAGTCGGAGCTACGACCATGGCTCTGCCTGTCGGACTTACGACCATGGCTTTGCCAGTTGGAGCTACGACTATGGCTCTGCCAGTCGGACTTACGACCATGGCTTTGCCAGTTGGAGCTACGACCATGGCTCCTATAACGGAGTAAGCAGTCGATCACAGGCGCACAGGGGAGCAAGGCACCACACGCGGCGGCGGTGTGCGTGCCAGATGTACTACAGCCTGGCGCCAATGCAGAAAAAGAAACTAAATTGGAGTAGGTAGGGGTTTCCTAATAAAGAGATTACTTTTCTAGTATTAGATATGATATTAGATATTGAGTTCCTATTCAATTTAGATTGGATTTGTTGAGGTTAACCCTTATATATATGGGGTGGCCGCACCTTTTGAAAAAAATAAGAAAGAAGTGTTTACCTTTCTTCACCCCTTCATCTCCACCCTGTGAACTTATACGTACAGACTTTCCTCCATTGGCTGGCACCCTCACGCTATGATGCACGGACACGGATACGTCGACACGACACGGGAATTC
Organism: Dendrocalamus latiflorus; assembly: GCA_017311315.1. Taxonomy (NCBI): domain Eukaryota; kingdom Viridiplantae; phylum Streptophyta; class Magnoliopsida; order Poales; family Poaceae; genus Dendrocalamus; species Dendrocalamus latiflorus. The sequence goes on from CM029623.1 coordinate 19,317,404, forward strand.
GCCGTTTTCCCAAAAATACCGATACGCCGACACGGCTATATATATTTAAATAATCAATAAAATTATATATATATATGTATGTATTATTCTCTATGTTTCCACATGCTTATTATCTGAAATAATGTAAATTGTAAACTTACAATTTGTAAAGTGTACACTCGGAATATGTACCTCATGAATTGTTTTGTTAATCCTGACGACAATTGTTGATGTGAATACCATTTCTAGAAATAAGAACTCCATTAACCTGGGAAAAAGTAACATGATCAGATCGGCAAGACTACACGGGAGGAGATGCGGGAGCCGGCGACACACGGGAGATGTAGTCGGCGGCAAGACGCGGAAGATGTAGTCGGCGGCGAGACACGAGAGATGTCGGTGGCGAGATGCGGGAGCCGGCGGGTAGAGGAGATGCGAGTGAGGAGATGGAAGCGGCAGTGAGATGCGGGAGCCGAGGGGAGCGGGCGGTGGCGAGATGCGGGAGCCGGCGGGAGCGGACGGCGACGCGAGCGGCCTATGCGGAGAAGCGCGAGCGAGCGATGGGAATGATGCGCTTGGGAATCGGCGCTTATGGTTAGGGTTAGGGATGGGCCGGCCTGGGCCGGCCGTGTCCTGGGCCATCCTGGGCTGGCTATGTCCAGACCGTGTCCGACTCGTATATTTACTGTGTCCGACACGTGTCGAGAATTTTAATAAGTAAAATTAATTCCAAAATCGGCCGATACGTCGCCGACACGTGTCGGAGACGTGTCCGTGTCGTATCCGTGTCCGACACGTGTCGGACACGGATACGGCGGTTTTGACACGTGTCCGTGCTACAGAGCCTCACGTTGTCGGTCATTCAAGGTTCAATCTCTTGTGTACACTCGTACAACCTTCGCCATTCCACATTAGCCCATAACAACTTGGTATCAGAGCCCACCGTTGCCCTTGACATCATGTTTGGCGGTAGCGACAAGATTAGTTCGATTTACAAGAAACTCGATCAAATCATTGCGCAGCTTGCTACTGTGACGAACCGCCTCGATCACCATGACATGTAGCTGGCGACATTGAAGGGGGCGGGCGGCAGCAGTTCAGAGGCGGCCAAGCATTTGATAGTACCGCCCTTGTCGATGCAGACTACACTGATGGCTGACACCAACTTCCGCGTTTCCATCGCCTAGAGTTTTCGGTATTTAATGGCGAAGTAGACTCCTTACCGTGGCTTAATCGTTGTGAGCAGTTTTTTCGGGGGCAACGCACCCTCAAAGAAGAAAAGGTGTGGCTCGCGTCATACCATGACCGACACCACACAACAATGGTACTATCGCATCGAGCACGATGAGGGCACTCCCATCTGGCGTCGCTTCTCCGAGATGGTGCATGCTTGCTTTGGGGCTCTCCTGTGCCATAATCCTTTGGCCGAACTCATGCATCTTCGACAGACGGGCGTGGTGGCCTACTATCTCAAGAAGTTTTTGGTATTACTGACTCGAGCAGACCTCAATTTTGCCTAGTAGATTCATATCTTAGCGGCCGGCCTGTCCGAGCCGCTACGCACCGACGTGTAACTGGCGGCGCCTCAATGTTTGGAGATCGCCATGAGCTTGGCTCGCGTGTACGAACGCCGAGCGCAGGCGGCTCTCGAGGCGGCCAAGGAGACACTCGTGTTCAAACCATCTCCTAGGGGCGGGTTTCCGGCTGGGTCGTCTGCGACTCCACTGGCAATAGCATCAAACGCACCAGCGACGACCAACAACGGGCTGCCGGACAAACCATGGCAGTTGACCAGCCCAAGACAACGATACATCCACAAATTGACATAGGCGCAAATGGAGGACTGTAAGTGCCTCGGTCTGTGCTATAATTGCGACAACAAGTACATGCCGCAACATGTTTGCAAACAGCTGTTATCCATCAAGCTCGCAGTCTATCCTGGGGACATGGAGGCCGATGCCCTGAACTCCCCTGCAAGCGACTCAGAGATTTCACTACACGCTTTGACTAGGATCAACACCAGTTGGGCAATGCGGCTCGAAGTCACCGTGGGCGATTAGCGGCTTGTGGCTTTGGTGGATTTGGGCTCGTTGCACAACTTCATCGATGTGTCGCCCAGACACGCCTCGGCTTGCCATTGCAGCCGAACAGCCAAGGATTGCATGTCGTCGTGGCCAACGGCGACTGGCTTCTTAGTGGGGGCATTTGCCCATAGCTGTGCCTCCGCATTGGGCTAGACAACTTCACTATGGACTACTACACAATCTCCTTGGCAGGCGTTGACCTCGTCTTGGGGGTTCAATGGCTTGTGACTCTTGGCCCAATTACTTGGGATTTTAGTCTTCTCACCATGGCGTTTTGGTACGGCGACCACCGGGTTCTTCGTGGGATCGGGGGCGGCGGCCCTGCTGTCCACAGCATCACGGGCAGCACCAAGGCCTCTTGGATGCTCTTCTTGCTGAGTTTGCGGACCTTTTCGCCCTGCCGTGCGGCCTACCTCTGGAGCGACCTTATGATCATCGCATCCACCTCGTGGCTAGGATAGAAGCTGTGACTGTGCAGCCGTACCGTTAACCTTAGTTGCAAAAGAACGAGCTGGAATGTCAATGTTAGGACATGCTCCATCAAGGCATCATTCGAGTCAGCACATCAGCCTTTTCTTTGCCCGTCCTCCTGGTGCGCAAAAAGGATGATTCGTTGCGTTTCTACGTTGACTACCGCTCCCTTAATGACAAGACCTTAAAAGATAACTTTCCCATTCCCATGGTGGAGGAACTCCTTGACAAACTACGTGGTGCTTGATTCTTCACCAAGCTTGATCTTCGTTCCGGGTATCATCAAGTCCGTATGCACCCCGATGACGAGCAGAAAATGGCTTTCTGCACACACCATGGCAGGAGCTTTTTCGTTTGGCGGATGTACGTTTACATATGAGTTCCGCTTATCATCCTCAATCTAATGGACAATTGGAGGCCACCAACAAAGTTATTGCTATGTACCTACGCTGCTTCACGGGGGACCGCCCTAAGCAATGGTTGAGGTGGATGCCATGGGCGAAGTATTGTTACAACACGTCATATCACTCTGCCCTTCAGATGACACCCTTTCGTGTGGTATATGGGCGTGACCCTCCTTGCGTTCGTACGAGAAAGGCGATTCTCGTGCCCCGGCCGTTGATAACATCATGGTGGAGCGGGATACCTTCCTGGCTGAGGTCTGTGATCGTCTTCTTCAAGCGCAACAGACCATCAAACAAAACTACAACAATCTGCACGCGAGGTGGAAAATGTAGTGGAGGATTGGGTGTTGCTGCGCCTATTGCATCGGCCTGCTACCTCACTCTCATCGTCACAATCGAGCAAAATGAGTCCGCGTTATTATGGACCATATCAGATTATTCAACGCATTGGTTTTGTGGCATATCGTCTTTGTCTTCCAGCAGTCGCATGTATTCATGATGTCTTTCACGTCGGTGTTCTTAAAAAGTTTTATGGCATTCCTCCGACTACATTGCCTCTTCTACCGCCCATGGTCCATGGCCGGGTCATCCCTACGCTGGCCAAGGCAATCCGTGTCTGGTTGGTGTGTGGTAAGTGGCAAGTGCTGGTTGCATGGCAGGGTGCTTGTCCTTCTGATGCTACTTGGGATGATCTTGCAGATTTTTAGAAGCGCTATCCCGATTTTGAGCTCGAGGACGAGTTGTTTCCAGAGGACGGGAGAGATGTCATGGTCGGAAGGTACTATGCGCGCCGTAGTAAGCAGCTGACCATGACATTGCTAATCGGAGCTACGACCACGGCTCTGCCGGTCGGACGTACGACCATGGCTCTGCTGGTCGGAGCTACAAAGACGGCTTTGCTAGTCGGAGCTACGACCACGGCTCCTGGAACTGGGTAAGCAGCCGACCACAGGTGCACAGGGGAGCAAGGCACCACACGTGGTGGCGGTGTGCGTGCCAGATGGACTACAACCCGGTGCAAGTGCAGAAAAAGAAACCAAATTGGGGTAGTTAGGGGCTTCCTAATAAAGAGATTACTTTCCTAGTATTAGATATGATATTAGAGATTAAGTTCATATTTAGTTTAGATTGGATTTGTTAGGGGCTAACCCACACACACCCACCCACCCACCCACACACACACACACACACACACACACATATATATATACCTTCATCGGCTAGCGCCCTCACGTCATCGGTTATTCAAGGTTCAACCGCCTGTGATACACTTGTATCACCTCCGCCGTTCCACATTAGCCCATAACACTTAACCAAAAGGAATTTTGTTCAACGTGAACACTGGTGTATTTACTGTACCTGAAGTTCACGTTATTTATCAGACAGAAACCTATCGTGCCGGGACTTGAATAGTGTTTTCGCTTCAGTTTAAATGCACCCAATATGTGAATTTTCTTGATGTGACAATTGCTTATTTTGAATACTTCCTACATATTGCTGTAATTGCCATTATATTCCATAATAACCTCTTATCACATAGCATACACATATCTTAGATGGCAGTACCTTTTAAGCCTTGAACCAGTTATTATGAACTGATACGTAATTTGAGTTTGTAGTGAGAAACCCAATCAATCACAGGCACTTGAAAAGAACAAGCATGCCACTTAGTCTCTATTTGTTTGCCCAGTTTGGATTGGTCGGTATATAGTTGTCTATTTTATTGAATTTGCACCTGCAATCTAACCAAGTGATCCTGATGTATTGATACTGTTAGATGTGTATTACATAGCTGTGTATTTACCCCATTGTATGAGGGGTTTCCTGCATATATGACAGACCTGTACATGTATATATATTGGCCCTTTGGCCACATGTTGAATACATGCGTTATTCCAACATGGTATCAGAGCCAAGGTTTCGTCATACCTAGGGTTTCGTTCATACCTAGGGTTTTGCCTGGCCTCTTTCCCACCGGAGTTCCCTCTTTCCACCGGACCTGACGCCGCCGCTTTCTTTTGGTTGCTGCTGCCGCCACCGGGATTCAGGTCGCTGCCGCTGGCAGATCTGACGGTCGGCTCTAGGGTTTCGTGTCGCTGATCGGAACGCCGTTGAGGGGGTGCCGGACCTGCTGTTGTTGCTGTTGGTGGTGACGTCGCCGTCCAGATCCAATCGCCGCCGGTGTCGCGGGCTGCCTCTCGGGGTTTCGCCGCCGGCGTCGCGGGCCGCCGCTTGGGGTCGACATTGTCGTCGTCTCCGCCCGAGGCCGCCGGCTTCGCGGGTCGCCGCTCGGGATCTGCTTCGCCCGATTCCGCCCGAGGCAGCCAGCGTCGCCGTCGCTCGGGATTCGCCGCCGGCGTCACGGGTCGCTCGGGGTCTATGCCGTCATCTCCGCCCGAGCCGATCCGATTGCCGTCGTTGTCCGCCGTCGCCGACGGCCGTCGCCAACTGCCGTCATCGACTTCTGAGTCGCCGTTGTGGTTTTGCTTTGGTTGGTTGAAGTGGTGACCGGCTGAAGTGTTGGTCGGTTTGTAACCCGACCCGCAAAAAAAAAGAGAGCAAAAAAAGATAGACAAAAAAGTCTTCTTTTGCAGGCACCGTTTCTGTTCCTCGTTGCCCGGTGATCTTCGATGGTCTCAATTATCGGGACTAGTTTCAGCACATGCGCATCCACATGCGTGGTCAGCGCCTTTGGGACTTTCTTACTGGCGAGTTGCCTTGCCCGTCTCGTCCCACTCCACCTGTTGAGCCTGTTCTCCCGAGGGATGCTTCCGAAGACGCTCGTACAAAGGCTTCTGAGGCTTTTGAGGATGCCATGGAGACTTTTCAGACTCAGTATACTGCTTACAAGACATGGATTGAAGAAGATGCTCGTGCCTCTGCTATTTTGGTTGCTAGCATGGAGGTGCATCTCACTGGTGATGTTGGATTGGCTTCTGCACATGCGATGTGGACGCATCTACGCAGCTGCTACGAGCCATTTGGTGATTCCTTATACCTTGCTGTTGTGCGACAGGAGCAGTCGCTACAGCAGGGAGATGCCACTGTGGATGAGTTCTATGCTTAGTTGTCTGCGATATGGCGTCAGATCGACTCTTTGGGGCCAGATGTTTGCTGCACCTGTCAGTGTTGCCAGCATCAGCAGTCTCACATGGAGCTTCGCCGCGTCTACGAGTTTTTGACACGTCTCCGGTCTGAGTTTGAGCAAACTCGTGCTCAGTTGCTGGGTCGTCATCCTCGTGTGACTTTGTTGGAGGCCCTTGCAGCTGTTCGTATTGAGGAGATTCGACTTCGTGGAGCGGGTCTACTATCATCATCATCATCATCACTTCCTTAGGTTTTGGTGGCTTCTCCGGCTTCTACACCCGCTGTGTCTTTGCCCCACCAGCTGTGTCTCCACCAGTGACAGCTGCTATTGGTAAGGGCCTTCACTGCACCTATTGCAACAAGGATGGACATGTGGAACAGTTTTGCTACAAGAAGAAGTATCTCCGTCGTGGTGCTCGTCCTCCGAGGGGCATTGGAGGTTCCTCCTCTCAGCAGAGTTCTGGTACCCGACACTCAGCAGCTTCTGACATTGCTAGGCCGCATGGTTGCTTCTGCATCGTCTGGTTCTGCTGGTTCTGCTGCTCAGTCTTCCGGTGAGAGACCACCATACACTTCTCCTTCCTCAGGTACATCACCTTGGATTCTTGATTCTGATGCTTCTTTTCATATGACATCTGATTCCACCTGTCTTACTTCCATTAGTCATTTAGCTGCTCCTATCACTGTCCACACAGCAGATGGTACCTCTCTTTCTGTCACAGGATAAGACACTCTTTCAAATTCCTTTTTTCATGTTCCTGCTATTTCTCATGTTCCAAAACTAACCATGCAGCTCATATCTACTGGCCAGCTCACTGATCATGGTTGTCGTGTTTTTTCGATTCTGATTCTTGTTGTGTTCAGGATCGTCGCACGGGGACTCTGGTTGGTACTGGCCCTCGCCGCCGTGACTCCCAACGGCTCTGGGAGCTTGACTGGCTTCGCCTTCCTTCCGCTGCCCCAGTCAGTCTTCTCGCCACCACCACTGTCTCTGCAGCTGCTGCAGCCTCCACCGCATCGTTTGCTCAGTGGCATCATCGCTTAGGACATCTTTGTGGTTCCCGTATGTCTTCCTTACTTCGTCGAGGTCTTTTAGGGTCTATGTCTGGTGATGCTTTTCTAAATTGTCAAGGTTGTAAGCTTGGCAAACAGTTTCAACTCCTTTATTCTTCTAGTGAGTCAGTGTCTCAACGTCCTTTTGATCTTGTTCATTCTGATGTGTGGGGACCAGCTCCTTTTGTTTCGAAAGGAGGTCATCGATATTATATCATTTTTATTGATGATTTTTCTCAATATACATGGATATATTTTATGTCATCTCGTAGTGAGGTTTTATCTATCTACAAGACCTTTGCCACTATGATTCACACTCAGTTTGACTCTCCTATTCGTGTTTTTCGCGCCGATTCCGCTGGAGAGTACTTGTCGGGAGTCCTTCGTGGTTTTCTTGCTGAGCAGGGCACTCTCTCTCAGTTTTCTTGTCCAGGTGCCCATGCTCAGAATGGTGTGGCTGAATGCAAGCATCGTCATCTTCTTGAGACAGCTCGTGCTCTCATGATTGCTTCTGCTGTTCCACCACATTTCTGGGCTGAGGCTGTTTCTACTGCCACTTTCTTGATCAACATTCAGCCCTCCATTGCTCTGCAGGGTGGGATCCCAGTTGAGCGTCTCTGTGGCCAGACTTCTGATTATTCCAAACTTCGCCTCTTTGGGTGTGGATTATTCCAGTGGAGGAGATCGCTGCCCTTGAGCGTACTGGCACGTGGGATCTCTGTGGCCAGATTTCTGATCATTCCAAACTTCGCCTCTTTGGGTGTGGATTATTCCAGTGGAGGAGATCGCTGCCCTTGAGCGTACTGGCACGTGGGATCTTGTTCCTCTTCCTGTGCGTGTTACTCCTATCACGTGCAAGTGGGTCTATAAGGTTAAGACCCGCTCTGATGGTTCTCTTAAGCGTTACAAGACTTGTCTTGTAGCTTGTGGTTTCCAGCAGGAGCATGGCCGTGATTATGATGAGACTTTTGCTCCTGTCGCTCACATGACCACCGTTCGCACTCTTCTTGCTGTGGCCTCTGTTCGATAGTGGTCTATCTCTCAGTTGGACGTCAAGAATGCCTTTCTCAATGGCGAGTTGCGTGAGGAGGTCTACATGCAGCCACCCCGTGCCTGGTTTGATCGTTTCTCCTCTGTTGTCACTGCCGCTGGTTTTTCGGCGAGTGCTCATGATCCTGCTCTTTTTATCCACACTTCATCTCGTGGTCAGATGCTTCTCCTTTTGTATGTTGATGATATGATCATTACTGGAGATGGTCCTCAATATATCACTTTTATCAAGGAGCGACTTCATGAGCAGTTTCTTATGTCTGATCTAGGTCCTCACTTTCTTGGGATTGAGATTATTTCTACTCCTGAGGGTTTCTATCTGTCCCAAGAAAAGTATATCCAGGATCTTCTTGATCGTGCCTCTCTTACTGATCAGCGGACAGCTGAGACTCCCATGGAGCTTAATGTTCATTTTTGTCCCACTGATGGTGAGCCTCTTCCTGATCCTACTCGTTATCGTCATCTTGTTGGGAGCCTTGTTTATCTTGGTGTCACTCGTCCTGACATTTCGTACCCTGTGCATATCTTGAGTCAGTTTGTTTCCGCTTCCACTCAGCTCCACTATAGTCATCTTCTTCGTGTTCTACGATATCTTCGTGGAACTATCTCTCGTCATCTCTTTTTCCCTCGCTCCAGCTCTTTACAGCTCCAGGCATACTCTGATGCCACCTGGGCTAGTGATCCCTCTGATCGCCGGTCTCTCTCTGCTTATTGCATTTTTCTTAGTGGTTCTCTCATTGCTTGGAAGACTAAGAAGTAGACAGCAGTTTCTCGTTCGAGTGCTGAGGCTGAGTTGCGAGCTATAGCTTTGTTGACTGCGGAGGTTACTTGGCTACGGTGGTTACTTGAGGATTTTGGTGTTTCCGTTTCTGCACCGACTCCTCTTTTGTCTGACAGTACAGGTGCTATTAGCATTGCTAAAGATCCGGTGAAGCATGAGCTTACAAAGCATATTGGTGTTGATGCTTCCTACATGCGGAGACATGTGCATGATCAGGTTGTTGCTCTTCAGTATGTGCCTTCCGAGCTTCAGTTGGCAGACTTTTTCACAAAGGCACAAACCAGGGCTCAGTACAGTTTTCATCTCTCCAAACTTCATGTTGTTGATCTACCATAAGTTTGCGGGGGGTGTTAGATGTGTATTACATAGCTGTGTATTTACCCCATTGTATGAGGGGTTTCCTGCATATATGTCAGACCTGTACATGTATATATATTGGCCCTTTGGCCACATGTTGAATACATATGTTATTCCAAAAGATACAACTGCTATTAGTTTTTTATTCAGTTTCAGGTTTTTTTATCTCATTAATACCACCATAAGTTTGATGAAGTGTTTTGCCATGGTTAATTATACCAGGTTTCTTTGGCCATGCTATTTTCGAAGTTTCAGCATTGAACATAACTAAAGACATAAATGCTCTGTATACAGGATATAATTCAATACTTGGAGAGGTCATTTGGAGTAGCTAACATGACAAGTCAGAATGATAATGCTAATGTAGCTCAGCCAAAGGTTCCTGCAAAAAGTAACACAGCTCCAGATATATCTAGTGCTGATCCCAATGCTCTTCCCACTGGATGTGAGAACCTTTCAGTAGGGAATTTATCAGATGATACACTTGAGTTTGAAACTTTTTACTCAACTTTGGACAGTGGAAATCAGAACTTGAACAGGTCTATCTTAAATGATTTGTCAAGGACATCAGCTGATCTTGCTGCCACTGCTGCTGATTTGAAAGTTAGATTGCAAATATATAAAGTCCGCCTTCTACTTCTCACTAGGAACCTCAAGGTTGCAAAGCGAGAACTCAAAGTTTTGATGAACATGGCACGTGGTAGGGATTCGTCAACAGAGCTCCTCTTGAAATCTCAGTTGGAATATGCTCGAGGAAACTATCGAAAAGCTGTGAAACTATTGAGTACACCAAATAATCGAACTGAGCCGGCAATGCTAGCTATGTTCTACAACAACCTTGGTTGTATACTTCACCAACAAAAATCCAACCATACATCACTGTGGTTCTTTAGCAAAGCGCTGAGATATAGCCTGTCTCTTCGCTCGGAGAAACCATTACAGCTCTCTGCATTCTCACAGGACAAGTCTTGTCTTATTTTGTACAACTGCGGCGTACAACATTTGATGTGTGGGAAACCTTTGTTGGCAGCTCGCTGCTTTCATGAAGCCATTCCACTTTTCTATAACCAATCCTTGTTTTGGCTCCGGTTTGCTGAGTGTAGTCTGCTAGCATTGGAGAAGGGCCTTCTGAGTTCAACCAATGTTGCTTTTTGCAATGATGAGATTGATCTCCATGTTGTGGGGTCAGGAAAATGGCGGCACTTGGTTGTCAACCCAGTGGACTCAATAGTTCAGTGTTCAGATATAAGGAGCGGTAATGGTGTGAGTGCAGATGGAAACGGAAGCTTGCTATCACTGAGATTTGCTCGACAGTGTCTACTCAATGCCCAGCTATTATTGGGTTGTTCTGAGCAAAAGAAACTGGCTTCTATGTCAGATACGGAGGACACCAATGAAGCAAAAGCACAGGGCCTTAAAGGTGCAGGATTGCAGAAGACCAGCACTGGTGCAGATATGAAATTATCAAATTCATCCTCTGGCTCAGCACTAGCTAATGCGAATGGAGAGCAAAAAGGATTGGCGAGCTTCGGTATCACCTTTCAGAGCTCTATTGCTTCATATGAGGAGATCTGTAGGAAGGAGAATCTTGAAATCAGGCAAGCTGTCCTGGCAGACCTGGCATTTGTTGAATTGTGCCTTGAGAATCCCTTGAGGGCATTATCTATTGCAAAGGTACTACAGCAGTTGCCAGACTGTTCCAGGATGTATGTGTTCCTTGTTAGCAATTAATCCTGTGCACGTTAACTACTCAGTTAAATTTCAGTTTCGTTTTCTTTTCAGTTTGCGCTGCTGCTATTTGATTGCGCGAGCGGCAGTTTCCTGAGTTATTTTCGCCTGGGAACGTACGTGTGTTAACGTCGTTTGATGGCATGCATGGCAGTTTCACTGCCTTTCCATTTCTTCAGTTTTTACATTTTAATTGTAATCTTTATAAATAGTTGAGTAAAGCATCAGAAAAAGCCGTGCAGTTTGAGCAGCACCATACACTTGTGTTATTCCATTCCGTGAGTTTGTTTTTGTGAGTGATTGCGTGTTTTGCGAGTGAGTTCGCCGGGGCGCTGCTGACAATGCGCGTGAGCGTGGGGTAGGAGAGTGAGCCACTGCCTGCTGACAATGCGCGCAGCGGAAGCGTGGTGGGCCCATAACCTGAGTGATTGCGTGTTTTGCGAGTGAGTTCGCCGGGGCGCTGCTGCCAATTGGTATCAGAGCAAAATGTCGGCCCCCGCCTTTGCCGTAGGCCACTCCCGTACACCGCAACGACACGGCCGTGGACGCTCGCCGTCCCCACCGACGCGCCGCCCGCAACGACGCAATGGCGGCCAACGTGAACTCGTTGTCCAGCGGGTCGTGAAGGAGAGCAGTGGCTCCATCTCCTACCCCACGCTCACACGCTCAAATTACTCCGATTGGGCGGTGTTGATGCGAGTCAACCTGCAGGCTCAAGGCCTGTGGGACGCCGTCGACACCGGTGATGTGCCATACCAAGAAGATCGCCAGGCCCTTTCGGTGATCCTGCGCGCGGTGCCTCCGGAAATGCTCCGGCCGCTCGCCGAGAAGGATAACGCCAAAGAAGCCTGGGACGCCCTCAAGGCGATGAGGGTTGGGGCGGATCGAGTGCGTGAATCCAAGGCGCAGAAGCTACGCCAAACATTTGAGTCCATGCGATTCAAAAATGGCGAGCACGTGGAGGACTTCAGTCTCCGGCTCCAGGGTGTCGTTAGCGACCTTCGCCTCCTTGGGGAGGAGTTGTCGGAGGAGAAGGTGGTCCGTAAGCTGTTGCGTATTGTTCCCCGCAGGTATCGCCAAATCGCCTTGTCAATTGAAACCTTGGTTGACCTCAGCACTCTATCCATCGAGGACCTCACCGGCCGGCTCCACGCTGTCGAGGACCGTGGAGAGTCGGACGATGAGGAAGGAGACCAGGTTCTACTCACAGAGAAGGAATGGTCGTCGAATAACACCAAGGCGAACAGCGGGAACACGTCACGCTCACGCCAGCACGGCCGGCGTAGCCGCGGGCATGACGGGGGAGATGAGGAACCAAAGTCTGGGCCATCCCAGGCCGCGTGCCACGACATCTCCAAGGACAAATGCCGTTATTGCGGCAAACTCGGCCACTGGGCCAAGGACTGCCGAAAGGCGAAGCGGGATCGTGAGAGGTTGGCTCAGGCGAATCTTCTCCAAGCCGAACTAGAGCAGGCTGAGGGCGAAGATGAGCCCACGTTGTTAATGGCTCAGGTCTGTGACCTCTCTCCCGCCATCAACATCGAACCAGCAGGCGCCGAACTCGTTATAAACGAGGAGCGCGCCCTTGTCACTCTCCGCGACGAGGGAGAACCAGTCGATCCAGAATGGATCCTGGACACCGGCGCATCAAATCATATGACGGGCGCACGGAACGCATTCTCCGAACTCGACACCAGCGTGCGCGGTTCCGTCAAGTTCAGCGACGCCTCGCGAGTCCGCATCGAGGGGTGCGGCACTGTGCTCTTCGCCTGCAAGAACGGCGATCACTGCGCACTCACCGGCGTCTACTACATCCCACGCCTCCGCAGCAACATCGTCAGCCTCGGCCAGCTGGACGAATCTCGCTGCAAGACGGAGATCGAGAATGGCGTCCTCACACTGCGCGACCCCCAACTCCGGTTGTTGTGCCGGGTTCGGCGGACCGCCGGACGTCTCTATGTGCTCAACGTCAACATTGCACAGCCCGTTTGCCTCGCGGCGAGGGGCAAGGAGGAGGCCTGGACATGGCATGCGCGTTTCGGCCACCTCAACTTCGACTCGCTTCGCATGCTCGCTCGGCGCGGGATGGCGCGAGGCCTGCCAGAGCTTGAGTGCATAAATCAGGTTTGCGACAGCTGCCTGATTTGCAAGCAGAAGCGAACGCCGTTTCCCGCCGCGACGACGTACCGCGCGTCGGAACGCCTTGATCTCGTCCACGGTGATATATGCGGGCCCATCTCGCCGGCAACCCATGGCGGCAAGAGGTACTTCCTATTGTTGATCGATGATCTAACCCGCTACATGTGGCTCTTTCTACTGGCGGCGAAAAGTGATGCTCCTGTAGCCATCAAGCGCTTCAAGGCTGGCGTCGAGGTTGAGACCGGCTGCAAGCTGCGTGTTCTTCGCACTGACCGCGGCGGTGAATTCACCTCCATGGAGTTCGGCCTCTACTGCGCCGAGCAGGGGATTGGGCGCCACCTCACCGCACCCTACTCACCACAACAGAACGGCGTCGTGGAACGCCGTAACCAGACAGTGGTGGCCATGGCGCGGTGCATGATGAAGGCGAAGGATATGCCCGGCGAGTTCTGGGGGGAAGCAGTAACGACAGCGGTCTACATCCTCAACCGATCGCCCACGAAGAGCGTCCCCGACAAGACTCCATATGAGGCATGGCATGGTCGAACGCCTGCCATGCATCATCTCCGCACGTTCGGGTGCGTGGCGCACATGAAGGTGGTGAAGCCGCACATGAAGAAGTTGGAGGATCGTAGCAAGGCCATGGTGTTCCTTGGCTATGAGCCCGACAGCAAGGCCTACCGCGTCTACGACCCCGCCGCCAAGCGCGTGTGGGTCACACGCGACGTGGTGTTCGACGAAATGAGGAAGTGGAACTGGGGGGAGCATGAGTCAGGTACGGGCGCATCGATTGATTCATTCACGGTCCATTATGAGGTGCAGCCCGTCGACACCAACACTGCTTCACCAAGCCCACCGCCTTCCAGTGCGTTGCCGTCGGAATCAGCGGCGCCTCCCTCCGAGTCGCCGAGTCCACAGGTGGAATTTGTGTCGCCCCCCACGGCGGACCCGAACCTCGATGACATTTTCGGTGCTCCACGACGCTACAGAAGCATGACCAACATCTTCGCCACTTCGAAGCCGGTGGAGCTCGACTCCGACGAGCTTCATTTAATTGCAACTTGAGCGCATCAAGTTTTATGAACTTCGCAAAAAGGCGGGCATCGTCGAGGTCGTCACACGGCAGCAGGATTAGGGGGAGAATTGTTAGCAATTAATCCTGTGCACGTTAACTACTCAGTTAAATTTCAGTTTCGTTTTCTTTTCAGTTTGCGCTGCTGCTATTTGATTGCGCGAGCGGCAGTTTCCTGAGTTATTTTCGCCTGGGAACGTACGTGTGTTAACGTCGTTTGATGGCATGCATGGCAGTTTCACTGCCTTTCCATTTCTTCAGTTTTTACATTTTAATTGTAATCTTTATAAATAGTTGAGTAAAGCATCAGAAAAAGCCGTGCAGTTTGAGCAGCACCATACACTTGTGTTATTCCATTCCGTGAGTTTGTTTTTGTGAGTGATTGCGTGTTTTGCGAGTGAGTTCGCCGGGGCGCTGCTGACATTCCTCAGCCTTGTATATGCTGCTGAAGCTTTGTGTCTACTGAATAGACCAGATGAAGCTGCTGAGCAGCTATCTGTTTACATCACAGATGTGAACAACTTTGAGCTGCCCTCTGTCGTTGAGAACTGTGAGAAGGGCCTTACAGAGAAAGACAGTGATGGCGAGGATTCAGTTGCTCCTGCAGTCATGAAACCAGTCCCAGAAGAATCACAGCGCTCAGAGAGCCACAAGTCTGAGGAAGCTCTGGGTGTTCTGTACATCGACCAGGGCATGATGTCAGCAGTGCAAGGAGATCTCGAGCGAGCTGTCTATTTGGTGGATCGAGGTGTTGCCCTGCTGCCCAACGACACTAGGGCTGTGCTGGCAGCAGTTTATTTGGATCTTCTACAGGGGAAGACGCAAGAAGCTCTCCCCATGTTGAGGCAGTGTAAACATGTGCGTTTTAGGGGCAATAGCGTAGCAGCCAGCAGCTGAGATAGAGATTCATTTTGACAATTTCTGGAGTAGATAAATTTTCCATTAAATCCTTCCAACCCTGACCGCAAAAGTGGATGTTCAACAAAGCATAATCATTCTCTGTGTACAATATATAAAAGAATTGCCGTGGGTCTCCCACCCTAGCCCTCTTCAGCATCCCGGGTTTAAGGGGGGCGATGCGTTGGGGTTACAACAATTTATTGCGTCTTCAATTGAAGAGAGGTAAACAAATGAAACAGTTTTCGCAGACTCATTCATTCAGGTAAGTAATATGCAAAGCCACCGAATATGTGGCCACATTCTACTCTGTTGAGACGGTTTTGCCGTGCTGCTTGTCTTGAAAAAACAGTTATCCTTAGCAAATTGTTTTCGGGCGACAAAGCAACTGGAGGCTCTTTTATATGATGTTTCGATTTGTACAGGTAGTAGCTTTATGTCATTTTTTTATTCTGTCTTTCTTAAGAATAATCGAGAAAAACCAAACTGAGAAATGTGAAGAAAGCGTTTCCTGAAGGTGTTGTGGTATACCTGTACTTCAAGGGAATGCGTACCTTTAGGTATGAATTCGTATCAGATATGATTCCACCCTTCAATGTGAATTGTCATTGCTTATTGTCACCGGGAGCAGCTTGGCGGAGGGTCTTCGGCTCTCCGTCCTGGGCGGACAGGCACCCATCCGGACCCTGACCTGTCCACCAGGGCGGAAAATCTGCTTGTGACTAAAAAAATGTTGTGGAAGGAGTAAGGAAAAACTTCTTGAGGGCCGAGGATGGTTATGGTGCGAAATCTTATATATCTCACCTAAAAGGAGCTGTTAGGACTGAGGAGAGCTCCACGTAAGGAGTCGATATGCTGCAACAAGTTCTAGAACGATCAAAACAATTGATTTGACAAATGCATTGTTTGGAACTCTGGATAAAGCTAATGGAACATGGCACTGCCTTGTCACCCATTTTTTCTCATAAAATGTGCGCAACTCATTCCATTATTAACTTCATTCCTATGAAGCATACTCTATTTTTTTTTTACCAAGAAGCTTTACCGCTCTTTAAGAATTTGATGATCTATGGGTATATGAATCCGCCGCCTGTATTATGCTGGAGGGACACCTAAGCGTCGGATGCAGTGGGAGGGTGCATGTGTGTGTTTGATTTCCAATTTGCATCTCTTCAGCTCAATGCCTCGACCCACTCCTCTCCCCATTGGCCATTGCTGTCGCCGTCGACAAGACATTGCTGCAAGCTGCTCCCACACCATCGCCTGGTTTTTCTATTTCGGCACCACAGTCGACAAACTTTATTGGAAACCTTACCACCCAGGTGGAAGTTGGCAATCTCGCTTGCAAAGTTATGAATATCTTGTGTTGGAAGTCTTGGATCCTTAGCTGAAACTTCATAAAATTCCGTGGTGAAAGTTTTGTATCTCTAGTTGAAAGTTTGATTATTTGAATCTGAATTTTGAATTTTATTGTTTGAGCAGGTGTGTGGTGAGCTCATCACTGACAGTGTTGGATCGAAGGGGGCGGGGAGACCATGTTATCTGAAGTCAAAAGTCCAAAGAGGAAATGTGTAACTGTAACACCTGCCCATCCTCTGGGCCTGGAATGCTACCACCATTGTATACTTTTATCATTCCATCATCTACTAGAAATTTTAAGCCAACACTAATTTATTTATGTTGCAGCGACCATATACATTATAACATTTTTTTAACGACTACTCTACCATACCAGTAGTCTAAAATATACTGACAAAAGGTGGTACAAGGAGTGCTACTGGTTTGTGAAATTATTTATGTGCTACTCCCGCTCATGCATGACGTCCTCAATGATCATCTAAAAAAATCAACAAAGTAAGGGTGAGTTCAAAAACTCAGCAAGTACAAAGTAAAACAATAAATAACAGGTTCACGAATTAGTCTATAACCATCACAGTTTCAATAACCACTTATTTTATTTAATCTCTTTTAAGTTCTCATCAATCAATCATTATACATATGCACATGCACATGCACTTCGCTCTTATCTCTTTAGCCTATATCGATATAGCAGAGCGAGCACCCGTCGATGCTCACCTAGGCCCCGCTCTGTTTCCATGTGGGGATTACAAGCCTGGTTAGTCTCAGGGACGATGCGTGGACAGCTCTGACCCGGGACCTCCACCTGTACAAACATCAACTCGATTCAACACATCATATCAAAACCAGTGCTTAAGCGAGCAGCGACAACTCTATGCGCATATCCTGACTCTGGCATAAAATGCCCAGGGTTAAAGACTCGTCGTGTAG
This sequence comes from Dendrocalamus latiflorus, assembly GCA_017311315.1. Classification (NCBI taxonomy): domain Eukaryota; kingdom Viridiplantae; phylum Streptophyta; class Magnoliopsida; order Poales; family Poaceae; genus Dendrocalamus; species Dendrocalamus latiflorus. Next base: position 19,334,795 of record CM029623.1, read on the forward strand.
GTACCAAACCCCTGTTTTTCTTTTCTTTTTCTCCTCTTTTCTTTCTTTCTTGTTTCTCACTTCCTTTTTCTTTTTCTTTCTCTTTTTTTCTTCCCTTTTCTTTCTTTTTTCTCCCTCTCCTTCATTTGGTTCGGCCGAACCGGCCCTCTCGATCTCTCCTCTTCCTCCTCATTTTTTCTCGGCTGAACGGCTTGGCGACTCCCAGGCGACACGACGACGCACGGTCGAGCTTGGGCATCGCCAGCCCAGAGCTCACCGCTGACGGCTCCTCCACCGCCCCAACCTTTCCCCCTCTCCTACTCTCGCCATGGCTAGATCCGGCCACCTCCCTCTCGATCTTCCCTCGGGCTCGCTTCCAGCTGGGAGCCCGGTGTTGCTCCTTCCTCCGACAACTTCGCCTCCCTTCTCTGTCCGATGCGACACAAACGGTACCGCCGTCTTCGGGTGCTTCAGCTGCGCCACCCTCGGGCTTGCCTTCGGTGGTGCCTATAACGCCTGATCTACCGGCGTCGCTACCTTTCCCCAACACCGCCCTTGTCCTAGTTGTCGACGTCGTGGCTCGGCCTCCCCCGACCTCCCGACTGTTGGCCTACCCCCATGGTTGTCGCCGCTAGTCGTTGGTGCCTAGCACCGACCACAGCCCCGGCATCGCTCCCCCTTGTGGGTTCGAGCTCGCCGGCCGGCCAACTCCCCTACTACGGGGACGGTTTGCTACTCTTCCTCCCTACTCTTACTGTTTGGATTTCCTTCTATTTTTGTTTGCTTTACTCTTCAATGCGCATGGTTGGGGAAGGCAAACCTTACTTGGCTCAGGTTGGATGGGGATGAGAAGGCTTCATGACGATGGCCGTGCGGGCCAACGGTTCAGCCATCGCCAATGGCCCTTCTCACCTCCTCTTTGTCCCAGTCCGGTTCAGCGTGGCTCCAGTGGTCCTAGGCGGCTTGTGGTCACTGTGGACTCCACCTTCACACCGTCAGTCTTCCCCAATTCCCCAGGCTCCTCTCCTTCGCTTCTCTCTCCCTCACCCCCTCTCTGCGGTGGCTGTGGATTTGGGTTTTGGGACTTGGATGAGCTCGGCTTGCTCTATGCTTGGTTGAGCAGAGGAAAGCTATTGGTCCTCTTGCTGGCTTTGCTCTTTGAATGAACTCTTGGCTAGGGGAAGGAAATGGGAGTGAGGCTTTGTGGCTTTGGCTGGGAGATGGAAATGCGGTGGTGCACTGTACATACTAATGGCTTGGGCTTAAGAAGGAGCTTCGATTGGCTCCTCTCTCCACTGCCTTGTGCATTACCAAGACTGCCTTTCCCCTTTTCTCTACATAACTCTCAAGACACTGAGGGCTTTTAGGACTTTTTGGTCCAACGGGTGGGATTGCACTGTTGGGGTCTTTTTACTGTGACAAGTAAGTGGGTAAAAGTGGGCATTGGCTAATTTTTTCTGCCGAATGACGAAGCCCACAATAGCGAGAGGCGCTGACCGGCCTTAGACAGTCTAGGAACCTCTGTGAGCGCTAATTTTATTCGGCATTCTAAAAGCCGATGAGTCTAACAGCAAAACTCTTCTTAATTTTCCCTTTTACATTTTTAGTGGTATTACCTACACATCGACTTAATAAAAGCCCAGAATATAACCCACATCCATAAATGTTATCAATTTTAACCATCAAATAAGAATTACCATAATCCAAACTTCAATTATAAATCTACAACATAATCACGAACATAGACATGACAACAATAAAGAAATCAATAAAGAACAATAAGATGGACTAATTATAAATTTAATCAAATGAAACCTTGACATGTAGCAACAATGTAACATCAATAAGTTCTAAAGGAAATCATTATTCATCTAAGAGTTGCATAAACAGTATAATTTTATTTCTAACAATGAATAATTGGCTACTAAGTGGAAGAAACTATAACGGGGCAAGATCAATCATATGCTATTTCCTGCTCATGTATGTTGTCATCAACGATAACATAAAAACAACAACAAAAGCAAGAGTGAGTCCACAACTCAGCAACTACACAATAGAATAATAAATGATATAAAACATAGTTCCAAATATTCATGTAAACTACACAAATATCTCAATTTCACATATCTTCTCTTTTGTACCATACACGTCTCAATATCTCATTTATCTTTTTATAAATGCAATGCACACATCTCAACTTCTCTTTGCTTATATCGGTATAGCAGAATGTTACACCCGTCGGTGTCCACTCAAGCCCATCCTTTTTCATGTGGAGATCTCAACTCCATTCCTGTAGAGTGCCTACTAAAGTAGGCTTTCTCCACTCTCATAGAGTGTCTACCGAAGTATTTCTTTCTCTACACACTCTCGTAGGTCGTCCATATAAAGTAGGCTCTAGAGAGCCACAATGTCACCTCTTTACATCATTCAACATACAATACAATGATTATTTTATTCATTAGTCACTTGTCGACATTAACCATTTGATATCATTATCATTTAACCATAATCATCATCATTATTTAACCATAATTTATATGAGCATTATAAGAAGCAAGTTTAAACATGTGTATCATCATGACAAGTATTTATTTAACATAAATAACAAGGGCAAACTACTCGTGTACCATTCTATTGTGCACTTATATTCTCAGTTGTGAAGAACAGGTTGATTCGAAGATGCACCAACCACAATGCTACTCCTCCTACAGTAACAAGCCACAACAGTACCAAATCAATAATTAAGCAACATCGCTCCTGTACGCTTTTCAATTCTGCAAAACTCCCCTTTGCTTGACAGTCTCCCCTGCTATTCCGATACTAAAAATAGCATCACTTTTGACTCCCAAGCCCTAACATGGCAAACCACCCAGTTCTGAAATTTACATATGATTTTTTTTTATAATTTCTTAGTTGGCCACAAGCCCTGATTGAACCATTTAACCCCCCATTCTTAACCCTTAAGATAGTTTTATTATCATACTAGACAACAATTTAATAATTTTATATCCATTAAATTATCCATCCAAATGTAGTAAACCATACAACTTTTGAATTTATAGAAAATTATCTACCTGTAAATAGTTATGCCCATAATTTAATGTTTCCATCTATGAGGTCAAATTAATAGTTTCTCGTGACTGCGTCTAGTAGCAACCTATTTTTGGATAGCAGCATTCCCAAATCCATAACTTGTAATCTACTCCACCAAAATTCATGTTCTTAGACTCTATAGAATCCATAGACAATTATATACAACTTTTATGTAGAGCAAAAACCCTAGCTCTTCCTGCTACTATTTTTAATATGGGTTTTTATGACATTATTAATTGACGACGACTTGCTAGATAACATGCTTACAAAACTTGTATCTTCCAATCTATCCTACCAAATTACGTGATAAAGGACTCTGTGAAAAGATAATAAGATTATATGCAAACTTTTTGGTTTGCCCTAGAATTTACTTATGTCATCTACTAGGTGTAATTAGCTAAATTCCACAACTGCATTAAATAAAAATAAATTTCAGAACAAACATGTTCCTAGAACCATAAATTCCAACATATCCATCCAAACTTAATGATCTAGGACTTTATAGAAATCTAATAAATTATATACAACTCTCTAGTTATTGACCAGACCTAATTCAATCTTTTTAAAGGCTTAAACCATCAAAAAACTACGGCACCGCTTGATTATAATGATATGTAGGACAACTGATTATAATGATCTGTAGGACAACAGACTTCTAAAGACCATATCTTACAACATACCCAATAGAATTTAGTGATCTTGTGCATGTTGGAAATACTAGAAAGTTATATACAACTCTTTGAACATCATCTCTCCGGATTCGGCCTCTAAGGCCCTCAAAAATCATTTAGATCTAAACTACGCAAAACCAGAAAACCTAGCAATCCTAGCACGATCCATAGGGCTAATCACACCCTAATTACTAAATTAATCCATACAAAAGTTTATATACAGGGCATGGTGAAAGTTTTATAGGATTGCCTACACATCAAAAAAAGATCTAATGAAGAAAACATGCGAATTTTTCTACTCCTCCTCAATCTCTTCCTTGACTCTCCATCTATCTTCTGGAGCAGCTATGGCCAAGCTCTAGGGAAAAGAAGAAGAACCTCTACAAAGGTGCACCCCTAGGGAAGGTGGCGGCTGCCCTTTAGAGAGAGAGAGAGAGGTAGCCCTAGAAGAATCCAAGTACAACTGTTTATTATAGGACAAGGCTAAGATGTGCTGGCCCATTCAGCCCTCATGCCCCTAAATTAATTATTAGCATCAACTTTACTATTATTATTACCATTATCATTATTTTAGTCATATTTGTCACAGATTTAGGATATTACATACTAATTAGGGTTTAATGTTATAAATAATTAGCCTACTAATATCCATGAGACCCAATTAGCATCAAGTATTTAATTAATTCATAATTAGAATTTTATGGATATTACAAAATGTGTTCGCTATTTTGTTATCTAGTGGGTAACCGCTAATTAGCAATGCCCTAATTGTAAATAGTACTACAACATAACATGACTTTTTATTCCACTTTTCAAAATCTTGTTTAATCAGGGCCATCCAATTGTAGATCCTACTTTTCATGACTATTTGCTTTCTCAATACAACGTTAATCACATTTGTACAATTATCCATATTACCTCTTACCGTTCTCATCCGTATAGCAACACTGATCCATTTGTGAAAGTGGACTAAAACTTCAGTAAGCAAAACATGCGGCTCAACTCTAGTTTCTAATATTCTTCCTACAAAATATAAAAAACTAGAATTTCTCCGTTTTTCATATATTTTTATTTTTTGTGAGGATCATATATTTTTATTGCTTAACTCGGTTTTCCCATGTTCAAGAGACCTACTTGCAACATCCAGTCCGATTTCTCTAATTTCATGTGTTTCAATTATGGAATATTTTACACATCTCACGACATAACTGGCTATTATAGTACCTGTCACTCCAAATATATCGTGGGGTTTTCATACAATATATCTGGTAAACACGGTATTTTTTTAAAGTACAATATTTGAAATTAAGCACTAATTTTACCAAATAAAATTTCAGTTTGGTATCTGTAAATACCAATTATTCCGGGCCAATATTTGTAAATACCATATTTACCACGTTAACGTGAAACAACACAAACAACTTTTAATTCCTGAGTTGACATACGACATACTAATCGTACTACAAGTAAAGTTTATTACCAAAGTGACCCGCAACTGAAATTTATTAAAAATGTTGCAAAATTTAATTGCCAAGGGTATATATAAGTTAGAATATGACGGTTTTCCAAGGCAAAGAAAGGATACTTCATTATTTTCAGTGTTTTTTTGGTTGGTAAAATTAGCTTGACATTTTTTAAAAAAAAATGAAAACCAAATACCAAATTTTTGGTATATTTAAGCAAAAATCAGCTGTGTGATTTTGAACACATCTAGTTATAAACCCATACTATTGTAAAAGTATAAAAAGGTTGAATGGACACAAAAAGATGAACGAACATTGACCACAACTCTTGACATTTTTCTAACTAGCCTCGAAAGTCCAAACATATTTAAAGCAAACTGACGAAGCCTGTAAATTTTGAACCATTGTTGGACCACCAATGAGTTTTGAGTAACCATACCAGGGTGCATTGTAGCATAACCTATATTAATGTTTAGCTAATTCAAGTTTAACCTGTATTCGTTTAATGTTCGTATTAAAAAACACCTCATAACCCAACCGTATCCTAAGAGGCTAATACTATTCGTATCCATGGCCGTGGGAGAAAAGAATATAAGCTACGGTGGAATAATGACTAGGGATGGCAACGAAGACACGAGGTCTGCAGGGACACTTCCGCGCTCCCGCCCTGAGGGTTGAAGCAATCAAGCAATGATCAGACAACATAGTAAAAGCATGATACAAGCTGACTGCTGACAGCACACAGATTTTAAATAATAAGCTCCCAGGCATACATTAATCAAGGTTCAGCTCAAAGCATACACTACTTAAGGTTTAGCTCAAAGCATACAACCATACACTGATTCACGTTCAGATCAAAGCACACTTAAATAACTCCAGAGTGTGCACAGGATTTAGCTTAGCAATACAAATATAATACCAACTAAAACAAGTACTAGATAAATTGGATAGATATTAGGCTAAAGGAAACAATACTAGAGTGCATCTTCCTGAGTCCTGAAATGGTTCTTAAAGGTCAATGATAATAGAGTTGTCATCCTCCTGAAAATACAAAAGGACGAGAATGCTCAGTTGACGTGCAATCATTTCAAACCTCTGTTTTTGGTGTGGCCGACCACTAAGCATCGCTGCAACGAACCCTCTCAATGTCCTCATTCATGATATCTAATCCGTCTTTCACAATCGGATTTCAGATATAGACACAATAATGCATATGCAAGAATAACCGCATCCAACATAAGAGAGTAAGAAAAAGATAGCTTTTCTAGCAATTTATCCAGCCACTATGGATAGTTTCCTCTCAGTGCGCCAATCAATGAAAATTTCATGAACGATATTGGTAATAAAATCAAGAGTATGTGAGGTTGGCACATAAATGAACCTAAAGTATGTGGGGCTGGCACATAAATGAACCTAAAATAGAAGGAAGAGTAAAATATCTCATTAATGAAAACCACAAAAGGAAGCATGCGACCATGGTAAACTGGTAATAAAAATAATAATAGTTATATGAACTTGAATATTACCTCAAAAGGAAGCCTTTTAACTTCCAATAATCATCAATGAAATGTGCAGTGACTGCCATGTAGCCTCGCTTTTGATAATCCATCGTCTACTGTCTATAGTGATGGTCACATGGTTATGGCATATTGCAAAGTACTTCACCATCGAGTTCTTTTAGGCTTCATGCATAGCCAAATTGTCCTTCTTGATTGTGTTTCTAGACACTATCTTGAATAATGGTTGTATTAGAAGCCATAATGATCAACCATAGCCAAAGAGTATTCATGAATACACATCATTAGTGTAAGTTCTTCCCTAGCAACTTCTTGGTCAAATATGTAATTCTCCACACTTACCTTTTTAAAATCTCAATTGGACTTGTTTTGGGCCTTTGGTTGCTTGTTGAACAATACAACATGTAAGGTGGTCGTGCAAGTGCTTGATGCTATTTTTTTGTCTCTCCTCCAAACTTATGGTGACACCAAAGACACTTAGCTTTCCATTTACCACCAACTAGTACTCTAATAAATTCTTCCCACACTAGAGGTTTCAGTTTTCTCTTAATACCAGCCAACTGATGTGCATCATGTGATTCTTGAACAATCGCTGTGCCTTCTGATGATTGCGGGGTTGAGGCCGTATTAGGAGCTACTGCGGAGCTTTGTGCAGCTTGTGAAGAGCTATTTGACTGAGTTGACATCTCTAAACCTTTTTACTACAAATATGAAACCTTATGTGAATCATTAACGGGAACTAGTTCGAATCATAGTAAAAGTATGTGCACAAAATCAGATGTATGAATCCTACCATGTAAATAGAACTAATATATGAGTGATTCAATAGCCACTAGAGCGTACCTACCCTACTGTTGTGAGATGAATCCCTCAAACTCGATTCCTTGCAGGTGGATCAAATTATGACAACCTCAATGAAAATATTTATGGAACAAGGTACATTCATGATCATTTTTGTAATGTTTGAGCATAGGACATGAGTACATGGCACAATGATGTATCGTTAATTTGCAGGGTTCATGTGGGTAACGAATCATGTGGCGAATGCACCGTTGTTAAAGTAAGTAATCAGGTTATGGCTGAGTAGTCTAATTGTATAACAGAGGGCCTATCGGTGAATATTGTTTAAATGATAGGTGAACAGTCGCAATAAACAAGACCTCCTACTTGAAGTTCTGGAAGTTTTAATTGATTGGAACTGTCTCACCAAATGCTATGTATCATCTGACGCTGGATGGCTTACGGACGGTATGCCCTGAAGGAATATTCAACTGTAGTAGTTTTATGATAAAATATATATGCTTGTTTTCCCTATTAATTAAAAAAGAAACATTTATCATGTGATACTATTTTTTTATTTAGGAGGAGTAGTATTCTTCTTCCGCATCATAAGGTACCTGAATCAATATGTTTTCGGAAGATATAAACTATGAATTGGAATAATGTTACATTTATATGTAATGCGTTTTTAGACGTACGCCTGCTGGCTGAAGATGCATTCTCGACTGAACAACAAGCTAATTAAACTTTACCTGGCTTTTAAACTTGCTGGTTAAACTTTGCCTATTAAGATTACAAAATATCCTAGGAATTGGCTGTGGCTAGAGTGCACCAACTTCCTACTGGTTTCATGGACTCTCTTTCACGGTCCCTGAAAAGTTGCATTTCCTGAAATATAAATACTATCATTTTTACACTGCTTATATGCCTAATATGCCTCATCGCGTGACTTTTTTCTGTGTATCATAGTCATGAAAAAAAATTTATCTATGGCACCAAAGTTTTGTCGGACCAATAAAACACCACATACTTTTCCATGAATGAATTGGAAGAGCGTGATAGAAGGACGGATTTTTGACTTACATCATGATACCTTTTTCTTCCTAATTCTTATTTTGTTTTTCGTATCACGGATCTTAGTTTGGTTTTTTAGAACGGGGATTGCTCATCATGGAACCTGGATTCTTGAGCAATCCTTATTCGTTATTTTTTTTCTGGTGGTTTTTCAATCTGCTTTGCTTCGTGGGTCAGACCTGGTTGAATGCATGGGACCGGGCAACAAAGCAGATCGGAATGAAACGAGGGGCAACGCCGGCGCCGCCGCTCATTCAGGGGATTCCGCTCGTTCAGAGACGAAGGGGGAGTATAGGGAGGAGGCTGGCTCATCGGCTGCAGGGCCATTGACTGTGGCGGAGCCAGCTAATCAGGGGCCAAAGGAAAGGTCCAGCCGTCCAAAGCCGGAATTACCTCAGGTGCAGGCGGAGCAAGAGCCACCCGTTCCAATGGAGGCAAGGGCACCGGGAGCGGAACGGAACGACTGAAACAACCCCAAAAATTCAAAAAGTTTGAATTTTTCTTTGAATTGGTTTGAGTCTCCTTCTCCTGCCCAATTTGGCCACTCTTAATGAGAATACGCCTTCCCTTTTGGCAAATGCGCCTTCTCCCTCTCTCAGGCGCCGCTCGCGCGCGCAGTGTATCCTCCCTGCTTTTGCCGACGGCCAAACCACGCGTCACCATTGTCATGCAGGAAATTGCGGCGCCGCTCTCCTCTCCTGGCGTCATCCCTGCGCAGCTGGCCCCACCAGTCAGCCGCACACCTCCTCTGCTCCCTCCCTCGCTCAGAGCGCCGACGACCGCGCGCTACTCCCGCCCCTGCGACAGCCTGCCCCTTCTCATGACTTCTAATCTCATAGGGGTCAAACTCCTGTCCCATCTTGCAGAGGAGACGCCACCTCCCTCTCACACCCCCCCGAGTAGCTGCAGAGCTCCTCCATCCCTCCCTCCGTGCGCTGGAAGCCTCTCCCTGAACCGCCTTTCCTCCCCAACCGACCTATACTGTCTATAAAACCCAACTCATGCTTTCTTGAACTTCCTAGCGTCCCCATAAACCCTTTCAAGCAATCAATTGGGTTCTCATCGCTTCTGTCGCCGCCGATCGCCGCCCCTGCGCTGGTGAGCCCTAAAAGCAAATCGCATGATTCGGTCGATTATAATTCAATTCCTTTTGCTGACACCTTCTTCATTACTTCCTGGATGCGTTGATGAACTCGCCCGAGGTCGAGCATCTACCTAGAGGGCCGGCAACAGAGATCACCGGCGGTCCGAAGGATCTCACCGTGGCCAGCCTGCAGGAGCTACTCCCGAGCTAAACCACTGTCCCCATTGCGTCCCCTAGGTCTCGTAGATGGTGAAACCACAACCAAAATAGCTCAAACCTCACCAGAGCCCATGGTTGCCGCCGTGAGAACCCCCACCTTCCTGGCTGCGGGCGACCAACTCATTCACCTTCATCTCTCCAAAAGCTCCAAAATGGAAACCCCACTCACAGCCGCACCTTTTAGTGAAGGCCATCTCCCATGGGCATCCCGGTTTTTGCTGCCTCACCGACGGCGGCGCGTTCTGCTTTGCCGCTAGCGGGAGTCGTCCAGAGGTTGAAGACGACTCCCGAGGCGACGTGGCGCCATCGTAGCCACCAACGCAAACTCATCTGGGCGCTCCATTCTTCTTTAAACCTTGGCCGTAGATGCGGCCGTGGCCTCCCATCCGAGCACTCGCGTGTGTGAGATCTGCTCCGTCCACTCTAGCCGCGCGTCGCCCATCGGGAGGGTGTGCGCGCTCGCACGGGCCGCCGACCGATAGGCCGATTCGGCCGCACGGATAGGCTAGGCTGGGCCGCATTGTTCACAGGCCGAGCCCAGCACTGTTCACTCAATTTTGGAAAAATCCAAAAAATCCCCAAAAATACCAAAATACACCATTTTGACCAGTTTCACACCCTAAGTCCAATTATGCACTCCATTTACCATATCCAAATTTTATAAATTTAAATTTCACCCTTTTATCAAAAGTTGGCTTTCTAAATTCAAATTCCACAAAATTCAAATTTATACTTTTCCACCAAAAATCACACCCTAATACCCTTCAACTGTCTATTTGAGATTTTATGCAATTTACTCCTTTTTTGTGTAGATTATTTTCCCTAACTTGATCAGGATCAAGTTTGGACTTATGTTGTTATTTTATGTGTTTGCGCTAGCTTCTAAGATCGCAGAGGTTGCAGTCCCAGAGCAGGAGCCAGTTGCCCAAATCGACGATTTAGTTGAAATTCCCGATCAGCAAGGCAAGTTACATGTTTTTGATCATATTGAATCCCATGACATTTATGTTAATTAATTAATGTATTTTCATTATGGATAATTGTGAAATGTTAATTGCTTAAAATAAAATGTTTAGAATGACATGCTATTTAGATAAAGCCTATCACCGAAATATGCCCTACTTTGATTGATAGCCACATTCACCTTAACAATCTTAGTAAGAATTAAAATATTGAATAAATGAATATATGAACATCTCATTCAACATTTTACACTATCAAGTGAATTGAAAAAGAGTTGAACCTAAGGTAAAGAGGTTGGTGGGAATCCGAGTGGCGGACTTAGCCCATCGCTTTACCCTAGGGTTGGTGATGCGGATCCACCTAGCAAGCTAACTGAACTCCATTGCTTTGGCCCTGATCTTTCACGATACGCCTTGTTGGATGCCCTCTCTAAGATAAGCCTTCTCCCACGCACACTGCAGCACGTGAACGAACAGTAGAGAAAACCGAAGTTTCAGCGAGTAGAATCCAACACCACAATTGGATTCAACACACCAAGAGCAATTCCTCGATGGAAATCTCAAGAACACACCAACAATGGCCACCAAACCATGGTGATTTTTTGGTTTCTATTTCTCAAATCATAACCTCAGTTACAATGGGGCTAAGGCCCTGACCTTATATTGGTGCACAATGCACGGGCTTGACTAAAACTCACGCACAACTTGGCCTAAGGCCGAAACAAACTCCAATACGAACTAAAAAGGAAATACCTAAACTGTTACCTCTGAATTCTCTCTTAATTTGCGATATGACTATAAGGATTTCATGGCTAGAACCTTATCCATTGTGTGGGGCTTCGAAATAGCTTTCCAACGAGTCCAAGAACGCCCAAATCGGACTCCGTTTGTGAAAGTTATGGACGTTTTAGTATCGGTCTTGCCAGCTGTCCCAATCCGAGTCCGAATCGGTTTCAAATCTTTATATGTTTTGTTTTCTTGTTCAAGGGGCTCCCAAATCCGTTTGGAACCTGAAAAGGAGTCCTTCTCAACCTTTAGAAAGCCATGCTGTGGTCGGATTTTACCCTTACATGCATTGCAATACTCGAACTCTTTATGTTTAGCAAGTCTCGCGCGCCTCTCCGGACAGCTCGTGCAGCATCCAATGAAATTACCATAACTTTGTGTAGGAAGCTCCAAATCAAGTGCCGTTTGATTCATTGGAAAATAGACTTCATTAGCTTTCCAAATATGTCTTTTGTGTACATTAGAAATCTCAGAATTGGTATTCAAAGCTTCTTGAACATTGTGCACAGAACTGCAAGCACTAACCAAAGTTGTAGTGCTACTTGGTGCCGCATCATCCTCCCCTCCTTGAAGCAAGCCGTCCTCGGCTTTGGGGTAATCTTGGGAGCTTGCTTTTTCTTGGCTGTAATTTATTCATCAACATGAATAACACTCTCCAATTTTGGTTTCAACACATGCTTCTTTCCCCCATGTACAAAAGTGTATGTGTTGGACCGGCCCTCATGCGTAGCATTGCGATCATATTGTCATGGTCTTCCCAACAATAACCCAAAAGCATCCATTGGAACTACGTCGCAATCCACCTTGTCAACATAGTCACCAATAACAAACGGAACACACACCTTGTGAGTTATCTTTAGCCTTCCGGAGTTGTGTAGCCACTCCACATGATGTGGTTGAGGATGCCTCCACATGGACAGCCCTAAAGCATACACCAAATCTTTGCTAATCACATTGGTATAACTTCCACCATCTATGATCAACTTGCATGCTTTATCTTTGATCTTGCACTCCGCTTAGAAAACACTCCACCGCTGTCCTTTGGTTTCAGTTTCTTTACTTTGCACCTTTCGGACCAAAAGATTAACCCCATTCAATTCTGGATCACAATAGACAACATCCTCCTTGGAATCATCGGATTTCTCGCTTTCAGAATCACTACTAGAACCTGTTGAAGCATAGCCATCTTTAGTGAGAAGCACTCTTCGTTGATTTGGGCAACACGCATCATATGACCTCTTCCCTTGCACTTGAAACACTCAATTTCTCTAGTATGATCATTAGTAGGCAAACTAGAATAAGTTTTAGTTGCTTCTTTACCTCTGTTGCTTGCCTCCTTTGAAAGAGCACCATTTGAACGGCTTGATGCCGCCACTTTGGAGTGTGAACCCACATCATCGCCTTGCTGTGATGGACGCCTCCATGGGTTTATTTGAGTGTTGGCATGTCCACCCTTAGCTTGTTTGCGCTTCAGTTGTTGTTCAGCACGTTCGGCTTGATGCACCAAGTCTTGAATGTTGTAGTAATGGACCATCTCCACCCTATCTTGCACATCCTCATTCAACCCATTAAAGAAATGTGCCATAGTAGCCTCATCATGCTCCTCTGTTCCTATACGGATCATCAACATCTCCATCTCTTTATAATATTCATCAACACTAGAATTACCTTGACGTAGTAGTTGTAGCCGGTTGTACAAGGTCCTCGTGTAGTGTGCTGGGACAAAATGCCGCATCAAAATATTCTTCAATTGTACCCAAGTATCCGGACGAGCTCCTACGTGACACAATTGGTTCCACCAAACAAGAGCATATCCGGTGAACTCAATTGTCGCCAACCGAATCTTCTTATCCTTAGTATAGTGATGGCTGTCAAAAATTTGTTCGACACGCATATCCCAATCCAAGTACTCCTCCGGTTCAGCTTTACCATTAAATGATGTGATAGAAATTTTTATCCGCCCAATTCCATCATCCACGGCAACACGCTGAGCCTACCCGACACCATCATGCATACTTCCACCATGGGCAGCACCTCTGCCACACATGTCCCTACCACGGTCAGCACCACAGTAGTCCCGAGCATGGCGCGGTTGTGGAGCAAAGCCCGCTGCACCATCAAAGACCTCCTCGTGTTCATCGTCTTCATATGGTGCATGCTGTTCGGGATATTGAGATCCCCGTTCAACATGCTGAAATTGTGGTGGCTGGTTGCGTAGCGCCTCCGTCACAGCATCAATTCGCGCTCCCAAATCATCAACCTTGCCTTCAAGCTTCCGGTGACAACTTAAGAAGTAGTCACGTGTCGCTTCAAGCCCGTGTCGCACCTTGGGCATCAAAGGCGCCGCATATTGGGGCACCTCCTCGATTGACTCGGCATGATTATGTCGCGCCTTGCCGTCTTCAATCTTTATAGAACCCGCCATCAAGAAAAATTCAGCAACCTCGTGCCGTGATCAGCCACGCTCTGATACCAAGATGATGCGGATCCACCTAACAAGCTAGCTGAACCCCGTTGCTTTGGCCCTGATCTTTCATGATACGCCTTATTGGATGCCCTCTCCAAGATAAGCCTTCTCCCACGCACACCGCAGCACGTGAACGAAGTGTAGAGAAATCAAAGTTTCAGTGAGTAGAATCCAACACCACAATTGGATTCAACACACCAAGAGCAATTTCTCGATGGAAATCTCAAGAACACGCCAACAATGGCCATCAAAATATGGTGATTTTCTGGTTTCTATTTCTCAAATCATAACCTCAGTTACAATGGGGCTAAGGCCCTGGCCTTATATTGGTGCACAATGCACGGCCTTGACTAAAACTCACGCACAACTTGGCCTAAGGCTGAAACAAACTCCAATACGAACTAAAAAGGAAATACCTAAACTGTTACCTCTGAATTTTCTCTTAATTTGCAATCTGACTATAAGAATTTCGTGGCTGACACCTTATCCATTGTGTGGGGCTTCGAAATAGCTTTCCAATGAGTCCAAGAATGCCCAAATCGGACTCCGTTTGTGAAAGTTATGGACGTTTTAGTATCGGTCTTGCCAGCTGTCCCAATCTGAGTCCGAAATATGTTTTGTTTTCTTGTTCAAGGGGCTTCCAAATCCGTTTGGAACCTGAAAATGAGTCCTTCTCAATCTTTAAAAAGCCATGGTGTGGTCAGATTTTACCCTTACACAATCTTGATATTGGGTGCTATTGTCGTATGTGTTTGTGGCGTGGTCACATCATCCTCCCCTTCTTGACAAAAAACCGTTCTCGGTTTTAACATATGTGTAGCCTCACGTATTGCATGATTTTGATCATAAATCTCGGTACATGATAACAAACGCAACAAACTCTCATTATGTAATATCATAAGGTCTTTATGAAACAAAGTAAAACCTGTTTGAAACGAACTCACCTGATAATTTAAGTGATGCGTAGGAGTTCTTGTAATTGGAACAACAAGCATAGCAAATATGGTTGTGTCTATAGAGTACATGTTCTCATCATCCTCCCCTTCTTGCAAACAAAGCCGTCCTCGGCTTTGATAAGCTGAAAATAGGGTAACAAAGAAGCCAAGGTGTATGCATGGTATATGTATATGTCATCCATTTTAGTAATTATTCGTTGTTCCACAATTAATGTTATAAAACAGCAGTGATCATAAAAGCTCATTGTATTATTAACCCAAGAGTAATCATATATGTTAATGAGCAAATCAAAATTTCTCATACAGCAATTATTGCAACTAGTTTTGCAAATGTAAGTGAAACATTTATGCAATTCAAATCTCTGAAGTTGTAAACTTGCAGTGGTGGCACATATGGGCTAAGTTACAACTTTTGGAATCAAGCAAAGTTTATCTATATAATCATATCTCAATTGAGCAATAGCAAATTTATCTAGCAAGGGTGAAAAGATTTGTAAGTTCTTCCATAATTCATTATCTTTATTCAGATTGTCCATACTAGATGGTGCAAAAAGAGATGAACACATAGGCATTGGAAATTTTATTTCCCTCTCATATTGAACAAGATTCAACACACAAGAATTGTTGTCCAAAACAACAAGCTTCAATTCATCCATGTGATCACAAGTTATGCATATTCGATATACAAAAAATTGATTTTCCACACCATAATCTCCAATCAAATTAAACTTATACCCAGGAGTGTTGGCACTAAACAAGAATTTCGAACATGCAAGTTCAAAAACTTTCTCCATAGCATAATCCAAACTAACGCTCTCATTAAGCATGATATAGCACAATGCATCAGCAGGGGATATTCTATCAAACACTTCCTTATGTGTAATTAATTCGACATGTGCAAAATTATGAGAATTTAGATCAGCACATGGTTCGTTCAAGTCAACACAAGGAATATCAAAAGATTGCACTACAGCAGGTATATACTCACAAGGTTGCTCTATGACTTGTTGTAGCACCAAATCAGTACCTTGTCATTATCGTCCTCATCAAATACTGTAGGTACCTCAAAACTTATCCTCTAATGGCATAAGATGCACCAGATCATCCTTTACGTCTTCAAGTATCTCGGTGGTATATGTAGATAGAGTAGGAGCCAAAACAATATCAATATTTTCAGTTACCTCAGGTTGCACCTTGCTTGTGACCGTGGGTGCTGGAGGTACAAAACAATGTTGCAATTTCTTTTTCATCTCCTCCCATGTGTATATATAGTGGAACTCGAGATTCGACCACCAATGTTGAACATCACCAATTAGCGTCGTCCTTGCCATGCTCATCTTCTCAACAGGATCAAGATCTTGTCTTTTCAAGTAGCTATCCATCATACCAACCCACAAGAAGTAGTCCGATGAAGTACTCTCAGCGGTGAGTGGCAAGATATATACCGGTAATTGTTTCCCTTCGAGTTCAAATTGCCCGCGATAACATCATAATCTACCAATTTTCTCAAGCCTGTCATTGTTAGTAGAAAACAAGGAAACAAATCACAAGTAAATGTTCCTGTCAACTACTAGGGTATGGAGGCTCAAATCAAGTCACGCATCTCTCAAGCTTTTACCAAATTCTTACAAGTTCTTACCAAAACAAACAGGTGGTGCAATCGGTGTCTGGTTCGTGATAAATCTGACTTAGGTAATGAGTAAAGCGATTGCAAGGTACAACGAGATCTGTTCAGTTAGTAGAAAAGTGGAGCTTGGATAGGCTATGTATTTTGTAGCAAAAGAAAACAATCAATTAATTTCAGAATTTGCATAGAATTGAAGTATAGTTCGTATCTAGCACTTAGCCTATGTTGCCGATCAACCAGAGATGGGAGAAGGCTAAAATAAGTATATGGCAATGTATGGGAGTGGTAAATACAAGATAATTCAATTGAATGCAATCTGGAATTTAAGAACACAATGATTGACCCAAAACTTGAGAACTGAAGATTTTTGTCCACTGGACAGCACGTCGGTATTTCGGCCGTAACGTTTTTTCAGTTGGCTATTTTTCAATAATTCTTTTTTTCTCCGTTTCCTGACGACTTTTTATACAACTTTTGTTTTGGGGCCAAGCTCTGTAAATCGATCAACAAATTCGCACAAAATTCACAAGTGCCGACTGTTGCAGATTCAATCTGGAATTTTAGGTCAACTTGCACCGCATATATCTTTTTACTGCCATACTGGATTGAAACAAAATTTTACAGAAAGATGGATAGTGAAGTTATGAATCTAATGGCAGTGGTCTCACTCAAAAACTATTACGGAATCAAAAGTTATGGTTTTTTGGTGGCGGCTGCAGAGAAAGGAAAAATCAGCCAAATTAGAATTTGGGTTTATGATGGGGGAATTTTTTTGTTTGGATTTTTATGGAATCAAGGATATGACCAGCAACTAGACAAAACTAAAACGGACACAAATTCAGTTTAGCAAACCAAAACTAACAGATTGAAAGACACAACGGGGTTTGGACAGCGGGAATTAATTCTTTTTGTGGGGCAATTTTTCTGGATTATAGGAAATAAAAACCAATCTACTAACTAGGTATACAAGAAATTCCTACCGGTCAATTGAAACTCTGATACCAACTGATGAGGCGATGGGGTCCCGATCTTCCGATAGAATGATAACTTCGATTTTGGTGGAGGTGACTCTTGCGGTCCGACTACAACCATACGACGTCGCTTGCACCTTAGCAATCGCTGAACTAATCCCAAGATGTTATCAATCGTGCCAAGAACGCGGTTGACCTGACCACGAAGGTCTATTCCTGCACGCAACCGAAGAACATGCAAGAACAAGATAACAAGCAATCTGAAATTGCAAATATATAAATTGAGTTCAAAAGATGGGATTCCGAAGGCTGTCTTGATAGGTGATCGTCCGACACAACTGAAGAACAGAAGTTTGCATAATGGCTAAAGCTAAACTCAACGAAATCCAAGTCCTAGCTGAGGAGACGGCGGCTCTTATATAGAGAGAACGACCAGGGGTGGCGGCCAAGGTGCACGCCCCTAGGGTTACAAGACCCAAAGGCCCAAGTGGAAGTGGCGCAGTACCCTTTTGACTCGGACTCAGAAACCAATGCGGACTCTTTTGATGATTGCAGCCGGTTTGGATAGAATTTGAAGATGGGGTTGAATCCTTTAGAAAGTAGACTTGATAAGCTTTCCATCAAGTCCAAGAACGTCCCAAATGGAGTCCGTATGAGGAAGTTACGTCCGTTTAAACTTGCACCATTGCAGCAGTCCGAATCCGATTCCAGTATGTACCTAACACGGACTCTTTTGATGATTGCGGCCGGCTCGGATAGAATTTGAAGATGGGTTTGAATCCTTTGGAAATTAGACTTGATAATCTTTCCATAAAGTCCAAGAACGTCCCAAACGGAGTCCGTATGAGAAAGTTACGTCCATTTAAATTTGCACCGTTGCAGCAGTCCGAATCCTATTCCAGTACGTGCCCAACACGTACTCTTTTGATAATTTCGGTGTGCACAGAAGGAATTTAGAGGTGATACCAGATCCATTAAAAAGAGGATGAGAAAATCTTTCCAACAAGTACTTGTGGACCTCAAACAGACTTCATATGTGAAAGTTATGCACATTTGAAGTTGGGCCTGTCAAGCTGAATCCGAATTGATCTGGAGGCCGAATCGGATTCCAAAACGTGTCCATCTTGAACTCTTGCTTGAATTGGTGTAAACGTGATGTGCTGCTGTAAAAATATATATTTTCATCATTAGGTAGTATCATATTCTCATTTAAAATATGTTGAGGCTGAAGAAACGAATTCACCTTTAGTTCAATCTTGATATTGGGTGCTATTGTCGTATGTGTTTGTAGCATGGTCACATCAACGACTATGACCATGACCTCAAGGATCACGGCCACGGGGCTACGACTACGACCATAACCACTGCGACCACGGTCACGGGCACTACGACTACAACCATGACCTCTATGACCACAGCTACTCATGGTCGTAATGACTACACACAAACTGCGGTCGCTCTGACCACATCCACCGGCCGTAACAACTTAACACATTGGTTGTAGCGAGCGCACACAAACTGGTCGTAATGACCACGGTGCATCAACTCGAAGCTTCGACCATAGTGCATCTCATCAATACATAGTTTCGACCACAGTGCATCATCTCGATGCTTTGACCATGGCTTCTCGCATACTCAGAGTGTTTGACTGTGACTACAGCAGCTTCGACTGCTGTTATGACCTTAGCTTCAGGGATTGCTTCGATCACGCCTTCGAGTGCGGCTTCGACCATGCCTTCGAGTGTGGTTTCAACTACTTACAAATTATCAAGATTAACTCTAACATTCTCCCCTTTGATCTTGATGGTTTGACTCATGGATACGGATCACCTGCATCTTCTTGCCACATGCAGAAGCCTCTTGCTATACGCTGTGGCCTCTCACTAGCGTCTTCTCATAGTGGCTTCTCATCATCGTTATTGTCAATCTCACACTGACTTCTCATTCGATGATGGCCTCCCCTACCGCCGTCGACTTCATGTCGAAACTTCACACAACAGCTTTGCACTGCTGTCGACTTTGTTGGTCTCACATCGACCCTTCATTACAGTGGTCCCACATCTCCATCGACTTCATATTGGACCATCTTGATTCTTCTTGCAGTGGCATCACACTGCTACCACTCGGCCTCACACCGAGGTGTGGTTGTTGGCTTTACACCGACTTCTCCAGTGATGATGGCTTCACACCACCGTCTTTGGCTCCCTTTCATAGTAGCATCGCACCGCCATCATTGTCAGCCTCACACCGACCTCTCCTTGTGATGATCATTGTTGGCTTCACACCGAGACATCATCAATGATCACCATCAGCTTCACATTGACTCTACTTGCGACGGCCTTCACCGTCGTTAGCGTTTTATGGTGCCAAACACTACTGATATGCAAAAAACTATATAACATGATCACTACATGCAAAAGACTAAAATTAAACATGCAGATACAACCTTTGTCAATATTAGTATCTAACAAATTTATTTTCCCCTAATCTTGACAAACCATACTTCTCGAATCTTCACAGAAGAGTTGGCTCATCATCACTCTGTATGTCACAGAGTAGTGTCTTCACCTCCTTTCCTTTTCCTTTCACCTCCTTTCCTTTCTTAGGACACTCGTATGCGAAGTGTCCAAACTCTTGGTAGTTATAGCACATCACTTTGGTTTTGTCAAACTTTCTTCGAACACCACCACTGCTATTGCTACCAGAGGAGTCCTTTCCATTTTGCTTTGACGGCTGAGTCTCCCACTCAGCCTTGGTGAGAAGCTGATGCTCCTTGCCCCCCTTGTTGCTTGTCGACGACTCCCTGCCACCGTCTTTCTGCCGTTTCAACCACTCAGTGTGAGTGAGGACGAGCTGTCCATCGGTGTTGGTGTTGACGACGCGATGATAGATGCTCTCCTCATATGCTTTCAGCCACCCTATGGCCTCCCCAAATGGCATCATCTCCAAATCAGAGTATTGCTCAATTGAGGCAACCATTGGGAGGAATTCATCAGGCGCTGAGTTGAGGAGCTTCTTCATGAGCACTGGGTACTCCAGGGTTGTACTGAGCACACTGTACTTGCTCGCCATCTCGCTCAACTTCTTGGTAAAGTCATCGATGGACTTTCCTTCCTTCATGCATAGTCCTGCAAACTCGTTCCACAATGTTTGCAGACACGTCTTTTGCACCCGATCTGCACCAAGGTATATGATTTTCAAAGAGTCCCATACCTCCTTGGCTATTTTCTTCTTGACCACCTGTAGAAGGATATCTTCGTGTATGGCTTGGAAAACAAAGGCCCGTGTCGACTTGTCCTTATTTGCCTCCATAGTCACTCTGGCTGCCGGTTCGATGGCCTCCCAGATCCCCTAGGTATCCATCAGCGTCTCCACTCTCCTTCGCCACTCTGCACGCGGTGTAGTTGGAGAATGTCAGCATGGGGTAGTGGTAGGGCACGTCACCACTCTCCTTCGCCACCTGCTGCATGCTGGTTGCCATCGACTCGAGCTGCATGTATTTGGGCATGTACCATGCTTTGATGCCAAGTGTTGGAAAAACACCCGAGGATCAGCACACTCAAATCGCCCTCGAGTACTCTGTTGTCGGAGTACTCTATTGTCGGATGGGGAATAGAGCAAAACAGAGGTGAGAAGAATCAAGAATTAAGTCGTATGAGGTAGAGAGTGTTTGGGGCAATTTTTGTGTTCTACTTTTTTTCTCCACTGTCATCTTATTCTCAATAGATAACATGGCTTATATAGACACACTCGTGCCTCAACTACCGTGCTGACTACCCACGTCGCTTTGCTGTTGATGACTGCTACAGTGACCAGCTACCTGCCCACGCTGGGTAGTTCGCCAACTAAAGAATCATGAGCATCATCCATGACCACCCGTGCTGAAGCCTGCTGCAGTTACCACCAACTGCTACAGTGATAGCCAGCTGCTACAGTGATGGGCCACACAACCACTGGCTTCAACCTCAGCTTGACTTCGACCTCGTCTTGACCACACAGGTCATCTGAGCACCTCTTCTCCTTCTCCGACAAGAGCCTCTTGAGCTGCGCAACCTCCGCGCTGCACAAGCTCCCTCTTCTCAGCCTCCAAGATGAGACTGTTATGACCACGACTGAGACTACTATGACTATGACTATGACCATGGTTGTGACTGCTACGACTACAACCATGAATGCTATGACCACGGCCATGGGTGCTATGACTATGACCATGACTGCTACGACCACGACCACGGGCACTACTACGACCATAACCGCTACGACCACGGCCATGGGTGCTACGACTACGACTACGACCATGACCGCTACGACCGTGGCCACAGGTGCTACGACTATGACCATGACCGCTATGACCATGGCCACGAGCACTACAACTACGACCATGGCCACGGGCGCTGCAACTACGACCATGACCTCTACGACCATGGCTACTCCCGGTCGTAACGACCACACATAAACTACGGTTGCTCCGACCACACCCACTGGTCATAACGACATAACACACACTGGTCATAGCGACTGCACACACAAACTGGTTGTAACAACCACGACGCATCAACTTGAAGCTTCGACCACAGTGCATCTCATCAACTCGAAGTTTCAACCACGGCGCATCATATCGATGCTTCGACCACAGCTTCTTGCGTACTCAGAGTGTTCGACTCTGACTACCATAGCTTTGACTGCTTCTACGACCATGGCTTCGGGGACTGCTTTGACAATGCCTTTGAGTGTGGCTTCGACTACATACAAATCTTCAAGATTAACTCTAACAAAAACCTCAACTTGCAAGCACACACAGAGCACAAAGGAATCATCGACACCGTAGCAACAAAGTCACAAGGCATATGCACCGAGTAGCTAGCTAATTGAGAGAGGGAAAATCTGCGATGCACCACTAATTCCCCACACGGTGGATAGATCGACCTAGAGTTGACCAAGGTCATGGTGCGGGTCTCTCCAAGCAGAGCGACGATCAGCTTGGGAGACCAAAATCGCCATACAGTGTGACGAGCTTTGAGCGAAGAGCAAGAGGAGGTAGAAAGGCTCACCGGGTGAGCGACCACTGGGCGACGGTGGTGGGGGGAGGGCCACGTGTGCGGGCGCAAGAAGAGGAAGCCGCTGCCACTACACGACACTGAGCAATGGCAACAACAGGGGGCAGGTGCGGCAGGGGGAGGAGAACCGGGGCGACGTAGCGTCACGGGGTGCATGGCGAGGAGGGAGTAGGGGGCAACCATTGGATCCAATAGCCACCGTCTATGAGCACCCGTCTCTCGGATTCATCGGCCACTATTGATTGCTGCCTTCTAGATCCACCGGCTGCTATCGCCGAGTATGCTCTCGGATCCACTGGCTGCTGTCGTCGAGCATCATGTCGCCTCATGGTTCCCACTAGTCTAGCCATCATCTTGACTGGAATCGCTTCATCGCACTGTTCATGTAGCAAAAAATCTTGGTTGGAGGGGCGATGAGAGATCGGGTAGCGGCGGTGGGTAGATGCCCGGTGGCTAGTGAGGAGGGAGAGGGGAGATGGGGTGGTGGCAGTGGGAAGATGCCCAATAGTCGGCGATGAGGGAGAGGGGAGATGAGGTGATGGGTCAGTGAGGTACGGCCATCTGTGAGCGAGAGAGAGAGCGTGGGAGAGAGATCTGGAGAAAATGAGAGAACAAAATAATTGAAGGTGGAAGTGGAGAGGGGGGACAGTTAGTGAGAGAGAGCAGGGATATAGATGGTCAAGATTTCTGTGTTTAGATCAGTCGGCTGAGAAGAGAGGAGGGAGAATGTACTGACGACCACCAACTCACATTTTTAAGGAGTAGAGATATGATGCCATTTGCTTCAGTTAGCCTCTGTTTGGTCTTGCAAAAAAATGATTTTACCATCAGTTCAAAATTAGTCCCTGTGATAAAAATGAAATATAGCAAAAAATTGGCTTAGCCAAAAATATTGAAATTTTTTTGGTGGATCATTAGGGTAGTGTACAATTCAAACATAAAATTCCATTTTTGAAATTGAAATCCAAAATCAGCCTATTTGAGCTATTTTGTAAACCGGGACAAATTCACTATAGAAAATACAAAATAATAATTTTCAGGAGCTCTGTGACATCTTAGGAGCATGTGAGAATTTTTCCAGCTGCATGGGTTGCTTGGCTTTCTCCTTTCCATTCCCATGGGCTTTGAGCTTTTTGTTCTTGGTAGAAAATATGATTACCCTCCTTGTGCTTCTCCATTGCTTTGGCCCCGGAATCATCCAATATTCAAACCTAATAATAAACAAGAATTTGGCATAAGGTAGTATATCGTTCCCACGAAAAGAAGGAAATTCATTAAGAAACGAATTCACCAGACAATATTTAATGCGGCTCAATACTTCTTTCCAGTGAAATAATGCATTTGACTTAAAAGTGCTAAGCATGTGCGTATCTGCATCATCCTCCCCTTCTTCAAGAAAAGCCGTCCTTGGCTTTTGATAGCCTGAAATTGTACTAAACAAAGAATACAATGTGTATGCATGGTATATGTATTGGTCAGTTACACCCTTTCCATCTTTCACATTATTATTACCTGGAGGTGTAGTAAGCAAAAAGAACAACACATATGTGTGGGATATGTATAAATCAATTATTGTGTCATTCTCATTCTCACTGTTTTGCACAAACCAATTGACACTACAACAGCTATCAAATGCATACATTGTAATGTTTTCATTCACACCATTCTCCCTCCCATAAGAAAAAGTTGTCCTCGACTTTGTGAAGTACGTGGACAAGTCATTAATGGGCAAAACCAGATCAAACGGTTCAAATATGGAAGAGAAAATTTTAAAGGCCTTCCTTCTTCAACTGCGCTACTCTGATTATTTGTATATGATTGTTCATCGAAAGAGGAACAAGTAGGCACAAGAAATTTTTGTAAACAACAAGCACTATTGTTAAACCTCATCTCATTGTGATCATGACGTGGTATAAAAGATTGTTTGTCCAAAATATGCAATTTCAACTCAGCAAGCTTATCGCATGTAATGCATATTCGATAAACATAAAAGTTGTCATCTACACCATAATCTTCTATCAAATTGAACTTATATGTTTAGGCATAGGAACTAACTAGTGATTTTAAACATGAAATTTCAGCAACTTCCTCAATGACACTAGATAGCTCTTTAGGATCATCGAACATGATATAATATAAAGAATCATCAGGAGATATTCTAGCAAGAACTTCCTTATGAGTAATTAATTCCACATTATGTAAACTGACCAAAGAAATTTCAGAACATGGAATTTTTGATTGAACACATGAGTTCTCACAATTACTCACCTTTTCACAAATAAATTCAGCACCAATATGGTTACCTTTACCATTCTCTTCTGTTCTTCAGTTTTGTCGGACGACCACCTGTCAAGACAGCTTTTCGGGATCCCACTTTGTTTTCATCTATGCTTCAATATTATTCGCAATACCAGATTGCCTACATCTTATTCTTGCTGGTTCTTTGATTGCTCGCAGGGATTGAACTTCGTGTTCAGGTTGATCGCGCTTCCTGCTAGATCAATAACATCTCGGAGTTGGTTCAACGATTGCTAAGGCGCAAGCGTCGTCGTACGGTTGTAGTCAGATCGTGAGGTTCATCTCCACCAAAATCGATAGTTATCAATCTCATCGAAAGATCGGGCACCTCGTCTCCATCATATCTTCTCATCTTTGACTTCCAATGGTATCGGTTGTGGAACATTCGACTCCTCATCTTTAATGTCAACCTGCAAAATATGAAAAGCAACACTAGAAGTAGAGAGTAAGTCGTTAGTATAAAAAGTAATCTCATTTTTTCTATCATCTCTTTCTCTCTTTTCTTTTTGTGTATCTCTCACTCTCAATTTGGATGCTCTCAACCTCACGTTTGGTGGAATCACACAACTCACTGTTTTTATCACTCTCACTCAATTTGGCTATGTGGCACTCATCCTTACATGGGTTTTGATACATCTCAAGTGTTGTTTGTAGCAATGGGGCAACACTACATGTCTTCTTGACCGAAGGGAAAGTCCCATGCTCAGTCATCTTCCCATGTATCACACATGTTGAGGCATAAGAATTGAAGTATGGGCCTGAATGAAACTGTGGTGTACGCATATCTGTAAGTCTCTTCTCCTCCACAAAATATGCTCCCTGTTTCATATTCTGCAATTTATCAAATAGATCACGCTTGTAATGATGAGGAACAAAACGGGCTCCCATTTCTCGCTTCATCTCTTGCCATGATGCCACAGGATGTTCTCCATTCTCAGCTCTTTGAGTAATGACTTGTTCCCACCAATCCAAAGCATAACCTTCAAACTTAAGTGATGCCAACTGTATCTTTCTCTCATCTGTGTAGTGATGCATGCGGAATATTTTGTCAACCTTCAATTCCCAAGTATCTACTCCTCAGGATCAGTACCACCTACAAACTTGGGCATGGAAAACTTGAGCTTGCCAAATCCATCATCTTCATTGCGTGGACGATAATAATGGTCATTGTAGTGCAATGTAAAACCACCATCCCATTCCATCGCATGTGCAGCACCACCACGGCCTCCACCTAGGCCTTGGCCACGCCCTCCATGGTCTCCTCCTCATCCTCCGAGCTGTGCTGGACGCACCACGTTGGCCGCCACTCGGTGTTGCGGTGCAGGAGGTACATGTGCAGCAGCTTCTCCTCCTTGAACACTTGCCTCATCGCCACCATTGCGAGCTTGTATGAGCCTAGTGAGGGCTCTAATGTCCTCCCGCGATTGGCGCACATTTTCATCAGCTTGTCTCCATATTTTGCATCTCCCTTGCAGTTTGATCAGCAAAAGCATCATGGTTCTCATGGAGTTCATCGAGCCCTCGGCTGTAATACCCCAAAAGTGATTCGAGAGTTAATCGATTAATTGGAGGGAAGAACCATATAGAAAAGAGTTAAATAGAGATTTTTAGAGGGGGAATTTCTGAAAATCCTGGCAACCTGGGCCTGGGCCTTGGCCCAAGAGGTGGCTGGCCAAAAAGGGGGGGGAGGCACCCCTCCCAAACCCTAGCCGCCACCCCTTCTCCCCCTCTCCTCTCCCCTTGTGGCCGCCACCCCCTCTCTCCCCCTTGCGCCTCCCATGTCCAGCAGCCCCTCTCCCTCCCCTCTCCTCCATTGAAGCCCCCTACCGGTGAAAAAGATCTCCATTCACTGCCGGTCGAGCGGAGGAAGGAGATCAATCGCAGCGAGGCGTTTGGATCCGAAGGAAGGGAAGAGGAAGGGAAAAAGGGGAAAGGAAAAGAGAAGGAGTTCGTGGGGGTGTTCGTCGTGTTCTTCAGCAATTCATCAAGGGTAACCCCAGTTTTCCCCCAATTAGATGTATATTTTAGTTGTGGTAGCAATGTCGGTATTCTGGACTGCCAGGACAGATTTTGTTGGACGGCTGTTTTGGGGTAGTTTCGTGCGGATTCAGGTCTAGACTTCTCCTAGAGAGTTGTAGAGGACATCGTTATCTTTCCATGAAGTTCTTGAACGCGTCGATCGAACCTCTGTAGAAGAAGTTATGATTTTTCTTGTAAGACTGTTCTGCAGATTGGAAGATTTCTGTCAGATTTTGGTAGATTGGATCGGGCGTTTAGAAAATGGGAGAATAATAGGATCTTCATATTATAAAAGTAGTAGATAATTGTCTTAGCTTTCCAGGAAGGTCAATAAATTATGATTCGGACACTTGGGCTGGAAGTTATGGCATTTTTAGTGCTCTGTCCAGAGAACCCGACGTGAAATTGATGTTTTAGAACATTGGATGGTGCGGGTAGAAGATGGCCGAATCAGGGAGGCTCACCAACTAGGTTTAGTTAGATAATTTAATTTTATTTCCAGAAAGTCTAAGAACACCCTATTCGGACTCCTGTACCAATAGATATGAATTTTTGAAGCTGACTGTCCACAGAGGGGGGCGGGATGACCTGTAGGATTTTGGAATTGGAACCAAGTTAGACGAATTTATTAGTTCGTGATTGTTTTTATTTGGGCAAAGGTCCGTTACTGTTATCTTAGCAAATATTATAATTATTATTCAGGTGGAGGACGGATCCCAGAGGCGGCACCTTCTGCACGTCCCCCGTTTTCTCGCGGTTAAGGCAAGTATAATGATGGTTTAAAATTGATAGTGTGGAAGGTCGATGTTTGATCTATAATATGAATATATGTGTTCATGGTTGTGGTAAGGATGCATTGGTGCTGTTTATGGGTGATTGCAATTTACAGTGTTCATGAGTATTTCTGGTGCATAGATAATGTGAATGCAAGATTTATTTTATTAAGACATTCACGCATATGCATCATGTTGATTTATTGAAGTCTTGGTCACGAGATGACTAAGCGCCGAGGTCCCCGTCATGTTGATGACATGACAGGCTAAAGGTCCCCATACTTGTGGAGTATGGGCAATTGGTCCCTGTACCTGGTGGTACAGGCATGGGTGTGCATCGACGGATGTACACTTTGCATTACCAGTAAAATGCAAAAGAGAAAGAGATAAAGAGATTTTTGATCATCTTGCATAGCATGGCTTGTTTATATGGATGATGGCATGGCTTGTTTATATGGTTGATGGCATGGCTTGTTTATATGGATGATGGATGGATTTGTGGAGTGATGTTCATAAATGTACTTGTTACTATCTATTATATTTGCTGAGTTGTTGGACTCACTCTTGCTGTTGTTGTGTTTTTTAGGTACCTTTATGAAATCAGCATGCATGGGAAAAGGACAGATTAGTATTTTTGCACTCTGCACGATCTATCCACAATGGAAGTGGGGAGGAAATAAAATGCTATTTGCTTGAATTACTTAAGTAGTAAATGATTATTGATTGTCGGATTTAAATTGTAATAAAGGATTAGAATTCTTTTATGATGCTTCTGTTCTTTATTTAATTATTATATCTATGAATGCTTTAGTAAACTTAAACTATTTTGCTTAGATTTTATTATATTCTTGATGCCATTCATTCCTTCTATTTATGCTTGTTGCAACCTCTGTCGTGAACTACAATACAGGGGAGGTTCTGCCGAATTTTTGTATGGCGTAGTTAGTTTATCCTTGTTTTATTTCTAGATTGGTAGCATTCCGGGTCATTGCTTGACTGGGGTGTTACAGTTGGTATCAGAGCGGGCTGTAGGTCCGTGGTTAACGAAATATTAATTTTGACACACTAAGCACTGTAGGTGGGAATGGGGTTTGCATTGCATCTACGTTTTCGTCGGTTATCATAGTTGAATGTGTGCTTAATGTTTGACTTTGTACGTGTTATGAGATGATCTTTTGTGCCTACGATTTGTCTATATGATTGTTATGTGTGGTGATAGTTGATGTCGAGATGTAGAGATTGCGGTGTGGCCATTGACATGGCCAGGTTATATCACTGTTCGTGGTATTGAAATGGTGAAGGATTTTTCCTTGAGCAACTTAGTTTCAGAGGTTAGGAATGAATTCTTTAGAAAAGTTTCTCTCTTCCTTGAGTTGAATTTGGTCAATTCTTATCCTGTGGTGGTGGATGAATTTATCTTGGGCTCGTGGTTCATTGCAGTTGAGGGTTTTCAATTGGTTTCTACCTGTTCTTTGAAGCAATTATTGTTTTTAGACTATTGAGACACTTTTGCTACTTGTGAGCATTGTGGATTTGCAAGGTTAGTCCCTTCGTGGGAGTTTTGTCTTGTTGTGAAACATGTCTCATTTGTTCGCTTGGTATTCTTGTTAATGAAAGTTTTATGTTGCAAATTCTTTAACATGTGAAAGCTTTGGCTTTATGTAAGTGTTGAAGTTTAATACCTCTCTTTTCTGAAGGGAGGTGTTAAAATCCTTTTGTGATGTCTTGTTATGGTTAAGTCAAAGATTGTAATCAAATAAATTGATATGGTATGAGTATCCTTGGAAGTGAAACCGAATAAGTTGATGTTGTCTTCTTGTGGTTGTTCATGAACTGTGTTTATGAATAGGGCTATTCCTAATGGAATCAATAGAGTTACTAAGAGGCGTGGAACTTTGATGAACTGGTTGATCAATAGGAGAGACAAAATTAGTAAACTTTTGGGATAAATTGGATCAACGGGTCTCAATGGATTAATCTAACCGTTTAGGATAGTTAAATTCAGAAGGTGTTGGATTACTGTATTAGTGGATATTAATCTTGGGGTTATCTTTGTGGATACTTAGTGTTCGTATGTAATTGCTAAGTGCAACTGTTGTGTAATGCAGTTTGGTGTTGCGCATCAATAAGAGAGCAATGGATGGGGTTTAAAAATGTGATCTCTATTTACATGATGGTGGGATTGTCAGATGATGTTATGTCTTTGATGAAAGAGTTTTGGTAGAATCAATAAAAGTGTGTAGTAGATCTCCTCTAATTTAAAGCGGTTGTCGTAGTGAGGTTGTAAGGTTTTGAAATACTTTCAATTTGAGGATGGGATGATAAAGTAGCATGGAACTATTTGACGATATTTTGGAGGCTTTATAATGGAAGGGTAGACGATAACGATTCTTGTTAAGAGTGTATTATTCTTGATATTAGTAAGATTGTTGCAATCTTATTGGGAAAAAACATTTTGAAATAAGTTATTGTGTTCTTTTGGAAAGGTTTATGATGCGCTGGTAGGCTATGATGATTCATGCTAAGAATATATAATGATGAGGTTAGTAAAACTGAGTATGAGATGATGAGGGTAGTGTTGATTCTTTTAGAAGTAAAAGAATTTGTTCGTCTTCCGTGATGTCAGTTAAATGAAATGTTTGGAGTTTTGCATTCATGATCCTATGGGACTTCATGAATTATTGTGGTATCTGAAATTAGTTTGCGTAGAGTGACGTATTGGAAGGTTCTATCGGTTCTTAAGTGATTCTTGTGATTTGAGCTTAACGGATCGTTTGCTTGAAGTTGGTAAAGTGATGTTTCCATTAAAGAAAAATATGTCCTTTATTAAATTGAAGGGTGTAGTAGAGGTATTCGCGGTTGGATTTAAGTTTTGTACCTTGCAGCTTATTGAAGCGTGCTTAACCTCGTTGGTTTGCCTCAAAGGAATTCCTCAAGTTTCCAAAAGCAGTGCTTTATTTATTTATTTACTTATTTATTTTCGGTTGAAGTTTGATATTCTCTTCTTGTGGGACTTGTGCACTCAACTGTGGTCTCGTCTTCTATTTTCCAAGATCTTGGCTATTTGACTTTTTTTCCTTGGTCTTGTGTCTCCGGTGAGCGGTAAATGTTTTACTATGTGCTGAAAAAAATTGTTTCTATCTATATCTTCTTCTGAGGAAGGATTAACCAATCTGTGTTGCAAAGCCTTTTAGGTTGTATAATGGCAACTCGATAGTGATGGTCAAGTAAATGATTTTGGTGAGATCGTAGGTGTCAAGTTGTTTGAGATTCATTGAGTGATAAATTGATTTCTTGGAATAATACTCGGTGGGGATTTGATTTAAATAGAATGTCTGTCGTTGGAGCTAACTGATCTTATGGTTGCAATTAGTAGAACCTATAGTAGATTGTGGTTCAAGAATGTTTCGATTGTTTTGATGGAACATTAGAATTATCAAATGTATGAGAATCTTGTTCGATCTTATTAGAGTATTGTGATTGGGCACTTTGCAAGGTTTAGTAGGATGATTATGGTGGTGTAGTTAATGAGATTGTAATTGTGAAGAAGTCTAACCACTATGGGAATCATTGGGATAGTAGGGATTGTTGAATTATTGCTATGCATGACTTGGCTTCAGTGAGTAACCCTCCAAGAGTTAGAATCTTTCTAAAGATAATTAGGTTGAGAATATGTTTTCATGTGATTGTTAATGATTCAGCATGCTTGATTGTGGAAATTTTAGTCACCAAATTCGAGAGTCTTCATATCAATTATATCGAAGTACATATATAGGAGCCCTGGAGATGGAAAAATTTTGGTTTGGTGTTTTATGCTAGAACCTTGGAGGCTAATAATGTTGTGTGGGAATATTGGAACAAGGGGATTCTAAATAGTGTGATGCTCCTTGATAGTGTCCTTTTGGTGAGGGAACTGAGTGTGTGTGCTGAGAATTTCAAGATGATTATCCTTAAAGGATTGTGGTGAAGTGATTGTGGGTGAAAACAATGATGAGGTGCATTGGAAATTATTTATCAAAGTAACCCTGTTGGTAGAGGAGTTGGTTAGAGTATGTTATTGTGAGGACAGTAGAGTCTCTCCACAAAGGTGTGGTTTATGCACTCGGTTTGAGCATAGTGTTGATGTTGCCAGTTTAAGAGAA
Organism: Dendrocalamus latiflorus; assembly: GCA_017311315.1. Lineage (NCBI taxonomy): Eukaryota > Viridiplantae > Streptophyta > Magnoliopsida > Poales > Poaceae > Dendrocalamus > Dendrocalamus latiflorus. The sequence continues at coordinate 19,366,733 of CM029623.1, forward strand.
ATGAGTTAGTGTGGTGTATGATGATTTGGAATCTTGTGATTCAAGAGAAAGTTTATTCCTAAAAGAAAAAACAATATTTTCTCGGGTAGTAAAATGCTCTCTTGATTCTTATTTGAGCTATGTGATGATAGCAAAAGTCTTTTGTGGTTTGAGTTGACTTTATGTTGGCATGGTTGGTTTTTCTGGTTCAGAAAAAAACAAAGGAAGGGTTTGGCATTGGAGTGATTCTCCTCTGACTTGTGTGTTGTTATTTGCAAATTACCTACTTGGAATGTGGAGAGGTTCTCGTGTTGAATCCTTGATTTTTAGATTTGATTATTTTGGTGGGGAGTTGGTGAAGTGTGGTTGTGATGAAAATCCTTTATTTTCAGTTGGATTCTAGTTGTAAAAGAGGTTGTTTACAATGAGCACTTTTGTTCGTTAGTGGTTAAAGGAGGTGCTCCTTGTTAAGGTAAAGAGATCGATTGAGAGTTGGAACAAGAGTTTCGTTTGATGTGCAGGTTTGCGGGTTGGTACCAAAGAGAATGATAACCCGAGGTATATTTAATCGCATATGTAGTTGTGAGGATTTGGAGGGTGGTGTATCGCTAGGACCGCCTTGGGTCCTAGGGTGGGATACACAACGTTATGTATGACTCGGTGTCGAGGAGGTACCTACGAGATCCGGAGCTATATATTTTACTAGAACCGTTATTACTTGAACATGATCTGTCCTTTGAGTCCAAGCCAGTGCGAATTCTGGAAAGATCAGAAGCATTGAGGAATAAACTTTAAAGTATGTCAAGGTGCTTTGGTTGCAGCAGACAGAGATAGAAGCCACTTGGGAATTAGAGTCTTGCATGCGTGAGCAATATCTAGAATTATTCAGAATAGGTGCATGTTAATATGATTAAGTTTTAGCTATGATTAAACCTTGGTGTAAGCATGGATAGAATTCGGGGTCGAATTCTGTTTAGGGGGGGGGGGTAGAATGTAATACCCCAAAAGTGATTCGAGAGTTAATCGATTAATTGGAGGGAAGGACCATATAAAAAAGAGTTAAATAGAGATTTTTAGAGGGGGAATTTCTGAAAATCCTGGCAACCTGGGCCTGGGCCTTGGCCCAAGAGGTGGCTGGCCAAAAAGGGGGGAGGCACCCCTCCCAAACCCTAGCCGCCACCCCTTCTCCCCCTCTCCTCTCCCCTTGTGGCCGCCACCCCCTCTCTCCCCCCTTGCGCCTCCCATGTCCAGCAGCCCCTCTCCCTCCCCTCTCCTCCATTGAAGCCCCCTACCGGTGACAAAGATCTCCATTCACTGCCGGTTGAGCGGAGGAAGGAGATCAATCGCAGCGAGGCGTTTGGATCCGAAGGAAGGGAAGAGGAAGGGAAAAAGGGGAAAGGAAAAGAGAAGGAGTTCGTGGGGGTGTTCGTCGTGTTCTTCAGCAATTCATCAAGGGTAACCCCAGTTTTCCCCCAATTAGATGTATATTTTAGTTGTGGTAGCAATGTCGGTATTCTGGACTGCTAGGACAGATTTTGTTGGACGGCTGTTTTGGGGTAGTTTTGTGGGGATGCAGGTCTAGACTTCTCCTAGAGAGTTGTAGAGGACATCGTTATCTTTCCATGAAGTGCTAGAACGCGTCGATCAAACCTCTGTAGCAGAACTTATGATTTTTCTTGTAAGACTGTTCTGCAGATTGGGAGATTTCTGTCAGATTTTGGTAGATTGGATCGAACAATTAGAAAACGGGAGAATAATAGGATCTTCATATTATGAAAGTTGTATATAATTGTCTTAGATTTCCAGTAAGGTCAAGAAATTATGATTCGGACACTCGGGCTGGAAGTTATGGCATTTTTAGTGCTCTGTCCAGAGAACCCGACGTGAAATTGATGTTTTAGAACATTGGATGGTGCGGGTAGAAGATGGCCGAATCAGGGAGGCTCACCAACTAGGTTTAGTTAGATAATTTAATTTTATTTCCAGAAAGTCTAAGAACACCCTATTCGGACTCCTGTACCAATAGATATGAATTTTTGAAGCTGACTGTCCACAGAGGGGGGCGGGATGACCTATAGGATTTTGGAATTGGAACCAAGTTAGACGAATTTATTAGTTCGTGATTGTTTTTATTTGGGCAAAGGTCTGCTACTGTTATCTTAGAAAATATTATAATTATTATTCAGGCGGAGGACGGATCCCAGAGGCGGCACCTTCTGCACGTCCCCCGTTTTCTCGCGGTTAAGGCAAGTATAATGATGGTTTAAAATTGATAGTGTGGAAGGTCGATGTTTGATCTATAATATGAATATATGTGTTCATGGTTGTGGTAAGGATGCATTGGTGCTGTTTATGGGTGATTGCAATTTACAGTGTTCATGAGTATTTCTGGTGCATAGATAATGTGAATGCAAGATTTATTTTATTAAGACATTCACGCATATGCATCATGTTGATTTATTGAAGTCTTGGTCACGAGATGACTAAGCGCCGAGGTCCCCATCATGTTGATGACATGACGGGCTAAAGGTCCCCATACTTGTGGAGTATGGGCAATTGGTCCCTGTACCTGGTGGTACAGGCATGGGTGTGCATCGACGGATGTACACTTTGCATTACCGGTAAAATGCAAAAGAGAAAGAGATAAAGAGATTTTTGATCATCTTGCATAGCATGGCTTGTTTATATGGATGATGGTATGGCTTGTTTATATGGTTGATGGCATGGCTTGTTTATATGGATGATGGATGGATTTGTGGAGTGATGTTCATAAATGTACTTGTTACTATCTATTATATTTGCTGAGTCGTTGGACTCACTCTTGCTGTTGTTGTGTTTTTTAGGTACCTTTATGAAATCAGCATGCATGGGAAAAGAACAAATTAGTATTATTACACTTTGCACGATCTATCCACAATGGAAGTGGGGAGAAAATAAAATGCTATTTGCTTGAATTACTTAAGTAGTAAATGATTATTGATTGTCGGATTTAAATTGTAATAAAGGATTAGAATTCTTTTATGATGCTTCCATTCTTTATTTAATTATTATATCTATGAATGCTTTAGTAAACTTAAACTATTTTGCTTAGATTTTATTATATTCTTGATGTCATTCATTCCTTCTATTTATGCTTGTTGCAACCTCTGTCGTGAACTACAATACAGGGGGGTTCTGTCGAATTTTTGTATGGCGTAGTTAGTTTATCCTTGTTTTATTTCTAGATTGGTAGCATTCCGGGTCATTGCTTGACTGGGGTGTTACATCGGCGTAGCTCACGTTGAAAGTGTTCATGGAGTGCCCCAATTGATATTGCTTGACGAATGCTTGAGTTTCATTTATCTCACTACTCTCATCATGGCATTCTCCTCCACTTGACATGGTTAGCTATGCAAGAAACAAATTGCTTTGTAGAATAATGCTTTATGGAAATCACTCAATCTCACTGTTTTCTCTCCCAAGTAAAGTTCTTACCTTTCCGAAGTGAATTAAGGCCAATAAAAACTTACACCTGGTAGAAGTGACAACAGCACAGTGATGATCAAGCGAATTGAAGAGTGTTCACTACTTGCACAACAACGGTTATATGGTGGAGCTTGGTATGAAAGTGTTTATCCTACACAATCTGAATTTCACGATATTGTAAGATTAAGTAATAATCCAAGCTAGAAACATTGCCCAAGTGCTGATCCAATAGGTTTAAGTGAAGTATATGTACGCACACGCAAAGATCAATGTGACTCAATGCAAACAAAGGAATGAGCTAACTAGAGGCAATCTGAAATTAAAGATAAGATAGCTCGTTTTGCACCAAGTACTAGGGGAGACGCTAGCCAATTGCAATGATATGAATGTAAGGGCACGAGATTGCTTAAGAAATTAAATTACACAATCTGAATTTATGGACTAAGAACTCGCCCAAATTCGGCCATTGTTTTTTTCTCTTTTTTTTCTTCTTCTTCTTCTTCTTCTCTCTCTCTCTCTCTCTCTCTCTCTCTCTCTCTTTTTGTCAATCTGTGACTTTTTTTTCAAAGGCCGAACTAGATTTAATAGTCTCTCTGATTTTGCACACGTCACAAATATTCAGTAAGGTGTAAAATACTCAAGAGCAGCCCTAGATGCAATATTCATCAGCTAGTCTCAATTGATGAAAAAATATTAGCAAGATTTTTTTTTGAATTTTGGATGGGACACAAAGATTAAGCTAGGCAAATAAACACGAATGATCAGCACCTAAACAAAATTTCTAATGGATCAAGACTTTATAAAACTTACGAAAATAACAGATGCGAAACTAGGGTTTGGATTTTTGTGTGGCAATTTTAGGTTTTAATGGACTATAGGAACAGAAGTAAAACAATCTAAAAGTAAGGGCAAATAATCCTACCGAGTAAACCGTGCTCTAATACCAAGATGATACGGGGTCGCCTGATCTTCTCGACGTAGGATCAAGATACTAACGTGTATTTGATGAACCGTAGTGATCTCCCGTTGCCAATGCAAGAGTTAGCATCGTGCTCCTAACCACACGTGCTGAACTTCACGACCACTGATGAAGTTCCATCGTGCTCCTAATTCCTAGCCCATGGGAATGGAAAGGAGAAAGCCAAGCAGCCCATTCAGCTGATCAAGGAGGAAAGAAGCCCATGCAGTGGGAGAGCAAAAAGGGAGGAGCCCAAGGACTTAAACTACAAGTTTTGGGTAAGATTTTCAAACAAAATTCGGACTTCCCACGCACTCAACCCAAATCAAACTCGGATTTAACTCAGAATTCAATTCGGATTTGGTTCGGGACAGCTTGATAGGCAGTTACTAAAAAGGTCATAACTTTCACAAACGGAGTCCGATTCAGGTGTTCTTGTACTCGTTGGAAAGAAAATTTCATGGTCTACGCAATGGATCTGGTCCCACCTTCAAATTCATCACGGATAAAAAGTTATGACTAAAACAATATGACGGGTGGAAAATATAGTTTCCTTTTTGTGAGAGTTCATATCTAAAACCATATAGGGTTGAGTTGTACTTGCTTTGGGGACCATATGGACGTCTCAAGGGGCTATATAAGCCTTGTATTGGCAGCCTTTAGGGCTCAGACCACGTTTGAGAAAATTCAATCTACTAAAGCTTTCGAGTTTAGCATTGCTGCAGAAATTCCTTATGGAATTAGGAGTATCTTCTTCAATCAAGATCGTTCAGCCTTCCGCTGGGAATTGGGTGCACGATAGATCTTCGCTTGGTGGTCGACCAAATCAACACGAGTGTGTTTTGGCGGATTAAAGAGTGTTCGTCCCTTGCACTGGCATTGGAGGATCATTATGATTCATCAAGACTCCCGTGAGTATCCATCCTACGTCGAGAAGATCGGGCGACCCTGTATTATCTTGGTGTATCAGAGCGTGGTTTACTCGGTAGGATCTTATTCCTTTAAATTTCAGTTATTACTTGCTGTCATATAGTCCATAAACCGAAAACACAAAAAAATCCAAACCCTAGTTTCGCATATGCTATTTTCGTGAGTTTTATTAAGTCTTGATCCATTGGAAATTTTGTTTACGTGCTGATCTTTGTGTTCCTTCGCGTAACTTGATCTTGTGTCCCCATAAAACAAAAAAAGTAGATTCAATTTACTCTTGAAGTTGAGTCCGTATCCATAACTCCTCCCAGATCAATCCGAGTACAATCCTAGAAATCCAAGTCGGTTTTGGCTAGCTGTCCACTTCCGAATCCGTTTGGAAGTTGCCATCCAAAACCAACTCCAGGGAGGTGTTAGTGTTCGTGTTGGCTTCCTTGAACACTGTTGTAGGGGTGGCCCCACCTAAGCCCAGTAGGCCTGTTAGGAGGCTGTAAGGCCCAAAATGGGACATGTATAATGACATAAGTGCCCCCAAAAGGGATACTCAAATGTAAGGGTACTATTGTAAAAGCACTCCCCAAGAGGGTATATGAATACAATACCAGCCATGGGGGAAGGCCTAAGCCATTACTCACCTAACTCCCCACTACTATACTCTCTCTCTGTTTGGTCTGTAGCCACAACAGGTGATGAGGACATCCTTTCCATGCATACAACCATGCCAACTCCACATCAAACTGAAACTATGATACAAGGACCAATGACTAGAGCGCGAGCACGTCAACTTAACCATCAGGTGAATGCGTTCCTAAGTTTGCATACAAATGTTTGAAAGAATGGAATACTACTTAATTCTTGTGATAATTTAATTGTCCTTAGGAACCATGGGGAAGAACCACGTGAGCTCAAGTATAGAAGTGGAACTGTCAAGCGCAAACCAAGTCCTGTTCGCGAGTTTGACTCGGATTCGGCCTTCCCAACAGCGTCTACTTCAAACGGCCATAACTTTTGATCCAGAATGTTTCTCGGGGCCCGTGAGTACTCGTTGGAAAGATCTTGAAGTTTACTTTTAGATGGATCTGGTCTCACCTCCAAATTCCATCCAAGCCGGTCAGAAACTGCAAAACAAGTCACGTCACTTTTCCAGTCTGAGTCAAAGTGGGCCTTGGGCCTTGTAATCGAGTCCTTTTCGGCTTCCATGTGTTTTGGCCGACCCTCCACCTTCCGTGTCCCTTAAATAGGCAGCCGCACCCTCTTCTAGGGTTTGGGTTTTGATAGACTAAATTAGCTTTTGCTACTTTGCCTTGTACTCGCGCGTGTCGGCTAGACCGCCCGGATACTTGTCTTCGGAACCCCACCATTCTTCTGTTTTCGATTGAATCCTATATCGTTTATTTGCAATTGAGTTGTTGTTCATCTTGTTCTTGCCTGTTCTTCGATTGCTTGCAGGAACAAGTACCCTCGTGGTTAGGTTGATCGTGCGCCGACAAGGTCACGAACAATCTCTGGAGTTGGTGTATCGATCGCTAAGGTGCAACGTCTTTGGATGGTTGTAGTCGGGTCGTCAACGTCATCTCCTTCCCCAATCGAATCTACCACTTTCATCGAAAGATCGGGACCGCTAGTTCTATCAACAGGTTGACGCCGTCCGTGGGGAGGACAAGGGTAAGCCTCCAAATCCAAAGGAGGATGGCACCAAAGAAAGCTTCACCATCGGCGGCGAAGAAGAAGGGGGGAGCGACGAAATCTCGCGTCAATACCACGGCTTCGGCGTTGACAACCACGGGTACGGGTGGCGGTGCGAGTGCAACGATTGTGAACACCGACGTTCACGACGCGACGCCTGACCCCGCCACCACCGCCGTGACGACCAACCCCATCACCAACGATGCGAGCGCGCCCGACCCCCCCACCCCCGCCGCGGCGATCTACCCCGCCACCGTCGCTGCGGCTGTCCCGGTCGCGCTGCCAAGCGTACCAACAGCCCCAACCACGTCCATGGTGGAGACCGCCCTGCTAGGGGCCCTCAGCGCGTTTCAGCGGGAGCTAACAGATCTCCGCGGGGCCGTGCGAGACATACAAGAGGCTCGGAGCCAACACGCCCCACCAGCGGTTGCATCCGAGCCCACTCCGGAGAGGGCGGATAGCTGCGACGCTCTTATGTCTAGTCGCGCCCCACTACGACGCGTGAACTCGGAGTCCCCGCTCTCCGCGGGCCTGCAGCAGGTGGCATGGCCTGAGGACTTCAAGTTCCCGAGTGTCATCGAGGCGTATAAAGGTGACAAAGACCCGCGAGAATTCGTACGCGTGTACGAAATCGCCATCGAAGCCGCGGCGGAGATGACACCACGAAGGCAAAAGGACTCCCCCTCGCATTACAAGGGGTGGTGCTCTCTTGGTTCTTCACCATCAAGCCGCAGTCCATCTACGCGTGGGAGCAGATCCGCGATCGACTCTACAACAACTTTCAGGGAAACTACGTCGAGCGTGTCGATGCAGACCAGCTCTTCGCAGTCAAGCAAAAACCCGAGGGGCTCTGGGATTACTTTAAACGCTTCGCCAAAGTACATTGACAAGTTAAGGACGTCAATGAGACAACCATCATCAATGCAGCGGTGCAGGGTCTCCGCCCAGCACCGCTCACTGAGTATAACGCGCGGAGGCTACTCAAGTCGGTGGCAAAGCTCTTCGACAAAATGGAAGCGTACGCCCGGGCCGAGGAAGATGCGCGGAGACACAACGTCGACAGCTCCGACGCCGGTCAGGCGAAGGAGTTGTCGCAAAGAGGCGCAGGAGACAGGCCGGGGACAAAACACAGGCAAGCGTCCGCGGGTGACACTCATGAACGCATCAACGCCAAGGTGCACCAAAACCCGCCAAACGACGGGCGCAAGCCCCGGCGTAACTGGCGGAGCCCCAAAATGTGCGCCGTGTCCTCGCCGCGCAAAGCGTTCCCCGGGAAACCACTTTAACCCCGCGCGCCAGAGGAGGGCGTGAAGGAAGCCGCGACGAGAAGCCACGTGCGGAGCAGGAAATCCTAGAATATGGCAGATGGTGCGAGGTGCATGGCTACGGGGACCAATTCACGCGGACATGTACCGAACTCACGACGTTGCGGCAAGCGATGGCCCAAGTACGGGCCTCGGAGGCGCCGACCCCCCGTAGTAGCCCACACACAGCGGCCGTGAGGAAGTCCCTCACGCGCTGGAGGCTCTTCGTCGAGCATTTCCTCAGCACAAGTCCCTCTGGGAACGTCGCATCGTAGCATCACCTTCACGTCAGCCGACGCAGCATCACCTTTTTATGTATGAAGCTCCCGGGCTAGCGGGGCATCATCACTATCTTCGGCGACCAGGATATGGCTAGGAGTGTTGAAACCGGAGCTGGGAGCCTGCACCGCAAGGTGCCCGTCCTCGCCGACAAGTACCAGGCGGACGCGCCATCCGCCCCAGGGTGGACACCTAAGCCTCACCTGGAGGGCGGAGTTAAAAGAGTGCCTCTCCAGGCGGAAGGGCAGTCCGTGTCCATAGGCGAGGGCCTCCCGCTGAACGTAGAGCAAGACTTGCTCCGAGTTCTGCGGGCCAACGCAGATGTCTTCGCATGGTCCCCGGAGGATATCAAAGGTGTGGACCGCGCCCTCATTGAACATAACCTGGCGGTCCGCCCTGACGTCAAGTCAGTCAAGCAAAAACTTCGCCGTATGTCGATGGACCGGCAGCAAGCGGCCAAGGTGGAGGTGGAGAAGCTCCTTTGGGCAGGGGTTATTCGTGAGGTCCAACATCCGGACTGGCTCGCCAATCCGGTGCTGGTCAAGAAGGCCAGTGGCGCATGGCGTATGTGCATCGACTTTACCGCTCTCAACAAGGCTTGCCCGAAGGACGACTACCCTTTGCCGTGCATAGATCAGCTGGTCGACGCCACCGCGGGGTGTGAGCTCATGAGCTTCTTGGACGCCTACTCCGGCTACCACCAGATCTACATGGCCAAGGATGACGAAGACAAGACTAGCTTTATTACGCCGGTGGGGACCTTCTGCTTCGTCAGAATGCCCTTCGGCTTGAAAAATACGGGTGCAACTTTCACCCGCCTCGTCGCGCTGGCCCTAGCCGCTCAGCTCGGGAGGAACGTGGAGGCCTACGTAGATGACATGGTTGTAAAAACCAAGCAGCTCGCCTTCCACGGTCGGGATCTCCAGAAGACTTTCGACAACCTCAGGAAGGCGGGCATCAAGCTTAATCCGGACAAATGCGTTTTCGGCGTACAGGCGGGCAAGCTTTTGGGCTTCCTCGTGTCCGGGCGAGGCATCCAAGCGAACCCCGACAAGGTCGATGCCATCCTGGGCATGGAACCGCCCAAGACGACGAGGGAGGTCCAGAGGCTAGCCGGCCGCATGGTGGCCTGAGTCGTTTCCTGTCCAGGGCAGCGGAACGGGGCTTGCCATTTTTCAAGACCCTACGCGGTTGCGACGGGTTTCATTGGGACGACGACTGCGCGAAGGCCTTTGACGACCTCAAGAAGCACCTAGCAACCCTTCCCACTCTGGTGGCCCCAGCACCAGAGGCTCCCCTCCTACTCTACCTCGTCGCCTCGGCAACGGCGGTCAGCGCCGTCCTCGTCCTCGTGGAGGGTGCTCTCCAGCGACCCGTGTACTTCGTCTCTGAAGCCCTTCAGGGCACCAAGACACGGTATACAGAGCTCGAGAAGCTAGCTTATGCGCTGGTCATGGCCTCAAGGAAACTCCGGCATTACTTCTTGGCCCATCCGATAACGGTGTCATCTTCGTTCCCCCTAGCGGAGATGCTGCACAATAAGGAGTCCACGGGGCGAATCGGCAAATGAGCGGCCGAGCTCGCTCCATTCTCCTTAACATACGCCTCCCGAATGGCGATCAAGTCCCAAGTTCTGGCGGACTTCCTTGCGGAATGGACCCCTCCAGCTCAGCCTGTCCTTCAATCGGAAGACCCGGTGTGGATGCTCAACACCGACGGAGCTTATGGCGTCGCGGGCGTAGGAGTCGGCACAGTTATTACCACCCCCGAGGGGCAACGCCTGCTATACTCAGCACGCCTGGCATTTCCTGCCACGAACAACACGGCCGAGTACGAGGCGTTACTATTTGGCCTCGGGAAGCTCAAAGCGATGGGTGCGAGGCATGTCCTCATTCGCACCGATTCACGACTGGTGGCGGGTCATGTGGACAAGTCATATCAGGCCAAGGACCCAGAGCTAGCCAAGTACCTAGTAGCTGTACGAGCGAAGGAACGACACATTTTGGGTGTCATGGTGAAGGCCATCCCTCGGGTAGACAACGAGCAAGCCGATGTCCTAGCAAAGGCTGCCAGCCAGCAGCTCCCAACACCCGATGGGGCGTTTTACGAAGTCCTGTCAGCGGCAGCCATTGCGCAGGACAACCGTGATGCCGCCCTCGTCCACCAGAACACCCAGCAGGGCGACTGGCGGGAGCCCCTTTTCGGTTTTCTGCAGGGCATCGCGGAGCCGGACGACCCCATCGAGCTCTGACGTTTACAGCACCGCGCTAGTCCTTCCAAAACTAGTAGTTTAAGTCCTTGGGCTCCTCCCTTTTTACTCTCTCACTGCATGGGCTTCTTTCCTCCTTGATCAGCTGCATGGGCTGCTTGTCTTTCTCCTTTCCATTCCCATGGGCTTTGAGCTTTTTGTTCTTATCAAATATGATTACCCTCCTTGCGCTTCTCCATTGCTTTGGCCCCGGAATCATCATAATATTCAACCTAATAATAAACAAGAATTTGGCATAAGGTAGTATATCGTTCCCACGAATAGAAGGAAATTGATACGGGCGGCCCTAATCTTCTCGACGTAGGATCACGATAACTAGTGTCTCTCAACCAATGTCTCTAGCTGTACACCCGAGCCAATGCAAGGACTCACAGCTCTTTGGAAATTCGCCAAGATACACCAAAGGATTCTCCACGCGACCACGAGTGGAGAAAACGCCGTGCTATCAATTCCCAATGGAAAAGCAAACACAACCTTGATTCAAGAACGATCGCTCTATTCCTCTCAAGTATTCCGCGCATGGATACTTTGGTGAAAAGAAACAAGCAATATGATATTCTAATTTCAATCTGAAAAATCAAGTGGTCCCCTAACAATGAAACTATGCCTGCCTTATATTGGCACCACAAGCTGCGGCCCTAGATAGAAACTAATTCAAAATAGAAAAGCAACTCGGATCAAGAAACCGAAACAAACTCTACTTTACAAACTTCAAACAATCTCTTAACAGTGTGGACCGAACATGCCTCTTGATTCGAACGGTCCGAACATTCAAAGGAAAACGTCCAGACGGTCTGAACGTCTCCGTCTGGGACTCTCGCGGCGCACCGCTTGTGGAGGCTATTCGGACAGTCCGAACGTTCAAGGAGAGCAGTCTAGACGGTCTGAACGTCTCTGCCTGGAATTCTTTGTGGCGCACAGTTCATTGAAGTTAGAACTTTCCTTGTCCGAAACGCATCGACCTTCATGAGTGAGCTCCTCCTCATACCTAAGTACGCACAGCACACTAGAATTAGGTAGTAGCAAAATATTATGAAAATTGTTTTCTTTAAAGAACAAAGTCACCTGTTGTTGGAGCTTCTTGGCTCGTGCTCGCGTAATCGGTCCTGTTGGTTCAATTGGAGGAGTTAGGGCAAGGGTGGCCTCATCAGAAATTCATTAAGAAACAAATTCACCTGACAATATTTAATGCGGCTCAATACTTCTTTCCAGTGAAATAATGTATTTGACTTAAAGTGCTAAGCATGTGCGTATCCGCATCATAAAGAGCCTTGAGAAAAGAGCAGTCCACCTGAGAGGAGCAACTGGGCTACGAGTGTAACTATTAGGATGGTAAAGGTGCTCCTAGTCAGGAAAGAGAAGGAAGGTGGGACCCTTTACATATGGTTATAACATAAGGAGTAACAAACTCTCGCTTGAAAAGGGGGCTGTATTTAAGTGCCATCCATATTCCCATTTTTGATGGGTAGAAAATTTTACCCTATTATGTTTCTATTTTCTCCACAATGGGTAAGTAATATAGCAAGTGGAGGAATACAAGATCAGTAGCACAAATCCGAAAGTGCGGGATCCAAGGCGGATATATTAGCATGAGTGGAGTGTTGGGTGCAGGGATAACCGACCCAACCAACTTCTATTGCGGTTGGTGGGTACCGGGTGATGGTGAGAAACCGCCCTAGGTCACTGACGAAAAATGTTTGGGTGGAGATTTAATAATGTAACATGAGAAAATATTCCATACTCTGAACTTAATGCCACCTCCAAGGAAATGCAAGATACCTAGTTTCAAGAGAGCTCAGAGTAGCTATGGGGATAGTGGCACAAACCAGCACAGTGCTATATGTGTAATCATGAATTCATGCATGTCTCCTGGATTGGAGGCTGCGGAGACCACTAGGGTGTCTTTCTTCTTACTAGGTGACTAGTAGTCTTTTATAAATTAAAATTTGCAACTTAATTTGATAAAGTAAGTTTTAGAAAAAATATGATGCTAGAACTTGTGATAAACAAACAAAATAGAGTCATACAGTGCATCTTTGCTAATATTGCTTGAGTATACTAGTACTCACCCTTGCTATTACTTTCCTTTGTTAGACCCCAGTCCGACTAGGGAATACCCTAAGCTGAATATGGGATACACAGGTGCAAATGAGGCCATGTGGGACGAGGGTGATCACGTCGAGGACCAGGGTGATGTGGTTACCTTGTAAGGTGGTTGGGACAAGTAGACATTAGGTGGAGCAGGATCGTAAAGGGATAGGGGGTATACCTCCCTGTCTCTCCTTTGTAATTAAATAATTTGTAATCCAAACCATAGCCCTATGTGGCTAACAACTATATAAGTGCACATTTTCTATTTAAGGCTCCGCTACATGCTTTGGTAAGGCATGCTATTCATTGGAGCCATGTTCTACCGGTCAAACGAATAGTAATCCATCGCTTGAGTGTTATTACCCCTGGGGTAATGACACGGAGCTCCACAGGTGATATCAGAGCAATAAATATGGCACTAAGTACCTTGCTAACTCTTGTTCTACGTGTCTTTTCTACTCCGCTCTACTCTCAAAATTATTATGTAAAAGTCTCTCTTCTCTTAAAGTGACTCTAGTACTAATGTAGAACTATCCCTTTTGCAGGATGACCTGGTTTAGCCTTCCACCTGGCTGGGTGCGAGGAGAGCATGTGCTACTTCTCGGGAGGTTGCTGCAGTACCTGGGGGCACTCTTCCCCAAGTACTTTTAGGAGTTTTATGAGGGGGACGCTTTGTCACGTATAAGAGTCATAATGACAGGGATTCGTATGAGCTTAGAGTATGTAGAGGAGTGGCGTTTGGTGGATGACTATTTACCCCTACAGGAGGTGGCCCGTAAGGCCATTCACACACTCTGAGCCCATTTTAGCGACCAGCTGAGGGGTTCAAGGTTTGGACAAGTCTAACCCATAGCCCTAGGAAGTCATGGGATACTGTTCAGTCTTATCTCTTGATGAGGCGATGGGGTCCCGATCTTCCGATAGGATGATAACTATCGATTTTGGTAGAGGTGACTCCTGCGATCCGACTACAACCGTACGACGTCACTTGCGCCTTAGCAATCGCTGAACCACACTCCAAGATACACCAAAGGATTCTCCACGAGACCACGAGTGGAGAAAACGCCGTGCTATCAATTCTCAATGGAAAAGCAAACATGACCTTGATTCAAGATCGATCGCTCAATTCCTCTCAAGTATTCTGCGCATGGATACTTTGGTGAAAAGAAACAAGCAATATGCTGTTCTAATTTCAATCTGAAAAATAAAATGGTCCCCTAACAATGAAACTATGCCTGGCCTTATATTGGCACCACAAGGTGCGGCCCTAGATAGAAACTAATTCAAAATAGAAAAGCAACTCGGATCAAGAAACCAAAACAAACTCTACTTTACAAACTTCGAACAATCTCTTAACAGTCTGGACCGAACACGCCTCTTGATTCGGACGGTCCGAACGTTCAAAGGAAAACGTCCAGACGGTCCGAAAGTCTCCGTCTGGGACTCTCGCGATGCAGCGCTTGTGGAGGCTATTTGGACGGTCCGAACGTTCGAGGAGAACAGTTCAGACGGTCTGAACGTCTCTGCCTGGAATTCTTTGCGGCGCACAGTTCGTTGAAGTTAGAACTTTCCTTGTCCGAAACGCATTGACCTTCATGAGTGAGCTCCTCCTCATACCTAAGTATGCACAGCACACTAGAATTAGGTAGTAGCAAAATCTTATCAAAATTATATTCTTTAAAGAACAAACTCACCTGTTGTTGGAGCTTCTTGGCTCGTGCTCGCGTAATCGGTCATGTTGGTTCAATTGGAGGAGTTAGGGCAAGGGTGGCCTCATCAAGATAGAGTGAAAAAAAGAAGTTCAGGAAATCTGGAGATTTTAGATCCGCATAAGCATCCAGGCACGCGCGCAGCAACTTCGACCCCAAAAAACGTCGTTTAGGGCCTCAAAATAGGCCCGCAAACCGAAAGAAATTCAAGTTTCTCAGAATTTGCTCAAAATCGACAGAAACCTTTTACAAGTGATTCTAAGGTTCCCTGTGCAGACAGCATCCTTTTTCGAGCTCCTGAACTCCGTGTGCAACGTCTTCTAGTTTCTTTCTGCGCGGTGTATTCGTTTGTTTTCTAGCCTAGGACCAGCACCATCCGGCGTTGAACGATCCAACCTTTTCTACACCGTGCAGGCTGAGCTTCACCTAGCAATATCTCCATCCAATCTTCGTAGATATATTGTCATCGCTGGTTGCCGATCGCCCCTGTGTGCTTGGTAAGAATTGGTAAGAGTTCGATAAAAGGTTTGAGTGCGAGCGACTTTTGAACCACCATACCCTAGTACTTGTTAGGGACATATTCTTGTGTTTTTGCTAACAATGGCAGGTTCTGAAGAGTTTTCATATCAGGATACATCTCATATTCCTCGTACGAAGGGAATCATACAACATTTCCAGCGCGAAATGAATATTCATACGGAGGGTCACAAATGAGCGACTTGCTCAACTCGAGGGCGCCCAGATTGAGACAAACGCAACGCTTACGACAAGATGCAAAGTCTGTGGAAGAATACTATCAGGAATTACAAATTGGTATGTTGCGCTGTGGGTTAGATGAGAATGAGGAGGTATCAATGGCTAGGTTTTTGGGAGGGTTGAATCGTGAAATTCAGGACATCCTTGATTACAAAGATTACAACTCCATTACTAGATTGTTTCATCTTGCTTGCAAAGCTGAACGTGAATTGCAAGGACGCCAGACGAGAACGCGATCTAACTCTTGTACAGGTCACACAAATTCATGGACGCCGCGCACACCTTCTGCCTCATCCACTGTGGCACCCCCACCATTACCCTCCAACAACAAGCAACGCCCTGCTACGTCAAATTCGGCGCCACAAGTTTCTGAAGCACACAATCAGCACTACAACTTTCTGCAAAAACTTCCTCTTCGGTTGCTTCGACAGGACGAACGAGGGACGTTCAATGCCATCGTTGCAAAGGCTATGAACACATGATGCGGGACTGTCCAAGCAAGCGTGTATTGATTATACACAATGATGGTGGGTATTCCTCTGCTAGTGATTTTGATGATGAAACATATGCTATGCTTGCAAATGATCTGGCAGGACATGATGATGAATCTGAACATGAGGAGGAGCATGTTGGCGCCGAAGATGCCGACAAGTATTTGAGCATTATAGTGCAATGTGTACTAAGTGCTCAAGTGTCTCATGACGAGCAAAACCAGTGGCATAATTTGTTCCAAAACAAGGGCGTTGTCAAGGAATGCTCGATTCGCATAATTATTGATGGTGGGAGTTGCAACAATTTGGCTAGTATGGATATGGTGGAGAAGCTTGCTTTGTCGACTAAACCTCATCCCCACCCATACCATATTCAATGGTTCAACAACAGTGGTAAGTTAAAGGTAACACGGATGGTGAGAGTACATTTTTCTACGGGTTCATACCATGATTATGTTGATTGCGACGTTGTTCCTATGCAAGCTTGTTCATTGTTATTAGGAAGACCTTGGCAATACGATACTGAATGTGTACATCATCGTAGGAATAATTAATACCCTCTCATGTTCAAGGGAAAAAATTGTGCTGCATCCTATGACTCCTGAACAAATTGTTAAAGATGACCTTGCTAGAGCTAGTAGAGAGAAGAGTCAGGAGAATACTAAGACTGAAAATCAGATTGTAGCAAAAGAGTTTGAGCAACATAAAAAGAAAGAATAATCTATTCATGTGAAGAATAAAGAAATTAAATTGAAAGGTGCTTGTTTTCTTGCTACCAAATCTGATATAACAGAACTGAATGCTAGCAATTCTGCTTGCTATGCATTAGTTTGCAAAGAAGCTTTGTTTTCCTTTGAGGATGTACCTTCTTCTTTGCCACCTGCTGTCACTAACATTTTGCAGGAGTACCAAGATGTCTTTCCAAAGGACATACCGCCGGGGCTGCCACCGCTTCGTGGGATTGAGCATCAAATTGATTTAATTCCCGGTGCATCCTTGCCCAATCGCGCACCATACAGGACCAAATCAGAAGAAACTAAAGAAATTCAGCGCCAAGTTCAAGAGTTGCTTGATAAAAGGGTATGTGCACGAATCTCTTCGCCCTTGTGCTGTTCCGATCATTTTAGTACCAAAGAAAGATGGATCATGGCGCATGTGTGTGGATTGTAGACCTATTCCTATGTTAGATGATATGCTTGATGAATTGAGTGGCTCTGTTGTCTTTTCCAAGGTTGAGTTGCATAGTGGTTATAATCAAATCCGCATGAAATTAGGTGATGAATGGAAAACAACATTTAAAACTAAGTTCGGGTTATATGATGGTTAGTAATGCCTTTTGGTTTAACTAATGCACCTAGTACCTTCATGAGACTAATGAACGAGGTTTTGCGTGCTTTCATTGGTAGATTTGTGGTGGTTTATTTTGATGATATACTGATATATAGCAAATCATTAGTGGAACATCTTGACCATTTACGTGCTGTTTTTAATGCTTTACGTGGTGCACGCCTATTTGGTAACCTTGAGAAGTGCACCTTTTGCACCGATCTAGTCACGTTTCTTGGCTATGTTGTTACTCCACAGGGAATTGAAGTTGATTAAGCCAAGATTGAAGCAATACAGAGTTGGTCGACTCCTAACACGGTTACACAGGTGCGGAGCTTTTTAGGACTTGCTGGGTTCTACCGCTGCTTTGTGAAGAATTTTAGCACCATAGCCGCACCATTGAATGAGCTTACCAAGAAGGGCGTGCCATTTGTTTGGGGCGCCGCACAGGAGAACGCCTTCACCACATTGAAAGATAAGTTAACACATGCACCTTTACGACAACTCCCTGTGATACGGGGAGGGGTCCCGATCTTCTCAGTGAGGAACTGTGGATAGTTTATGCGAAGTAGACGATGTCGCTAGTTGAACACTCGCACCAATGCACGAACCCTCAACTCTTCGGAATATGCCCAAAACACACCAGATAATTGTTCGTCGCGAGACCACAAAAGACGAACGCCAAGTCTCCAATTCCCAATGGAACGACGGCTTGACCTTGAATTGCAGAACGAACAATGAATCGCCTAGTTCTCTCTCAAAGTACTCGCATGAACTCTGGTGTTGAAAGAACAAGCAATAGCTATGTTTCCGTACTCTGAACTTAACGCCATCTCCAAGGAATATTATGATGATTCCGGGGCCAAAGCAATGGAGAAGCATAAGGAGGATTGAGTTGTACTTGGTTTGGGGACCATATGGATGTCCCAAGAAGCTATATAAGCCTTTAGAGGGGGACCAATTTTATGCATAAGATTGAAACATAGCTATTGCTTGTTCTTTCAACACCAGAGTTCATGCGAGGACTATGAGAGAGAACTAGGCGATCCATTGTTCGTTCTGCAATTCAAGGTCAAGCCGTCATTCCATTGGGAATTGGGGACTTGGCGTTTGTTGTTTGTGATCTCGCGACGAACAATTATCCGGTGTGTTTTGGGCGTACTCCAAAGAGTTGAGGGTTCGTGCATTGGCGCGAGTGTTCAACTAGCGACATCGTCTGCTTCGCATCAACTATCCACGGTTCCTCACTGAGAAGATCGGGACCCCTCCCCGTATCAGATTCAGTCTTTGTTGTTGTGGAGTGGTTTTCTAAAATGGCACATTTTATTTCCTGTCATAAGAGCGACGATACGTCGCATGAAGCTAACTTGTTTTTCAGGGAGATTGTGAGGTTGCATGGAATGCCAAAAACTATTGTTTCCGATTGTGACGTCAAGTTCATGAGCTACTTTTGGAAAACTTTGTGGGCCAAGCTTGGGACAAAGTTGTTGTTTTCAACGACTTGTCACCCACAAACAGATGGATAGACGGAGGTGGTGAACCGTACACTCTCAATGCTGCTGCGAACAATTATCAAAAAGAATTTGAAAGAGTGGGAAGATTGCCTACCGCATGTTGAATTTGCATATAATCGGGCGGTGCATTCCACAACTCAATTGTGTCCATGTGAGGTGGTGTATGGTTTCAAACCGATCACGCCACTTGACTTGACGCCACTTCCATTACAAGAACGTACAAATATGGAGGCTTCTAAGCGTGCTGATTTTGTGAAAAAGCTCCATGAAAAGACTAAAGAGGTAATTGAAAATAAGGTACGTGCTTATGCTTCTAAAGCTAACAAGACTAGAAAGAAAATGCTATTTGAACCAGGTGACTTAGTATGGGTGCGTCTTCGCAAAGAACGCTTTTCGGAGAAGCATAAATCAAAAATGATGCCCCGTGGTGATGGTCATTTTAAAGTACTTGCCAAGATATTGACAACGCATACAAGATAGAGCTTCCATGAGACGATTATGGGGTGAGTACTACTTTTAATATTGCTGATTTATCACCATTCTTTGGACAAGATGGCACAGAGTCGAGGACGACTCCTTTTCAAGAGGGGGAGGATGATGAGGACATCTCTATTACACATTTTTCATCCACTCCAAGTGTGCATGATAAAGCTAGTGATGAGGCTCCAAAAGGTCCTATGACAAGAGCAAGTGCTAAGCTACTTCAACAACAGGTGTTTTTGTTTCTTAGAGAGTTTTCTATTATGTTAGATGAAAATAGCATACTACCTAATGCAAATATGTTATGTGTTCTCAGATTTGAAGCAACAGAAGATTAAGTGGAGAAGGAGCTAATCAACGGAAGGCCACGTGATCATATATCTCATGGCGTGCACAAGATGTGGCCTGCGTGCCAAAGGGTGACTGAGTCCAACTCAATCTCGGTCTGGTAATAGGATAGGGGCTTAGCCCGAAAATAAAGGAAACAGATTGCTAAGTTTTAGGAATTGGAATAGGACACCTTGACCCAATTGGTTGTGGTTAGTACCCCAAGAGGAGTTTGTTGCCAACCTCATGGTTATTTAGTTAGAGCCTTTTGATGTTATCCTTAGCATGGATTGGTTACATCGTGTTGGACCAAAATGGCGACAGAGGGGGGCGAATGTCGGCTTTTAAAAACTACCCCTCCTAAGAATCCACATGCGATTCACCTCTCCGATAGCTACGTGAGGCTATGAAGAGAAAAATACTTGCACAAAGGAAACCAGCTGAACAACACAGAAGAGAACCAGAGAGATCTAAACCCAAAAATAGGACAAGAAGTGAAATATCAGCAGTCACAGCAAAAGGCCGGTTGAACCGCACCAGTGCCGCCGGTCAAACCGCTGTTGTCGGGCCGGTCTGACCGGTCGTCAATATCCGGTCTGACCGGTTATGGCTCGGGCAGAGGCTGACCAGCAGGCTGAAAATTCAGAGTATGCTCTTTTCAAGGGATATTGAAGCAATCTTCTGAACCTTTTAAACCAACAGAGCCAATACAAGAAATAAATAGAACAAGGACTCTAGAAACCAAAGAAACACATAAAGGGAGCAAGGATTCAAGATTTTAGTAAAAATCTGAAAAGCAGATTGAGAATGAACTGAATTTCAATTTTCTCTCAAATCTTGAATTCTATCCTTATGAGCTTTTGCATTCATGTTAGCAATACCAACAGGACTCTGGATACCAATTTTCATGCCAACTCAACAAGGAAATCAACCTCCACACCAAAACCCCAGAAAAGCTGAAAACTGAACTTCTACAGAGAGAGAGAGAGCCAAAATCCAAATTTCTCAACAATCCCAAGTCCTTTGATCCTGAGCTTTTGCAAGAACTTTAGCTATGAACTTAGGACACTAAGGCTCAAATATCTGGCAAACTTATGAGGGGAAACGAGATTAACATCAAAACCCTAGAAATGAAGAACAGAGGAGGCCAAAAGGTAAAATCTGGAATTAAACTTGATTTGCTCTTGGAACCTGCTGACCAAAGGGTCTAGAAATGTAATTCCATCACAAAGCAACCCATTTTGGACCTTCCAAGCAAGAAACGACTGAAATCTTAAAAAGGCAAGAAATCACCCAAACAGGAGAACGAAGGAAACAGGAACGAACAGAAGAGAAAAAATTCAGAACTTCATTCCAATCAAAAGAGGATTACAGAGGAGTCCCGATACGCCTGGACATTAGAACAAGAAATGATTACATGGTGGCTCAACACATCTCCTACCTCTCCCTCTCCAATCTCTAGAACTCAAACCAAGAACACACAGAGGGAGGAGAGAGCTACGGGAGACACATTCTGCAGTCCATAACAACTCTCCAACCACTAAAGCTTCAAAGGTGAAACCACCTCCCAAAGCCTCTTTTGACTCACAAAACCCTAACTCTCTCCCAAGGCCATAAGGGGGCATGCAGCCACTCTCTCCTTTATATAGCCCTTGGCTAACGGGTCTCCAACCCGTTACGCCCACCAGATCCAACGGAACCCACTCCCGCTTGTGCAGCCTTGCGAAATTACCAATTCGCCCCTCCTGTACCTTCCGGGAAGCTTCCGTGTCTCTTGTCGTACAAGCCTCGCAACCACATCGAATCTCCGCCGTCTTCGACACATCTCGACGTTCTGACCTCGACACCGCCCGTGTCTAGTCCGGTCACCTCGTGTCTCGCCACGACTCCGCCTCGACGTCCTGCAGCCATCATAGACAAGAAACACATCAAATAGCACCGCTCGATACATGAAAGCATAATAGCATTAACAAAGCACATTAAGCATGAGATAGCCCAAACCTGACAAGTCAACATAATATGCATCCTAACCACTTTGACCAGGTTTGACCAAGTCCGACCGAGCCCGATTGCACCACGCAACGTCAAGGTTCGAACCAACCAAATCAAACTCGACTTTCCTAAACCAATGTCAATTACTCATCACACACATGGGATGACCTCCACATGGTCTCTCAATCTCCCCCTTGATGACTATATTGACAAACCCAGAAAAAGCGCAAAGTTGAGTTTGAAGAGAAAGTCAAACATGGTCCAAAGGAAGAAAATGATGCTAATGACCATGTCGACACAAGGAGCAAAAGAAAGAACAAGTTTTCCTCAAAGCTCTCAAAATGGCTTTTTCTCCACTATTCTCCCCCTTTTGGCAATAAACACATCAAGGATGCAAAAGAGAGAATATGACATGGTATTGGATGAAATGGCTGAAGTTGATTTATTCTAAGCATTTGGAGCCGTGAGAATTATCCAAGATGACCAACAAGTATTACACCAAACCATAACACATAAACATGCTATCTAGATCATGATAAGACATGTATAAGCCAGCTAAACCAATTAAGTCACAATCTGAAATTTTAGTGCAAAGTCTAAGCATGTCAAGTCATCCATGATCATAGTCTAGCTAGAGGTATCCAGAGATGATGCAAACCATATCAATAAACTAAGCGGAACCAAGAAGCTAGTATTGAGTCAAATTAGAGTGCTACAAGCTCAAGAGTGAAACATTTGTTAAAGTACTTGTAACCTTGGAAATTTTAGCAAATTGAGCACATTTGACATGTTTTTCTTTAGAAATCTCATGATTGTTGCCAACCAGATTTTTGTTTTGTCAAGTGCTAGATCTCAAGCCTTATGCAACCACTCCAAGCAAGAACCTTAAGAAGATGGTCTAGGTCATCCAAAACTCCCCCTGAGTTCATGCCTTGTGCAATGGCAAGCCGTCTCATGAGAAAGAATTGGTGAGATCAGTTTTTTCGCACAAAAGAGATCTTTTTGCTTTAATAAAAGATTGCACTAACTTATGCATCATCAAGAACTAACATAGCTCAATCTAAAGCTCAATAGAGATTCAACGCTCAACTCAGCCTATTTGACATGGCACAATCATAAAAGGATAACTCAAGAAAGACTAATCTCGAGAGCTAGCATGATAAGTTTTAATTCAAGTTAAGCAATTTTAATGAACTTATCATGGCAAAAGCTAGTCTTACAAATATGAAGTCATGATAAATCTAGCAAATAAGCACAAGTCATGGCACGATGTAATGCATTGTAAACATGTCATAAAAGGATAATAATCAAGGCTCAATGTAGTTATATTACAATGCAGAATGCTGAAAATGCAAAAAAATCCAGCTCCCCTCAACATGAGATGCAACTTTTAGTTCAAGTTGAGTTATGTCAATATTAAGCTCCAGAAGCTCCCAAATGAACTCCCCCTAACCAAAGCAATAAAATCGAGAAGTTAGCAAAGCAAACCAAACAGGCAGTCCTTAAAGTATAGATAAGATATAGAGGATACTATGGCTCAGACTGACTCTCATCTACCCCATATGACTCTAAGACTATCAACTGATCATCTAACAGACTAAGGAGCAAACACGTACCCTGTCTACCCGAGAGTGGCCCAACCCTCGCTAGAACCTATAAGCAGTGAGTAAGCTCAACATAGTAAAAAGAGAACCAGCTAATAAGCAGCATCCTAGAATCATAAGATAAGAGCAAGAAGTCTAAGCAGCTAGACAAGAGAACCACTCTAGCCTATGCTAGAAGGACTAAACCCAACGCACCCATATGTAATGCAACAGAAAGGAGTAAGAGCATAATTAATATAATAAGGCAGTAAAGCACAAAGCTCCCCCTCACATCAGTCCATAAGGACAAACCACCCCAAGCTCTCCCCGCAGGGCTGAAAACCTAGAGCTATCCAATGGCTTGGTAAAGATATCAGCCAACTGGTGGTCACTCTCCACAAACTAGAGCACGATGTCACCCTTCTCTACATGGTCTCTAAGAAAGTGATAGCGAATATCAATATGCTCGGTCCGAGAGTGCTGCACTGGGTTCTTAGCAATGTTAATCGCAGAAGTGTTATCACAAAAGAGTGGAACACTGTCGATAACTAACCCAAAGTCCCGCAGGGTCGAGACCATCCAGAGCACCTGGCTGCAGCAACTAGCTGCAGCAACGTACTCAGCCTCTGCAGTGGACTGTGCAACACTGGACTGCTTCCTAGAAGACCAGGTTACGAGAGAAGTGCCAATGAATTGGCAGCTGCCAGAAGTGCTCTTCCTATCTATCCTACAGCCAGCAAAGTCTGCGTCCGAGTAGGCTCTCAAGGAAAGACAAGAAGAGGAAGAGTACCAGATACCATAGTCAATGGTAGCTCGAAGGTACCGAAGAATGCGCTTCACCGCCTGGCGATGAGATACGCGAGGAGAAGCCTGAAACCGAGCACAAAGACACACAGCGAAGTGTATGTCCGGTCTCGAGGCAGTGAGGTACAAGAAGGAGCAAATCATGCTGTGGTACTCCTTCTGATCAACTGGCTCGCCGTCCTCATCTGGGTCAAGTGTGGCGGAAGATGCCATGGGAGTTGACACGGGCTTACCATCACTCATGTCAAAGCGTCTCAGGAGGTCACGAGTGTACATGCCCTGATGCAAGAAAGTACCCTCCCGAGTCTGCTTGATCTGGAAGCCAAGGAAGAAGGTCAACTCGCCCATCATACTCATCTCAAACTCGGTGCTCATGACATCCGAGAACTGTGAAACGAGAGTATGAGAAGAGCCGCCAAAGATAATGTCATCTACATAGATTTAGATGAGCAGAAGATCAGTGCCATGACGGTGGATGAACACGGTCTTGTCTACTTTACCCATTTCGAAACCATGACTCAACAAATAGGACTTAAGCCTCTCATACCAAGCTCTAGGGGCCTGCTTAAGTCCATACAGCGCTTTGGAAAGCTTGAAGACATGGTTTGGGTATTTAGGGTTCTCGAAACCTGGAGGCTGTCTCACATAGACTTCTTCCTCAATAAAGCCATTGAGGAAGGCACTCTTGACATTCATCTGGTAAAGCTTGAAATACTTAGAACCTGCAAAGGCAAGCAGGATTCTAATGGCCTCAAGTCTAGCTACAGGGGCAAAGGTCTCCTTGAAATCTAGACCCTCAACCTGGGAGAAACCCTGAGCTACTAGTCTAGCCTTGTTTCGAACAACCACCCCATCGTCCTCTGCTTGTTCTTGAACACCCACTTAGTTCCAATAACATTGTGAAATCGTGGGGGCTCAACAAGCGACCAGACCTTGTTTCTCTCGAAGTTCTCTAACTCCTCATGCATGACATTGACCCAAGACTCGTCAGAGAGAGCATGACAAACGTCCCTGGGCTCAAAGGAGGCAACAAAGGCAGAATGGAGACAGAAATGCGACATGCCAGATTTTGAACGAGTGACTCGCTAAAAAAGGTCTCCAATAATCTGCTCAGAAGGATGGTCTTTTTGGATATGTCTAGGAGGTCCTGGATGAGAAGAAGAAGTGGCCTCTACCTCGTGAGCTGACGAGGTAGGAAAAGCAGAAGGCATGGGCTGATCGCCTCGAGATGCAGTGGAAGAAGGCACCTCAAGGGGTGGATGAGGGACTGGATCGGGTAGGTAACCCTCATCTCCATCGTCCTCATCATCCACAAAGATGATTTCGAACTGCTCTAAAGAACCCGAGATATCGGGCCTAGTCCCCGGACTGGCCTCGTCGAAGGTCACCTCACAGGTCTCTACCATTTTGCTAGACTCGCAGTTCCAAACCCGATAAGCCCGCGAAGAAGTCGAGTAACCTAGAAAGATCCCATCACAAGAACGTGACTCTAACTTATCTAGGTTCCCGGACTTCAGAATAAAACACTTGTAACCAAACGCACGAAAATGAGATACACTGGGCTTTCGCCCGTATCTCCACTCATAAGAAGTGCGGTGCAAGTGTGTCCGAAGAAAAACTCGATTTGAAACATGGCACGCAGTAGCTATAGCCTCAGCCCAAAACTTCCGCGATGTAGAGTACTCATCGAGCATCGTCCTGGCCATCTCGACCAAAGTACGGTTCTTCCTCTCCACGACGCCATTTTGCTGTGGGACGTGCGGAGAAGAGAACTGGTGCTCTACACCTGTCTCATCGCAGAACCTCTCAAAGTAGGAATTCTTTAACTCCGTGCCATTGTCACTGCGGATCGCTCGTAAGGCACCCGGGAGCTCAACAGAAAGCCTACTGAAAAGACCTCAGAAATGTGTAAACGTCTCATCCTTCGAGGCTAAGAAAAACACCCAAGAGTACCTCGAGAAGTCATCGACCACGTCAAGGACATACCACTTCCCTCCTGTTGACTGCACTCGAGCTGGTCCAACTGTATCCATGATACGGGGTCGCCCAATCTTCTCGACGTAGGATGGATACTCACAGGAGTCTTGATGAATCGTAATGATCCTCCAATGCCAGTGCAAGGGACAAACACTCTTTAATCCGCCAAAACACACTCGTGTTGATTTCGCCGACCACGAAGCGAAGATCTATCGTGCACCCAATTCCCAGCGGAAAGGCTGAACGATCTTGATTGAAGAAGATACTCCTAATTCCATAAGGAATTTCAGCAGCAATGCTAAACTCAAACAAACTTTAGTAGATTGATTTTTCTCAAACGTGGTCTAAGCCCTAAAGGCTACCATTACAAGGCTTATATAGCCCCTTGGGACGTCCATATAGTCCCCAAACCAATTACAACTCAACACTATATGGTTTTAGATACGAACTCTCACAAAAAGGAAACTACAGTTTTCAGCCATCATATTGTTTCGGTTATAACTTTTTATCCGTGACGAATTTGAAGGTGGGACCAGATCCATTGCGTAGCCCTTGAAATTATCTTTCCAACGAGTACAAGAACACCTGAATCGGACTCCGTTTGTGAAAGTTATGGCCTTTTTAGTAACTGCCTGTCAGGCTGTCCCGAACCGAGTCCGAGTTGAATCCTGAGTTGAATCCGAGTTTGAATTGGGTTGAGCACGTGGGAAGTCTGAATTTGGCTTGAAAATCTTATCCAAAACTTGTGGTTTAAGTCCTTGGGCTCCTCCCTTTTGCTCTCCCACTGCATGGGCTTCTTTCCTCCTTGATCAACTACATGGGCTGCTTGGCTTTCTCCTTTCCATTCCCATGGGCTTTGAGCTTTTTGTTCTTGGTAGTAAATATGATTAACCTCCTTGAGCTTCTCGATTGCTTTGGCCCCGGAATCATCATAATATTCAAACCTAATAATAAACAAGAATTTGGCATAAGGTAGTATATCGTTCCCACGAATAGAAAGAAAGTCATTAAGAAACAAATTCACCTGACAATATTTAATGCGGCTCAATATTTCTTTCCAGTGAAATAATGTATTTGATTGAAAAGTACTAATCATGTCTGTATCCACATCAATCCATATGGAGCAGCTGTCCTAGTGCATTGGTCATAGTAACTGTGACCGGAGGATGGGAAGCGGCAACCATCTTGCCGTGCCGGCAAGGAGCACAAACTAGATCTTTGACCATTTTGAGTTTCGGCAAACCACGAATGAAGTCGTGGCCACTAACTCGGGTCAAATGGTCAAATCCAATATGACCAAGTCTCCTATGCCAGAAAGAAAGGTCGTGGGACTCAGAAGCAACTAAACACCTGAGAGGATCACCAGAAGACTCAAAAAAATCAGCACGAAAGATCCTCCCAAAACGAGAAATCCCGCAAACCAAACTACCCGAAGAATCAAGAATTTTGCAAGCATTTTTCTTGAAGCTCACATCGAAACTGTCATCAGTAAGGTGAGAAACGGAAAGCAAATTATACTGCAGCTTACTAACCAAAACAACATCTTTCAAAATTAAAGAATCATTAACGCGCACTGTACCTTTGGCAATGACGTGCCCAGACGAAGCGTCTCCGAAGGTGATCGTCTCATCACCTGGAGCACGGGCAAGGGAAGAAAACCAACGGGAGTCTCCGGTCATGTGTCGAGAACACCCGGAGTCTACGAGCCAAACCTTTCCCTTCCCTGCTCGGCGAACCTGAGTCAAACAGAGAGTAAAGGCTCAGTACTAGGGTAAATCAAGAGTGATTTTGGCACCCAATACTGAGTAACACGTCGAGCAGATGAAGTAGTGAAACACGACTGACCTCTATCTACCCTACGCTCTCTGTCACTCAAAGAAGCAGAAGGTCTACGTGTAGATCTAAAGCTGTTGCTGGGTCCGACATCTGTGGGAGAGCAAGTCGGGGCACCGACAACATGCTGATCACGCCGCGGGTAGCCATCTCGACGGGGAAAACGAGATCTACCCTTAGAGTGGCGGAAGTCACAACCAAAGGGAGCATGAGGACGAAAACCAGAAAACTCGAAAAAACTAAGTCCTCGATGCTGCCCAAACCCATCAACAGAAGCAAGCCTAGACCTCGTGTTGGTCTTAGGTGCACTCAAGGTCTGGGGCTGACCCTGAATATGCCTAAGATCACGAAC
Source organism: Dendrocalamus latiflorus (assembly GCA_017311315.1). Lineage (NCBI taxonomy): Eukaryota > Viridiplantae > Streptophyta > Magnoliopsida > Poales > Poaceae > Dendrocalamus > Dendrocalamus latiflorus. The sequence goes on from CM029623.1 coordinate 19,394,838, forward strand.
ACGGTCTCTACGCGCGATCTTGGCGCGCCTGAAGCATCGATCGATCAGATGTCCATCCTTCTGACAGAATGTGCAATGATACTTCACCTTCTGAGAGGTAGAAGTAGCATGATGAGGCTTCGCCTTCTGAGAGGCCAAAGTTGCAGACGGAATCACCTTGCTGTCAGAAATCCCTTGACAAAGCCAGCAGACTTAAATTGGACTTTCTCGGTCCTAGGCTCAGTCTCGATCACACCTGGTGCTATGGGTCTGAGCACGGCAGGTGGATGCTTCCTCATGTCCTCATAGAAATCATATCCTAGACCATGATTAAATCTGCAAATCTTGGACTGGTCTAGAATAAGATTAAGCTTCTTCTTGCCTCCTACAAATCTCTCGAGAGTGTTCATAAGATACTGACACTCCCGAAAGAGAGAGGTGCAAGAAGAGCAGGGGGAAGAAGAGACAGCAGAAGGTAAGGGAGCAGAAGAAGAACCAACAGTAGAGGAAAGAATAGCTTGTGCACGCACAGCCGACTCTGAGGGGACAGTCCTACTACTAGCCGGTTGGTTCACGTCGCTAAGCGTCTCCACCTTACCCTTGGGCTCCTTCCCAACCTCAGCAATCACATCACAATGAGTTGATGGCTTCTCTAGTAAATCCTTAGTTAGCTTCACACATTGTTCATTCAAAGCAACGAGTTCAAGTTTTAGTTTATCACAACTAATGCATGGTGAGCTAACAGGATCCTTAGTCACAAACTAAGCTAATTTGTTGTCATGATAAACCATCTCTTGCAATTGCTTAGAAACGGACTCAAGCTCAAGTGTCAATTTTGGACAGTTGGTGCAAGAAACAACAGGCTCAACTAAAGAAGCATGCAACTCAGCAATTTTATGATCTGCCCTTTTTAAGTTCAATTTCAAATTATTGCAGTTTTCACAAGACTCGGGCAGATCCAGGAGCATGGTATAAAGACCTCTAAAAGTATTATCCTTATCCTCACATGAGGTGCAAGCAATAGTCTCAACAGTAGTAGATGACGAAGGAGCTACCCTACTCATCTCAAGCTCAGCAAGAAGACTAATGTTCTCCACCTTAATCATGTCAAGCTCGGAGGACATACTATCATGCGAGGTCCTTAATTTCTCCATGTCACCCAACAGAGCACAACATGTATCACAGTCATCACGGGAGGGAACAGATCTAAGTGAAGTAAGCTCCCGTGATAATCTATCTACTTCCTTCTCCAACTCGCTAACCCTAGCTCTAGCTCTAGCATGAAATCCACCTAACTTAAGAAAAGCACGATTGAGTTGGTCGTAAGTGGGGGATACCTCGTTGGAGTCGGAGTACAGCTCGCTGTCGCTCAGTTCACCCTCAAGGGCCATGAAGCACATGCCGGAGAAGTCATCGCCGCCCTTGGGGTCTTGCTCGTCCGTCCCATCGTCGTCGCTCCACCCCTCCACCTCGCTGAGATCGAGGTCATCGAAGGCGGTGAGGACGCGGTGGAAGAGCTTCTTGGCTTTGCCAAAGTCGCGGAACTTCTTCTTGCCTTGTGCGTGAGCTGAGGGCTTCTTGTTGCGGTTCTTGTCGATGTAGTCATTCTTGCCCGAACCGCCGTAGTCAACTTTGCCCTTCCCCAGCTTGGGGCAGTTCGCTCGAATGTGGTTGGGGCCACCACACTCGAAGCAGATCACGGGTCCTCCTCCTCTTGTAAGCATGGGAGAATCTCCGAGCTAGGAGGGCTAACTGCTCATCCGCAAGCTGCTCTAACTGATCATCAGTTATGTCACAGAGAGCAGCAAGGGAGAATCCACACAGCGAATCAGAAGAAAGACCAGAAGCCGAACTGGGTTCGGTGACTAGGGCCATCGACTGTGACTTCGACTTAAGAGAGACAATGTCAATCTCGTGAGTCTTGAGGCACGAGTACAGCGCATCAAGAGTCAAAGTCGAGAGGTCCGTGGTGTCCTTGATGGTAGTCACCTTCATCTCCCAAACACGAAGGTCGAGTGTAGCGAGTATCTGTCGAGCGTTATCCGAGTCGGGGTATGTGAGACCGACCGCTCGGAGGTTGCTCAGAATCTTATGAAAACGCGCAAAACACTCATCGTGGGACTCACCAGCGAGCATTTCAAACTTGTTGTAATCTCGCTTGAACTGGTCCTATCGCACCGTCTTTATTTGGGTGGTGCCCTCATGGTAAGCATCGAGGGTCTCCCAAATATCAAAGGCGGACGAGAGATGAGATATGCGGTCAAACTCGCTACGACTCAGCCCCTGGATAATGATGTTCCTTGCCTTAGCGTTTGCCTCAACATCAGTCATGCTCCCGGCATTGATGTTCTCATCGGCAGGAATAACAAATCGTACTTTGACCTTACACCAGATGGCGTAGCCCTGAGCCTGGATGTAGGTCTCCATCCGGCTCTTCCAGAAAGGATAGTCAATCCCATCGAAGACTGGGGGCTTGGTCGACTACTTGTCCATCGCCGTGGCTCTAGAGACCGGTTAAGATCTATTGAAAAGAGCTAACCAGCACTGATACCAATTGTTGGACCGAAATGGCGAAAGAGGGGGGGTGAATGTCGGCTTTTAAAAACTACCCCTCCTAAGAATCCACATGCGATTCACCTCTCCGATAGCTACATGAGGCTATGAAGAGAAAAATACTTGCACAAAGGAAACCAGCTGAACAACACAGAAGAGAACCAGAGAGATCTAAACCCAAAAATAGGCAAGAAGTGAAATATTAGCAGTCACAGCAAAAGGCCGGTTGAACCGCACCAGTGCCGCTGATCAGACCGCTGTTGTCGGGCCGGTCTGACCGATCGTCAATATCTGGTCTGACCGGTTATGGCTCGGGCAGAGGCTGACTAGCAGGCTGAAAATTCAGAGTATGCTCTTTTCAAGGGATATTGAAGCAATCTTCTGAACCTTTTAAACCAACAGAGCCAATACAAGAAATAAATAGAACAAGGACTCTAGAAACCAAAGAAACACATAAAGGGAGCAAGGATTCAAGATTTTAGTAAAAATCTGAAAAGCAGATTGAGAATGAACTGAATTTCAGATTTCTCTCAAATCTTGAATTCTATCCTTATGACCTTTTGCATTCATGTTAGCAATACCAACAGGACTCTGGATACCAACTTTCATGCCAACTCAACAAGGAAATCAACCTCCACACCAAAACCCCAGAAAAGCTGAAAACTGAACTTCTACAGAGAGAGAGAGCCAAAATCCAAATTTCTCAACAATCCCAAGTCCTTTGATCCTGAGCTTTTGCAAGAACTTTAGCTATGAACTTAGGACACTAAGGCTCAAATATGTGGCAAACTTATGAGGGGAAACGAGATTAACATCAAAACCCTAGAAATGAAGAACAGAGGAGGCCAAAAGGCAAAATCTGGAATTAAACTTGATTTGCTCTTGGAACCTGCTGACCAAAGGGTCTAGAAATGTAATTCCATCGCAGAGCAACCCATTTTGGACCTTCCAAGCAAGAAACAACTCAAATCTCAAAAAGGCAAGAAATCACCCAAATAGGAGAATGAAGGAAACAGGCACAAACAGAAGAGAAAAACTTCAGATCTTCATTCCAAATCAAAAGAAGATTACAGAGGAGTCCCGATACGCCTGGACATTAGAACAAGGGATAATTACATGGTGGCTCAACACATCTCCTACCTCTCCCTCTCCAATCTCTAGAACTCAAACCAAGAGCACACAGAGGGAGGAGAGAGCTACGGGAGACACATTCTGCAGTCCATAACAACTCTCCAACCACTAAAGCTTCCAAGGTGAAATCACCTCTGAAAGCCTCTTTTGACTCACAAAACCCTAACTCTCTCCCAAGGCCATAAGGGGGCATGCAGCCACTCCCTCCTTTATATAGCCCTTGGTTAACAGGTCTCCAACCCGTTACGCCCGCCAGATCCAACGGAACCCGCTCCCGCTTGTGCAGCCTCACGAAATTACCAATTCGCCCCTCCTGCACCTTCCGGGAAGCTTCTGCGTCTCTTGTCGTCCAATCCTCGCAACCACATCGAATCTCCGCTGTCTTCGATACATCTCGACCGTTCTGACCTCGACACCGCCCGTGTCTAGTCCGGTCACCTCGTGTCTTGCCACGACTCCGCCTCGACGTCCTGCAGCCATCACAGACAAGAAACACATCAAATAGCACCGCTCGATACATGAAAGAACAATAGCATTAACAAAGCACATTAAGCATGAGATAGCCCAAACCTGACAAGTCAACATAATATGCATCCTAACCACTTTGACCAGGTTTGACCAAGCCCGACAAAGCCCGATTGCACCACGCAACGTCAAGGTTCGAACCAACCAAATCAAACTCGACTTTCCTAAACCGATGTCAATTACTCATCACACACATGGGATGACCTCCACATGGTCTCTCAATCTCCCCCTTGATGAGTATATTAACAAACCTCAAGTTGTTGAAAACTGTTTTGATTTATCTTTATTACATTACCATTTGATTTGTGTTTATTTAATAGAACTGTTTGTTGAAAATTCCGACCTAGGTAACTACACAAGGGAGGTTCTGCCGAAATTTTGGTGAGGTGAATGTAGTTTGTCTTTGTTTCATTACTTAGTTAGGTAGCATTCCACGCCATGGTATGGCTGGGGTGTTACAATGGTAACCCCTAAGTCATTCATCATGCGTATCGAGTACGTGTGACGACCTCAAGTCTATGGACAAAATATACGCATTGTAAGTAAGATCAACTGATGACACGTAAGAATGCAACGTTCCCGCGGTGTCTCATAGTGGGTTGATCCAACCCCGTATTCACTAACATGTGTCCATATTATTGGTTTCATATCTCCATATCTATGACCCATGAAACATGGTCATCAGCCAATACATATGCTAGTCTATTCATATGTGTCCTCATATGTTTTCGATTAGGGATAATTTAAGAATAATCATCGTATAAATATAAAGTTTCACAATCAAGTCACATACTTGATAATAAATATTAATGATATTATTCAAGTAACAAGATAACATATTATCCAAACACGATAACATATTATCCAATAAATCATAAACATAATAAAATATAATCATATCTATGATTGCCTCTAGAGCATATTCCCAATAGTCTCCCACTTGCACTAGAGTCAATCATTTAAGTATCTAATACCAATGGCTCTTGTGCACGCCTGTGTGCGCCTTATGCTTTGGCTATGTAAGAGATTTTGTCAATGGATCAGCAACATTTAAATCTGTGTGTACTTTGCATATCTTTATATCTCCTCTATGCATAATGTCGCGAATAAGATGATAGCGCTTGAGTATATGCTTGGACTTCTGATGGGATCTAGGCTTCTTAGCCTACGCAATGGCTCCATTATTATCACAATAGAGATTCATTGCACTCGAGGCACTTAGGACCATACCCAAAACACCTTCCTTCACAACTTCAGAAACCGAAATGTACTCGTCCTCCGTCGTAGAATTAGCAACAATCTCTTGCTTGGAATTTTTTCCAGCTCACTGCTCCTCCATTCAAAATGAATACAAAACTAGATTGCGAACGATAATCATCTTTGTTGGTTTGAAAGCTTGCATCGGTGTAACCATTTACAACGAGCTCTTCATCACTGCCATAAACTAGGAATGCATCCTTAGTCCTTCTCAAGTACTTAAGAATGTTTTTCACAGCTGTCTAGTGACCTTCACTAGGACCAGCTTGGTATCTGCTTGTAACACCTAGAGCATGTGATACATCTGGTTACCTGAAGCATATGGAATACCATTCATACAGACTTGCACTTCAGTTGTCGGAGGACACTGACTCTATCTAATAGTTATGCCATGTAACATGGGCAAGAACCCCTTCTTGGCATCCTGCATGTTGAACCGTTCCAATACCTTGTCAATATAAGTACTTTGGCTTAATTCAATTAGCCTTCTCGATCTATCTCTATAGATATTATCCTTAATATATATGCTTCCTTTCCTAGGTCCTTCATATAAAAACTATTTTTCAATGAGACCTTAACGGATTCCAGCATAGGAATGTCATTCCCAATCAATAATATGTCATCTACATATAAGATTAGGATTACAAGTGTTCTCCCATTAGCCTCCATGTAAATACAAGGTTCTTCTTTGTTCTTGACGAAACCAAACATTTCGACCTCCTCATCAAAATGTATATTCCAACTCCGAAATGCTTGCTTCAACCCATAGATGGATCTTTGAAGTTTACATATCTTTCTAGCATTTTGGGGATCAACAAAACCTTTAGGTTGTGTTACGTACACATCCTCACTTAGGTTTTCACTAAGGAAAGCCATTTTGACATCCATCTGCCATATCTCATAATCGAAATATGCAGCAATAGTTGGAATGATCCGGATAGACTTAAGCATAGCAATGGGCGAGAAGGTTCCATCATAGTCAACACCTTGAATTTGTCTGAAACCCTTCGCCACCAATCGTGCCTTATGGATATGAACATTTCCGTCTATATCTATCCTTTTCTTGAAAACCCACTTGCACTCAATGGTTTTTACACCATCAGGCGGATCAAATCATACATGGCTTAAATTTCAGATTTCATGGCTTCAAGCTATTTCTCAGAGTTTGGGTCCATCATCGCTTCGTCATAAGTATTAAGCTCATCATTGTCTAATAATAAAATGTCATGTCGATACCTCATCCACAATTGACGTGGCCTTTCAGATCTACGTGGGGCTGGTGCCTCTTCCATAGTTTCTACAACATCTTGTACACTTTGTAGAGCTTTAGTAGGAGTTGAAACAGGCTCTCAAATTTCTTAAAGTCTCACCATGCTCCCACTAACTTCTTTTGAGAGAAACTATTTTTCCAAAAGACACCATTTCAAGCAACAAACACTTTGTTCTCATCCATTTTATAAAAGTAATATCATTTAGTTTCCTTAGGATATCCCACAAAATATTTATCAGATTTAGTTATGAGCTTGTCAGACGTCAAACGTTATACATATACTTCACATCCCCATGCTTTGAGAAAAACAAACTAGGACTCTTCCTAGCCCACATCTCATATGGTGTATTATCCACTGATTTAGATTGTACCCTCTTTAAAGTGAAAGCGGCAGTTTCGAGATTGTAACCCCAAAAGACAATGGTAGATCAGATTGGCTCATCATGAATCGAATCATGTCTAACAAGGTCTGATTCCATCGTTCAGACACCCCATTTCATTGAGGCGTTCCTGGAGAAGTTAGCTATGGAACAATTCCACATTACTTTAGATGATTAGCAAACTCATGGCTCAAATATTCACCTCCACGATCTGATCAACCAGGATACATTGCTATATAGGAGAGCCATCTCCCTCTAATAGCTAATCAAGAAATGTCATACTATATCCACTCCTCTACCTCACACTCCATATGAGGCAAAAGTCAAAAGGGGTCAAACCAAATGGAGGGAAAACAGCCTCCCTCTCCAAACTTGAGTCAAATCCCATATTTGCCCCTCAAGCGCCTTCCCGGAAGCTTCCCGCGTCCGGTACCTTGACCGTCTGGACCTCGACTCCTCCCTGAGTCTAGTCCTGGTCCGCTCCGTCACGTATGACCGCAATCGACCTCCAAACCGTCTGGACCTCCGACTCCTCCCTGAGCCTAGTCCCGGTTCTCTCGTCGTCGCCCGTCGTGTCTGTCACCGGTAGCTCCCGCTCCGGTTCCTCATCTTCCGACTCGCAACCACCTCACTAGCCTTGATCATCTTCAGCATCACTGACCGTCTGGACCTCAACACCTCCTGTGCCTAGTCCCGGTCCTCCTCGCCTCACCATGACCTAGCTCCGAAGTCCTGCAGTCACACAGACAAGCAAACCGTCACATAGCACCGCACGAAACAACATAATCCATATTAGCACAAGTAAAGATACTCAACCCTAGAAAACCCAAAATAAACTCATACTCACTAAACCAACCGTCAATTACTCATCACAAACATGGGGATACCTCCACATGGTTTCTTACAGGTGGTACAGGCATGGATGTGCATCGACGGATGCACACTTTGCATTACCAGTAAAATGCAAAAGAGAAAGAGATAAAGATATTGTTGATCATATTGCATTGCATGGTTTATTTATACGGCTGTTGGTTGAGTTATGAAGTGATGCTCATGTATGTTCATGTTGCCTTCTATTATATTTGCTGAGTCGTTGGACTCACTCTTGCTGTTGTTGTGTTTTTTAGGTACCTTTATGAGATCAGCATGCATGGGGAAAAAGAAAGATTAGTCCTATTGCACTTTGCACGTTCTACCCACAATGAAAGAAAGGAAGAAATTTAAATACTAGTTGCATGAATTACTTAAGTAGAAGATGACTATTGATTGTCGGATTTAAATTGTAATAAAGGATTAGAATTCTTTTATGATGCTTCCGTTCTTTTTTTAAATATTATAACTATGGATGCTCTAGTAAACTTAAGCCAATTTTGCTTAGATGTGATTATATTACTTGATGTTATTCATATCTTTTAATTATGATTGTTGAAACCCCTGATTTAGACAGTAAACAAAGGAGGTTCTGCCAAAATTTTGTGTAGCATATTTAGTTCAACATTGTTATACTACTAGTTTGGTAGCATTCCAGGTCATTGCTTAACTGGGGTGTTACAGATTTAGTTCCTATGTCTGATACGAAAGACTTATATTGGATGCCTTGCCCAGGCTGAACCACCAACATATAGATATCATCATTATTCTCTCCCACCAATAGTTCTCTTGAGCTGCCCCTGTCCCACCGTGTTTTGCCAGCGGCCAGGAACTCTGTGCTCTCACTCTCACCCCTAGCCCCTCTGTCTTCTCGCAGCTTGTGCTCATGGAAAGCTATGCGTCATTGTTGGAGTTCACGTGGAGGTGCCATTTTCATGGAAAAGCTAGAGTTCGCCAGACCTGTCGCCATCACCGTCGGATCTTGCGTGAATTTGGTGGCACTACTACCAAATAAGGTCATCACAGACGGTTCGGAACTATCATCAGAGATGATTCGGAACTGTCATCACAGATAGTTTTTTGAACCGTCTGAATTTATGTATGGTTATCACAGATAGTTTGTGAGCCGTCTGTGATAAATACAACACAAACGGTTTGTAACTAAAATCGTCTATGAAGAACATTATCACAGACGGCTCAAACCAAAAACAGTCTGTGATACACAACACGGACGGTTCTAGCTACCAACCATCTGTGATGGGTGAGTATCATAGACGATTGGTATATAGAACCGTCTATGATACTTCCTCACCATAGACAATTGGTAGATAAAACCGTCTGTGATAATCCTTAATAGATAGTTTATACCACAAAACTGTTTGTGATAGTTCATTCTATACCTTTTTTTTCTATTTTTTGGCTAGCCTCAGGAAATATTAACTATGCCATCTGAAGACAAGCAAATACAGCAACAAACACAGCAACACATTCCATTTTCATTAAGGTTAGAATCACAATTGCAACATCACAAGATAACAAGTAGGTTACCTATAGCACTACATACACAAGATGATACTTACAATTTTACAAATATAAGCTTCACTATTACAAATTGAGAAAAATGCTTACACTACAAGAAATTTTAGGCTAATACAAGCTAGACTTACACATCCTTCATTAAACTACAATCTAAAATAAGTGGTGTGGGAAAATTTTCATGTAGCGGAAACAAAAAGGCAACAAACACCATTTTCAGCTTGTGTGTGACTTGGAATAGTGCAGATTTGCCATTACCTTCTTCCTTTCCATCTTGCTTCAAACGAAATTTCAGTCGCCCTTGCTGAACCCCTTTTCACCCTTGCCGCGCACAAATGAGTTGAAATAGTACTGGTGGTGTTGGTTCTTTGAGTAGGGAGACGGGGGCTAATAAGGGGTCAGAGGTGGGGAGAAGACTAGTGCCTGCCATTCGACGCGAAGAGAATGGACGGGTGAGATCAGGATCTTAGGGGATATGCCGTGGATCGGTGACATGGCGAGGCATCACAGATGGCTCGGCTTACAAACCGTTTATGATAGAGACATCACAAACAGTTCATAACAAAAATCATCTATGATAACGGAAGATATCACATATGGTTCTTATTAAAAACCATTGGTGATAATGCCCAAACGGTAAATCACAAAAACAATATATCGACGTTATATAAATAGCTAGTCTCAAAAGATAAAATATCAAACTTTTATATTGCTTATATATTCTCATTTAAAAGGTTTCGATGAGATCTATAACTTTCCAGTTGAGACAAAACCCAAATTCCGGACACTCACGTACACAGGAGTTCATACTCAGCTCACTCTACTGGAATACTCAAACTCCCCTCATTTCTTGATCCCCTCACTCACCAGGATACATTGCTATATAGGAGAGCCATCTCCCTCTAATAGCTAATCAAGAAATGTCATACTATATTCACTCCTCTACCTCACACTCCATATGAGGCAAAAGTCAAAAGGGGTCAAACCAAATGGAGGGAAAACAGCCTCCCTCTCCAAACTTGAGTCAAATCCCAGATTTGCCCCTCAAGCGCCTTCCCGGAAGCTTCCCGCGTCCGGTACCTTGACCGTCTGGACCTCGACTCCTCCTTGAGTCTAGTCCTGGTCCGCTCCGTCACGTATGACCGCAATTGACCTCCAAACCGTCTGGACCTCCGACTCCTCCCTGAGCCTAGTCCCGGTTCTCTCGTCGTCACCCGTCGTGTCTGTCACCGGTAGCTCCCGCTCCGGTTCCTCATCTTCCGACTCGCAACCACCTCACTAGCCTTGATCATCTTCAGCATCACTGACCGTCTGGACCTCAACACCTCCTGTGCCTAGTCCCGGTCCTCCCCGCCTCTCCATGACCTAGCTCCGAAGTCCTGCAGTCACACAGACAAGCAAACCGTCACATAGCACCGCACGAAACAACATAATCCATATTAGCACAAGTAAAGATACTCAACCCTAGAAAACCCAAAACAACCTCATACTAACTAAACCAACCGTCAATTACTCATCACAAACATGGGGATATCTCCACATAGGGCGACGTCGGCATAGGAGTTGGAGTCGAAGTCGGGGCCGAAGTCGCATCCGGTCTAGCAGGGTCGGTAGTTGCCCGGGCCGCCCTCAGCCGCGGGTTCTTAGGGCTGCGAGGGCGAAGTTGGAGCGGAGGCAGACCTCGCGCCGGTAGCTTTTTGTGGGCGCAAAGTGGGCACGGCTCCGCAGTCTGGTGGCGCGCCTTAACGACTCCTGGAATCACGCTGACCCCTGGGATGGCAGGAGCAGGCTGCTGTAGCCGTACATGCTTTCCTACCCGAGGTGTACACGCGGCGGGCCATGACTGGCGCATCGTGGGCTGTCAGCGGCCGCACGACCGTGGCCGCTCACCCCTTCCCCAGAAGGGCGGGACACATGGCGGGGTGCATGGGCGCGTCATGCACCGTCTGCCCACCTACCCGCGCGCGCTCCTAGTTGCCAGCGGTTGCGTTTCCCGATCGTGGGTAGCCGAACCGCTGGGCTCCTACCGGTTGTGCCACGCTGGTTGGGCTCCTGCCGGTTGGACTCTTGCCGGTTGATTGGGTATATATATTCTGCTAATGCTGCGTTGTACCCGCATCGTACAGCCGGATAGGTTGCCTCCTGCCCGCGCACCGTGCTCCCATATGGAAATGGCGAGGTTTGACCTGTTCTCGTAGACAGATATGCTTGAGTTCATCTGCATCCTTTGATTGCACCCACCGGCGTTACCATCAGGAAATGTTGATGTACTGAAGCTTATCTTTTTATGAGAACATGTCAAAACCTGCCGTAAATCAGCCTTTGCGTTCCCGAATTACGAGGAACCCAGGCGGATGGATCCCCGCCGGTTTAGGCTGTGAGGTTGCCGCGTGGACTCTGAAGCCGAGGTGGCCGCCTGCGCTACTCTGTGGGTTCGGCCAGAGCTGAACACTGGGTCTTCGTTGGCCGAGGCCGAGGGTTGCGTGAACGTCGGAGTCGCGGTACCTTCTGACATCTTCGCGACGTCCCGGTGAGGTGTTCCGTCGCGGGAACGGAGGCAAAGTCGGATCCGGGGCCTCGCTGCTGAGACGAAGACCCCGTCGAAGCTGTTGCATTGGTCTCGAGAATCGCGTCGACACGCGTCGGGGGCTGCACTACGCCGCATGGCCTGCATTTATGCCTGGTGGGAGTCGACACGCGGCGGGATGCTACTGGCGCGTCGTGCGCTGACAGGTCTTTGTACGGCCGCGGTCATGCCCGACTCGCATGGGTGGTCACGGCGCTTCAGCTTCGGTCGCGATGCTTCGGCTCCGGTCGTGGGCAGGCAAGCGGTTTGTCTTCCGCCGGTACGCTTACCGGCGGTGCGGGAGGCGAGGGGTCTTTAAATACCCCCTGGTACCACATCTTCGCCTCCTCCACACGCTTTCTGATTGCCCTTCTCATCTCCTGCTCTTTGATTTTCTTGCCACCGCACTTCCCTTCCGCCGTCGTTTAGTTCCCGGATAACGATGGCGCCCGGCGGCGAGCACGCTCAAACGGTCGGCAAGTACGCTATCCGCCGACGGTCCTTGCTGCTTGAGGTGGAGTATGCGCTCGAGGGGCGCGACCCGGCGGCGGTAGACAAGTGGTGGGTGGCGACGGAGAGGAAGGAGGGCCCTTACTCTAGCGTCTTGGGTCCGACGCTCGTGACGGAGGAGACGATCTGTACCCTTCTGCATGAGGGAAAGCTATCGGACCGCCAGGCGGTGCGGCTACCCGCCGATGATGAGGCGGAACCGCGACCTGAAGAGTCGCAGGCAATTGTCTTCGTCGCCTACTTTGAAGCCGGGCTTTGCATCCCGGCCGCGATGGTCATTGGCGATGTGTTGCGAACCTTCAGGCTGGAGCTGGCGCGACTGACTTCGAACGCGCTGGCCTGCCTCACCGTGTACAGCTGGGCCTTGCGCTTGGAGGTGTGCTGGCCCAGCGCCTCGATGTTCGCCTATCTGCACGATGCACAGTGCCAGCGGAAGGACGGGACGCTGTCGAACTTCGGCATCGACAACTTTATATTGCGGTCGCCGTGCGGGAAGCTCTTCCCCGCGAACTCCACTCGAGCGAAGTGGGAATCTGGCTGGACAAGACGGTGGTTCTACCACCATGTGGAGAGCGGTAGCGACCTCGAGTGTACGGGCCAGCCGATGGTGTTCAACACCACGCCCATCATAACGCTCAACCCCGAGGACAGGCGAAGGGCGCGAAGACTCGTGGGGGTCACCGCCCACTTCAACATGCGCGACCTCGCCGAGGAGTACATTATGTACGGAGTGGCGCCGCTCGCCCATGAGTGGCGCCTCTTTGCCGGGAAGCTCCGGGACGACAACGTTCGCCCGTCTGTTTGCTCACTACCAGCGCCCTCCGGACTTCATAAGCCTCGGTCGTGTCCTCCTTTCCATTTGTGCTCACTGCATCGTGTTTGACCATGCTTCTTGTCTTGCTTAGGAGCGCGCTTGAGGGATGTGGAACGTGCGGTGAGCATGTTCCTCAGGCCATATACGGCCAGGGAGCACGAGCAGCGCACAGCTGCGACCGCGGAGGCGGGGCTAGGGCGGATAAACCGCGTGTGCGAGGCCCTGGGCGTTCGCGTGCCAGAGCGCGCCCCTCCAGCCCTAAGCCAGCCGCGACATCAAGATGACGGCGCCCAAGGAAAAAGGGCGCCATCTCGCGGGAGAAATCGGGCTACCGTCATCGCGCCCTGCGCGGTGGCTGTCGTTGCCCCCGTCGTTGCGGCCGACGCTGAGTCTGATTCGGTGAAGTACGCCAATTCAGACCTGGAGACGGGCGCGGATGATGGGGGCGAAAGGTCTCCAGGTGGTGCCGGGGACCGAGATTGCACCCTGGGCGTCCGGGAGGGGGAAGTCTTGTCGCCCGTGGCGGTTGCCGAGGTGGAGCCACCATCTGTTGGCGGCACCGGGGTGAAGTCGCCGCTTGCAGCGGTGACAGTATCGGAGCTGCCCCTCGCGGGGGCCGGTGGAACAAGGTTTCCGCCAACAGTGGCGGCCGAGACAGAGGTGCCTCCCGCGGAGGCTACTAGGGTGGGGCCTCCGCCCGCGAGTGTTGCTACCGTGGAGCCTTCTGCGGCGGTTACCGAGGCAAGGCCTTCACCTTCTTCTCCCAGGGCGAAGCGGCCATGCCTGTGATCCCCCTTCATCGGACTTCGAGGGGGTTTGCCGTGGCGACTCGTGTTAGCTTGTGGGACTCAGACTCCGAAGCCGAAGTCCCCATGTCTCGCGTCCCTCCGGCCCCTCAGGCCGCATCGGCCGTGGCATAGGAACAGCTGGCGTTGGGTCCTACTGCGGAGATTCCCCTGCCTTGAGGGCCGGTGCCGTCCTTGGGGGCCGGCGCCCCTGTTACTCCGCTCGAAGTTGAGGGGACGTCCCAGCGAAGTCCACCGTCTGCCACCGAGGGTAGGTTACCTTGACATAACCTGACGTAGCTTGGTAATACTCCTATAGGACACTAACCGGTACACCCTCTTGCAGCGACGCTCATTCCGGAGGACGGGCGATCTCCGGGGCGCGGGGACATTCTCTTGAGGGGGGCATCCGATGCACCCGAGGCTGCCGACGCGAACGCCGCGCACCTGAACCTAGCAGACTTCGTGCCTCCCCCGGAAGTGTTGGGGGCATGGCGCGGGGTCGTGAACGACGCGGCCGCGAGCATTGATCCCAGGCGCTGTCATGCTACGGGACGAAGCGCCTTGGGGACGCATTGGAGGTATCGGGAGTGAGGGTAAGCATTTAACCTCATGACGATACATGGCCATTTTTAGAATCTTGCTGACCACTCTATCATACAGACCCTCATTTTGGCCCAGGTGCTGTAGGCAGCTCATGCCCGCAAGCGGGGAACGCTAGAGGACCGGTTGCGAGCCGCCGAAGAGGCTCTGCATGTTGCCGAGGGGACACGCGCCGCCCAGGACGACCGCATCCGCCGCTTGGAAGCAGAATGCGCGGAACGAAATCGTACGCCGAAGTGCTTGTGGCAGCGGCGTGGCTGTCAGCCACGGAGGCAGCGCGACGAGAAGTTGCAGAGGAGCGAGATGGCTTAGTCCAGTAAATCGCCGCGCTGGAGAAGGAGAAGGACGGACTCGTCGCATCTCTGGCGGAGCGGGATCGGGCACTGGGCAATGCTTTAGTGGCTGCGTGGGATGCCATGCTGGCCCTGGAGAGCACCCTGGAGGATCTTATCGCCGAAATGCTGCCCCACTCCTTTGGGCCCGAAGAGCTGTCGCGGACCCTCCGCCGGATTGGGGATGCGGCCAACATTGCTCGTAGCTCCGCGACGACGTTCGGCAACCACTGCTCGTACGTGACATCGTGCCTGATGTGCGCGCTTCTGCGACACCAGGGCTGCCAGCATATCAGCGGGCTAGCTGATCCCCATGTAGAGGTGCCGGTCGGGGTTGGGGTGATGTCTGGTGCCGTGCACGCTGTTCACCGCCCCATGCAATTCTTCTACGAGAGGATCTGGGAGTACATCGGGAAGGCTGCGGCGCAGGTCGAGTTACGGAGTAGCCTATACAATGAGGGGGACCTCGGCTCTGGCTGGATGAGGTCCCACAACGCGACGAGGGCGGCCCCGAGGGCTCAGAGGGCGGCGCGAACCCACAGGTGTGACGCCATGGTCTCCGTGCGTTGGTGTGCGTTGTAAAACGAGGCCTTTTCCTTATGAATAAAGTGTAAGTTGCCTCACCGATGTTCTGATTTATGTGCCCCTGTGTCCCGAGCAGTTACTCGACCGGGGCCGGTTGCTGGTTTCTGACCTTGTGACCCGGCGACGTCTCCGGCGCTGGCGGAGGGCCGAGGAGTCGCTGGACTTCTGGGCAAGCCAGGCTTCTTCGAGTGAGGCTCCGGTGCGAACGCGCATTAAGGAGGAGCCTGCCGAGTAGCGGCTTTGAGCACCTTAGGATGTGTACACTTTACTGCGTACCTTTGTAAACATCTTCCGATGAATGCACAGTATGGGGTAGGGCTTGGTTGAAAAATGTTGTCCGCGCCTCCATCCTTGTCTACGATAACGTAATCCCGTGGTAGATTGGCGAGGCTACACCGTGCCCGCCTACATACAGCGGTCCGGGCCTAGCCAAGTAGACGCGCGAGCGCTCCGTCCCCTACCCTTCGAAGTGGTGGCAGCGGAGCTGGCGCCTTGGTCGAGGTAGACGCGCTTGCGTTCCATCCCCTACCTTTCGAAGTGGTGGCGGCGGAGCCGGCGCCTTGGTCGAGGTAGACGCGCGAGCGCTCCGTCCCCTACCTTTCGAAGTGGTGGCGGCGGAGCCGGTGCCTTACTCGAAGTAGACGTGCGAGCGCTTCGTCCCCTACCTTTCGAAGTGGTGGCGGCGGAGCCAGCGCCTTAGTCGACGTAGATGCACGAGCGCTCCGTCCGCTACCTTTTGAAGTGGTGGCGGCAGAGCCGGCGGCTTAATCGAAGCAGATGCGCCAGCTCTCCATCCCCTACCTTTCGAAGTGGTGGCAGCGGAGCTGGCGCCTTAGTCGAGGTAGACGCGCGAGCGCTCCGTCCCCTACCTCTCGAAATGGTGGCGGCGGAGCCGGCGCCTTAGTCGCAGTAGACGCGTGAGCGCTCCGTCCCGTACCTTCCGAAGTAGTGGCAGCGGAGCTAGCGCCTTGGTCAAAGTAGACGCGCGAGCACTCCGTTCCCTACCTTTCGAAGTGGTGGCGGCGAAGCCCTCATCGGCGCCTTAATCGAAGCAGACGCGCGAGCGCTCCGTCCCCTACCTTTCGAAGTGGTGGTGGCGGAGCCGGCGCCTTAGTCGAAGTAACGCGCGAGCGCTCCGTCCCCTACCTTTCGAAGTGGTGGCGGTGGAGCCGGTGCCTTAGTCGAAGTAGACGCGCCTATTTATACTCCGTAGAGTGCGTGGGACTATCAACCACGCCTTGTTTATACTCCGTAGAGTGCGTGGGACTATCAACCACGCTTTGTTTATACTCCGGAGAGTACGCATAGAGATAATACTTATGCGTGCGCGGGAGCATCCGCGTCTTGTTTATACTCAGTAGAGTGCGCAGGGACAACATCCGCGTCTTATTTATACTCCGTAGAGTGCGCACGGAGGTAGGCCTCACGTCGCGTCTTGTTTAGAGTCCGTGGACTGCACGCGGAGGCAAGCCTCCGCGCGTTGCGGGCGGTGAAGTTGCGTGCGGAGGCGGACCTCAACGCTACGTCTTATTTATACTCCGTAGAGTGCGCGCGGAGGCGTCCCCCCACGCGTCTTTGTTTATACTCATACCCGTGTTTTCACAGAGAGTGCGCGCGCGGACGCGTGTCTTTGTTTATACTCGTGCCCGTGTTTTTCACGGAGAATGCGCGCGCGGACGTGTGTCTTTGTTTATACTCATGCCCGTGTTTTTCACGAAGAGTGCACGCGCAGACGCATGTCTTTGTTTATACTCAT
The DNA here is from genome assembly GCA_017311315.1 of Dendrocalamus latiflorus. Taxonomy (NCBI): domain Eukaryota; kingdom Viridiplantae; phylum Streptophyta; class Magnoliopsida; order Poales; family Poaceae; genus Dendrocalamus; species Dendrocalamus latiflorus. The sequence continues at coordinate 19,412,290 of CM029623.1, forward strand.
GCCCGTGTTTTTCACAGAGAGTGCGCACGCGGATGCGCGTCTTTGTTTATACTCATGAAGAGTACGCGCGAAGGTAATCCTTCGCGCGCTTCTTGCGGGAAAGAAGATAATTTTTGCAAATGGTGAACTTTATTAAATTCCCGTTTGCGCGCGTGAGCGATTACAAAAGGTGGGATATTGACCACTGGCCGTTTAAGGATGGGAACGGCTGCGGCTGTCGTCGCCCGGTGATGAGGCGTGGCACGGTGGGAGCCTCTGCTACTGGGGTAACGCGTGCGGGGGCCCGGCGGGGTGCTTTCCGGAGCCGCCAAGGATCTTCGCACTTGGACACCTGGCATAGGTGCTTCGTCGAGCCTCGTGGTGTGGACCTCTACTGCCGAGCTCTATGCGCCGAGCCATATCCTGGTCGCCGTGGACGGTGATGATGGCCCGCGGTTCGGGGAGCTTCATACATAGGAAGCCGTGATGTAGGACTGCCCCGAGAGAGTTTAAGGTTGGCCGCCCTAATATAGCGTTGTAGGGGTACGAGATGTCAACAACGTCAAAGGTGGCGTCCTCACTCCTCACATTATCGTCTCGGTCGAAGGAGACTTAGAGGCATATTTGGCCCAATGCCCGCAGAGGTTGCCCTCCGAAGCCCTGCAGTGGGATGCCCGAAGGGCCTAATCGGCTTCAGGGGATCCCCATCTGATCGAAGGCCGCTGCGAACAAGATGTTCGCGGAGCTTCCTCCGTCGACCAGGATGCGCCTGACCTCGCATCCTGTGATGACGACCTGGACGACCAGGGGATCGTGGTGGGGGAATTCGACTCCTTCAGCGTCAGCGGGCGTGACGGTGATTTCGTGTTGTGCCTACTCCGGTGGCGCCTGCGTTGGGTATGCCGCGACGTGGTGTAGCCTCCTCGCATAGGCCTTCCGCTGTCGCGCCGAGGCGAATTCCAACGAGGAGCCCCCGGAGATGACGTTTATGACCCTGCGCTGGGCTCCTTTCGGGGCTTGCAATTGCAGGAGGCCCTCCCGAGGTTGCTGCATATGGGCCTGAATCCGCAGGGGGCCTTCCTGGGGTTGCATTCCTTGGTCCTGGGGGTGTTGGACGTGAGCCACGACGGGCGGGCGCGCCTCAGGGTTTCTGTCTCTGGCGACGCTCTGCTGGAGTGCTGTGATGGTGGCGCACGCACGCGTGTCGTGGCTGCCCCGACCGTGGACTTCGCACCACTGCCCATGGTGCTAGTCGTTGTACTCTTCGCGGGCTCTGTCGTCGCGACCCCGCCCGCGCCCCCGGCCACAGCGCCCTCTGCCGCCGCGACCAGCAGGGGCAGTGTCCTCGGAGCCACCCTCGATGTCGAAGACGTGTCGAGGTTTTCGAGATTTGCGTTGGTCGTGCTTGGGCTTGTCGCCCGACAAGTCTTTGTGTTGGGCCTCCTTACGCGCAGAGGCGTCCTTCAATGGCTCCTGCTTACGCTTGCCTTTGATGAGCCTTCCTTCGGCGAGCCATCGTTTTTTGCCGAGCCCTCCCCCTGGTTGGTGTCGGAGTCGTCGCCATGTCTCCGCCGCGCGTCCTCTTCCGCTCTAGCGTACTCTTCCATCTTGTCGAAGAGCTTCGCCACCGTCTTGATTGGTTTCCGCACGTTGTATTCGGCCATCAGTCCCGGGCGGAGGCCTTGTATTGCTGCATTGATGACGGTTGTTTCATTGACGTCCTTGACCTGGCAACGTACCTTCGTGAAGCGCTTAAAGTAATCTCGAAGCCTCTCCGAAGGTTTTTGCTTGACTGCGAAGAGTTGGTCCGCGTCGACGTGCTCGACGTAGTTTCCCTGGAAATTGTTGTAGAGTCGGTCGCGGATCTGCTCCCACGCGTAGATGGAATGTGGCGCGATGGTGAAGAACCAAGAGAGCGCCACCCCCTGCAACGTGAGCGGGAGCCCCTTCGCCTTCGTGGTGTCATCTCTGTCGGCGGCTTCGATGGCGGTCTCATACACGCGCACGAATTCCCGTGGGTCCGTGTCGCCTTTGTATGCTTCAATGACACTCGGGAATTGAAGTCGTCCGGCCATGCCGCCTGCTGCAGGCCCACGGAGAGTGGGGACTCCGGGTCCACACGTCGTAGTGGGACGCGGCTGGACGTGGGGGCATCGCGGCTATCCGCCCTCTCCGGTGTGGGCTCCGATGCGACCACCAGTGGGGCCTGTTGGCTCCGAGCCTCTTGCATGTCCCGTACGGCTCCGTGGAGATCCGTTAGCTCCCGCTAAAACGCGCTGAGGGCCGCCAGCAGGGCGTTCTCCGCCGTGGACGTGGTTGGGGCCGTTGGCACGCCTGGGGGCGCGACCGTAGCGGCGGCAACCACGGCCTGTGCTCCCGGACTGCCCGCTGCGCTGGCGTGAAGAACTTCGGAGCCGGTGATGAAGCCCGCGTTGCCACCGGAACCGCTCACCGTTCCTGCACCGAGTGGGGGAGCGAACGCCGTGCCTGCGTGGGCATCGGCGTTGCTGCCTCCGACCACCCGAGCACCGCTGTCGGCGACTGTCGCGTTACCTGCAGTGGGGTTTCCAACCATGCGCGAGGCGGTGTTGACTGTCGCACCGGCGGTGGCGGGGTCGAGCGTCGCGGCGGTGGTAGCGGGGTCGAGCGTCGCGGTGGTGGTGGCAGGGTCGAGCGTCGCGGCGGTGGTGGCGGGATCGAACGTCGCAGCGGTGGTGATGGGGTCGAACGCCGCGGAACCACCACCGCAGTGGTAGCGGGGTCGAGCGTCGCGGCGGTGGTGGCGGGATCGAACGTCGCGGCGGTGGTGGCGGGGTCGGGCGTCACGTCGTGAACACCGGTGTTCGCGACCGCCACACCCACATCGCCACCCACGCTCGCGGCTGCCAACACTGAAGCCCTGGTATTGACGCGGGATTCCGCCGCTCCCACCTTCTTCTTCTTCGCCGCCGATGATGAAGCTTTCTTTGGTGCCATCCTTTTCGGATCTGGAGGCTTGCTGTAACATCCTAAATCTCAGGTGTTCAGAAATGTGAAACTTTTAAAACTTTTTCTTGCATTTTGCTGGTGTTCGAATTTATTTGAAGATTTATTTGAAATTTCTGGAGTTTTGGTGGCAGGCAAAGTAATGTGTTGAGAAATAGTATCCAAATTTTATAAACAATGAAGGAGTAATAAGAGGAATGAAAAATCTAAGCATCTGCACACAAATTCAAGTTAAGCATTAAATAATGACAATAAGATTTTAAAATTCAATTTCCAAAATGGCAAAAAGAATAATCCCAACATAAGTCTCAAAATAATAATAATAGTAATCACAAACGAGGTGCAGATTAAGATTCAAATTTTAAATGCCATGCAAAAATTAAAATCAGTGAACCCTAATACGAATTAAACTGTAAAATAAAAAAATAGCTTAAATCCCAGATTTAAAAGCATGACTAGCCCTTACCTCCTTTTCTCACTTTTTCTCCTAACCCCCACTCTCTTCCACGTGGACCCGGCCCCCACCACCTCCTTTCTTTCCCCCGCACCCCTCCCTCTTTCCCCCTTTTTCCTTTCTGCCGCTGGGCCAGGCGCCCTGCCTCCTCTTTCCTTCTTCTTTCCCTTCCTCTGCGCCGAGCTCACTCTTTTCTTTTTCCCCGTCCTGTGGCCGAGCAGCGCCCGCGTCACCCGGCCCCATTATTCCTGCTCCTCCGTCACGTTGCCAGCCGCGTCACCCGGTCACCATCCCGTCTCCCCTACTGTGGCCACGCCGAAGCCGACGTCGCCGCCATGCACGACCAACTGCTCCCGTCGACTCCAGCCCCGCCCGATCGCCTATAAAGTCGCCGCAGCTCCCCAATGCATCGCCATCTCTTGCTCTCGCTCCCACCCCGCCCGATTGAGCTCCCGAACCCTCCTTCCCCACCGATGACCTCATCCCCTCCAAGTCCGGCAACCGGGCGCGCCGCCGTATCAAGCTGTCACCGGTCGATTCCTCCCTTCCACATCTTCCTAAGGACCCGGCGAAGTCGATTCCACACTCGGCCGAGTTCCTCTCGGCCTGCACCTCGCCGGCGTCGAGTGCCACCCGAGCCCGCTGCCGCCGCACGTCGCTGACCCATCTCCGGCGCTTCTCGACCTCCACCAACACCTCCATCAGCTTCCTCGAGGCACCAGCGTTCCGTTTTGCCCACCGCTTGCCCCACTCCGGCCGCCCCTCGCCGAGAATCTCGTCGCCCGTACGCCGCCTGAGGTCCTCTGTTTCGCCCCCCTGCAGACTCAGCTTATCTGCTGCCCTCCCCCGTATTAGTTAGGTAACACAGAGAGCTCGGCTGGCTAACAGCGCATGCGCTCGCCTCGGCCGCCCGCGTTCGAATCCGCAGCCCGCAGTGTTATTAGGGATAGGTTTTTGATTTAGTTTTTGCTAAGCAATTTAAAGCAAATAAAAATCCAAACAAAATCAGGAATTAATCCATAAATGATGCAAAATTTGTTTAGGAAATTAGTGAGCTTCTTGAACATTTAACCATGGATTAATTGTCACATGCTAGTAAATAATATGCCTTGAATACTTATTTTAAATCATTAGTAACTAAAGGCTTAGTAGGAATATTACTTAGGGATATGCTTTCATGAAATGATAACCTAGTAAATAAAGATTTACTAAACAATAAATCATGAACCCTTACATATTAGTAATGGATATAAAATTAATCTTTGCAAAGTTTAAACTCTAAACCATTGCCTTCATGCCTTAGCAATTAGGAGAATCCTATCTGACTATTAAATGATGTGAACATTAAGCCACCAACTTTTAGACTATGATGCTCAAATTAAATTACAAAATGATATTGCATATAATTGAATTATGGCTAAGCCTCAAATAATTACAATCAACTCATTCTATCACCAAATTAAATGAAAACGTTTTAAAGAGCAAATCATACACCCATGTATTCTAGTAAAAGAGATAGAACTAACCACCACATAGTTAAAACATAAGTGTTAACCCTACGCCCTAGCAGTGATAAGAATTCCTTGTCAACTACAATACTCAAATCAGATCAGGGAATAAATTGGAGGATTTAACAAAAATTAGCTAGGATGTAAATGCAATATCTGTGTTTGGACTAGTTCATGTACAAGTAATATGGTTTGAGAAATCGTCTAAGAGGCTAACTAATAGTTCAAAGCAATAGTAAAGAAATATGACTGTGGTTAAATATTCAAACTTAATAATATGTTTAAATTATAAGAGCAATGGTAAGCAAGACCTTAAGTTAAAAGATTGCCATAAATAATAACGAAAACATATGCCCTAATACTTATCATGCAACCATTAATATGAGAGGTAGAATTAATTAAAAGACACAATCAAGCAGCTTCGTAAAAATTAATGAAATAATATGCCCAAAACATTTAGAAAGAAGTACATATTTAAGTTAGAAGGTCATGAGCTATAATATAATTCCCAATCCTTAGTATGTCACCGGTAAATAAATCTCAATGCTAGATTTAGTTACTAGTGGAAGAAAAATAAGAATTGGTATTTGGATTAACAATCCACGTAAAACGACTATGGATGAATATTGAAACATACCTGTAGAATATATGATAGAAAAACCATTGGCACAACAAATGCATTAAGTAAATTAAGGGATACAAAAGTTAACCATCTAAATTATGACTATCATTTCTATATCGTTAAAAGGTCCTCTTAACAAATAGTTACTAAAATATAATAGCACTGGTACATCGTACATTAAAATGACCTAACCAATATATGTAAATACCCTGAAGTAAACATTTAGCTAATAACACGGTTAGTTAAGGTCACATAGAGGGTTACACATCAAATTACTAGTAATATGAATTAATCCGATAAGCTAAAAGGCGTAGACATCGTCTTGGAACACACACCCATATGTCCGTCTCGACTCATGGAACTTCCTTAATAAATACAAAAATCAATAAACAGGAAGGCATCAATTAAAAGATCGAACCTCGCCCTTCTCCAATCGGCTATGTTTGGCCACTTGTTTTCCCAAATCAAATAATCCCTATAGATACTTCCTCACTTTTGATCTCTTATTATCCTAAAGTTTTCCCTCACGGTAAAGCTATTAAGATAACTCGTTCTCTCACCCAAATCCAGCTATCGCTGTGTTTGCAACACGCTAAATCGAATCATCCTTCTATTCTCAAATCGTAACAAATGTATAAATTAAATTAAATCAGGCGTTTAAATTATCTAAATTTATTTGGTTTTTCTTTTGTTTGCCGCAAAATTAGAAATTGGAGCCCTGAAGATTCAATGAATCAAGTGGGATCAAGATCGAGGTGAAGATGCACACCAACGATAAGAAATCTATGAGCGAGCTCAAGACCGCGGTAAACCGCGCAAGGCGAGTCAATACTTTGATCATGTTGATCCTACATTTTCTGCAAATTATTTTTGTTTAAATTATCAAATTGCATGCTGTTATTTTATATGCAAATACAAGCTTAATTTAATATTCTAGTTATATGCCCATTGCTTACCTTGATTAATATTACACCTCCCTTTGGAATATTTGAATTGTGAACCTTGTCGCCCTAGCAAAACTTATAATAGTAACCTTTCGAAAATAAGTCCGTAATTATATGCCATGCTTAGTATTGCTTAGATACTCATGGGCGCGAGAGCGCCCAAGCATCACTTTTAATCCTGAGAAAAATTGATTGGGCAATCATGGTGGTAATGACTGGTGTATGTTGGATATGGCTATTTTATATTCCCAAAAACCTCAAATTGCTAACTTGTCTGGGCGGATGGTTCGGGGGTATGGTGCAGGTGTGCACGAGAGTGTGGTTTGTGGTAGAACCGCCCAGATACCCTAAGGACTGAATCTTGTCATGACCTCCTGTGTAAAAAAAGTGCAACCACAAGTCTGTAAAGTACAACTTGGCCTAGTAAATTTACCGGACCCTGAAAGTCATCATCATCAGTGGAGGAGTGAAGTGGTGCAAGCGGCTGTCTGTGTGTCAGGCTTGAATGGGACACCCGCGGAGGGTGAGGTTCTGCTGTGGCGTGCTAGCAGGGTGGGTAGCCAACTGCTAGGCGTTCAGAAGGAGAACATCCCGCACAACGTATGGGACCCACCGCAAGTGGGAACGACCCATAGGGTGAGATGATGGAAGGGGCGAGGTACTTTGAACGGTTACTGTGATGGTTTGCTCAACCGCATGACTAAGGAATCGTGTGGGGCAACGAGTGAACTGTCTCTTGTGGGTAAAGTGTGCAAACTCTGCAGAGTCAAAACTATTCGAATAGCCGTGCCCACGGTCAAGGGCGGACATGAGAACTTAACTAGATATAGTTCTATTTCAAAAACTTTGTGGGTGGGAATGGAAAAGTGGAGGGCAGTGGAAAGCCCTGATTTGAGTTGTCCTGGGTGTCGTCCCAGTGGTAAGTTAAGCGGCTATAACGTTGAAAGATGTTATCTGATGTGATTCCATATGTATGGAAAAATTATGGTGATATTAGGCATATGGTGTGATGCCATATGTATGGAAAATCATGTTAATATTCCTTGAACATTATGTTTTGTTCCAAAGCTGCTAGGTCTCAGGAAATTTTATGTATTGTATTTCAAATAGTGGCATTTCTATTCTTACAAAATAAAATATGGGTGGAATAAACAGGGTCGTGAGTAAAGGAAATAAATGTTTGTAGTGTACACATAAAGGTATTGGTGGATTCATGTCGATCATAAATAGGAAATGATAGTGTGGGTTCTGGGAGAAATAAATTGGTGGAGTCTAGCTGAATAGATATGCTAAATAGTTGATCTAATTGAATTTTCGGGAATTTGGAGGAGTAATACAAGTATTGGATTATAGTTCCTGATTAGTGATTTACTTGGTGGGAGGATACTAGTGGATCGTAGAATTAATCAATGATATTCTTGGTGGATATATAATAGTGAATCGTAGAATTGATCAATGATATTCTTGGTGGATATATAATGGTGAATCGTAGAATTGATCAATGATATTCTGGGTGGATATATAATATTGAATCGTAGGCTTGATCAATGATATTCTTGGTGGATTTGAATCAATAATAAAAAGGATTGGATTATTAGAAAATCTTGATGAGAATGTTCGGTGGATTAATTAGGTGATGTCACTCGCTGTTTGGAGATTAGACAGCAATCAATTTGGAAAGAGTATGTTTGGTGGAATATCTAAATAATGTCACGCGCTGTTTGGAGTTTTAGACAGCAATCAATATAAAATGTGTGTAGTCGGTGGATCATTTAAATGATGTCACTCGTTGTTTGGAGTCTTAGACAGCAACCATTACAGAAAGAATATGATCGGTGGATTGAATAGAGGATGACACATGCTGTTTGGAGTTTAGACAGCACTCAATAAAGAAAGTGTAATTTCGGTGGATTAAGTCAATTATGGCAATCGCTGTTGGGAGTCTTAGACAGCAGTTAATAAACAGCGTGAGTCTTTGGTGGATTAAGTCAATGATGTCATTTGCGGTGAGGAGTCTTTAGGTCACAAAAACAACAATATGATATAATAATAGAAATGCTACTAAACACGTTTTATGGCAAATAAAATAACCTGAGCCTCTACTTTGATAAGCCATGCATACTATTTATTTGCATTCTGTGTATTGGCTCGCGGAGCACGGGGTTGGAGTGCTCACACTCGCTTTTGCGACAAAATTCAGAATCAGGAATCAAATCACCTCGCCTCAGCAACAAGATTGGACAAGCTGGCAGAGAAGATGAAGATGTCAAGGGCTAGGTCGCGAACCTCCAGTTGGCTGCCTGTGGGCATGTTCTGAAGGTCCCACTTGTGTGATTCGTTCTTCCGCTGCTGCAATTCAATGATTTCGGCCTAATCGGCCCATGAGTAAGTCTATTATTATATTTTACGCTTCCGCAAGATATATACTTCGATATTCAGAACTGTAATCTGTGAGCACTATCTACTGATCCAGGGAATAGTGCGGTGGAATCACAGAGGACGCCGGATGGTATAATATGGGGTCTGACACTTGCTCTTGTCCTCCCCACGGACAACGCCAACTGTTGTGGTTACAGACCAAACAGAGAGAGTATGGTAGTGGAGAGTTAGGTGAGCAATGGCTTAGGGTTTCCTCCCATGGCCTGTGCTGTATATATATCTATATGGGGAGTGCTTTTACAATTATACCCTTACATCCGAGTATTCCCCTCAGGGGCACTTATGTCATTAAAACATGTCCCATTTTGGGCCTTACATTCCTCTAACAGGCCTGCTGGGCTCAGGTGGGGGCCACCCCTACAACAATCTCAATCCTCAATACATGCTTGAGATGAATACTCACGTACACAGGAGTTCATACTCAGCTCACTCTACTGGAATACTCAAACTCCCCTCATTTCTTGATCCCCTCACTCACCAGGATACATTGCTATATAGGAGAGCCATCTCTCTCTAATAGCTAATCAAGAAATGTCATACTATATCCACTCCTCTACCTCACACTCCATATGAGGCAAAAGTCAAAAGGGGTCAAACCAAATGGAGGGAAAACAGCCTCCCTCTCCAAACTTGAGTCAAATCCCATATTTGCCCCTCAAGCGCCTTCCCGGAAGCTTCCCGCGTCCGGTACCTTGACCGTCTGGACCTCGACTCCTCCCTGAGTCTAGTCCTGGTCCGCTCCGTCACGTATGACCGCAATCGACCTCCAACCCGTCTGGACCTCCGACTCCTCCCTGAGCCTAGTCCCGGTTCTCTCGTCGTCGCCCGTCGTGTCTGTCACCGGTAGCTCCCGCTCCGGTTCCTCATCTTCCGACTCGCAACCACCTCACTAGCCTTGATCATCTTCAGCATCACTGACCGTCTGGACCTCAACACCTCCTGTGCCTAGTCCCGGTCCTCCTTACCTCACCATGACCTAGCTCCGAAGTCCTGCAGTCACACAGACAAGCAAACCGTCACATAGCACCGCACGAAACAACATAATCCATATTAGCACAAGTAAAGATACTCAACCCTAGAAAACTCAAAATAAACTCATACTCACTAAACCAACTGTCAATTACTCATCACAAACATGGGGATACCTCCACATGGTTTCTTACAGGTGGTACAGGCATGGATGTGCATCGACGGATGCACATTTTGCATTACTAGTAAAATGCAAAAGAGAAAGAGATAAAGATATTGTTGATCATATTGCATTGCATGGTTTATTTATACGGCTGTTGGTTGAGTTATGAAGTGATGCTCATGTATGTTCATGTTGCCTTCTATTATATTTGCTGAGTCGTTGGACTCACTCTTGCTGTTGTTGTGTTTTTTAGGTACCTTTATGAGATCAGCATGCATGGGGAAAAAGAAAGATTAGTCCTATTGCACTTTGCACGTTCTACCCACAATGAAAGAAAGGAAGAAATTTAAATACTAGTTGCATGAATTACTTAAGTAGAAGATGACTATTGATTGTCGGATTTAAATTGTAATAAAGGATTAGAATTCTTTTATGATGCTTCCGTTCTTTTTTTAAATATTATAACTATGGATGCTCTAGTAAACTTAAGCCAATTTTGCTTAGATGTGATTATATTACTTGATGTTATTCATATCTTTTAATTATGATTGTTGAAACCCCTGATTTAGACAGTAAACAAAGGAGGTTCTGCCGAAATTTTGTGTAGCATATTTAGTTCAACATTGTTATACTACTAGTTTGGTAGCATTCCAGGTCATTGCTTAACTGGGGTGTTACAGATATAGTTCCTATGTCTGATACGAAAGACTTATATTGGATGCCTTGCCCAGGCTGAACCACCAACATATAGTATCATCATTATTCTCTCCCACCAATAGTTCTCTTGAGCTGCCCCTGTCCCACCGTGTTTTGCCAGCGGCCAGGAACTCTGTGCTCTCACTCTCACCCCTAGCCCCTCTGTCTTCTCGCAGCTTGTGCTCATGGAAAGCTATGCGTCATTGTTGGAGTTCACGTGGAGGTGCCATTTTCATGGAAAAGCTAGAGTTCGCCAGACCTGTCGCCATCACCGTCGGATCTTGCGTGAATTTGGTGGCACTACTACCAAAAAAGGTCATTACAGACGGTTCGGAACTATCATCAGAGATGATTCGGAACTGTCATCACAGATGGTTTTTTGAACCGTCTGAATTTATGTAAGGTTATCACAGATAGTTGTGAGCCGTCTGTGATAAATACAACACAAACGGTTTGTAACTAAAATCGTCTATGAAGAACATTATCACAGACGGCTCGAACCAAAAACAGTCTGTGATACACAACACGGACGGTTCTAGCTACCAACCATCTGTGATGGGTGAGTATCATAGACGATTGGTATATAGAACCGTCTATGATACTTCCTCACCATAGACAATTGGTAGATAAAACCGTCTGTGATAATCCTTAATAGACAGTTTATACCACAAAACTGTTTGTGATAGTTCATTCTATACCTTTTTTTTCTATTTTTTGGCTAGCCTCAGGAAATATTAACTATGCCATCTGAAGACAAGCAAATACAGCAACAAACACAGCAACACATTCCATTTTCATTAAGGTTAGAATCACCATTACAACATCACAAGATAACGAGTAGGTTACCTATAGCACTACATACACAAGATGATACTTACAATTTTACAAATATAAGCTTCACTATTACAAATTCAGAAAAATGCTTACACTACAAGAAATTTCAGGCTAATACAAGCTAGACTTACACATCCTTCATTAAACTACAATCTAAAATAAGTGGTGTGGGAAAATTTTCATGTAGCGGAAACAAAAAGGCAACAAACACCATTTTCAGCTTGTGTGTGACTTGGAATAGTGCAGATTTGCCATTACCTTCTTCCTTTCCATCTTGCTTCAAACGAAATTTCAGTCGCCCTTGCTGAACCCCTTTTCACCCTTGCCGCGCACAAATGAGTTGAAATAGTACTGGTGGTGTTGGTTCTTTGAGTAGGGAGACGGGGGCTAATAAGGGGTCAGAGGTGGGGAGAAGGCTAGTGCCTGCCATTCGACGCGAAGAGAATGGACGGGTGAGATCAGGATCCTAAGGGATATGCCGTGGATCGGTGACATGGCGAGGCATCACAGATGGCTCGGCTTACAAACCGTTTATGATAGAGACATCACAAACAGTTCATAACAAAAATCATCTATGATAACGGAAGATATCACATATGGTTCTTATTAAAAACCATTGGTGATAATGCCCAAACGGTAAATCACAAAAACAATATATCGACGTAATATAAATAGCTAGTCTCAAAAGATAAAATATCAAACTTTTATATTGCTTATATATTCTCATTTAAAAGGTTTCGATGAGATCTATAACTTTCCAGTTGAGACAAAACCCAAATTCCGGAGGGAACACCAAGAAAAAGGGCAAAAACAGAAATTGAAAACTTACGATGCAAATTCAGAGCCAAAGATTGCTAATTTTGGGGGTCTTAGAGGGTGACTAGTGCGAGTAGCTCATTTTTTTTGGACCGGGCTCGTTGTTAGCTTTCCAATTAGTACAATAGCATCGAAAACGGACATCGTATGCAAAAGTTATGCCCATATTACTAAAAGTGTCTCAAAACAGAATCCTATTCGGACTCGAGCAGGACATTATGAAATTTTGGGGGATTGTGAGACGGGAATAATCATATACAGTTTCTAATACAAGCCGTCTGTGATAACTTCATCATCATAGATGGTTTTTAATACTAACCGTCTGTGATATCTGCTATTATCATAAACGATTTTTATCAATAACCGTTTGTAAATTATCATAGACGGGTATTAGTAAGAACCATCTGTGATGTCTTGATTATCATAGATGGTTCATATGAATAACTATCTGTGAAAATACCACAGACGGCTATTCGTACGAATCATCTGTGATAATTACAGAACATCTGTGATGTAAGCGTCTAGTATACCCTCTTTTGTAGTAGTGTGGAGCTGAGGCCAGAGGAGATGAGGTGAGTACTACTAGTCTCGCCCTACTAGATCTGAGCCCATTGGTGAATGGGGTTACTCGTCCCCATCCTCCTCCATACTTATCTCAAATGTTGACACTAGATAAGTCGAGTTGCTGCAGGCAGGGAAATCATATAAGGGCAAAAATTTTATTGGAGGGCAGCAAAACAACTAGTAACCGGTGGTTACCAAAAATTCAGGATTTTTTGGCCAAAAATTTTGAATTGAAATTTGAAAATTTTGAATTTTTAGATGAATTTTGTTGAATCAAATTTTTTTGCTCGATATAAAATTTTATTGGTCCCCACCGATAAGGCCGGCAACCACTAGTTACTAGTGAAATTTAAGTGATACAATTTTCCCTGGTTGCAGTAGCTGTTTTTGAATGTTGTAGCACAAGACATCAAATGTTATAAATATTTCAATGTTTCTTTATTGTTGCAATAAGGATTAATTTTTTTCAATAGTTCTTATATTTGTTACCCCAATAGTTGAAATTTGTTGTGCATTTTTTGTTAGTTTGTATTTGTTGCAATCGTATCAAAGATTTGTTGTAATCTTAGAAACTAATTATTACATTTTTGGGATTTTTTATTCCACTAGATCGAATTAGTTGTTTCATCCTTATCCATTCACTGATACCTCTACAACTTCTAATCCCTATTCTCACATCCTAGCACTTCTTCCCTTCCGGTAGCTAGTCATTGTCACATCCATGCTCCTCCTACTCTTCCCCTCTTTCTCTTGCTCTCTCTATATACACCTCTTTTGTAAATTTGTTGCAACCGACCAGGTTCCTTCGCTATCCCTCCCACTCCTCCAGTAAGCTGGGGCTTTGATGAGCTGGCGGTGGCCGGGAGATCACCCTTTGCCTCCCAGCGTCTCCTCCTTGGAAGCAGACTACGACTACAAGTGTCATAGCCCTGGCACTGGTATCCCGAGATCCAACGCCAACTGTTGGTCTAAGGTCGCCACTGCCCATGCTCGAGGGAGGTCGTCCACCATGGTTAAAAGCATCTAGGGTACTAAAAATAATTTTGGTAATTAATAACGATAATGATTAAAGGGACTAACTTATTTATTGAGATGATTGAAAGGTTTAGTCTCGGACTTTGATGATATCATGGAAAAAGGCATGCAAAGGTGATTAAGGATCAATATGGATCATGACATGGCTCAAGACAAAGGTATATTGTAATATAAGACATGGGTCAAGACAAATGTATATTATAGTCTACGAACCTATTTATAGTTTTTACCGGTCTCGATGTTTGGTTGAAACGATCGGATTTATAAAATAGATGTTGTATTATAAAGAGGGATCATGCCTAGTAGCTTGAATCTTACCTTATATCACTTTAATCAATTATGGTTCATACATACACTAGAGCTTCATTTGAAACCCTCCCTACATTTTCTTTGGAAAACCAATATGACCACAAGCATCCTGATGGTAGTACCGCTGTATTGGTACTACCGGCCGTTATATGCTGGTAACTAATTTCCAGAGATGCACATATTGAACTTTCCTTAAGTCGGTACTACTGCATGTGTTGTACGATAGTCCTTCACAGATGGTTTGTGATGACTGTATGTGATAATTACAATCGTCTATGAAGAAGACTATCATAGACGGCTCGTACCAAAAACTATCTGTGATACTCGCACATCACAGACGGTTCTATCTACCAACCGTTTATAATGAGAAAGTATCACAGACGGTTTTATATACCATCGTCTGTGATACTCGTCCATCATAGACAGTTGGTAGATAGAACCGTCTGTGATGTGCGAGTATCATAAACGGTTTTTGGTTTAGCTGTCTGTGATAGACCTTCACAGACGATTTTTAATACAAACCATATGTGTTGTGGCTTATCACAGATTACTCACAAACCATCTGTGATAATCGCTTATTATCACAGCCACATAAATTTAGACGGTTCAAAAACCATTTGTGATGACAGTTTAGAACCGTCTATAATGATCATTTTTGTGGTAGTGTCTCAACGTGGATTCGGGAATACCAACAAATCTTCGAGACCATAGGAAAATATCGCTTGTCTCCACTATGGTTTATCTCTTTGTGTTTACTTTCCGCATTTATATTTCTAACAATTTAATTTAATTAAATTGTGTAAATAGAATTGTATGTAGTATTGATATAGCTTTACGGTGCCTTAGTGAAATCTAGAGAATTTATGCTTTGATTGTGCATAATAATTTTAATTAAATTCATACTTGCTAAAATTGTGATTTAGCTAAAAGAATTTTAAAACCTTTTATTTACCCCCATCTAATCTGTTATCCTTGATCCTACAATGGTCTCCTCTTCCTCCGGCAAGCTAGAGCTCTGTCGAGGCAGTGACAGCTGGAGAGTGAGCAGAGATGAGCTTCTCTGTTGTGCCAAATCAAATGCCGGAATCCATATCATACTTACGGGTGCTAATAGCTCACAAAAGAAAAAGAGGACAACAATCCACCTCTCGTCGCCTCTCTATGTCCTCCCTCTCTCCCATGTGTTTGACTTTGACGGTCAAGGCCAACTCGAACACCATGGCGATGCGACACCTAGAGGTGACAAAATGGGCTGACCCAAAGCACAACATTGTTAGCTCGGCCCAAATACAGCATAGCCCACAACATAAATGGCTCGGCATGACACGATGCACTAGGTCATGCTTGGGTTGCTACCCCCTTAGTGTGCTGGCCCCGCACGAGCACGACCCATTAAGCATGGCACAAACATGCATGATAGCGACCCATTTAGCCCATTAGGCACGGTCTAGCACGAACACGACTGTTAGGCACAATAGCAACCTATTAGGCACATTTAGCCCATTAGGCCCATTCCATTAGGCATGATAGCGGCCTATTACGTATGTTTAGCCCATTAGTCACGATAGTGATCTATTTATTTTGTATTTTTTTCTAATTATATATGTCGTAGGGGTGGCCCCCACCTAAACCCAGCAGGCCTGGTAGGAGATTATAAGGCCCAGAATAGGCCATGTGTAATGACATAACTGCCCCCAGAGGGGATAACCAGATGTAAGGGTATATCTGTAAAAGCACTCCTCATGTGTATATATATGGGTAAGCCACGGGGAGGACCCCAGGCAATCACACTTATCTTCATCACTCTCCACTACCATCTCTCTCTCTGTTTGGTCTGTAGCCACAACAGTTGGCGCTGTCCGTGGGGACGACGAAGACAAGCCTGAAGACCGAAGGAAAAAAGATGGCACCAAAGAGAGCTTCACCAGCGGCGGCGAGGGGAAAGAAGACGGATGAGTCGGAGCAGCGCGTGAGCATCAGGGCTTCGGCATCGGCCGCCGAAGGGGTTGGCGGCGGCGTATGCGTCGTGGTCGCGGGCGTCGACGCCCGCGCGGCAGCAACCGACCCCGCCAGCACCGCTACGACGACACCTAACCCCGTCGCTGGCACTGCAACGACAGCCCCCGCCACCCTTGCCGGTAGCGCAGATCCGGTGGCCGGGGGTAGCCGCAACGAACCATCCGGCGGATCTGGAGATCGTGAGGCGATGGTCACTGCACCAGCCCGTCCACTGGGCGTTCCGGCGGCCCCAACGACACCTGCGGTGGAAAGCGCCCTACTAGTAGCCTTCAACGCGTTCCAGCGGCAGCTCGGGGACCTTCGCGGGGCCGTCCGAGATATACAAGAGGCTCCAGCAGGTCGCGCCGGTAGTCGCGCCCGAGCCCACGCCAGAGACGGTGGACAGCCGCGAAGCCCCCACGTCTAGCCGTGTCCCGCTGAGACGCGTAGATCCGAAATCTCCGCTTTCGGCGGGGCTGCAGCAGGCGGCGTGGCCCGAAGACTTCAAGTTCCCTCGCATCATCGACCCGTACAAAGGCGACACGGATCCTCGCGAGTTCGTGCGCGTGTACGAAACCGCGATCGAGGCCGCGGGCGGAGACGACACCGTGAAGGCGAAGGGACTCCCCCTCGCACTGCACAGAGTGGCGCTCTCCTGGTTTTTTACCATAGAGCCGGGCTCCATCTACGCGTGGGAGCAGCTTCGCGACCGGCTTCGTAGCAACTTTCAAGGACATTATGTCGAGCGGATCAATGCGGACCAGCTCTTCGCTGTGAAGCAAGGACCCTCGGAGACGCTCCGGGGCTACTTCAAGCGCTTCGACAAGATTCGAGGCCAGATAAACGATGTTAATGAAACCACAGTCGTTAATGCAGCCATACAGGGCCTTCGCCCGGGCCCGATGGCCGAGTACAACGCGCGGAGGCCAATCACGACAGTTGCCAAGCTCTTCGACAAAATGGACGGGTATGCGCGGGCGGAGGAGGATGCGCGAAGACGCAGCATCACCGCCCCCGGCCTCGCCCGTGAGGAGCACCCCCCGCGCGAGGTCAGGGAGGGTGGTCCCTCCTCGAACCTGGGCCGTAGCCGAAAGCCCCGAGGAGGCCCTCCCCGAGGCAGGGAGGCCGAGGTACAGGAAGGCTCCTCACGGTGCAGCCCTAAACCTCGGCGCCGCCAGCGCCGGTCGCAGGCGGCCCACCATGTCCTCGCCACCGAGAGCGCCCGCCAAGGACCCGACCCCGCCTCACGGAGGGGAGACCGGGGATCGGAGGGCGGATTTGACTACGGCAGCCAACCCCACGCAGAGCAAGAGCTCCTGCACTTTGGCAAGTGGTGCGAGGTACACGGCTACGGCGATCATTACACAAGGGCATGCATCGCGGTGATGGAGCTGCGGAGGGCGATGGCCGGGTCTCGGGCTCCGCCTACCCGTCCCCCCGCCGAAGCCCACGTAGGGCACCCAAGGGATAGCCCCATACGGGCCACCGCAGCGGAGGGCGCGCAGCATCGCACCATCAACGTCATCACCGGAGGCTCCTCTTCAAAAGCCCCCGGGGAGCAGCCGCAGCTGTGGATGCCGCCCCGCAACATCACCTTCGACTTGAACGACGCCAGGGGCGTGGAGTACCCTCACCAAGACCCTCTAGTCATCCAGGCCCACATAGCACGCAGTGAAGTCAGGCGCGTCCTTGTCGACGGGGGAAGCTCCGCGAACATCTTGTTCGCAGAAGCCCTCGACCGCATGGCAATCCCCCGAAGCCGGCTAGAGCAGCCAGGGGCTCCACTTCAAGGCTTCGGGGGTCAACCGCTGCAGGTCCTGGGGCAAGTGTCCCTTCCTGTCACTTTTCGTCAAGAGGGCAACAAAGGTAACGTCCGGACCGAGCATGTCACCTTCGATGTCGTGGATATCCCGCACCCCTACAACGCCATACTGGGGCGACCCGCCATCAACTCTTTCGAGGCAATCCCGCACCACACCTTTTTGTGTGTAAAGCTCCCGGGCCCGGAGGGTGTCATCACCATCTTCGGCGACCAGGACTTGGCCAGACGTGCCGAAGGCGGCAGCCGCGTCCCGCATCGCCCAGTGCACGCCCTCTCCGGCGCGCCCGGTGATGGGCCCTCCGCTCCCGGGTGGACGCCCAAGCCTCGGCCCGAAGGCGGCGTCAAGAAGGTGCCGCTCCAGGCGGAGGGGCAGTTTGTGTCCATCAGCGAGGGGCTCCCGCCGGGGGTCGAACGGGAGCTACTCCGAGTGCTTCAGAACAACGTTGACATCTTCGCATGGTCCCCGGAGGACATCAAGGGCGTAGACCGAGCAGTAATCAAGCATCGTTTGGCGGTCCGCCCCGATGCCAAGCCGGTCAAGCAAAGGCTCCGGCGTATGTCGATGGATCGGCAACAGGTGGCCAAAGCAGAGGTGGTGAAGCTTCTTCGCGCCGGGATCATCCGCGAGGTCCACCATCCAGAATGGCTCGCCAACCCGGTGCTAGTCAAAAAGGCCAGCGGGGCCTGGCGCATGTGCATCGACTTCACGGCACTCAACAAGGCGTGCCCGAAGGACAACTACCCCTTGCCGCGCATCGATCAGCTGGTTGACGCCACCGCTGGGTGCGAACTCATGAGTTTCCTGGACGCCTATTCCGGCTACCACCAAGTATACATGGCCGAAGACGACGAGGAGAAGACCAGTTTCATCACACCACTTGGGACGTTCTGCTTCGTCAGAATGCCCTTTGGCTTGAAGAATGCAGGCGCTACCTTCACCCGGCTCGTCGCCATTGCCCTGGCCGCCCAGCTTGGGAGGAACATCGAAGCCTATGTCGATGACGTGGTGGTCAAAACTCGGCAACTGGCTCTACACGGCCGGGACCTCCAGGAGACCTTCGACAACCTCCGGAAGGCGGGCATCAAGCTCAACCCCGACAAGTGTGTCTTCGGAGTACAGGCGGGCAAACTCCTAGGTTTCCTCGTGTCCGGGCGGGGCATCCAGGCGAACCCCGACAAAGTAGACGCCATCCTGGGTATGGAGCTGCCCAAGACAACGAGGGAGGTTCAGAGGCTCGCGGGCCGCATGGCAGCATTAAGCCGCTTCCTCTCCAGGGCGGCGGAGCGGGGCCTGCCGTTCTTCAAGACACTCCGCGGGTGTGATGGATTTCGTTGGGACGGAGATTGTGCGAAGGCCTTCGACGAGCTCAAGCAGCACCTGGCAAGCCTCCCAACTCTGGTCGCCCCAGCGCCAGAGGCTCCCCTCCTGCTCTATCTGGCCGCGTTAGCCACCGCGGTTAGCGCCGTCCTCGTCTTAGAGGAGGGCGCCACGCAGCGGCCCGTCTACTTTGTCTCCGAAGCCCTTCAAGGCGCCAAGACAAGATACACGGAGCTTGAGAAGCTCGCCTACGCACTGGTCATGGCCTCCAGGAAGCTTCGGCATTATTTTCTGGCTCACCCGATCACAGTGCCTTCCTCATTCCCCCTGGCAGAGATGCTACATAACAAGGAGTCCACAGGGCGCATCGGTAAATGGGCCGCCGAGCTCGCTCCCTTCTCCTTGACGTATGCTTCGCGGACGGCAATCAAATCCCAAGTCCTGGCGGATTTTCTCACCGAATGGACACCGCCCGCCCAACCTGGCCAGGCGCACGATGATCCTGTCTGGACGCTTACAATCGACGGAGCTTACAGCGTCACCGGCGCGGGCGTAGGGGCGGTGATCATCACGCCCGAGGGACAGCGTTTGCTGTACTCGGCGCGCCTTGCCTTCCCCGCCACCAACAACACGGCTGAATACGAGGCACTACTCTTTGGCCTGGCAAAGCTCAAGGCAGTCGGCGCGAGACAGGTGTTGGTCCGCACCGACTCGCGCTTGGTGGCCGGCCATGTGGACAAGTCATATCAAGCCAAGGACCCTGAGTTGGCCAAATACCTCGCGGCGGTGAGGGCGAGGGAAAGGCACTTTTTGGGTGTCACCGTCAAGGTCATCCCCCGGGCGGAGAATGAGCAAGCCGACGCCCTCGCCAAGGCGGCCAGCCAGCAACTGCCCCCCCCCCCCGAGGGGGCATTCTACGAGGTGTTAGCAAAGGCGGCCATCGCGCAGGACAACCGGGACGCGGCACTTGTCCATCGCATTGATCGGCCAGGAGATTGGCGAGAGCCCATTTTCAATTTCTTACAAGGTCTCGCCGAGCCGGAGGACCCTGCTGAACTGCGACGCTTGCAGCACCACGCACGGTCCTTCCAGGTGTTCGAAGGGACACTCTATAAGAAAGGGGTTTGCGCGCCGCTCCTGCGCTGCCTCTCGGCTGCGGAGGGAAAGGAACTCTTGGCGGAAATCCACGCGGGCGTGTGCGGATCCCACCTGGCGCCGAGGTCATTAGTCGGCAAGGCGTTCAAACAAGGCTTCTACTGGCCGACTGCCATCACCGACGCCCAGGACCTCGTCCGTCGGTGCCAAGGGTGCCAATGGATGGCGCGCATCATCCGTAGGCCCCCGACAAGCCTCAACCCAATTCCCCCGGTGTGGCCACTGGCGCGCTGGGGTCTCGATATAGTAGGACCACTTGCCCAAGCTCCAGGGGACCTCCGGTTCGTGGTAGTCGTGCTGGAGTATTTCTCCAGATGGCCGGAAGCGATCGCTCTGGCCAAAGTAACTTCTGCGGCCATACAGCGCTTCCTATGGCAAAACATCATATGTCGCTTCGGTGTGCCTCGGGAGCTCACGGTCGACAATGTCCTGCAGTTCGACGCCACCCTCTTCAAAGATTATTGTGGCAGCATGGGCATCACCCTCCGATTCGCCTCGGTGGGCCATCCCCAGTCCAACGGGGCGGTCGAACGGGCGAATGGCGCCATTTCCGCCGCCATCAAGAAGCGCCTGGTTGGGTTGCCGAAGGGCAAGTGGCCAAGCGAGCTTCACAGCGTTCTATGATCGCTTCGCACAACGGTAACACGCCCGACGGGATTCACGCTGTTTAAACTCCTCTTCAGTGACGAAGCGGTGACGCCCGAGGAAATCAAGGCCGGCTCGCGAAGGGTCCTCGTCCAAGCACCCGAAGACGAGCGTCGTGTGTCCCTGGACCTCCTCGACGGGATACGGGCAGACGCAGCCCACCATGTCGAGAAGTACGCGCGGCAGACAATGCGTACTCGGGACCGCTTTATATGCCCACGGGGGTTCAAGCCTGGGGATCTCGTCCTCAGAGTGGCGCTCCAGGCCGAAACCATTGGCAAGCTGGAGTCCAAGTGGGAAGGTCCGTACATCGTAACAGAGGCATTGCCGAAGGGGGCGTACCGCCTTGCCACGCTCGAAGGACAAGCCTTCCGGCACACATGGAACGCGGACAGGTTGCGGCGGTACTACGCCTAGAAGCAGGACAGCAGGCGTAGAGCCACCAGCCCGTTGTTAGGCGATGCTCACCCGCGCAAACGGGAGTTCAATAAAGGTTGCTGTTCCCAGAGCATCCCCTGTCCGCGCTGAGCAGAACAAAGTCCACGGACTTTAAATAAGACGTAGCGTCGAGCCTAGCTCCGCACGCGAGAGTCTGCGGACTATAAAGAAGATGTAGCGTCGAGCCTAGCTCCGCACGCACCAGTCCACGGACTTTAAATAAGACGTAGCGTCGAGCCTAGCTCCGCACGCACTCTACGGAGTATAAATAAGACGCAGCAGGGGGACGCCTCCGCGCGCACTCTACGGAGTATAAAGAAGACGTAGCGTCGAGCCTAGCTCCGCACGCGCGAGTCTCCGGACTATAAAGAAGACGTAGCGTCGAGCCTAGCTCCGCACGCGAGAGTCTGCGGACTATAAAGAAGACGTAGCGTCGAGCCTAGCTCCGCACGCACCAGTCCGCGGACTTTAAATAAGACGTAGCGTCGAGCCTAGCTCCGCACGCGAGAGTCTCCGGACTATAAAGAAGACGTAGCGTCGAGCCTAGCTCCGCACGCACCAGTCCACGGACTTTAAATAAGACGTAGCGTCAAGGTTCGCCTCCGCACGCGCGAGTCTCCGGACTATAAAGAAGACGTAGCGTCGAGCCTAACTCCGCACGCACCAGTCCACGGACTTTAAATAAGACGTAGCGTCGAGGTTCGCCTCCGCACGCGCGAGTCTCCGGACTATAAAGAAGACATAGCCTCGAGCCTAGCTCCGCACGCAATAGTCCACGGACTTTAAATAAGACGTAGCGTCGAGGTTCGCCTCCGCACGCGCGAGTCTTCGGACTATAAAGGAAGTCGTAGTGTCGAGGTTCGCCTCCGCACGCGCCACTCCACGAAGTATAAACGAGACACGTAGACCTGCCCTCCGCCTTCGACGGCAGGTAACACCAAGCATAAGGTACTATTTGGTTCCATTATAAACGCAAAGGGGTTACATGGTTATAAGCGCAGGACCCAGTGCGTCATTCCCCTGCCCTCCCGACCAACCGCTCAGCCTTGGCGCGGCGTGGACGAGCCCGCGCCGTCGTCACTACGACGCTGAAGGACCCCTTCAAGCCACTAGAGGAGGTCCCCCTCCCCATGCAACGTCTGCTGCACGGCGACCCTCGCTGCACCTTTCCCGAAGCGGCCCCAGATCCGTTGATGGAAGTTCTGCAGGCTAGATCCGATGGAACGGATGGCGTCCGACATAACCTCGGGGCGGTCGGGAGGATCCAGTTGAGGGTTCGCTAGCTCATGGGTATGCCTACACCCACGAGTGTGAAGCAGGGCGAGGGCGAAGCACGCACCAACATAGCCGCAGTGCTCGCCAAAGGTCCTGGCGCCACGAAGAGCAACGCCGGCCCCCTCCTCGATCAGCCTGAGCGACTCCGATAGGGCCTCCGGCCTGTGCGTAGTGTCCGGCACTCGGACGCACAGATCCCGGAGGGCCTGGTTCAGAGCCTCCATGGCCCGCCATGCCGACAGGGACGCATTTTCCAGGACACGGCGGTTCTCGGCAGCAGACTCCGCCAGGTGGGCCTTCTCCCCTTCTAGGACGGCGATCTGCTGCACGAAGGCGGCGCGCTCCCTAGCCGTGGCAATATGAGCTTCTGTGGCCTCGAGTTGTGCGGCCGCCAGGGCGTCCCCCAGCGCGCGAAGTTCTTCATCCTTCGCGGCGAGAGCAGTGTTTGCTTCGCGGAGGCTGGCTTCCAGAGCCCTCCGCTCCCGGATGCGGGCCTCGTCAAAGGACCGGCCGAGGGCAAGCGTCTGGCAGAAACAACAAATCAGCAGGCGTCCAGACATACCTTACAAACGGAAGCGCACGTATTTACCCTCATCTCGGAGGCCTGCAGCGCGAGCGCTAGGAGGTCCCCCGCGCATGACGACAACGCCTCTCGGTTGAGGCCGTTATCGGCACGTTCTGCGGCTGCGGTGAGGTCGCAAAATACCTCCGGGCGAGGGAGGAAGTCCGAGCGAGCGAGCCCCGACCCCAAAGCGCCCAGATTTATCGCGGCCACAGCCACGTCAGCAGCAGCGGACACCCGCGGGGCATCCTGCACAAGGCTCCCAACTTCGCGCATACCTCCGCTGCTCGATCCTTCGCCACGTACGGGAGACGTCGTCTCACCTGATGTCGGCAGAATGAGCGAGCAGATCGGAGAGAGTCTCGCGAAGTCAGGTGAAGAAAGGGACTCACACCTACCTCCTGCGCCCCTCGTCACGATCGGAGGTGGCGCCGGTTCGACCGCCCAAGGGGAGGCAGGCACCTCGACGCTCGGGGAGAACGTCTTCTCGACCGTGCCAGACGCCATAATCCCGCAGCAAGGCCCCGCAACAGCGTATCGACTCCCAGGTGGCGGCGGGGACTGCATCCGAGGGCGTTTCGCCTGCGGTGGCACAGGCGAGTCTTCCACGGCAGGACCAGCTCCAGTCACTGTCGCCCCCACGGCTTCCTCCGTAGGGGGCACGTCCTCGTCGGCCGCTGCGGTTGACAACGCACCTTCCACCGTGGTTGGCTCGCCAGGAACGGCGCCACCCCCCGGGTTGATGAGTTCCAACTCAACGACGGCCGCGAGCCCAAGCACGGGCTCGTGGGCATCGGCAGAAGGTGCCAGGGGATCCGCAGCGGTGCGCCCCTCCGAAGCAGTATAGCCAGGCCCACCGCCAGTCGCACGCCTCGTCTCAGCTGGGGTAGCCGCTGGAGGGGCTGCAGGGTCGTGTATGGCGGCCGGGGAACGGGCCCGGCGTCGCGAAGATAGCACCCCCGAGGGGCTACCACCGCCCTGAGCGCCCGGAGTCCCGGCGGGAAGCTCTTCCGGCACCGCACGCTCGGGCACGGCAATGCCCACAGCCTCGCAGGTGCGGTTTACCCGCCCCTGCTTAGCCGCCTTGACTGCAGCCTCGCGAGCCCGGTGCTCCTTAAGCGTGTACGGGCCGAGGAGCGCCGCAACCGCGCGCTCCGCATCTTCTAGCCGGCCCACTGCGCAGGAGATCGCGTCAGTCAGGCGGAAGCCAAACAGATACAATGGCGCAGGTAAAGCGTACTAGGCGACTTACAAGGGGCGGACGGCGGCAGCAGGCGAGACACGGATGGGTCGAACCCGTCCTCGCGGGGGCCATTCTGTCCAACATACTTCCCCGGGAGGAGAGTGGCGCCGCCCCATACATCGTGAACTCCTCGGCTAGGTCGCGCACGCTCATTCGACGGGCGACACCGACAAGGCTCTGTAGCTTCTGCGTGTCGTCGATCTCCACCTTCAGACTCGGCGTGCTGTTAAACGAGATCGGCCCACCTCGGCAGTGCATTCTGCTCTTGTCGGTCACGGTGTAATAGAACCACCACCGCGTCCAGCCGGCCGCCCACTGCCCTGACAAGGCTGGCACAGGAAACAACATCGCACAGGACGCCCGGAGCACGAAGTCCACACCGCCGAAGTTGGACACCGCCCCGTCAACCTTTCTGGGTCGACAGTGTGCGTCGTGCAGGGTGGCGAATAAGCTCGCGCTGGGACGCTGTAACATCCTGAATTTCAGAGCCTTTTTGAAGCTTTCAAAATAAAATTCACTATTTGCATTTTTCTGAAATTAATTAAAGCTTAAAAGGAATTTTCAGAATTTATTTGGATTTAATATGATTAAATTAAACATTAACATTTGCCAAGATCATTTTATTTGAGTTCCCTGAGTCTCAAGGAATTTTATGGATTTTTTGGTGATTTTTTCCGGATTTATTTGCTATTTTCTAGAGCTCAAAAGTATTTAATTGAATTTCTGGAAAAAGAAAAACAAAAACAAAAAGAGAATATCCCGAACCGGCCGGTGGGCCAGAACCCACCGAACCGGCCCGGTCCGACCGCCGGCCCAACCATGCCCCGCGTCGCCGCGTGTCGGCGATCCGCCCGCACCCACGCCCGCACTGCCCCACTCGATGGCCGCCGCGTGTCGTCATCCCAGCTGTTCACCGCGCGCGCGCGCCATCTCGGCCGCTCCTTCTCCTGCGCGCGTCCCGCCGCCCTAACCCTAACCGCCGCCGCCCGCGCACGATCGCAGCCGTCCGATGCTCTCCGTGCCACGTGTCGTCCATCGGCACACGTGCGCACTGTTCATCGTCTCCCTCCCGGACTCCCCGCCGCCTCTGGGTCGGTCTCAACGTCCGCGTATAAAAAGGGGGGGGGCGACCCCGAGGTTCGCCTTCGCTGCCGTGCGCCGCCGCCGTCCTTCGAGACCGCCGCCGCCGCCTTCGTCGCCGTCCCTCCGCCGCGCCGGCCATCTTCGCCGAGAGACGCCGGTCAGTTCGCCGCCGTCTGCCGTCGTCGTCGCTCGGTGCCTTCGCCGCCGGAGCTCGCCGCCGGTGAGTCTCGCCGCCACCACGGTCGCCGCCGGCCAGCCGCCGCAGCCGCCCGGCCATCGCCGCGGACGCGCCCGCGCCTCGCCGCCGCCTCGGCCGCTCCCCGCGTCCCCTCGGTTCTCGCGCCGGCGTGCGTCAGCGCTGACGCCAGCCCGACCCTTCGTCTTCCCGTGGACGCCGCCCACCGTGCGCCGTCTCGCTGCCAGTCGGGGCCCACCTGCCAGCCATGCACCCGTGAACCGGTCGGTCAGCCGAGCCACGTCACCAGCCCAGTCAGCATCCACCTCAGCCCTAGGGTCCACGTGTCTTGCCACGTGGCTGCCACCTCAGCAGCCGAGCCGTCCCAGCCAGCCACGTCAGCCTACCACGAGTCTGCCCCGTCACCCTGCCACGTCAGCCAATCGCGCATACGTGGTCGCCACGTCAGCACCCGCCGTCTGCGTCAGCACCCGCCGCCCGCACTGTTTCGTGAGCCGCGTCCACCGTAGACCCTCCTCACCGTGCGCCCGGTCCACAGCACAGTGCACTTTTCCAATTTTCCCGATTTTCTTTAGATCCAGATTTTCCAGAGCCCCGTTCTCCCTCGTCCTAGCTCCGATTGACCCGATTCTTCTTCCTAAATTCATCTAAAATTGAGCTCTTTCTTTTGGTTTTGGTTTTGCAGTTTTTGGAGTTTATTTGAATTTTATTTGATTTTATTTTGTCTTTTCGATGCGCTTTCTCTCTCGTTAAATCACGTGTTCGAGGGAGCGGAAGTTGGATTCGAAGATCAAGAGCCCTCAGCTGAGCAAGGCCAAGGCAAGTCGTGTCCTTTGATCATGTTGAACCCAGTTTGCAATCTATTATTTAATTATTTTGTTTTAAATTATCTTGCATTGCTATTTTTATTCAAACCCTTGTATTGGTAGTTATCGTCCCAATTGGTTATTTCCCTCCTTGATATTTTGGAATACCTTGATGCCATTGTCACCTTAGGTTGGGAATTTAATTAGTGATGCTATGTTATTTGTCACATTGGGTTGGTACGATTAGAATGCTTAGCCTTGCTTATTTTGCGAAAGGTTTCATCATCATATGTGATTAATTAATTTGACCTAATGAGATATTGAATCGTGGTTGGTGCCACTGTTCTAAAATTTGTGCCGTGACGTTGGTGCGTCATTGGCGGTGGATATACAACATTGGTTTTCACTCGGGCGAATGATCGTGCAGTAAAGGGGGAAGTGTTGGAGCACTTCGAGGGATGTGGTAGTCTCGCCCGAGAACACTTAAGGACTTAACTTTGTGCGCCATTGATCTGAGTCTTACCGTGCAAACCACATGTCTGGTATGGGACAGACCTGGCTGATTAATTTGTGATGTTTCAATTCTGGTTCCGCCATTGGGATGTCAGTGGGTGTCGTATACATTCCACGGGGCGCAAGGGGGGGTGTGATGCGAAACCCTAGCGGGCGGGATTGGGTTGGAATTGAACATTGTAAAGGCTTTGTTGTGATTTCCTTAGCGCGAGGCTAATCACATCGTGTGGGTACAGTTGTGCAACCTCTGCAGAGTGTAAAACTATTCGAATAGCCGCGTCCTCGGTCATGGACAATGCTCGGTGATTTCACACGAGGTATAGTTATTTCTAAAAAGTTTTGGACAGTGGGTGGTTAATTCACTGTTGGTTGGGAGGTCCTTAAGTGGTTGGTTTAGCTTATGGATGGGAGATCCATAAGTGGTTACTTCAATTCCTTTGATTATTCATTATTGTCTTATTTACAATTTGCCTTCAATCTATGTATGGTAATTTCAAATGCTGTTTTATGCAAATTAACCCTTTCAGCCTTCCATTGGTAAGCCTTGCATTCTATATTGCATCATTTGTTACAAACGGCTTGCTGAGTACCAATGTACTCACGGCTTTGCGCCTATGTTGATCAGTTGAGGATGAGGAGTACTACCAGCAGGATGTTCCAGGAGGCGAGTTCTTCGACGACTACGCGTTCTAGGCTTCGCTCCCCACTCGATTGCCCGTGGGCATGTCGATGGGCCACTACGTTTTACTTTGGATTTTCCGCTGCTAGCTTATTAGCCACTCCGGCTATTGAGATTGTAAGCTTGACCATAAGGTTGTACTCTGATGTTTTATTTATATAGTTTGGATTTTCTTTAGAATATCGTGATGTGGATGATATTTATCTATGTTTATGCTGTGTGCACTAGCGTGATCCTGGACTAGTGCAGAATACACAGGAGAGTCCGGATTTGTATATTCGGGTCTCTACAGACGCCACCCCTCTGTCCGCATCGCCCACGTGAAGACGGCCAGGCGGAGTATCGCGTGGGGCGTCAACTGGGCTAGCTCCAACTGGTAGGCCCGCAGGACTTCGCCCACGAACAGCGTGCAGGGCATTCGAAGGCCGGCATCGAAGAACGCCACGAAAACAATAGCCTCCATGGCCTCGGGCTTCGGCTCCGTCTCGTCCCGACGGGGTAGGCGAGCCCCATTGCGATCCACGATCTTCCCCTCATCCACGAGTCGCTGCAGCGTCCCTTCAGTCATGCGGCTCTTCCCCAGCACACGGGAGCAGGAGCCTCCCGAGTGCTCCATGGCGTTCCACCACTTGTTGGCGCGCGAGCTCCCCCGCGGCACCAATTTGTACTCTTGAGAAGGATGGGTCGCCTCGCCCTAGCTAGGCAAGGAACCACTGCGGGGGTGGTAGGCGGCGTCGTCCTGGCTAGCCATTGCTCTTCGCGACAAGGGAGGAAGATGCAGGCAAAGGCGCAACTGGCGTGAAAATTAGCACGGGCGGAAGCGAAGCGGCAGATCAAAAAGCAAAGTAAGAAAGGGTGCCTCCACCCCAACACTAGCACCTTATAAAGGCCGCTCGCCTGCCTTGTGGCTCAGCGCACGGACGGATCAAATTCCCAGCGATTCGGCTATCCAAGATTTGGAACGAAGAACCGCCGGAACCTAGAGGGCCGTGTCAGGTAGGTGGCCAAGCAGCGCACAACGCCCCTACATCCTCAACACGCGTCCAACTTCTCGGGGGACGAGGCGAACGGCCGCGGTCACACAACCGCTCACATCCCACGACGCACCAGTCGTGAGTCGCCACGTGCCCCACCTGCAGTATGGCAGACTGCACGACGCGACAGCCTGACTTCTACCAGGTCAGGCGTCGGCGTGATTCAAGCCGCCATTAAAAGCGCACTACCAGACTGCAGGGTCACAACAGCCACGGAGCGCGCGCGCCTACTTCGACTTGGGCGCCAGCTTCGCTGCCCACCCGTTCGAAGGGTAGGGGACGGAGCGCGCGCGTCTACTTCGACTTGGGCACCAGCTTCGTTGCCACCCGTTCGAAGGGTGGGGGACGGAGCGCGCGCGCCTACTTCGACTTGGGCGCCAGCTTCGCTGCCACCCGTTCGAAGGGTGGGGGACGGAGCGCGCGCGCCTACTTCGACTTGGGCGCCAGCTTCGCTGCCCACCCGTTCGAAGGGTAGGGGACGGAGCGCGCGCGCCTACTTCGACTTAGGCGCCAGCTTCGCTGCCACCCATTCGAAGGGTAGGGGACGGAGCGCGCGCGTCTACTTCGACTTAGGCGCCAGCTTCGCTGCCACCCGTTCGAAGGGTAGGGACGGAGCGCGCGCGTCAACTTCGATTTAGGCGCCAGCTTCGCTGCCACCCGTTCGAAGGGTAGGGACGGAGCGCGCGCGTCTACTTCGACTTGGGCGCCAGCTTCGCTGCCCACCAGTTCGAAGGGTAGGGGACGGAGCGCGCGCGCGCGCCTGCTTCGAATCGGGCGTCCGCCTCCGCCAACACCATCCCAGACTTCGGGCTCCCCAACCACAAGCTTGGAGGCAGTCACAGGCCGCAGGGGACGGAGGGGGCCAAAGGACTCGGCGATATGGCTTCGGCCCTGTGAAAGCCCTTCACCATGAGAGGCTCCTGTCGTAGGGGTGGCCCCCACCTAAACCCAGCAGGCCTGGTAGGAGATTATAAGGCCCAGAATAGGCCATGTGTAATGACATAACTGCCCCCAGAGGGGATAACCAGATGTAAGGGTATATCTGTAAAAGCACTCCTCATGTGTATATATATGGGTAAGCCATGGGGAGGACCCCAGGCAATCACACTTATCTTCATCACTCTCCACTACCATCTCTCTCTGTTTGGTCTGTAGCCACAACAATATATATATCTTTTAGAATCATTACAATTTTTTAAAATTTTAGGCCAAAATAGGCTAGACAGGCCTCTCTGATCCGTCGAGCTAAATGAGCTAGCCCGTGAGCTCAATGCACTGTGCTTAAATCTGTGGTTGAACCCACGGACCGACATGATAGACCCATTTAGACCAACAGGTTAAGTGGTCTATGCCAGGGCCTATTCGTATTGACTTTTGCTGATAGCTTTTGGCTAATGAATAGTAGTAGCTGATAGAAACAACTAATAAATAGTACCGGCTGATAGAAATAGCTGATGAATAGTAGTGCATTATACAAGAAAGATGGAGCAACGAAAGATACTATAATATTCGAACAACTTGTGACTTACGGAATTGTGAAAGCGTATACTATAGTGGTTAATAAATAGTAATGGTTAATATAAGTTATAAAAACTGGAACATTTATATTAACTTTGGCTTCTAGAAATATAAAACAGAAACATAAACTAACGTTCATATTAAATATAAATCAGAAACATAAACTAATATAAACAAACATAACAGACCGAGCCCCAAAATAAGCTTGTACCAAACAATATTGGCCTGTTCTTTTTAGCTGCGGCTTATGGCTTTTGGTTGAAATTTTTGAATTTTGTCTATTTACGGTACAGATTACGGAGAGACAGATACTCACTTACAATTTTGGTTGGTACAGATGTTGGACTTTTAACATGTAAATCATTTAACTTGTAGATTTTATCTTAAAAAAATGCTCTATTTAAAAATTAAGTACTACATCAAAAACTAAAAGCCGATTTAAAAGCCCAAAAAGACAGACCCAGTACAAACGGCACCTATAAAGAACAGCCCTTCCTCGGCCTTCCCCCTCCCGTCCCTCAATTCCCCTTTTCTTCTCCACGGCCAGGTACGGACCCTCTCCCGCTCCCCAATTCCCCATATCCCGCTCGATTCGGCCGCAGCGCTCACCCAGTTAATCGACCTCCGCTGGAAACCCGCGGATTCGGCGTGGTTTCTCGCTCTCCTCGGCCTCGATTTGGTCGGTTCCTAGGGATCTTTCCTTGTTCTTGTACATCCTCTTCTTGATTTGGTTGCGGGTTTTCTATCCGCGGGCGTGCGCGAGTTTTTGCTGGAGTTTCGCTTGATCGGCTTGGGCGGTGGTACTTGACGTCGTGGGTGGGTGGATTCTTTCTAGGGTTTCTCATGAAATTGGGGGCTAGGGTTTGGGATGCTGCTTTTGGGACGCAATGGTTCGAGTGAGGATTTAGGATTTTACGGTCCCGGAAGCTTACCCCGTGGTCGAAACGTGGCTGCTGCTTGCTGTTTAGGCTAGATTTTTTTTCTTCTACGTAAGGCTATATTTCTATGCGCGGCGTCTTGTAAGATTTGGAGATTGGTTTCTTCTCCTGGTGCACCGTGTGTTTTTTGCCCCTGCGATTTGGTGTTAACACCTGGTACTTTTCCTGTGCAGCAATTTAAACCAATGCATGCTTGATGGATGATGACTGTTCCGATGGATAAAGCTGCTGCTACCCCGTCGCCGAGGGAGCTCGCACAGCTTCTCTTCAAGAAGGTTTGTTCTTTCTGTGAGTTTCGGCAATCTGCATTGTCCGTAAGGTTCTTCTTTTTAATTAAAGCTGCATTATGCGTTATTCTGTCCTGACCCCTGGTGGGACTATGCCCGTTGATGGATTCTTCCCTTTCATTTTTCTTTTTACTGCATTCGTCCTGTGGTGCTACTTAGCTTGCAATATGATCAATTGGCTGTGTTGCATGCGTGCTTGAGTGGTAACTGGATTGCTATACCAGGATTTTATTAATGCTAGAGCTGCAGATGACCAGTTTACTTGTTGAGTGCTTAGAGGGTTTTCGTATAGGGATGTCATGGGAATAATTGGCTTGGGTATTTCTGCTAGGCTTGTTTCCTTGAATGTTTCATTGGGTGTTGTTTAACAGTTCAATTGCATTCTATGTTGCTTATGTCTAGTAAGTAGACATGGCTAGCACTTCTTTTTTGCTTAATTCAAACTTTGTACAAGTCCTTGATATGATATTTCCTAAAGGCACATAACTGTGAAGTGCATCCGTTATGGTGCTAGCTAGCAAATGCATATTCCAACATGTTTTGTGCAGAGCAAAATGCATCAGCCAGAAGCCCCTTAGAATATCTGTTGCTATTTGTTGAGTCTGCAATATCGATCAATAGTTACATGGGAGCAATACACGTATCTTCATAAATTCTGTTGTTCAAGTCATGTGGAAAATGTTACCTAAAAAACTTCTATGTAATCTAGTTTGCATAGTGGAATGCGTGCTTCATTGCTGTCCTGTGGTGTACTCAGTGTTCAAGAAGTCGGTTCTAGGCGGCCGCCTGGGCGGGCCTAGGCGCTGGGCGGAGCCCCGCCGCCGTGCCTTGGCCAAAATCGGCAGGCTAGGCGGCCAGCCCGCCTAAGCGGCCGTCGGCGGTCAAAGGCGGCCGTTGGCGGTCAAAGGCGGAGCCGTCGCCGCGTGGAGATGTGTTTGGCTTGGCCATGGCGGCTGCCGGAGGTGGAAAGGAGGTTTCGGAGGAGGGGGAGAGAAGCAATCGGAGGCCAGAAAAGACGAACCTGGGCTCTGGCGACGGCGCTGCGCTGTAGAGGGAGCGACCGCACAGGGTTTGGAGGAGGCGGTGAAGGACGGTGCGGCGCGGTGGAGTCGGGGTGGCACGTCGAACTGGCGGGGAAGCATCGCGATGAGAGGAGGATGTAGAGGAGGTAGTGGCCGATGAGCTGTAGATGGCGCGGTGGCGAGATGCCTTGGCCTCGGCGCCGACCGGAGTTGAGGGAGGAGAGGCGTCGCCGACTGCAGTCGAGGGAGGAGAGGAGAAGCTAGGGATTTGGCCGGGGTCGGGGCAATTCGGCCGGCGTGGGGATTTATTGAGCGCACGGTTGACAATTTTGCTATTTAGTCCTCTAAAGTCTACGATAATTGCAAAATAGTCCTTTTTTCTTGATTTTCTTCTGTTTAGACCCTCTAAAAGTCCATTTTCTTCGCAATTTAATCCTACGTGTCCGTGATGACCTGTACATCTGCAGGTTTTACAACTTCACATTAAGTATTTAGCTATGTACATTAAATATATGCATGTTTGCTCATATTTCTTCATTTTTAATTCGGCCGCCTAGGCCCCGCCTAGGCGCTAGGCCCCATCTCGCCGCCCGCCTAGCGCCTACTTGAACACTGGGTGTACTGGTATTTGATGAAGTTGCAGAGCACTTTATGGCCACCATCATAATAGTTAATGAAACTGAATTCTTTTTTAAGGAGATACCAATTTGACATTTTACTTGCCTCCCAGAAAATTACAAGGTGTGCATGTTTAAAATTACAAGGTGTGCACTTTTTAGGGACACTTGAATGCATGCTGTTCTTAATATAGTATATTTAGGTATGGCAACCTTTTGGTAAGGCCAGAATTGATATTGTGAACTAGCATAACAAGGGGGTAAATATCCGTTGGAAGGAGGTCGAATAGCGATAACTTGAGGTAGAATTGTACTAGGTGAAGGAGGGCACCGATTGAAGGAGAGCATGGCAAGGAACTATTGGACTTGAGGAATATTGTTAATTCATCTTTGCTTGATTAAAGAAGATACAATGCCAACCTATTTTATAGGGGTAATTTGACCTCTAAGAAATAATATCTAATTTAAAGAAACAAACTATCTGAAGATAAGCTTTCAAACTAACTAAATCAATCCAATCTGTAATAAAGGGAACCAATTGCGGCGAACAGTACCCACGCGACCAGTACCGTGGTGCTACAGTGACCACGCACATAACAGTTGAGGACTTGAGGCATTATGATTTTAGAACTTTGATGTCCTTGATCGATAATTACTCAGGTTGGAATGGCTAGCTTTAACTTTCTGGTGAATGCATATTTCTGTTCCTTTCTATTGACTTACCTATTGATTTACCAAAATTCTCCATTTGGGCTTTCACATGGTGTTCCTTCTATTTCTATAATTTGATTCAAATCATCATGAAGCTTTGCAGCTCTGTAGATAATGTTTAGTGATAGTGATGTCATTTGTGTAGAATGCTGAACATGAAAGTCGTCTGCGGAGGTCAGCGCAGTCAAAAGTCCCAATCGATCCTAACATATGGCTTCAGATGCGTGAGAACTATGAGAAGATAATCCTTGCAGATCATGATTTTTCTGAAAAACATGAAATAGAATATCTCCTATGGCAGTTACACTACAAAAGAATTGAGGAGTTCCGGGTTCACATCTCTTCTGTAGCTTCCAGTTCAGCTGCAGTGCAGGGTGGAAAGAATGATGCCAACCCAGATCGGATCAAGAGGGTCAAATGTACTTTTAGAAGTTTCCTTTCAGAAGCAACTGGTTTCTATCATGACTTGATGCTGAAAATTCGTTCAAATCATGGTCTTCCTTTGGTCTACTTTTCCGAGGGTCCTGATAATTCAGTCTTTCCTGATAAAGATGATAAGAAAATGGTTGACATGAAGAAAGGCTTGATGTCATGCTATCGCGCTCTGATATATTTAGGAGATCTTGCCCGTTACAAGGGTCTGTATGGGGATGTTGATTCTGTGAGCCGTGAATATGCTGCAGCTTCTAGCTATTACAAGGAGGCAGCTTCTTTGTGCCCTTCTAATGGCAACCCGCATCATCAGGTATGGGGACATGACTAGTGTTTCTATAGCATTGTCTTTTACACACATTGTTACGTTTGCTCAAATGATTATTGTTCTAAGAAGAAGTTTCTGTCATCTTGTTCAGCTTGCAATACTAGCATCATACTCTGGTGATGAGGTAACAGCTATCTATAGGTACTTCCGGAGTTTAGCAGTGGATAATCCTTTTTCTACAGCGAGGGAAAACTTGATTATTGCATTTGAGAAGGTATGACGCCATATTCAAGATATCGCTGTAATACTGCTATTTCTGTCATGTGCTTGTTTTTTGTGTAGTGATTTGGTGTTAAATTTACTTATCCTCTTGGTCATCTATTGGAACGATATTGTGGGATGTTATCATGCTAGAAGGTAGATCTTGGTGGATTCCATTGTTTAGCTATATGTAGCAGAGAAGTTCCTTGGCTGTGTGGGTGGGATGCTCTAGTCCTATCTTTTTTGGTTGTGAGATTCTTATGTCCATTCCATAGGATATGTTCCACCTTCATGATTTGGCTGCAGCCTTCTTTCATTTGATTGCATCTGTGGTGGTTGATACTTTCTAGCATCTGCTGCACATGATACGATAAGGAATAATATACTGTTGAACTGCAAGAAAGAGAACAGTAATGATGATAGCGGTGGATCAGTGTGTCGTATGGCCTTGGGGGCAGCTGGTGTCAATAGTTTCTCTTACTATTTTTTGATGATTGACTTTTTTATGTGCCTATCTATGCTGTGCAATAAGTTTTAAATTCTTATGGTTTAATATGCAGAATCGTCAAAGTTGTTCTCAGCTACCGAGTAACAATAAGGTTGCCACTGCTAGGACATTGCCGTCCAGATCAGTTGGAAGGGGCAGCGGAAGGGGTGAGACAAGATTTCAGCCAAAAGGTGCTAGTACAGAAGCAACATCAAAAGAGCGAGAGTACAGCACTCCAGAAATACTAAAAGCTTTCTATGTTCGATTTGTTCGCCTTAATGGCATTCTTTTCACAAGAACAAGGTACTTTGTAAAATTGTTGATTCAAGTTATCCCCCCCCCTCTCTCACTAATATTTATTCCCCCCTCTCTCACTAATACTTATTCCCCCCTCTCTCTCACTAATACTTATTTTTCTTTGTCTTCTGATAGCTTGGAAACGTTTGGGGAGCTGTCTGCCGTGGTTGTCAGTGATTTGCAAATTCTCCTTTCATCTGGCCCTGATGAGGAGCTTAATTTTGGTTTGGATGCTACTGAAAATGCATTATCTCTTGTTAAGCTTATTGCTGTCCTTATATTTACAGTGCATAATGTGAAGAAAGACTCAGATAGTGAATCGTATGCTGAAATTGTGCAACACAGAGTGCTGTTTCAAAATGCATTTGCCACTGCCTTTGAGTTTGTTGGATACCTTCTGAAAAGATGCTTAGAGCTTCATGACGTTGCCTCGAGTATCTACCTGCCGGCCATTTTGGTCTTCATTGAATGGCTAGCATGCCACCCAGATTTTGTTGCTAGTTCTGAGATGGAGGAGAAGCAAACTGATGCAAGATCTTTCTTTTGGAATCAATGTGTATCATTTATGAATAAGCTCATTTTGACAGGTCTTGCATGTGTTGATGGTGATGATGACGAAACTTGCTTTTTTGACATGGCCACATATGATGAAGGTGAGACTGGCAACAGGCTTGCGCTGTGGGAGGATGTTGAGCTGAGAGGATTTTTGCCGTTGATAGCTGCACAAGTTATCTTGGACTTCTCAAACAAGCATGCATTTGGAACTGATGGAATCACCAAGGAGAAAAAAGCACGTGTACAAAGGATTCTTGCTGCAGGGAAGGCATTGCTGAGTTTTGTTCAAATCGATCAATTGCGAATATATTTTGATCCAACTTCAAAAAAATTCCTTATGCCTACAGAACCTCCTATATTTGAAGCTTCTATGCCTCATTCTGGATCCTCCAATGCACACGAGACAAATACCACTGAACAGGAACATGAAGTTGCAAGTAAAATTGGTTCAGTTGCAGAAAAACTGGGTGTACTTCAGTTGAAGGCACAATTGTATGCTGAAGGAGAAGATGATGAAGAAATTGTTTTTAAGCCTCCAGTTTCTGAAAAGCTTCTGAGAGTTCCTTCAGAACAAACCACTAATGAATTCATACAGGCAGTACAGACGTCTGATACTAATTGGTCAAATAATGGTGCACCGATATCTTTTCAGTGCACTACATCCATTTCAACTGCCAGTACTTATGTGCAATCTCTCCCAATGTCTTCTATTGGTTGGGCAGTCAGTGGTGGGCAACAAGTGATTCCTGGTGTTACTCCAAGGTCAATTTCTGAATTTGTACGGCCTTTCAAAATGCCTGATCACACCTGGGTAAGCACCGGTGCACCACTTGTTGGCCCTCAGAATACAGTCCAAATGCCAAACTTTTCCAACATAATCCCAGACCAGTGTACACCTGCATCATCACTTCCTTGTTTCAGCAGTCCAGATAATCCACATCTACTCCATGAGCAAGATTCATTCTTACTGAGTGCGTTAAAGAATGTTGACATAGGTGCGAATGAATTTTTGGAGCAGAGAGTGAACGGTGGACCGAGTGGATTACAATATATGGGAAATGTGCCTCAGGTATCCGCTGAAGCTCCTTGGAACAGTACAAACCCAATGTTTAATCAGTTTAAATCTGCTGAATTGACTATCTTGTCAGCCTTTGATTCAGTTGTGCCGTCAGTAGTATCTTCTGATGGCACATCAATGAATTTCATGGAAACACGGATGACTGTATCGAAGAAAAATCCTGTTAGTCGTCCTGGAAGACATGTTGGCCCTCCTCCAGGATTTAACAATGTTCCTTCAAAGCAGCAAGATGATTCCATTTCAGTTGGGAATGGCCAGCATGCACAGGCTGATGACAACATCTGGTTGGATGGCTACCGACCATCCCTGGATCATGTTAATAATCAGCATGTTGTGCATTCAAATTTTGACATCCCCAGCAGTGGGTTCACCACTCCCTTTCCTTTTCCTGGGAAACAGGCTTTTAACATGCATACTGGAGGGACCAAAGAAAAGCGGTGGCAAGATTTCCACCTTTTTGAGCCCACAAAACAACTTCCGGAACATAGCTTTCAGCAAGGGAATCAGCAAAATAGTCCATTGGTGGAACCACAACCAGCACAGTCTATATGGTCTGGCCGTTACCTTGTGTGACTCTAGCTTGTACTGTGAAGATTACTGGTATTTTTTTTTTCATTTGGGATCTGAATCTGAGATGTGTTTTTCAATAGAGTACACATTGAGTTGGGCTTATGCCCTGTATTTTCGTTCATGTTTTCCTTTTTGGAAAATTCTAGTTAATTTTCATGTAAGTTTTATTGTGCTTAAATATAATTCATTCTCTCGTCAACAGGAATTGCTGAGGATCTGTTGGGAGTAAGTGGCAAAGATTGTCACTTGAATTCGGCCCGATAAGTGCAGCACTTTCATGTTATGATTCATTTGGAGAATGGTTGTCTTGGAAGCATGTCAAGCGCTGCCTTTAGATTTGGTAAAGTTCTGACACTTCACTTGTATGACAGCCTTATAGGCCCTTGATCATAACATATTTCTTGAGAGCTGGGCTTTCAACAGGTTTTTGCTGTCATGTCATATGCTTTGTCTCATTAGACTTTTTATCAGCCTTTTTGTTTGTCAATGAGAGAACTAAAAAATATGAAACTGAATATAAACTTGACCGCTAGTTAAATTACTTTGTTTCAGTCGTTGCTATTAGGTGCAGTTTTGTAATCCACTGAAACACTTGGTGTGCTGACACAATTCTGTAGCTGATTTATACCAGCTGTACAAATACTAAGATTTTACCATTTGTTCATTAGGATGAATACAAGGATTGCACATTCCTGTTATTCCTATCTGCTTTATGGTACATTATTGTTAACATGAAATTTTATGGTATAACCACACGTGATTTTCTATTTTCAAACTTGACTGAAAATTAAACACTACTTTAGTGGTGAAAACTGCATATTGGATTGGTTTTAGTTTCTGAACTGAGCTCTAGAAACTGTTTTTTATACTAGATTATCTGATATGCGCCTGCAGATGTATTATTGCTACTAGAATATACAGCAGGAGTGTACTATCCAGATATCAGTTTCTCAAGTCAGCATTTCTACCTTGCAAAGTTGCAATCTTTTGATTATGTGCTACCAATGTGTGGATTAAAATTAGATTATGCTGGGAGTCTATTTCTCAAATCAGCATATCTACCTTGCAATTGCTTGTTTCTGAACTACTAATGTGTGTGTTAAAATTTAGATTATGCCAGTTCTTGATGCTTACATTGTGACTTTTGTTAATTTACAAGGTATGGCAGTTCTTCAAGGCTGGAACAGGGATGATCTGTTTGATGGTCCGATGGGAATAATTTGTATGGATAGTCCTTTAACTGCTCAGACCCAGGGACACTGATGAGTTTGAAATCTGGATTTCGGGCAATTATAGAGATGCATCATATATTAGTCATTTCTCATTAGAGACGGACCTACCACGGAGAGTCCATGGATCGGTTGCTGCGGTGGAATCTGAAACCTTCGCGATTGATTGGATGGAGATGCTTGTTTTTGGGGCTACTATGTCTATCGCAGCTATGTGCTATGAATAAAGTTGGGTAATGACTGCCTCATATTTGTCAGTTGGTTTCGTCAAGTGATACTGTTTGTGGTACATTGTCACTGGACTGTCGTTAAGTAAACTACGGATATATCAGACTGCACTTTACTCGCATGTCATGTGCTATGGCAGCAATGCTCCGTGTTTTAAAACGTATTGTGTGTATGAATGTAAGACTAAATACCGTGCTTTTGTTTTGTTCTATAAGCTAGCTACTTACAGAGTTGTACTCGGCAGATAACGAACAACTAGAAGTTAATAAACTCGGCTACAAAAGCATTATATCAATAATCATAGAAAGGGTAATCTAGAACTTCCGGAATCAACTTCATATGGGACCTGAGAATCAATTTCATAGTCAAGTGTTCTGAAACCTCATTCACAGTAGGAATAGGACCACCAAAATGGTACAATTTGTTTTAACTTTTGGTTGTGAAAAGCATAAAGAAAGCACGTTCATCGGAACACCACACTGCCGAGTGCCAAACGGCTTGCGAACTAACGGACTCAAGTGCACCCCTAATTGATATTGACCAGGGTGTTTGAAGGATAACGATAGGGGCCTGACGTACGATTCGAGCGATTCGTTCGGACGCCTCGTCACTCCCACGTACCTAGCTTATGTTTCTCTTTTCCAAATCTGCTCATTTCCTCCCACCCTTCGTCTCAGGACGTTGCTTATGGTGCTACCTCGTCGCTCCACACCTTGCGGTCCTCCACAGCGACCATCTACACTGCTCTTCCTCCCAGATGCTCCTCCTTTCCAACTATAATATCGAAGAGACCGACTAAGGAATACATGCTTTTTAAAATTATCTCTTTAGCTAAAACTGATTGTATATGTGAAAGTATAAATTAAATTAGTTTTACATAAATAAGGATTAAATCCTCTAGATTTATCTAAGTACACCTACACCTAAATCGATGTCGAGGTTTGCAATCCTAAGGTGATAAGCAAGTGATTCAATTCTATGAAAGTAAACTGCAAGAATGTAAATTGACTATAAGAGAGCAAAGCACAATTGATACGATCTCTTTTTACCGTGGTGTTTGGGGACTTGTTAGCCTCCCTTAGTTCACGTTGAGGTAAATTCCACTAACGGGAACTCTTTCCCCCTTTTGATTAGGTGAGGTCCAACTTTCACAACACGTCGGGATTTCTTATAAGCTTTTTTGAGAAAATTACTAGACACGACGCCTCCAACTTCATGTAGAAGTCGGCAACCTGTAAGAGTAATAAATTAAGCCATTTGCTTGGCTCTCTTGTCATTTGATTTTCTTTGACTTACCTTTCCTTTGTAGCTTTTCTCCAAGTCATTTTTTAATGTTGTGACTTAGGCCTTGAGCTCATTGTTTTCCTCTACAAGGTTAGTATTGCAATGCATAGAGGATGTGGAAG
Organism: Dendrocalamus latiflorus; assembly: GCA_017311315.1. Lineage (NCBI taxonomy): Eukaryota > Viridiplantae > Streptophyta > Magnoliopsida > Poales > Poaceae > Dendrocalamus > Dendrocalamus latiflorus. The sequence continues at coordinate 19,453,278 of CM029623.1, forward strand.
CATCTAAATGTGAGCAACAAGATAAATCTAGCAAATCATCACATGAGGTGGATACATTAACTTTAGATGAATTGCAAGAATTAGGAACTACACATGGTATGTCATCTATCAAATTACATGTAATTTCTATATCCACATTTGGTTTAGAATATTCCTTGAGAAGAAGAATTTCATTTTCTTCTTTTAACTTGTTATAATCATTTTGAAGGGAAACATGTTCATTCTTCAAAATTTTATATTTAGCTTTTTCTTTCCCACGAATTCATTTAATTCTTCTAACATATCCATCAACTCATCATATGAAGGTACATCATTACTATCATTATAATTTACCTTCTTGTTAAGTTTTGTCATAAAGCATCGAGTTGATGTGGAGGGAATGGTGCTCTTCATTGTCGGAGCTAGAAGTTGAGCATTTTTCTCCCGACATCCACTCCTGTATGCAATCCTCATTGGATGAGGTGAACACATCATATTTATCTTGAATACTTGTCCACATATCATGAGCATTATCGAGATTGCATATTGTATTGAACACCTCTACACTCCTCAAAGCACTAAATAAAGCGTTAGTTGCTTGAGCGTCGAGATATGAGCATTTCTCATCCTCAATTGTTGGAGCAAGAAGATCCTTAGGAGGAGAAAAGCCTACATCTACAATCCGCCATATTTTTAGGCTCATGGCCTTAAAATAGCAAATCATGCGGATTTTTCAATTATTATAATTTAGGCAACTAAATTGAAGTGGTTCATCTAGGTGCAGAAACCCACTAGTCGCCATCCTTTAATTCTCTAGGCAGTTAAGCCTAATATATAAGAGACCAAGCTCTGATACGACTTGTAAGATTGAGGAGGCCAACTAGAGGGGGATGAATAGGCGGTCTAAAAATTTTCTTCAAATTAATACTAACAATTCAAGACCTTTTCTATTTGCCTCAACCAAGTAAACAATACGGAAGTTTAAATCAATTTGGTTTATCTCAAATAGTGCCTAAGACAAGCAAATTCGCCTAAGTGCACTAACAATGCTAACCTAGATCAAGGTTTGCAATCCTAGGTTTATAAGCAATCAAAATAATGTTAAGTAAGTAAATTGCTTGAATGTAAAAAGAGCACAAGAAAGCAAACCACAAATGACACAATCTCTTTTTACTGTGGTGTTCGGAGACTTGCCGGTCTCCCCTAGTCCACGTTGAGGTAAGCCCGAACAAATCGGACCAGCTCCACGAATTAAGCCTTCCACCTTAAATCACTAGCGATAGCTCTTTCCTGCTCCGGGTAGGTGAGGTTCGACCTTCACAACTTCGCCGGGTCTTCTCACAACCTTCTTTGAGAAGATCACCGTGCACGACGCCTCTCACGCCGTCTAGGAGTCGACAAACTCCAAGAGTAACAAGTCAAGTCCCTCACATGACTCTCACCACGTGCAACGAATGCACAAGCTCAATCCGGACACAAAGTCCTCCTCTAGATGCAACACATGCACTCTAGATCACCTCTCCTCTCTCACAAAGTGCAACACATGCACAATTGAGTGGAGAGCCTCACTCTAGCTCAAGAACACAGGAATGAGTGAAGCAAAAACACTTCTCCAACCAGCCTTGAGGAGGTATTTATACACCTCCCTCAAAAACTAGCCATTGGAGGAAAGAGAGGGCTGAAATCAGCCTAGGGCCGGAACTACCACAAGCCAAACCCCCGGTAGTACCACCCTCCCAACGGTCACAAGAAAACTAGCCGTTGGGCTCCGATCAAACCACCACACAAAACCCGGTCAGACCACTATTTCCAGTTAGACTGCTCAAGGACCGGTCAGACCGCTCTCAGGAAAACCCTCGGAGTCGCTCTCTGGAAAAAAGGGTCCGAGCACAACACGGAACTACCGCTGGCCGGTCAGACCGCCGTTACCAGGCCGGTCTGACCGCCGAGACTGGTCAGTCCTCCATATCAACACTAGTCAGACCTCTATTACAAGGGCGGTCTGACCTCCATTATAAGGGCGGTCTGATCTCCAGCTCAACACCGGTCAGACCTCCAGTCATAACTTTTGACTCCGATGTCGGAATTGAGTGATCTTGGATTCTATGAAAAGCTTATTTAGAGGGCTACACAATCTATCTATTTGCATGATCTCAAACACATTAGATCAATGCAGAAATCAAAAGACATCCAAAGAGTCACTACCATGGTCTAATGTCAAAAGAAATAGTAACAAACAATCTTAGACCATGCCAAGGGATAATGCATGATCTTCAACTTTTGCAAAACATATTTGCAAACTTAGATCATGTCACAAGGAGTAGGTACATGGACTTTCAAGCACTTGCAAAACACATTTGCAATGCATAGTCCCATGTTGCTAATATTCACCACACGAGCTTCAACTATTTGCAAAACACATTCGCAAATATAAGTGATACAGACCAACTAAGAATTAGTTAATGCGTAGGGATGGCTCGATCTTTCCGGGTACGTTCAGCGAAGTTCCTTCTCCTTGTCTTGACGCAGCCAACAAACTTGATAAGGGTAATTTGCACTAGTATGCAAGGTGCACACTAGAAGCAATTCACCGAACTCCCCAAACCGTGAATTCAGCAAGAAGACACAAATTAGAAGAGATGAACCTTGTAGATTCGATGGACAATCTTAAGAATCTCCTATTCTAGCCTTGCACCAACTTAACAAAATCCAAATAAGAAAACCTTGCAATCACGCAATCTGGCTGCCAACAACCATCATGGCGATTTTCTCATTTATTTCACAAGCATAAAAACTTATCATATCATAGCCTAAGTTACAATGGGGCTAAAGCCTTGGCCTTATATCAGTGCACAATGCACGGCCTTGACTAAAACTCACGCACAACCTGGCCTAAGGCCGAAACAAACTGCAATACGAACTAAAAAGGAAATACCTAAACTGCTATCTCTGAATTTTCTCTGAATTTGCGATGTGACCATGAGAATTCTGTGGCTGGCACCCCATCCATTATATGAGTCTTCGAAATAGGTTTCCAACGAGTCCAAGAACGCTGTAGGAGCCCAGATTATACAATTTGGAATCCTCTGTGATTCCACCGCACTATTCCCTGGATCAGTAGATAGTGCTCACAGATTACAGTTCTGAATATCAAAAGTACATATCAAGCGGAAGCGTAAATATAATGGTAGACTTACTCATGGGCCGATTAGGCCAAAATCAATAAATTGCAGCAGCGGAAGAACGAAGCACACAGGTGGGACCTTCAGGACATGCCCACAGGCAGCCAACTGGAGGTTCGCGACCTAGCCCTTGACATCATCATCTTCTCGACCAACTTGTCTAATCTTGTTGCTGAGACGAGGTGATTTGATTCCTGATTCTGAATTTTGTCGCAAAAGCGAGCGTGAGCACTCCAACCCCGTGCTCCGCGATCCAATACACAGAATGCAAATAAATAGTATGCATGGCTTATCAAAGGAGAGGCTCGGGTTATTTTATTTGCCATAAAACACGTTTAGTAGCATTTCTATTATTACATCATATTGTTGTTTTTGAGATCTATAGACTCCTCACCGCAAACGACATCATTGACTTAATCCAGCAAAGACTTACGCTCTTTATTAACTGCTGTCTAAGACTCCCAACCGTGATTACCATAATTGACTTAATCCACCAAAGACACACTTTCCTTACTGATTGCTGTCTAAAACTCCAAACAGCGAGTGACATCATTTAATTAATCCACCGATCATATACTTTACTTATTGACTGCTGTCTAAAACTCCAAACAGCGGATAACATCAGCTATACAATCCACCAATCAATTATTTCCTAAATCCCCAAACAGCGAGTATCATAATTTATATAATCCACCGATCAATTGTTACGTAAAACTCCAAACAGCTAGTGACATCATCTATCTAATATCATGTGATTAATCCACCGAACCCACACTTCCTATTTTGAGTGCTGTCTAAGACTCCAAACAGCGAATATCATCAATTATATATCCACCAAGAATATCATTGATCAACTCTAAGATTCACCATTATATATCCACCAAGAATATCATTGATCAACTCTACGATTCACCATTATATATGCACCAAGAATATCCCGGATCCCTTCTATAATCCAATAATTGTTATTATATCTCCAATGTTCTCAAAGATTCAATTAGATCATGCTAGTAATCGATCAAATCCTATTAATCCCATTATAGCCAATACCTTCCAAGAATTTGCATTAGTTATCGGGGTTGTAATCCAGCAATTACCTTATTCACTTCCTAGTTCTTCAAAATCATTTAAATCATCTATCTAACCTATATAATCATTTAGTCTCCACCTATTTATGTCTCCCAGAACCCACACTATAATTTCCTATTTATGATCGACAATAATCCACCAATACCATTATATGTACACTACAAACATCTATTTCTTTTACTCACGACCCTGTTTATTCCACCCCTATTTTATTTTGTAAGAATAGAAATGCCACTATTTGAAATACCATACATAAAATTTCCTGAGACCTAGCAGCTTTGGAACAAAACATAATGTTCAAGGAATATTAACATGATTTTCCATACATATGGCATCACACCGTGTGCCTAATATCACCATAATTTTTCCATACATATGGCATCACACCATTTGACATCTTTCAGCGTTATAGCCGCTTAACTTACCACTGGGACGACACCCAGGACAACTCAAATCAGGGCTTTCCGCTGCCCTCCACTTTTTCCATTTCCACCCACAAAGTTTTTGAAATAGAACTATATCTGGTTAAGTTCCCATGTCCGCCCTTGACCGTGGGCACGGCTATTCGAATAGTTTTGACTCTGCAGAGTTTGCACACTTTACCCACAAGAGACAGTTTACTCGTTGCCCCACACGATTCCTTAGCCATGCGGTTGAGCAAACCATCACAGTAACCGTTCAAAGTACATCGCCCCTTCCATCATCTCACCCCCTGTGTTGCTCCCATTTGCGGCGGGACCCATTCGTTGTGCGGGATGTTCCCCTCCTATACGCCTAGCAGCTGGCTACCCACACTGCTAGCGCGTCGCAGGAGAACTTCTCCCACAAGCCTGCCACCTAGGCCGCCACTTGCGGGAGTCCAATTCAAGCCTGCCACCTAGGCCGCCACTTGCACCACTGCCATGATGATGACTTCCAGGGTCCGGTAGATTTACTAAGCCAAGTTGTACTTTACAGACTTGTGGTTGTACTTGTTTTACACAGGAGGTCATGACAAGATTCAGTCCTTAGTGGTATCTGGGCGGATTTACCACTACTCACTTGGTGCTTCCACCGCACCACATACACACACACACTCGAACCATCCACCCAGATATTTAAGCATGTTGGGGTTTTTGGGAACATAAAATAATCATGTCCAAATATATACCAGTCATTCCCACCATGACTATCCAAACCAGTTTCTCATGTTTAAAAATGACAATGATGTTTGGGGCATTTCAGCGCCCCGAGTATCTATGCAGTACTAAGCATGGCGTATAATTAGGGACTTATTTTCACAAGGTTACTATTATCATTTTGCTAGGGAGACAAGGTTCACACATTCAATTATTCCAAAGGAGGTATAATAATATTCAGGGTAAACAATGGGCATATAACTAGAATCTTAAATTAAACATGTTTTTGCATATAAAATAACAGCATGCAATTTGATAATTGAAAACAAAGTAATTTGCAGAAAACGTAGGTTCAACATGATCAAAGTATTGACTCGCCTTGCGCGGTTTACCGCGGTCTTGAGCTCACACAATGCTTTTTCTTGAGCTTCGGGTTTTTATCTTCATTTTGCTCCGATCACGCTCGATCTCTTGGTTCTTCAGGACTCCAATTTCTAAGTATGCGCTAAACAACTGAATTCAAATAAAAACAAATAACTCAAAAGATCCAAATAAATCCCAATCACTTTAAATATCCGATTTAATTTAGATTATGCATTTATTATGATTTGAGAATAGAAGGATGATTCTGGTTAGTGTGTCGCAAGCACAGCGGTAGCTAGGTTTGAGCAGGAGGACGAGTTGTCTGAATGCTTTACCGTGAGGGAAAATTTTAGAAAGACGAGGGATCAAAAGTGAAGATGTACCTACAGGAATTATCTGCTTTTGGGAAAAGAAGGTGGCCAGACACGGCCGATTGGGGAAAAGCGAGGCTTGACCTTTTGTTTGATGACTTTCTTTTAATTTATTTACATTTATCAAGGAAGTTCCATGAGGCAAGCAGGACTTATGGACAGATTAAAGAGTGTAGCGAAGCTAGTAAAGAGGGACAGGGCTTTGTAATGCTAGGATGCGGGGCTTCGAGAAGAGTATAATTTTTAGATACTCAATGTTACTTTGATATTTCATGTGACAACACTTATCCGATATTTGCAACTGAATATCCGTAGGGGGGGGGGGGGGTTAACCATTTAACCAACTATTATTCACGGCCTGCCTATTATTGGATGAGTGAGTTATGGATCAACATGGATTTTCTTGATAAGGCTATTTCTTTTATCACTAATTACTTTTGATCATTAGGCTTATATCCCGAGAGATTGCCCAGGGATTCAGACAAGATGAGTCGGTATAATTCCTAAGCTTTATAGTTAAATCATGTAGTCATGATATTATTATTATTAGCACGATTTTATTAATTGTATATTACTTTCTTGATAATAGGAAAAGAGTTCATGCCATGAGCTTACTTTTTAGATTAAGATAACTGATGAAGACACCTTAATTATGCGTATATGGTAATTAACCAATATTAAATCTTAAACTATTTCATTCACAGCCTAATAAGATTTGTTGCTAACTACTTTGATACAAATTTTAATTGTTATTTTTATTTTAATTACAGTTCTTGTGATATTTGGATATTTACAAAAAGGATTGTCTTCTATTAACATTCCTTTATAAAATTTTAGATAGAGAGTAAATAAATAAAGGCACATTAGTTATTCTTACCTGACGATTAACTTGATATTGAGTCTTAAATAATGTTATTTAAATCCAAGTCAATTAGCTTAGCTCCCTGGTTTTATTGCCTAATTGTTTTCTAGTTAAAAGTGCTAAAACAAATGAATAAAAACAATTGTGCACAGAGGGGATCCGAACCCCAGGTCTTGGAGTTCAAAGCTCACTCACCTAGCCAATTGGGCTCTCGGTCGTTCGTGACTTACGGAAGGGAATCATAACTAAAGAACAAGCGGGTTTGGGGACTAAACAGAAGAGCCACCCGGCCGAAGCAGAGGAGGGGGTGGCGCGGGCTAGGCGGCGGCATCGCCGGCGAGGGGCGGCCGGGGAGGCCGGGGCGAGCCGAAAAATGTCTTGAGGGCGCACAGGATCTAGTGGGGAGGTGGTGTGGCTCGGAACGGCGACGAGCTGAGCGGGCGACGGCGCAGGGCGGCGGCGGTGAGATGGGAATGGTGCGCCGGCGGTTGAGAAGGGAAGGGAATAGCGCGCGCATGAGCATGATGGAGGTGGGAGCACGCTTACCCGAAGCTTAGCCTGGCCGGAGAGGCCCCAGGGAAAGCCGGCGACGTGCACAAGTGGCGGTGCGGTCGGGTCGCCGTGGAGGGGGGGTCGCTCGGCCGGCGGGAGGCTCGAGCGGCGGTTGGGGAAGCTTCAAGGAACCGAGGCGGCGCTCCCATCGCGGCGAATTGGAAGGAGATCCACCGAGGTGCAGTGGGCGGCGATAATGGCGGCGGCGACGGTTTCAGGGAAAGATGGGCGAGCGCGGCCTCCGGTGAACGAATGTTCGATTAACTCCGCGTGAGGACAGGTGGTGGATGGAGACACGGCGTGACGCGAGCGCAAGTGGCTAGTTCACCGGGGAAACGGGGAACAACGAGGAGGCGGTCGTGCTCGGCCGTGTGGCGGAGTGGTTCCGCAATGGCAGAAGCAAGGGGGGTGGAAGTACAAAGGAAAGGAGTCCGGCTTCTTATAGCAGCGAAGGGCACTGGGGGCGCCACTGTGGCCGACGACCGGGGCGACGTGGGAGCAACGGGAGCAGGTGCGCCAGAGGAGGCGGGGCCGGGATGACGCGAGGGGAAGGACGGGGAAGACGTGCGCGGGGCAGAGAGGGAGCCGGGGCGTGGGCAGCGCGTCCGGCGGCGGGGCATGGGCGCTGGCACCGTGATGGGGACGCGACGCGGCCGTGACGAGGGTGACGTGCGGCGACAGAGCTGACGCGGGAACAGGGAGGCCAGACGGACGAAGTGACGGGAGCGGCGAGGAGGACGGAGGGGGAAAAGTAACGAGAGGAGGAGGAGGAGCCAGCTCGCTCTCCTGTGAAGAAAAGGGGAGGGATGAGGCCGGGCCCGCGCACAGCAGAGAAAGGAGGGGAGAGGGAAGGAGAGAAAGGGTGGGGGCCCGCTGGCAGTGAGGGAAATGGGGGCAGGGGAAGGGAGGGGGAGAAGAAGTGGCCCACATGGTATAGAGAGAAGGGATGGAAAGTGCTAGCATTCCAACTCTTTAATTTTCTTTAGCTTGAACTTTGATTTTCATAATCTTTCCTTTTTGTATGATGATTGAGCTATATATAAAAAAAATGATTTCTTGGCCTTAACTATTATTATCTATTTCTAATCTTTAAATAAGACTTTGATTTAGTGAATTACAGTGAATTTTAGGTCGTCAGGGTTAAACCTCATTTAAATCCTTTTACATTTATTCATTTGCTCAGCACAAAACTCAGGGAAAACCCAATTAAGATGTTTAACCAAAATTCAAATACCCGTAAGATGCAAATAAAAATTTTAATTTGCTCAAAATTTCAAACATCCAAAATTTAGGATGTTACAAACCTACCCCCCTTAAATGAATCTCGACCCCGGGATTCCAGTAGAGCAGAAAGAAGTAAGGTGAGGTTATATTGGCTAGCAATGGGTTTCGGGGTATTGCTTGACGTATAGCTCTTTAGCTATGGTATGGTCGGATTTACCCTTACTTGTATTGCAATACTCGGACTCTCTATGTTTGGCAAGTCTCGCGCGTCTCTCCGAATAGCCTGTGCAGTATTCAATGAAGTTGCCATAACTTTGTGTAGGAAGCTCCAAATCATGCGCCGTTTGATTCGTTGGAAAGTAGACTTCATTAGCTTTCAAAATATATATTTTGTGTGCATTAGAAATCTCAGAATTGGCGTTGAAATCTTCATGAACATTGTGGATAGAACTGCAATCACGAGAACTTGATTGATCTTGTGTCTTCCTCTTAACCCAAACTAGCTTTCTTTTTTTACCATCCACACCTCTAATTCCATGCATTGTTGGCTTGTTTGCATTACGCAAGGAGGAATCACATAAGCATCCGCACGAACTAGGATATTTATCATTCTCCCATAACTGATTGCTTTTTTCTCCTTACGCAATTAAGAGCTACTAGGCCTTGTAACTTCAGATTGCTTGGGTGAAGCACAAATTAATGTAGTATTCACACTCTTGGCCACATCAATAAGCCTCATGTCGAGATGAGCTAGAGCAAGTGAGGTTTGAGCTATCAACACATGATGAGACTCAAACTACTAGAAACACCAAGATTGGTAAAAGACTAGAAACAGATCCTTAGCCCTAGCTAGTCATACTTTTGCCTTGGGTCATCGTCTCGATATGTATCAACTCATGATGCATCCTTTTCATCGACTCCATCAACACATGATGGTCTTCCTTGACTTGATGATCAACAAATAATCATCTCCTCATGCATCAACTCATGATGCATCTTCTTCTTTGATGGCCTTCAACACATGAAGCCATCTTCTTCTCGATCTTGACTTGATGATCTTCAACCCATGAAGTCATCTGAAGTCATCCTCATTTGTGGAACATAACCTATTCATCCAACTCATGGAAAAAGTTAGTCCACAAAACAATTGTAATTAATTACCAAACTTCACCATTAACACATAATGGAGGGACTAGATTCAACAATCTTCCCTTTTTGGTAATTCATGACAATCTCAATAAATAATGAGATAAAAATAATTGATTTACGAGTATACAAGTTGTACACAACAACTGTATACTCTAAGATAAGCTTTAAACAAAGCTTACTTATCCGGTTGTCATTAGGCATTCAACCATTAACACATAATGGAGAATTTAGATGATAACCCGACTGCACATGAGTATATATGAACTACACAAGCTATATATACTCAAGAATATATTTCAAAGTAAAGATCCTAAATACGCATATTAAAAGAAGCATGGATCAATACTCATGAAACTCGAAAACATAGATAGAGCTCCCCCTAAATGTGTGCATACAAGTGTATATAATGAAGACATATGCACATATTCATTTTGGACTAATTGAGAAGTCCAATCTATATTTTGGATCTAAGGAATGCATTAGTAAATGAGAAAGTGATTTTGAATGCATACCTCTTTGATTTCACCTTTTTATCCAAATGAGACTATGCTAAAATATACTTGAAAAAACATATTAGTCTCATATATACATTTGTCATTATCACCAAAACATTATAAAAGTATTTGTCATTAACATCAAAATCTCATAATGGCATTTGTCATTAACACCAAAACCAACTTAAGCGGAGCTTGATCTTTCAGCAAGGTGCAACAGATGAACAATTAAGAGAACAAACTTACACTAGCTCAAGAGAATGGAAATAAGTTCAACAACCTTCACCCTAATAGGTCACAAGAGGGTATTTATACTCCACACCAAAAACTAGCCGTAGGAACGAAACTAGCAGGAGGCCGATACAACTGCCAACTAATAGTTGGTACTACCACCCTTTTTATGATTAAGGATAACCGACTAGAGGGGTGAATAGGAGGTTTTTAAATTCTTTCAGCTAAATCACAACTTTTTAAGCAAGTATGAAATACAAATTCGTTTTGCATAATTTAAAGCCTAAAAGTTCTAGGTCTCACTATGGCACCAAAAGGCTAAGTCTAGGTAAGATACAATTCTAACTAAGCAATTCAAGTAATTGATCACTAGAAATATAAATACGGAAAGTAAAAGACAAGATAATTAAACCACACGATGGATATAAGAATTTTTTCTGTGGTCTCAAAGACTTTCCAGTCTTTCCTATCCACATTGAAGGAGTTGAACGAATCAAGCCAGCTCCTTACGCAACTTGAAGCTTTTCTCAATTCACTAGGGTAGTTCTTTCCCATTCCAGAGGTGAGCTCCAACCTTCATAATCACGCCAAGCTTTTCAAAACTTTCTTTAAGAGATCACCATGCCAGCTCCTCTGAGTCATCTATGTGGTGGCAACCACCAAGAGTAATAAGCCAGTGACACTTTCTTGAAGGTCTTTAAATGCCCCAAAGATCAACCAAATGATGTAATGCACTTGAATTCTCTCAACAACCTCAAAATGTGAAACTAATGCACTAGAGTTGATGAGAGAGATGCAAGGGCCCATGGCTATACAATTGGGGTCCAAGGGAGTGCACTTAGCGCTGGTGGGGCAGTATTTACAGCATTCACCCTACTACAGCATTCACCCTACTTGGATGACTGTTGGGGGCAAAATTATGAAAAATCAGGTTGAGTAATACTACCACCATGGAGTGGCTGGTACTACCACACCCACTATTTAATAGCTACTTACTGCTCAATTAATGCACCGAAACTAGTTGTTAATCCAAAATTGGTAGTACTGCACTCACATGATCCTGTCATACTGATACTATGGAGTTACCGCATTTGAGATTTGGTAGTACTTTTTTCAACGGGGAGAAAATCTCCTATAAAATGTATCTCTATGAAAAATAGCTACTACCAACTAAAGTGCGATCATACCGCAATGCGACAGTACTAGTCATGTAAAGCAATCATATCGTTGTGGTACTACCGGTCAAGAACAACTACAATACCATTTTAATTGAAGTCCGAAACAATTCTTCTATTGAAATAATGTACAACGCTTCTATTGAAATAATGTGCCGGCATGTAAAACCCGATAGTACCGATGCGTGGTACTACCGTGGTTACAACAGTGGTCATACCGGTTTTCAAGAAAAATTCAGAGAGAGTTAACAAATGAATTTCAAATGCAAGCGTGCACTAAGATTGATCAATGTGGCACAAGATTATATTCAAGCTACTAGCTATGATCCATCTTAATATTACATCTAGCCTACCAATCCTGTCTTAATCTATCATACGCTACGACCGATAAAATCTATAAAAGCGGTCCTTAAGCTAATTTATACTTTTGCTTTGAGTCTTGTCTTGAGCCATATCAATTATTAGTCATCATTGCGTGCCTTGTCCATGATATCATCATCTGGGACTAAACCTTTCAATCATATTAAGAAACATGTTAGCCTCTTAAGCATAGTCGTCATTAATGACCAAAATATTTTTAGAGGCCTAGATGCTTTAATCTCCCCATTTTTGGTAATGGATGACAACCTAAATAATTTAAGTGAATTGACAGTTTTCAAATATACATCTAGTTCAAGAACAAGTTGCACATTCTAGAATTTGACGTTTGATAGCATTTCACTCTTGAGATAAGTTCAAAGGAGATAAAGAGTTAAGTACTAGCAAGGTCTTCAGCAAATAGACAAAAATCCTTCTAAATTTGTGCATAGAGGTTTATGAAGTGATTTCATTGAACACTTGTTAATTTTAGAAAATTTTGACGGAGTTTCCTCTATTTGTTGAATTTGAGGAAGCATCAAGCAATTTAAAATGATAATCAATTTAAAGCATAATGGGATGCTAGCAATGCACAACACATGGACAAGATAAGTCAATAAATCATCATGACAAAGCACTCTAGCATAATTAAGCAAGATTAAACATTCTATCATGATTAACATAAAGAAACTTACAACGAAAATATTTCAATGACATCCTTCAAGCTACTTAACCATACAAAAGTTCATTATATAAGAGCCGACTTAGATATAGCTAATTAATACTATATAACTTGACTTTTTCTAGCTTGACTTCCTTGTCTTTATTTTGATATTTTTCTCCCTCTTTGGTATCAAGTACTAAAAGAACCATCTAGTTGGGAGGAGTGCCAGATGGATCACAATGGCAACAACAGTAGTGGAGAGGAAAGGACAATTATGCTGGCTACGAAGATGAAGAAGGATGCTTATGTAGGCTTACTTGCTGTGTCAAGGCCGTCAACTGAGTGTGGTGTCAAGCTGACTATCCTGAATCTCCAAAAGGGTTTGGTTGATTTGAGAAAGAGCTAGGGGAAGGGGATCTTCCACTTGTGGTTGCTCTTCTTGAACTTGAGATGGAGGTTGAGCAAATGTTGGCATTGGAGGGCCTTCACAGGGCTTGTATGGCTTAGGAACTGAAGGTCTTGGTCCCTAGTAGGTTGTCTTCATCATGATGAATGCCATAATGTATGGAACATGATAAATCTGCTTCACTTTATCATTCTTGGAGGAGGCAATCTCTGTAATGATAAGGTCAACCGCATCAAATTTTTGACCTTGCATGATCTATGATGTTCCATGCATGCCCTCGGATGGCATCAAATTTTTCATTCTTTGGAAATATGGTATGATTAATAATCCGATTGATGAGGCTTGGTAAAGGAAGAAGGCCTACCAGTTTACTGGGAGTGTATCTGACATTGGAACCATAATATTGCCACCATCCTGGGAGTTGAAGTGCTCCACAGGGATAAACCTTCTCATATCGGTTTGAATAAGTGCCTAAGGCTTGCTCAAAGTTCGTCTTGGTCGTCTCATACCGTTGATGTCCCGTCATCCATGCCAAGTACTCAAAAGTCATGTGACACAAACAGAGTTGGCATAAAATTGGTGAACGATGTCTTCTTGATAATCACATTTGAGTGCCACTATGTCGTGCGGTCCAACTCCATGAAATAGATTGAATGCACTAGTAAAATAAGGAAGAGTACCTAGGTGCCTCTAAAATAGTTTCTACACACATATGGTACCTTTTAACTATATCTTTATTCTTTTTAAGCCATTCTTGCTTGAACTGTTTACTTCCTTTTGCTAGGAAATTAATCCTAAAAGCCTAATTGACTGCAAGTTGAATAAGCTATGTCCCACTTTAGATCGTTCTGTAATATTCCAGTGGTTGCCGCAAGGAATGACATCATAGCTCCTATACAAACTTGTGGTCTTTGAACTACTTGTGGTGGTTGTACACTTGTTGAACACATCCTCCTGGAATTGAGTAAAAATCGAGGATCCATGATACTCACAAGCATTGGAATTAGTTTGGATATCTTTGCTATGCATACTGGTCATTAGAGATTTGAAGAAGATTGATTCTTGGTACCTCGGCCTTGGCCATATCCTTATCATCATCATCATTGTCATTATCATCCTCTTCCTCCTCTTGGACAAAACTTTCCTCCTTCTCATCATCATCAACTGCCTCTTCCTCTTCATGAGTTTCCTCAACTAGATGCCCTCCATTTCGGCATCTTATCTCATGCGAGAAAGAAGCTGTCTCTGGATTGCTATCCTCTTGGGTTACTAAATCCAACTTGTGGGAAGCCAAAATTCTTGGTACCACCTTGCAATGAGAAGATGACGGTCTTTGTCTAGGAGGAGAGTACTGATCAGCTCGTTTCCCTCAGGGGAAGCATTCTTGTGAGCTGAAGCTTTGGTTCTTCCTATGATCACTGGATCAAAGAGAAGGATAATTAGGATAGGGATGGAAAATGACTCAAGAAATTATGCATGAAAACTTCTAACATCTTTACAGGTGCAGTATGACCGCACTCAACATGCCGGTAGTATCGTAGTGTTTTGGGCGGTAGTACCACTCCCACAGAGCAGTTTTAGGGATTGATTCAATTTGCATCTAACTAAGATTGGGTAGATTGTATTGCATAAAATTGACATAAGAGGTCACTGATAATAGTTTCTAGCAATTTTACCTAACTAAAATGAGAGTTCTCATGCATATTTGCTTTAACCCTGGAAATTTGAGAGAGAGCACAATGATAGAAGATGAGAGGGATTTCCAAGGGTTTATCGAGGGGAATGGAGGAGGTGAACTGCCAAAACTTGAGTCTTGGCTTGAGTTGAAGATTAGCTCTACTTCCCTTGGAGATTGGATTATGTAGTGGAGGGAAAAAAAGAGAGGAGTGAGAGAGAGGAGAGAGCTTTTGGTGGTTGGACTGAATTGGAGTGAAGTATGAGAAGATAACGCTTTGGTAGCAACCGATTTTGGGACCACCTATTAGGAGCGGCAGTACCGTACTTATTGTGCCAGTTGTACTACTACGGTAGTACTTGTGGCATAGCTGCGGAGTACCATTTTTCCAGTGAGAGCAAGGACAAGATTAGGATGCAAATGATCCTTACTTGCAGCACCCAAAAAAATTTCAGGATCATTATGCAGTAGAAAGACTATTAAGTCCCAAATAAAATAGTTTTTAGCAAATTAAAGCTTTTTGACATTTTAAAAAGAAACTTGAAAACAAGTTTTTAAAAGAAACTCATAAACTCCAAATGAGCAAAACATGATACATGAGTTCAAGCAACATTTGAAAAGTCTATGGTATTTAACTCATTCATCAATTTGCAAAAGCAGTTCTCATCTAGTGGTTTGTCGAAGATATCCGTTAATTGGTCATTAGTGTTCATGTGGCTAATAGTAATATCACCTTTGCTCATATGATCTCTTAGGAAATAGTGATGGATGCTATATGCTTCGTTCTTGAGTATTAGATTGGGTTATTGGCTATCTTAACGATACTATCATTATCACATAAAAGAGGCGTGTTTTTAAATTTAATTTCATAGTCCATCAATGTTTGCCTCATCTATAGCAATTGAGCACAACAACTACTCATGGAGATATACTCTGCTTCTGTGGTGGATAAGGTAATGGAATTTTGTTTCTTGGAAGACCATGAAACTAGTGATCTACCTAGTAGTTGACATGAGAGACCATGTGGAGGTGCCCCCATGTTTGTGATGAGTTATTGACACTTGGTTTGGAAAATTTGAGTTTGATTTGTGCGTTTCCTGCTAAGTCGTAGCTTCTGGTCATGGTCGTGGGCTCGTTCGACCACGTTGTCGCCAATCGGGAGCGAGGCAAGTCACTTACGACCACACAGTCGAAGGTCGGAAGTCTCCCAACTTCTTTACGACCATTGGGCGTAGTCGTAGGTCACTGGGGTGGTCTACGACCACTTGGATTATGGTCGAAAGGCAGCAGCAAAGTTTACGACCACGCTTGGCCGTGATCTCAAGCCTCCGAGAAGTTTACGACTACTTTGGGCATCATCGGAGTCCATCAGGACAGTATACAACCACGTTGGTCGTGGTCGAAAGCTGGTACGACCACGTTGGCCATGGTCGAAGGCCAATACGACCACGTTGGTCGTGGTCGAAGCCTGGTACGACCACATTGGCTGTGGTCTGTGGTCACGAGTCGCGCGACGATCGCTGTGGTTGGAAGTCGGCGCTCGGGCGTACGACCACGTTGTGCAATCGGCTCTCTACAACCACGTTGTCGCAGATTACGCTTCCTGAGAATGAAAGCGGATTTCGACCTCGCTATGGGCAAACGTGGTCGTAGGTCGGTCGGATGAGGTCAGACGAGTTTGGAGCGCGGTCAGAAGTGGGCGACGTTAGTCGGAAGGTTTTCGACCACGGTGAGACAAGTCGTACGAGAACGGAAAAGGGTTCGACCACGGTAGAAAGCGATGATCGTGGTCGGAAGGTGGTTCGATCACGCGATAAGCGGTCGCAAGACCTAGAAATCGGTCGTATCGACTTGGGATGTGGTCGTATGGGGTATAGACCTAGAGCGATAGAGTCACAGCGTGTGTATGTGGTCGTAGCAAGTTAGCGATGATCGTAGACTCTTTGTATCTGGTCGTATGGCTTGATATTATGGTCGTATGTCGTGTGCATTCATTGTTCTCTTTTTTTTTCTCGACTGGTCGTAGGTGGTATACGACTTGGTAAGAGTATGATTTGAGCTCTGTTTTCTGGCTCAAGTGGTTGGATACTATTGTGAGCGGTGCTATGTAATGGTTTGCTTGTCTGTGATGGTTTGCAGGACTTTGAGACTAGTCGTGGTGAGGTATGGATGGTCGAGACTAGGCACGGGGGTGCTGAGGTCGTGATCGGCTGGGAGATGCCAAAGACGACGAAGTCTGTGAGGTGGTTGCAAGCGTGATCGGCAAGGCAGGAGGAAGCTTCCGGGAAGGCAGCGAAGTGGCATTTTGGAGAAATGCGGAAAGCTGCAAAGGGAAGCTGTGTCTCTGCGAAAGCACTGGAGTTGTTGGCGCTAACGGGCAAAGCAGTGGAGCCGTTGGGTGTAACGGGTAAAGCACTGGAGCTCGTTGTCGCTGTTGGGTAAAGAGAATGGTAAAACCCGGTGTTAGTTGGGGTTAACGGGTTCTCCCCTGGTAGCTTGAGGCTATAAATAGAGAGGTAGAGCTCAGGTGATCGTGAGGTTGTTCCTGAGTCACTCTGAGTATTTCGTTCCTATTTTGTGTGAGTTGTCTCTGGGTAGAGCACGGTTGCTCTTGTACCTCCGATGGAGTGGCTGTAGAAACCTCCATGATCAATCGTGTCATCTCTCTTCCTCTATGTTGAGTTTCTGTTCTGTGAGGTGTTTGATTGTTTTGTTTGTGCTTTCTCTGCGTTATCCTTTTCTTGTATGCACGAGAAGCTGATTCTTAGTTGTACTCTGGTCTTCTTGTTTTGAGTAGAGTTCTAGCTGACTTGTTTCCTCCTGCTCTGAACTGGAAATCGTACTCAAGACCATTTGGTCAAGTTATTTCCGAGAGAAACGAGTGGTCAGAGGAATCTTTGCTCGATCGTGCAATATTTTCTGTTCACCTTTCTTGTCGGTCTCTCTTGCTGCTGGATCTCGATTCCTCTGGAACTGGGTTTGATCTTTCCGACCACAACAGAGAATCGACCGATCACAGTAAGATATCGACAGCAGAGAACTAGCTTCTTCATAGCTCTCTAGCTATCGGAGAAGAAGATCTGGTGGAAGTTCTCGGGGAAATTTGAAGGCACCATTCACCCCCCCCTCTGTTGCCATTTCGGTCCTACATGACAATTACCAGAGGTAGTTTTCTATACACTTTACAACTCACATAATCGAAATCGGAATATCTAATTAAATCAAATTTAGCACCTTTAGAATCCACAAGTCAATGCTAGAGGAATACTTTAAATATCTAATAATTCTCTTAATGTCCACTAAATGACGCTTTTTTGGAGATGCTTGAAAACATGCACACATGCAAATACTAAACATGATATCGACACTAGATGTAGTAAGATAAAGTAAGATACTAATCATGGATCTGTAAAGTTTTTAACCAATCGGTTTACCTCCCTTATTAAGGTCGAGGTGACCGTTGGTAGCAATGGAAGTCTTGATAGGCTTTGCGTCCTCCATACCAAATTTTTTGAGTAAGTCCTTCACATACTTGGTTTTGACTCACAAATGCCACAGCCTTGAGTTGCTTAATTTAGAGTCCAAGACTGTTGAAGTGCAAAACAATGCCTCTTTGGAAATAACGTACCGGCATATAAAAGCTGATAGTACCGATGCAACAGTACTACCATGGTTATAATGGCAGGCATACCAGTTTTCAAGGAAAAATTTAGAGAAGGTTAACAAATGAATTCCAAATGTATGCATGTACTAAGATTGATCAATATGGCACAAGATTATATTCAACCTACTAGCCATGGTCCCTCTTAGTATGGCGTCTAGCCTACCAATCTAGTTTTAATCCACCATACGCTAAGACAAGTGAAATTGATAAAAGTGATCCTTAGTAAGAGACCATGTGGATGCGACCCCATGCTTGTGATGAGTAATTGACAAGTTTTCTGGAAAGTTTGAGTTTGGTTTGTGCGTTTAGTGCCATGATGGCATTTGGCTCAGTTGGGTTTGGTTAGTTGGACTTGAGACGTATTATTCTTCCCGATTGGTCATTTGAGCCATTTCATGCTTGAGTACGTTTCATTGGTGTTAATCGTGATTACATGTGTCGGGCGGTGCTATGTGATGTGTTTCTTGTCTGTGATGGCTGCAGGACATTGAGGTGGAGTCGTGGCGAGGCATGGGATGACCGGACTAGGCGCAGGCGGTGTCGAGGTCAGAACGGTCGAGGTGTGTTGAAGACGGCGAGGACTTGAGGTGTTTGCGAGGCTTTAAAGGCAAGGAATGAGGAAGCTTCCCGGAAGGTGCACGAGGGGCGTTTTGGTGAATACGCAAAGCTACACTAAAGGAAGTGGATTGTGGACAAAGCTCTAGAGTTAGTGGGTAAAGCTAACAAGCTTAATGGGCAAAGCATGTGGTGAACCCATTAAGAGAGGGTATAAAAGGGGAGTGTTTCCTGCATGACTTGTGTGTGGGAGAAAGGAGTTGATGGCTTTGAGAGTCTCTTTTGCTTTGGGCTTTAGTTGTTGAGAGTGGTTGGAGAGAGCAGGAGCTCATTGTTCATTGTCTCTCTACTTATGGTTGTGAGATTAGATGGGTTCATGTGATTTCTTTGAGAGGAGATAGTTGTAAACTTGTAATCCCTGTACAATCATTCATCTCTCTTCCTCAACATCAATCTGAGATGGTTTTATTTGATATGGACTGAATTTTCTTGCGTTCTGTGATGAACTCTATTTTCAGCTTTTTCCCTATTTCTCTTTGTTGGCATGAGCTTTGGGGTGATTTAGTAGTTTTCTTGTTTGATCTTTCATAGTTCTGAGATGGGAAGTAACTCTAAACCTCATGGGCTTTCCATTTTAAAGAACAATTGGAAGAATCACTGATTTTCCTTTTTACTCTGAGCTTCGTCAAATCTCCCTCTGTTCATAAGGTTTCTAGGGTTTGGGTATGGAGCACGCTTGGATCCTTTGAACCCCTTCATTAAGAGGCTTGAGATTAGGACTTTCAAGTGCTTACATCAGTGCTAATCTAATTGCAGAAGATCATAAGCAAAAGTTGGACAAATAGTGAGTAATCTGAAAATTTGGTTCTCTTCTCTTTACCTTTTTCAGATGTTAGTCTAAATCGTGAATTATTGCTTAGTTTATGAAATCCTCTGTCCCAAAAGTGCTTGATGCTATTTAAATCATATTCTTGCACTTCTGGTTTGAAGAGAACAGAGAAAAACCACAAATTGCATTGAATCCATCAAATTTCTGCATCTTTCAGAACTCAACCCGACATGCCCTCGGGAAGTGTCGGGACCCAGATTTTACAATCCAGATTCCTCTGTGATTCCACCGCACTATTCCCTGGATCAGTAGATAGTGCTCACAGTTTTCACTTCTAAATATCAAAGTTCATATCATGCGAAACCGTAAATATAATAGTAAACTTACTCAAGGGCCAATTAGGCCGAAATCATTAAATTACAGCAGCGGAAGAACGAAGCACGCAAGTGGGACCTTCAGGACATGCCCACAGGCAGCCAACTGGAGGTGCGCGACCTAGCTCTTGACATCTTCATCATCTTTGCCACCATGACCAATAGTGTTGCTGACGCGTAGCAATCTGATTCCTGATTCTGGATTTGTTGTGAAAGCGAGTGTGAGCACAAACCACCGTGCTCTGTGAGCCAATACACAGAATGCAAATAAATAGTATGCATGGCTTATCAAGGGAGAGGCTCGGGTTATTTTATTTGCCAAAATCGCTTTTGATAGCATTATTATTATTTAATCATAGTGTTATGGTTGCTACCTAAACTCCACACAACGATTACCATAATTGACTTAATCCACCGAAGATACACTTTCTTTATTGGCTGCTGTCTAAGACTCCAAACAGCGAATGACATCATTTAATTAGTCCACCGATCTTACTCTTGCTATATTGTTCACTATCTAAGACTCCAAACAGCGAATATCATCAATCATACAATCCACCAATCAATTGCTGCCTAAATCACCAAACAACGAGTATCATCATTTATATAATCCACCGATCAATTGCTACGTAAAACTCCAATCAATTAGCGACATTATTTATCTAATATCATTTATTTTATCCACCAATATCATTTGCATTCTAAATTCCTAACAATCCAATCCTTTTGTTATTGATCCACAACCATAACCTGATCTTCCAATAATCAACCTTATTTTGCATTATCTATCTTTAACTAATTCACTAGTATAGCTCCATCAAGAATATCATTGATCAAGTCTACGCATCACTAGTATACATCCACCAAAAATATCATTGATCAGGTCTACCATTCACTAGTATACATCCACCAAGATTGTCATTGATCAAATTTATACTCCAAGAATTGTTATCATACCCCCAAATTTCCAAAAATTTAACTGACTCATCTAGTAGTCGATCCTATTAATCCCAATATTGTCACATCTTTCCAGAATTAATATTAGTTATCAGTGTCGTAATCCAACAATTACCTTTGCACTCCCTAATTCTCCAAAAATCATTTAAATCATCTATCTAGTATATATATATTTGTTTAGTCTCCACCAATTTATTTCTCCCAGATTCCACTCTATCGTTTCCTATTTATGATCGACATTAATCCACCAATACCTTTATGTATATACTACAAACATCCATCTCCTTTACTCACGACCCTGTTTATTCCTTCCATATTTTATTTTGTAAGATTAGATGTGATTATTTGAAATACAATACATGGAAATTTCCTGAGACCTAGCAGTTTTACACAAAAACATAATGTGTAAAGGAATGCAATAATAATAGTGATCCAGATTCCATCCACCATTACATGGCATCCGCACCATATGCTAACATTTCAGCGTTATAACCGCTTACATTACCACTGGGACGACACCCAGGACAACTCAAATCAGGGCTTTCCACTGCCCTTCACTTTTCCAAACACATCCATAAAGCATTTTGAAATAGAACTATATCTAGTTAAGTTCCCATGTCCGCCCTTGACCGTGGGCACGGCTATTCGAATAGTTTTGACTCTGCAGAGTTTGCACACTTTACCCACAAGAGACAGTTCACTCGTTGCCCCACATGATTCCTTAGTCATGCGGTTGAGCAAACCATCACAATAACTGTTCAAAGTACATTGCCCCTTCCATCATTTCACCCTATGGGTCGCTCCCACTTGCGGTGGGTCCCATACGTTGTGCGGGATGTTCTCCTTCTGAACGTCTAGCAGCTGGCCACCCCCACTGCTAGCCCGCCACAGCAGAACTTCACCCTCTGCGAGTGTCCCATTTAAGCCGTCACACAGACAACCGCTTGCACGACCTCCTCCTGTGAGGATGACTTTCAGGGTCTGGTAAATCTACTAAGCCAAGTTGTAGTTTACAGATTTTGGTTGTACTGTTTTACATAGGAGGCCATGACAAGATTCAGTCCTTAGTGGTATCTGGGCGGTCTACCACTACCCACTTTGTGCTTCCACTGCACCACACTCACACCCTCGAACCATCCGCCTAGATATTTAAGAAAGTTGGGGTTTTTGGGAACATAAAATAATCATACCAACATATACTAGTCATACACCAACATATACTTCCCAAACCAATTTCTCATGATTAAAGTGATAATGATGCTTGGGGCATTTCAGCGCCCCTGAGTATCTAAGTAGTACCAAGCATGGCGTATAATTACGGACTTACTTTTGAAAAGTTACCATTATAATTTTGCTAAGGCGATAAGGTTCACATATTCAAGTATTCCAAAGGAGGTGTAATATTATTCAAGGCAAACAATGGGCATATAACTAGAATCTTAAATTCAACATGTATTTGCATATAAAATAACAGCATACAATTTGATAATTTAAACCAAAGTAATTTGTAGAAAATGTAGGTTCAACATGATCAAAGTATTGACTCGCTTGGCGCGGTTTACCGCGGTCTTGAGCTCATACGATGCTTTCGTTTTGAGCTTTTGGGTCTCTATCTTTACCTCGAGCTTGATCTCGCTTGATCCATTGAATCTTCACGACTTCCAATTTCTAATTACACGGCAAACGACTGAATCCAAATAAAAACGAATAACTCAAAAGATCTAAATAAATCCAATTAAACTTAATTTAGTTTTATTATGAGTTAATGGATGATTTGGGTTATTTGAGGTAAGGTCAATGGTAGAATATGATGACTTGATCTTTTTATTAACAATTTCTTTTATTATTTGGGTATTTATCAAGGAAGTTCCATGAGCTAGGTTAGACCTATGAATTGGTGTATTTTGTCGAGTGCTAATGTTCAGGGCATATGATATATATATATATATATATATATATATATATATATATATATATATATATATATATATATATATATATATATATATATATATATATATATATATATATATATATATATATATATATATATATATATATATATAAGTATGTCTGCAAATTTTATCTTATCGAGCTAATCGTATAGTCTATGTTTATAGCATTTTATGGTATGATATTTTATGTACTTCCAGTTATCACTAGGCTAGGTTTAATTTGAACTAGGGTCTATTTATACGAGTCCCAACTTGTTATATGCAACTATGCTCAGTATTATTATTCAGTTAAAACTAACATTAAGATTTAATTAATGTCACTTGCAATTACTTTAACTAATATTAGACTTAGCTTCACTTCTAATTTTAGTCTAAACATAGTTATCTGGGCAAAGCTTGGTATACAAGGTTATATTGCAATATTTGCTATTTTAGCAAAATCTACTGCTAAAATTTATTTAATGAAGGCATGTTGAATATTGAGCATATATTTGATTTATAATTAATGGTAGCCTTTATTAATTTGAACATTTAATTAAAAGAGATTTTTTTATTATTGCTCTTAATTAGCATTTAATTTCTTTTTCTTTCGTTTAGGCAAATCACATTAATTATTCATATGTGATAACTAGTCCAAATACTAGGGGCTCTATACCCAAATCATTTAATAGTCAAAAATGGCTCTCTTGATTGCATTGGGTATAGAGATAATGATTAAGGTCTAAATCATGCTATGGTCAATCCTATAATTTTCACTAATATACAATGGCTTAGGTTTTATTTCTTTAGACCACCCTCACTTGCTAAGTCATCATTTCATGGGGCATATCCTAACAATATTCTTTCTACACCTTTAGTTAATAATTATGAGTTAAAATAAATGATCAAAGCATATATTATTATCATTATTGTTACTATTTATATATTTTTAGCATATGATAATTAACTTATGATTAAAATATTTAGAAAGCTCATTTTATACCCTAATTAATTTTTGTACCTTTTATATATTTATTTCATATTTTTCTGGATATTTCTCTAGCTGCTGTCGGCCTTGCAACAGAGCAACAAAAATTTAAACCTAAACTCTAAGCGCTTGTGGGATAGGGGATTCGACCCCGGGTCAGTGCATTGAGGGCGAGAGCTGCTAGCCAGGCGAGCTGGATGTGTTACCTGCTTAGTAAGGGGAAGGTATTTCTGATGAGCCGTGCGGTAGAAGCCCAAAACAGAGGAGGTCGAAGGCGGGTACGGACGGCGGAGTCGGCGGCGAGGGGCCGCCGGGGAGGCACCGGCGACCGCTGAAATGGGATTTCCCCGAGGCGGGGTTGCCACTGGGGAGGGCGGCTCCGGCCGGGAGGCACGATGGCAAGCCTGCGGCGGTGGAGAGCGGACGGTAGGGGAGGAGCTCGGCGTCAGCGAGCTAGGGTGGAGGAGGAGCGCCGGCGACCATTGGAGGAGGTTTGTGGCAACGGGGAGTTGCTCCAACGGCGAGGAACTGGAGGGAAGCTCGCTGAGGAGGCGGCAGCGGTAGGATTGGCGGCGGCGACCGGGCTCGGGAAAAGGGGAAATGTGGGGGAGGAAAAGAGTATGGCGTGGGGCAAAGAGGAGAGGGAGCCGGCGGCTTTTATAGCGCGGCGGTGGAGGACCGGTCGGGGCCGAGCGGCGGAGCTCGGCGTGCGGTGGCACAGGGCTCGGCGCGTGCAGCCGGGGCAGGGCAGGCCTTCGGCGCAGCACAGAGGGACAGAGAAGATGGGACGTGGCGCTGCGAGGTCAGGGGGCAGAGCACGCGCGAGAAAGGGGGAGAAGAGAGGAGAGAGGAGAGGCACGGGGAGAGAGTGAAGAAGGAGCAGGCGGGGCCGGCTGTTAGCGGGGAGAAGGCGCGGGGTGGGGCAGGCCCACGCGGCAGAGGGAACGGCCAGGAGTGGGGGAAGATGGAGCTGGGCCGCATGGGAAAAATGAGGGGGTTGGGCCGGGCCATTTGGCCGGCCTGACTTCCCCTTTACTTCTTTTTTTCTTCTTTTTTTATTTGTTGTATATATATACATATGGGTACAAGTTCATATATATTCCTTTAGGTCTATTTTTGGTATACATATATGCTTATTCTTTTTTACACATTCATTTTATATACCTATATATGTTTCCTTCATGCTTATTTATATATTTTCTTGTATAAATACATTTTATGTCTTGCTTATCTTTCTAGGCCCATTGTATACATACTTGTACATATTCTATTTATTTTTGTTACCTTTTTTTAATACTATTTCGAAAATGAACTACTTAAGTTTTAATTCAAGTTTCTTCCTCCCTTTTATGGACCACCTTTTAGATTTTAATTTAGAGTTTGTGGGTTTCCTTTATTTGCATATTCTCTTTATGACACTTCTAATTTTTGTTTTTTTGATCTTTCTTCAATTTTTGGAAATCTCAACCAAATTTTCAGAAAAATGCCAATGAGAGACCATGTGGTCTAAATCCCAAGTTGGTGATGAGTAATTGACACGTGGTTTGGTTAGAGTGAGTTTGGTTTGAGTGATTCGTGCCATTTTGGCATTTGGCGAGGTCGAGTTATGATTAAATAGATTTGACGTGTGGTCGTCTTCCCGGTTGGTCATTTGGGCCATTTCTCGCTTGAGTAGGATTTGTTGGTACTAATCATGTTTATATGCTTTGTGCCGTGCTATGCGATGTGGTTTTTGTCTGTGATGGCTGCAGGACGTCGAGTGGAGTCGTGGAGAGACACGGAGGATTGGACTAGGCGCAGGTGGCGCTGAGGTCAGAACAGTCGGGATGTGTCGAAGACGATGTGGACTCGAGGTGGTTGCGAGCCGTGCGAGACAAGGAACGTGGAAGCTTCCCGGAAGGTGCAGCAGGGGCGTTTCGGTAAAAGCGCGGGGCTGCAAAAGGAAGCGGGTTAGCGGGCAAAGCATGGAGGGGTAAAATAGGCAAAGCAAAGTGTAAACCCATCAAGGAATGCTATAAATAGGAGTGTGTTTCTTGGTTGTTTGCATGACTTGGAGAGGGGTTTTAGGGTTTTGTGCTTTATGCTTTAGTGGTTGAGAGAGTGGGTGTGTCTCCTATGCATGTGTGCTATGAGTTCTTGATTCTCAAGCATGTATGAGGAGTTTTAGATGAATTGTAAGAGAGAAGTGAGCTGAGATGTAAAACCCCTATTCTAATCACGTATGTCCCGGTATCGATTTCAATATGAGAGATCTTGTTGATTTGTGTTGATTTTCAGTAGCTTCCCTGTTTATTTTTGGTTGGTTGAGCAGCAAGCTTGAGCAGTTCTCTGCTCTCTATTTTCTTGGCCAGAGACGTGCCTTTCATTCTCTATTCCTCTTAGTCTTTGGTTCTTTATTTCAGTCTTGCATTCACGTACGCAATCCTCTCTTCCCATGAGTTAAGCCCTTAGTGTTAAAATTTTCCTTTTTGGTCTCTCTCGGCAAAGAGGTTGAATCTTCATGCGAAAGGAGAGCTCATTATTGTGAAATCATGAACAGCAAGCTACGTGGTATGCTTTTCCTTGGTTACTACTTTTTCTCATGAGAAGTTCATGTTCTTAGCCCATAAAATTTCTGCATGTCAATCTTTATTGCTGCATGTTATTTGACTATGAGGATTCTTGATCTTTCCTTGGTTCGGCAGCAGCAAAAATCTGCTCAAGTTTATTTCGGCCAGGAAGAATCCGAATGACAGCAGATTTCCTAGTACTTTTTTTTGTTTGTTTTTTTTGTTGTCCCTCTGTCTCTCTCTAGGCAAGAATTAATGCTTAGCTGCCAGCAGCTTGTTGATCATTCGGCCAAGAGTGTTATTTCTTTATGTTTTCTTGTTTTTAGCTACTGCTGTCGAAGTACTACTCTTCATTAAAGCATTCGGCCAGCTGTTTTAATTGTCAGTGTTTGTTTCTTGGCAGCTGCAGTACTTCCTTCTTTTGCTTTCGGCCAGCTTTCTTTTGTGCTCTCTGCAGACTGGTGTCTTTGAGTATTTCGGCAGTAGTTGTTCACTATTTTGCTTACTGCAGTTATTGGAGAGAAGACTCCAGTAGATACTTGTGGAGAGAAAATTTTTGTGATCGACATTCACCCCCCTTTGTCGCCGTTTCCGGTCCTACAATTAGTATCAGAGCCGGTTAGCTCTAATCAATAGATCTTAACTGGTCTCTAGAGCCATGGCGACGGACAAGTACTCCACCAAGCCGCCCGTTTTCGATGGCATCGATTACCCCTTCTGGAAGAGCCAAATGGAGACATACATCCAGGCTCAGGGGTACGCCATCTGGCGGAAGGTGAAGGTGCGATATGTTGTTCCTGCCGATGAGAACATCAACGTGGCAAACATGCCCGACGTTGAGGCAAATGCGAAGGCAAGGAACATCATTATCCAGGGCTTGAGCAGAAGCGAATTCGATCGCATCTCTCACCTGTCGTCCGCCTACGATATCTGGGTGACCCTCGACGCATACCATGAGGGCACCACCCAGATTAAGACGGTTCGACAGGACCAGTTCAAGCGCGAATACAATAAATTCGAGATGCTTGCTGGTGAGTCCCTGGACGAGTGCTTTTCGCGATTTTACAAAATCTTGAGCAACCTCCGAGCGGTCGGTCTCACATACCCCGACTCGGACAACGCTCGTCAGATGCTCGCGGCACTTGATCTGCGTGTTTGGGAGATGAAAGTGACCACCATCAAGGACACGATAGACCTCTCGACCTTGA
The DNA here is from genome assembly GCA_017311315.1 of Dendrocalamus latiflorus. NCBI lineage: Eukaryota > Viridiplantae > Streptophyta > Magnoliopsida > Poales > Poaceae > Dendrocalamus > Dendrocalamus latiflorus. Next base: position 19,481,227 of record CM029623.1, read on the forward strand.
CTCTTGACACGCTATACTCGCGCCTCAAGACTCATGAGATTGAAGTTGTCTCTCGTAGATCGAAGTCACAGTCGATGGCTTTGGTCACTAATCCCACGTTGGCTTCTGGCTCCTCTTCTTCTGATTCTCTTTGCGGATTCTCCCTTGCCGCTCTCTGTGACATAACTGATGATCAGTTAGAGTAGCTTGCGGATGAGCAGCTGGCCCTCCTTGCTCGAAGATTCTCCCATGCTTACAAGGGGAGGAGGGACAAAAAGAGAGGACCGGTGATTTGCTTCGAGTGTGGTGGCCCCAACCATATTCGGGCAAACTGCCCCAAGCTGGAGAAAGGTAAGAACGACTACGGCGGTTCGGGCAAGAACGACTACACCGACAAGAACCACAACAAGAAGCCTTCAGCTCCTGCACAAGGCAAGAAGAAGTTCCGCAACTTTGGCAAAGCCAAGAAGCTCTTCCACCGCGTCCTCACCGCCTTCGATGACCTCGACCTCAGCGAGGTGGAGGGATGGAGCGACGACGACGGGACGGGTGACCAAGAGCCCAAGAATGGCGGCGACGACTTCTCCGGCATGTGCTTCATGGCCCTCGAGGGCGAACTGAGCGACAGCGAGCTGTACTCCAACTCGGACGAGGTATGCCCCACCTACGACCAGCTCAATCATGCTTTTTTTCTTAAGCTAGGTGGATTTCATGCTAGAGCTAGGGCTAGGTGTACTGAGTTATAGAAGGAAGTAGATAGATTGTCACTAGAGATTATTGCTCTTACATCTGCTCCTCCTAGTGATGATTGTGATACATGCTCTGCTTTGTTGGGTGATTTGGAGAAATTAAGGACCTCGCATGATAGTTTGTCCTCTGAGCTTGATATGGTTAAGGTGGAGAACATTAGTCTTCTTGCTGAGCTTGAGATGAGTAGAGTAGCGCCTATTTCATCTACTACTGTTGAGACTATTGCATGCACCTCATGTGAGGATAAGGACAATGCTTTTAGAGGTCTTTATACCATGCTGTTAGATCTGCCCGAGTCTTGTGAAAATTGCAATAATTTGAAGATGAACCTAAAACGGGCAGATCATAAGATATCTGAGTTGTATTCTTGGTTGCTTGAGCCAGCTGCTTCATGTTCAAACTGTCCTAAATTAACTGCTGAACTTGAATCTGTTTCCAATCAGTTTCAAGAAATGATTGATCACAATAAGAAACTGGCTAATTATGCTTCTAAGGACCCCGTTAGCTCACCATGCAAAAATTGTGAAAAACTAAAAATTGACTTGATTGCATTGGATGAGAAATGTGTGAAGCTAACTAAGGACTTACTAGAGAAGCAACCATCAGATTGTAATGTGATTGCTGAGAAGGGGAAGGAGCCCAAGGGTAAGGTAGAGACGCCTAGCGACGAGAGCCAACCTGCTAGTAGTAGGACTGTGCCATTGGAGTCGGCTGTGCGTGCACAAGCCATTCTTTCCTCTACTGTTGGTTCTCCTTCTGCTCCCTTACCCTCTGTTGTTCCCTCTTCTCCCTGCTCTTCTTGCACCTCTCTCTTTCGGGAGTGTCAGTATCTTATGAACACTCTCAAGAGATTTGTAGGCGGCAAGAAGAAGCTTAATCTTATTCTAGACCAGTCCAAGATTTACAGATTTAATCAGGGTCTAGGATATGATTATTATGAGGACATGAGGAAGCATCCACCTGCCGTGCTCAGACCCATAGCACCAACTGCCACGGTGAGGGAAGGCTCGGAGTAGGACTTGGAGTTGGACTCGGAGTAGGACTTGGAGTTGGACTCGGAGTTGGACTCGGAGTAGGACTTGGAGTTGGACTCGGAGTTGGACTCGGAGTAGGACTTGGAGTTGGACTCGGAGTAGGACTTGGAGTTGGACTCGGAGTAGGACTTGGAGTTGGACTCGGTTTCTAGGGAAGCTTTGCCCTAGTTGGTTTCGGAGTAGGCCACGATCTCAGAGTTGGTTTCGGAGTAGGTTTAAAAAAAAGAGAAAAGAAGGAACAGGCAGCCGCATTTAAAAGAGCCGCGGCAAAAAAAAAGAGAGAGAAACAGCTAACTTTTGCATACGACCTCCGATTGAGGCGATTCTTGATCCGTTAAAAAAAGAAGTCTGGAAAAACTGGAGATTTCAGAGCCGCGTAAGCCACCAGGCACATACGCGGCAGCTTCGACCCCAAAAAACGTCGTTTAGGCCCTCAAAACGGGCCCGCAAACCGAGGAAAAATCAAGTTTCTCAGAATTTGCTCAAAATTGACAGAGCCCTTCTACAAGTGATTCTAAGGTTCCCCGTGCAGACGGCATCCTTTTTCGAGCTCCAGAACTCCGTGTGCAGTGCCATCTAGTTGTCTTTCTGCGCGGTGTACTCGTTTGTGTTCTAGGCTCGCGTCTCTAGTACGGTCTAGCCTAGGGCCAGCACCAACCGGCGTTGAACGATTTTTCAGCTTGCATTTTCTGAATTGATTATTGCTACTCCTTGCTACCAAACTTGAGCCTTCCCAGCTACACCTTTCCTACACCGTACAGGCTGAGCTTCACCTGGCAATCGCTCCATCCAATCTTCGCAGTTATATTGTCATCGCTGGTTGCCGATCACCCTGTGGCTTGGTAAGAATTGGTAAGAATTCGATAGAAGGTTTGAGACGAGCGACTTTTGAACCACCATACCCTAGTACTTGTTAGGGACATATTCTTGTATTTTTGCTAACAATGGCAGGTTCTGGAGAGTTTTCAGATCAGAACTCATCTCATAGTCCTCGTACGAAGGGAATCATACAACATTTCACACGCGAAATGAATCGTCGTACGGAGGGCCTTGAGGAGGATGTTAGAGTCACAAATGAGCGACTTGCTCAACTCGAGGGCGCCCAGATTCAGACAAACGCAACGCTTGCTGCGATGGAGAAAGCACAAGGTATCACTAACAATTCTTTGGCAGATATTATGGCGCGCCTTGAGGAGATTGCCCAAGCTTCGGCTGTTGTTCCCCCTGCTGTGATGGTAGAGGGACAAGATGAATTCGACGATGTGGGTGATTTCGAGGCAGATGGCAGGGCTAACCACAACAACGATCGACTTCATCGACCATTGCGTTTTAACCAACAAGGTATGCGAAGAGAACTCCCACGACGTGAGGTACGTGACCACGATGACGCTTTTGCTAAGGTTAAATTCACTATGCCCTCTTTTAATGGTAAATATGATCCTGATGGATATCTTGATTGGGAATTAACTGTTGATCAAAAATTTGCTTGCCATGATTTTCCTGAGAATAGACGAGTTAGGGCTGCCACTAGTGAATTTACCGACTTTGCTTCTATTTGGTGGAAAGAACATTGCCGTCAACATCCCAATAACATACCTAACACGTGGGAGGCTTTAAAATTGCTTATGCGCCATCGTTTTGTTCCCTCATATTATGCTCGTGATTTGTTAAATAAACTGCAACGCTTACAACAAGGTGCAAAGTCTGTGGAAGAATACTATCAGGAATTACAAATTGGTATGTTGCGCTGTGGGTTAGTTGAGAATGAGGAGGCATCAATGGCTAGGTTTTTGGGAGGGTTGAATCGTGAAATTCAGGACATTCTTGATTACAAAGATTACAACTCCATGACTAGATTGTTTCATCTTGCTTGCAAAGCTGAACGCGAATTGCAGGGACACCAGGTGAGGACGCAATTTAACTCTTCTGCAGGTCGCACCAATTCATGGACGCGCACACCTTCTGCCTCATCCACTGTGGCGCCCCCGCCATTACCCTCCAACAACAGGCAGCGCTCTACTACGTCAAATTCGGCGCCACGAGTTTCCGAAGCACCCAAATCAGCACCACAACTTTCTGCAAAAACATCCTCTTCGGTTGCTTCGACAGGACGAACGAGAGACATTCAATGCCATCGTTGCAAAGGCTTTGGACACATGATGCGGGACTGTCCAAGCAAGCGTGTATTGATTATACGCGATGATGGTGGGTATTCCTCTGCTAGTGATTTTGATGATGAAACATATGCTATGCTTGCAAATGACCCTGCAGGACATGATGATGGATCTGACCGTGAGGAGGAGCATGTTGGCGCCGAAGATGCCGACAAGTATTTGAGCATTATAGTGCAACGCGTACTAAGTGCTCAAGTGTCTCATGCCGAGCAAAATCAGCGCCATAATTTGTTCCAAATCAAGGGCGTTATCAAGGAACGCTCGATTCGCATAATTGTTGATGGTGGGAGTTGCAACAATTTGGCGAGTATGGATATGGTGGAGAAGCTTGCTTTGCCAACCAAACCTCATCCCCACCCATACCATATTCAGTGGTTCAACAACAGTGGTAAGTTAAAGGTAACACGGATGGTGAGAGTACACTTTTCTATGGGTTCATACCATGATTATGTTGATTGCGACGTTGTTCCTATGCAAGCTTGTTCATTGTTATTAGGAAGACCTTGGCAATATGATACTGATTGTGTGCATCATGGTAGGAATAATCAATATTCTCTCATGTTTAATGGAAAGAAAATTGTGCTGCATCCTATGACTCATGAACAAATTGTTAAAGATGATCTTGCTAGAGCTAGTAGAGAGAAAAGCCGAGAGAATGCTGAGAGCGAAAATCAGATTGTAGCAAAAGAACTTGAGCAACACAAAAAGAAAGAACCTAAATCTGTTCATGCGAAGAATAAAGAAATTAAATTGAAAGGTGCTTGTTTCCTTGCCACCAAATCTGACATGACTGAGCTGAATGCTAGTGATTCTGTTTGCTATGCATTAGTTTGCAAAGAAGCTTTGTTTTCTTTTGAGGATATCCCTCCTTCTTTGCCACCTGCTGTCACTAACATTTTGCAGGAGTACCAAGATGTCTTTCCAAAGGACATACCATCGGGGCTGCCACCACTTCGTGGGATTGAGCATCAAATTGATTTAATTCCTGGTGCATCTTTGCCCAACCGCGCACCATACAGGACCAATCCAGAAGAAACTAAAGAAATTCAGCGCCAAGTTCAAGAGTTGCTTGATAAAGGGTATGTGCGCGAATCCCTTAGTCCTTGTGCTGTTCCGGTCATTTTAGTACCAAAGAAAGATGGGTCATGGCGCATGTGTGTGGATTGTAGAGCAATCAATAACATTACCATTAGGTATCGTCATCCTATTCCTAGGTTAGATGATATGCTTGATGAATTGAGTGGCTCTGTTGTCTTTTCCAAGGTTGATTTGCGTAGTGGTTATCATCAAATCCGCATGAAATTAGGCGATGAATGGAAAACGGCATTTAAAACTAAGTTTGGGTTATATGAGTGGTTAGTAATGCCGTTTGGTTTAACTAATGCACCTAGTACCTTCATGAGACTAATGAACGAGGTTTTGCGTGCTTTCATTGGTAAATTTGTGGTGGTTTATTTTGATGATATATTGATATATAGCAAATCATTAGAGGAACATCTTGACCATTTACGTGCTGTCTTTAATGCTTTACGTGATGCACGCCTATTTGGTAACCTTGAGAAGTGCACCTTTTGCACCGATCGAGTTGCGTTTCTTGGCTATGTTGTTACTCCACAGGGAATTGAAGTTGATCAAGCCAAGGTGGAAGCAATCCAGAGTTGGCCGACTCCTAACACGGTCACACGGGTGCGGAGTTTTTTAGGACTTGCTGGGTTCTACCGCCGCTTCGTGAAGGATTTCAGCACCATCGCCGCACCATTGAATGAGCTTACCAAGAAGGGCGTGCCATTTGTTTGGAGCACCCCACAGGAGAACGCCTTCACCACATTGAAAGATAAGTTAACACATGCACCCCTACTCCAACTTCCTGATTTCAATAAGATTTTTGAACTAGAATGTGATGCTAGCGGAATTGGAATTGGTGGTGTGTTGTTGCAAGAAGGCAAACCTGTAGCATACTTTAGTGAGAAATTGAGTGGGCCTAGTTTGAATTATTCTACTTATGATAAGGAGTTATATGCACTTTTTCGAACCTTAGAAACTTGGCAACATTATTTATGGCCCAAAGAATTTGTTATACATTCTGATCATGAATCTTTAAAGCATATTCGAAGTCAAGGTAAACTGAACCGTAGACATGCAAAGTGGGTTGAATTTATTGAGTCTTTTCCTTATGTCATAAAACACAAGAAGGGAAAGGAGAATGTTATTGCTGATGCTTTGTCTAGGAGATATTCCATGCTATCACAACTTGACTTCAAAATTTTTGGATTAGAGACTATTAAAGAGCAATATGTGCACGATGCTGATTTTGCGGAAATCCTGTTGAATTGTCAAGAAGGGAAAATGTGGAATAAGTTTGTCATTAATGATGGGTTTGTGTTTAGAGCCAACAAGTTGTGCATTCCTGCTGGTTCCGTTCGTCTGTTGTTGTTACAGGAAGCACATGGAGGCGGGTTGATGGGACATTTCGGTGTGAAGAAAACGGAGGACATACTTGCTGATCATTTCTTTTGGCCAAAAATGAGACGGGACGTCGAGCGCTACGTTGCTCGCTGCACTACATGTCAAAGAGCTAAGTCACGACTTAATCCTCATGGTTTATATATGCCTTTACCCGTTCCTAGCGTTCCGTGGGAAGATATTTCGATGGACTTTGTTTTAGGATTGCCTAGGACCAAGAAGGGGAGGGATAGTATATTTGTGGTTGTTGATAGATTTTCTAAGATGGCCCATTTTATACCATGTCATAAGAGCGATGATGCTACCCATATTGCTGATTTATTCTTTCGTGAAGTTATTCGCTTGCATGGTGTGCCCAATACTATAGTTTCAGATCGTGATACTAAATTCCTTAGCCATTTTTGGAGAACTCTATGGGCTAAATTGGGGACTAAGCTGTTATTTTCTACTACTTGTCATCCCCAAACTGATGGACAAACTGAGGTTGTGAATAGAACTTTATCTACCATGCTTAGGGCTGTGTTGAAAAAGAATTTGAAAATGTGGGAAGAATGCTTGCCTCATGTTGAGTTTGCTTACAATCGTTCATTGCATTCTACTACAAAGATGTGCCCTTTTGAAGTTGTTTATGGTTTTGTGCCTCGTGCTCCTATTGATTTAATGCTTCTTCCATCTTCGGAGAAATTGAACCCTGATGCTAAACAGCGTGCTGAATTGATTTTAAAAATGCATGAGACAACTAAGGAGAATATAGAACGCATGAATGCTAAATATAAACTTGCTGGTAGTCAGGGGAGGAAATGTTTAACTTTTGAACCTGGGGATCTTGTTTGGTTGCATTTAAGAAAAGATAGGTTCCCTGAATTGAGAAAATCAAAATTGATGCCAAGAGCTGATGGTCCTTTCAAGGTGTTAGAAAAGATTAATGATAATGCATACAAGCTTCAACTGCCTGCAGATTTTGCTGTGAGTCCCACTTTTAACGTTGCAGATTTAAAGCCCTACTTGGGAGAAGAGGACGAGTTTGAGTCGAGGACGACTCAAATGCAAGAAGGGGAGGATGATGAGGACATCCCTTCCATGGATACAACTCAGCCACAGCAATGGTTGCAAGGACCACTCACTCGAGCTCGTGCTCGTCAACTTAATTACCAGGTGAATTCATTCCTAGGTTCATATATTACGGAGAATAGACCGCTACCTAATGCAAGTGATTTAATTGTGCTTAGGAACCTGGGAAAGGATGAAGGAGAAGGACGTGGAGTCATGGACATGCCTGGATGGAATAATGGAGTTCACCACGTCACTTTGGGGCCAAGCCAAACAAGAATTCGAGTTGGACACGTTCTGGAATCAGATTCGGACTGCTGCGTTGGTACCAAGTTCAAACGGGCATAACTTCCTCATACGGACTCCGATTGGGACGTTCTTGTACTTCATGGAAAGCTTAGGAAGTCTATTTTCCAACGGATCCGACCTCAGCTTCAAATTCCATCTGAGCCGGCCGTAATCATCAAATTACTCCACGTTGTTTTCTGAGTCCGAGTCAAAAAGGGTGCTGCGCCACCTCCACTTGGGCCCATGGGCCTTGTAACCCTAGGGCGTGCCCTTGGACGCCCCCCCTGGTCGTTCTCCCTATAAAGGAGCCGCCGCCTTCGTTGCTAAGACTTGGATTTCGTTGAATTTAGGTTTAGCCATTGTGCAAACTTTGTTCTTCAGTTGTGTCGGTTGACCACCTGTCAAGACATCTTCGGAATCCCACCTTTGTTATTCGCAATACAATTTGTGCTTCATTCATATTCGCAATTTCAGATTGCCTTCGTCTTATTCTTGCTAGTTCTTCGATTGCTCGCAGGGATTGAACTTCGTGTTCAGGTTGATCGCGCCTCCAGCGAGATCAATAACACTTCGGAGTTGGTTCAGCGATTGCTAAGGCGCAAGCGTCGTCGTACGGTTGTAGTCGGATCGTGAGGGTCACCTCCACCAAAATCGAAAGTTATCCATCTCATCGAAAGATCGGGCACCTCGTCTTCATCACGGTCGCTTGTCGAGCCCCCGCAAGGTCACAATATTATTGGGACTAAGTGGGTGTTCAAGAACAAGCAGAGCGAGGATGGAGTGGTTATTCGGAACAAGGCTAGACTGGTAGCTCAGGGGTTCTCCCAGGTTGACGGTCTAGATTTCGAGGAGACCTTTGCCCCTGTAGCTCGTCTTGAGGCCATTAGAATCCTGCTTGCCTTTGCAGCTTCTAAGGGTTTCAAGCTTTACCAGATGGACGTCAAGAGTGCCTTCCTTAATGGAGTCATTGAGGAAGAAGTCTACGTCAGACAGCCTCCAGGTTTCGAAAACCCCAAATACCTAAACCATGTCTTCAAGCTTTCCAAAGCATTGTATGGACTTAAGCAGACCCCCAGAGCTTGGTATGAGAGGCTTAAGTCCTACTTGTTGAGTCATGGCCTTGAAATGGGTAAAGTAGATAAGACCTTTTTTATCCGTAGGCCTGGCAATGACCTTCTGCTCGTCCAGATCTATGTCGATGACATTATCTTTGGTGGCTCTTCCCATGCTCTGGTTTCACAGTTCTCGGATGTCATGAGCACCGAGTTGAGATGAGCATGATGGGCGAGTTGACCTTCTTTCTTGGCTTCCAAATCAAGCAGACTCGAGAGGGTACTTCTTGCATCAAGACAAGTACACTCGTGACCTCCTGAAACTCTTCGACATGAGTGATGGTAAGCCCGTGTCAACTCCGATGGCTTCTACAGCCTATCTTGACCCAGATGAGGATGGCGAGCCAGTTGATCAGAAAGAGTACAGAAGTATGATCGGCTCCCTTCTTTACCTCACTGCCTCGAGACCAGACATACACTTCTCTGTGTGTCTGTGTGCTCGTTTTCAGGCCTCTCCTCGCGTATCTCACCGCCAGGTGGTGAAGCGCATCTTTCGGTACCTCCGAGCTACCATTGACTATGGTATCTGGTACTCTTCCTCATCCTGTCTTTCCTTGAGAGCCTTCTCGGACGCAGACTTTGCTGGCTGTAGGATAGATAGGAAGAGCACTTCTGGCACTTGCCAATTCATTGGCACTTCTCTCGTCTCTTGGTCTTCTAGGAAGCAGTCCGGTGTTGCACAGTCCACCACAGAGGCTGAGTGTGTTGCTGCAGCCAGCTGCTGCAGTCAGGTACTCTGGATGGCTTCGACCCTGCGGGACTTTGGGTTAGTTATCAACGGTGTTCCACTCTTTTGTGATAACACTTCTGCTATTCACATTGCTAAGAACCCAGTGCAACACCCTCGGACCAAGCACATCGATATCCGTTATCACTTCCTTAGAGACCATGTAGAGAAGGGCGATATAGTGCTCCAGTTGGATAGTTGGCTGACATCTTCACCAAGCTGTTGGATAGTTCGAGGTTTTCAGCTCTGCGGGGAGAGCTTGGGGTAGTTTGTCCTTATGGACTGTAGTGAGAGGGAGCTTTGGGCTTTACTGCTTTACTATATTGATTATGCTTCTGTCTCATTTCTGTCGCTTTGCATTCGGGGTGCATCAAGCTTAGTCCTTCTAGCATAGGTTAGAGTGCTTCTCTTGTCTAGTTGCATAGACTTCTTACTCTTATCTTGTGCTTCCAGGATGCTTCTTATTAGCTATTTCTTATCTCACTAGATTGAGCTCACTCACTTCTTGTAGGTTCTAGCGAGGGTTGGGCCACTCTCGGGTAGACAGGGTACGTGTTTGCTCTCTAGTGTGTGTGTTTTACGGTCAAGCTAATAGTCCTGGAGTCACATGGGGTAGATGAGAGTCAGTCTGAGCCATAGTATCTTCTATATCTTATATATGCTTTAAGGACTGCCTGTTTTGGTTTTCTTTGCCAGCTTCTCGATTTTATTGCTTTGGTTCAAGGGGAGTTCATTTGGGAGCTTCTGGAGCTAAATATTGACTTAACTCAACTTGAACTAAAAGTTGCATCTCATGTTGAGGGGGAGCTGGATTTTATTGCATTTCAGCATTCTGCATTGTAATATAACTACATTGAGCCTTGATTATTATCCTGTTATGACATGTTCTCAATGCTTTACACCTTGCCATGATTTGTGTTGATATGCTAGATTTATCATGACTTCATATGTGTAGACTAGCTTTTGCCATGATAAGTGAATTAAAATTGATCTACTTGAATTAAAACTTGTCATGCTAGCACTTGAGTTTAGTCGTTCTTGAGCTATCCTTTTATGATTCATGCCATGTCAAATAAGTTTAGTTGAGCGTTGAATCTTTGTTGAGCCTTAAGTTGAGCTATATTAGTTCTTGATGATGCATAAGTTAGTACAACATGTTCACAAATCAAAATGATCTCTTTTGTGCGAAACAACTGATTTTACCAATTCTTTCTCATGAGACGGCTTGCCATTGCACTAGGCATGAACTCAGGGGGAGTTTTGGATGACCTAGACTATCTTCTTAAGCTTCTCGCTTGGAGTAGTCGCATAAGGCTTGAGATCTAGCACATGAAAAAAATGGGTTGGAAACGATCATGAGCTTTAAAAAGACAATGTTTTATATGTTCAATTTGCTTAAGCTACAAAAAGAACCATGTGCTTAACCAATGTTTCAATCTTGAGCTTATATCACTCTATTTGGACTCAATATTAGCTTCCTTGTTCCGCTTAGCTTATTGACATGGCCTGTATCATCCTTGGATATCTCTAGTTAGACTTTGCTTATTGATGACTTGACATGCTCATAAAATGCATTACATTTCAGATCATCATCTATGTGCTCTAGCTAGGATATACATATCATGTCACGATCTAGATAGCCTTTTATTGAGTTATGGCTTGGTGTAGTTCATTATGCTCATTATGGATAATTCTCATGGTTCTAAATGCTTAAAATAAATCAAAACTTCAGCCATTTCATCCATTGACATGTCATATTCTCTCTTTTGCATCCTTGATGTGTTTATTGCCAAAAGGGGGAGAATAGCGGAGAAAAAGGCATTTGGGAACTTTCTAGAGCTTTGGAGAAAAATTTGCTCTTTCTGTTGTAGCTCTAGTGTTTCTTTGTCAACATGGTCATTAGCTTCCTTAATCTTCTTTGGACCATGTTTGACTCTTTTTCATTTCAAACAATCTCAACGTTTTTCAGGGTTTGTCAATATATTCATCAAGGGGGAGATTGAGAGACCATGTGGTCTAAATCCCAAGTTGGTGATGAGTAATTGACACGTGGTTTGGTTAGAGCGAGTTTGGTTTGAGTGATTCGTGCCATTTTGGCATTTGGCGAGGTCGGGTTATGATTAGACAGATTTGACGCGTGGTCGTCTTCCCGGTTGGTCATTTGGGCCATTTCTCGCTTAAGTAGGATTTGTTGGTACTAATCATGTTTATATGCTTTGTGCCGTGCTATGCGATGTGGTTTTTGTCTGTGATGGCCGGGAGGCGCGATGGCAAGCCTGCGGCGGTGGAGAGCGGACGGTAGGGGAAGAGCTCGGCGTCAGCGAGCTAGGGTGGAGGAGGAGCGCCGGCGACCATTGGAGGAGGTTTGTGGCAGCGGGGAGTTGCTCCAACGGCGAGGAACTGGAGGGAAGCTCGCTGAGGAGGCGGCTGCGGTAGGATTGGCGGCGGCGGCCGGGCTCGGGAAAAGGGGAAATGTGGGGGAGGAAAAGAGTATGGCGCGGGGCAAAGAGGAGAGGGAGCCGGCGGCTTTTATAGCGCGGCGGTGGAGGACCGGTCGGGGCCGAGCGGCGGAGCTCGGCGTGCGGTGGCGCAAGGCTCGGCGCATGCAGCCGGGGCAGGGCAGGCCTTCGGCGCAGCACAGAGGGACAGAGAAGATGAGACGTGGCGCTGCGAGGTCAGGGGGGCAGAGCACGCGCGAGAAAGGGGGAGAAGAGAGGAGAGAGGAGAGGCACGGGGAGAGAGTGAAGAAGGAGCGGGCGGGGCCGGCTGTTAGCGGGGAGAAGGCGCGGAGTGGGGCAGGCCCACGTGGCAGAGGGAACGGCCAGGAGTGGGGGAAGATGGAGCTGGGCCGCATGGGAAAAATGAGGGGGTTGGGCCGGGCCATTTGGCCGGCCTGACTTCCCCTTTACTTCTTTTTTTCTTCTTTTTTTATTTGTTGTATATATATACATATGGGTACAAGTTCATATATATTCCTTTAGGTCTATTTTTGGTATACATATATGCTTATTCTTTTTTACACATTCATTTTATATACCTATATATGTTTCCTTCATGCTTATTTATATATTTTCTTGTATAAATACATTTGATGTCTTGCTTATCTTTCTAGGCCCTTTGTATACATACTTGTACATATTCTATTTATTTTTGTTACCTTTTTTAATACTATTTCGAAAATGAACTACTTAAGTTTTAATTCAAGTTTCTTCCTCCCTTTTATGGACCACCTTTTTAGATTTTAATTTAGAGTTTGTGGGTTTCCTTTATTTGCATATTCTCTTTATGACACTTCTAATTTTTGTTTTTTTGATCTTTCTTCAATTTTTGGAAATCTCAACCAAATTTTCAGAAAAATGCCAATGAGAGACCATGTGGTCTAAATCCCAAGTTGGTGATGAGTAATTGACACGTGGTTTGGTTAGAGTGAGTTTGGTTTGAGTGATTCGTGCCATTTTGGCATTTGGCGAGGTCGAGTTATGATTAGATAGATTTGACGTGTGGTCGTCTTCCCGGTTGGTCATTTGGGCCATTTCTCGCTTGAGTAGGATTTGTTGGTACTAATCATGTTTATATGCTTTGTGCCGTGCTATGCGATGTGGTTTTTGTCTGTGATGGCTGCAGGACGTCGAGTGGAGTCGTGGCGAGACACGAAGGATTGGACTAGGCGCAGGTGGCGCTGAGGTCAGAACAGTCGGGATGTGTCGAAGACGATGTAGACTCGAGGTGGTTGCGAGCCGTGCGAGACAAGGAACGTGGAAGCTTCCCGGAAGGTGCAGCAGGGGCGTTTCGGTAAAAGCGCGGGGCTGCAAAAGGAAGCGGGTTAGCGGGCAAAGCATGGAGGGGTAAAATAGGCAAAGCAAAGTGTAAACCCATCAAGGAATGCTATAAATAGGAGTGTGTTTCCTGGTTGTTAGCATGACTTGGAGAGGGGTTTTAGGGTTTTGTGCTTTATGCTTTAGTGGTTGAGAGAGTGGGTGTGTCTCCTATGCATGTGTGCTATGAGTTCTTGATTCTCAAGCATGTATGAGGAGTTTTAGATGAATTGTAAGAGAGAAGTGAGCTGAGATGTAAAACCCCTATTCTAATCATGTATGTCCCGGTATCGATTTCAATATGAGAGACCTTGTTGATTTGTGTTGATTTTCAGTAGCTTCCCTGTTTATTTTTGGTTGGTTGAGCAGCAAGCTTGAGCAGTTCTCTGCTCTCTATTTTCTTGGCCAGAGACGTGCCTTTCATTCTCTATTCCTCTTAGTCTTTGGTTCTTTATTTCAGTCTTGCATTCACGTACGCAATCCTCTCTTCCCATGAGTTAAGCCCTTAGTGTTAAAATCTTCCTTTTCGGTCTCTCTCGGCAAAGAGGTTGAATCTTCAAGGGAAAGGAGAGCTCATTATTGTGAAATCATGAACAGCAAGCTACATGGTATGCTTTTCCTTGGTTACTACTTTTTCTCATGAGAAGTTCATGTTCTTAGCCCATAAAATTTCTGCATGTCAATCTTTATTGCTGCATGTTATTTGACTATGAGGATTCTTGATCTTTCCTTGGTTCGGCAGCAGCAAAAATCTGCTCAAGTTTATTTCGGCCTGGAAGAATCCGAATGACAGTAGATTTCCTAGTACTTTTTTTTGTTTGTTTTTTTGTTGTCCCTCTCTCTCTAGGCAAGAATTAATGCTTAGCTGCCAGCAGCTTGTTGATCATTCGGCCAAGAGTGTTATTTCTTTATGTTTTCTTGTTTTTAGCTACTGTTGTCGAAGTACTACTCTTCATTAAAGCATTCGGCCAGCTGTTTTAATTGTCAGTGTTTGTTTCTTGGCAGCTGCAGTACTTCCTTCTTTTGCTTTCGGCCAGCTTTCTTTTGTGCTCTCTGCAGACTGGTGTCTTTAAGTATTTCGGCAGTAGTTGTTCACTATTTTGCCTATGCAGTTATTGGAGAGAAGACTCCAGTAGATACTTGTGGAGAGAAAATTTTTGTGATCGACATTCACCCGCCTCTGTCGCCGTTTCCGGTCCTACAGCCATGAACACCAAATTCGAATAAATTATATTGCAAAAATAATTTAAAAGCTTCCCATTTTTCAATTTTAAATTTTTGGGATGTTACAGGAAGACTGGTCAGACCGGGTTGTGACCGGCGGTCGAACCGGCTATTGACCGGCGGTCTGACCGGCATTGAGGTGGCGGTCAGACCAGCGGCAAGGGTGCGGTCCGACCGCCCAATGACTTGCGGTCTGACCAGCCCCTCTCTGAAAGCTATGCTATTTTTCTTGGTTTTCTCCGGTGTGCTTTCTAGACTTTCTTCTCAATATCTTGTTTCATTCTTTAGCTATTCTTCATGTCTTTCCAGTAAGCACATGACCTTCAGGTTGATTCTTGGATTTCCTCTTGTATGTTTTATCTCGATTCTCTAGTATGCTTACTTTGAGGTTCCAAAGAGCTTAAGTCCTCCTCTTTATAGCTATTTGTAGCCATAGGAGAGGAGACTCGCTTGTGAGTACTTTTCGGGGGTGTAATTTTTAAAGAGGCACCATTCACCCCCCCCTCTGCTGCCGATTTCTATCCAACAATTGGTATCAGAGCCGGTTAGCTCTTCCTCATAGATCTTAAATGGTCTCTAGAGCCATGGCGACAGACAAGTACTCGACCAAGTCCCCGATTTTCAATGGGATTGATTATCCTTTCTGGAAGAGCCGGATGGAGACTTACATGCAGGCTCAGGGCTACACCTTCTGGCGAAAGGTCAAGAACTGATATGTTGTTCTTGCCGATGAGAACATCAACGCTGGAAACATGCTTGATGTTGAGGCAAACGCTAAGGCGAGGAACATCATAATTCAGGGTCTGAGCAGAAGCGAGTTCGATCGCATCTCTCATCTGACGTCGGCGTTCGACATCTGGGTGACTCTCGATGCATACCATGAGGGCACCACCCAGATCAAGACAGTTCGATAGGACCAGTTCAAGCGAGATTACAACAAGTTTGAAATGCTCGCTGGTGAGTCCCTCGATGAGTGCTTTGCGCGTTTCCACAAGATTTGGAGCAATCTCCGAGCGGTCGGTCTCACATACCCTGACTCGGACAATGCTCGACAGATGCTCGCAGCTCTGGATTTGCGTGTTTGGGAGATGAAGGTGACTACCATCAAGGACACCACCGACCTCTCGCCCTTGGCTCTTGACGCGTTGTACTCATGCCTCAAGACTCACGAGATTGACATAGTCTCTCGTAGGTTGAAGTCGCAGTCGATGGCGTTAGTCACCGATCCCAGTCTGGTTTCTGGATCTTCCTCCGAGTCGATTTGTGGATTCTCTCTAGCTGCTCTCTATGACGTAACTGATGATCAGTTAGAGTAGCTACCAGAGGATCAGTTAGCCCTTCTAGCCACAAAGTTTTCCCACGCATACAAGAGGGTGAGAGATCGAAAGAGGAGTGGTCCGATAATTTGCTTCGAGTGTGGTGGCCCCAACCACATTCGGGCGAATTGCCCCAAGTTGGGGAAGGGCAAGGGCGACTACGGCAGTGTGAGCAAGAACGACTACATCGACAAGAACCGCAACAAGAAGCCCCCAGCTCATGTCCAAGGCAAGAACAAGTTCCGCGACTTTGGCAAAGCCCCCAGCTCTTCCACCGCGTCCTCACCGCCTTCGACGACCTCGACCTCAGCGAGGTGGAGGGGTGGAGCGACGATGATGGGACGGACGAGCAAGACCCCAAGGGCGGCGACGACTTCTCCGGCATGTGCTTCATGGCCCTTGAGGGCGAGATCAGCTACAGCGAGCTTTACTCCGACTCCGACGAGGTATACCCCTCCTATGACCAGCTTAATGATGCTTTTCTTAAGCTAGGGAATTTCATGCTAAGTCTAGAGCTAGGTGTAGCGAGTTGGAGAAGGAAGTAGATACATTGTCACGGGAGTTTACTTCACTTATATCTGCTTCCTCCCGTGACGAATGTGATACATGTTGTGCCTTGCTTGGTGACATGGAGAAATTAAGGACCTCTCATGATAGTTTGTCTTCTGAGCTTGACATGCTTAAGGTGAAGAATGTTAGTCTTTTGGTTGAACTAGAGATAAGTAGGATTGTTACTCCTTCATCTACTGTTGTTGAGACTACATCTTGCACCTCATGTGAGGATAAGGACAATGTGTTTAGAGGTCTTTATACCATGCTCCTTGATCTGCCCGAGTCTTATGAAAATTGCAATAATTTGAAATTAAACATAAAAAAGGCACATCATAAAATTGATGAGTTGCATGCTTCATTACTTGAGCCAATTGTGTATTGCACCAATTGTCCAAAATTAACCCTTGAGCTTGAGTCTGTTTCTAAGCAATTCCAAAAAATGGTTGATCATAACAACAAATTGGCTCAGTATGCGACTAAGGACTCTGTTACCATGCATTAGTTGTGAAAAACTAAAACTTGAACTCGTTGCTTTGAATGAAAAATATGTGAACCTAACTAAGGATCTTCTAGAGAACTCATCAACTGATTGTGATGTGATTGCCTCGGTGGGGGAGAAGCCCAAAGGAGTAGAGACGCTTAGGCACGATGACCAAACAGCTAGAGGTAGGGTTGTCCCTTCTAGTCCTTACGAAGACCTCAATGTTGAGGCGGCCGTGCGTGCACATGCCATTCCTTCTTCTGCTGTTGGTTCTTCCTCTTCTCTTACTGCTGTCTCTTCTTCCCCCTGCTCTTCTTGCACCTCTCTCTTTCAGGAGTGTCAGTACCTTATGAACACTCTCGAGAGGTTTGTAGGAGGCAAGAAGAAGCTAAATCTTATTCTAGACCAGTCCAAGATTTGCAAATTCAATCAAGATCTAGGATATGATTTTCTTGAGGATGTTAGGAAGCATCCACCTGCCGTGCTCAGACCCATAGCCGCAGGTGTGATCGAGGTCAAGCCCAGAACTGAGAAAGTTCAATTCAAGTCAGCGGGCTTTGTCCAAGAGATTTCTGACAGCAAGGTGATTCTACCTGTTGCATCGGCCTCTCAGAAGGCGAAGCACCATCATGCTACTTCCACCTCTCAGAAGGTGAAGTATCATTGCACCTTTTGTCAGAAGGATGGACACCTGGTCGAGCGATGCTTCAGGCGCGCCAAGATCGCGCGTAGAGACTGTGTTGTGGTTCTTAGACGTATTCAGGGTCAGCCCCAGACCTTGAGTATACCTAAGACCTACACGAGCTCTAGGTTTGCTTCAGCTGATGGGTTTGGACAGCTTCGAGGACTTGGTTTTTCTGGTTTTTCTAATTTTCGTTCTCGATATGCCTTTGGTCATGACTTCCGCCATTCTGAGGGTAGATCTCGTTTCCCCCGTCGAGATGGCTACCCACAGCGTGATCAGCATGTTGCTGGTGCTCCGACTCACTCTCCCATAGCAGTCGGACCCAACAACAGCTCCAGGTCTGCTCGTGGACCTTCTGCTTTTTTGAGCGACAGAGAGCGTAGGGTAGATAGAGGTCAGTCGTGTGTGGCTACTTCTTCTACTCGGCATGTGACTCAGTATTGGGTGCCAAAATCTATGTTGATTTATCTCAGTACTGAGCCTTTACTCTCTGTTTGACTCAGGTTCGCCGGGCTGGGAAGGGAGAGGTTTGGCTTGTAAACTCCGGTTGTTCCCGACATATGACCGGAGACTCTCGTTGGTTCTCTTCCCTAGCCCGTGCTCAAGGTGATGTGACGATCACCTTCGGAGACGCTTCGTCTGGGCGTGTCATCGCCAAAGGTACAGTGCACGTTAATGAGTCATTTATTTTGAAAGATGTTGCCTTGGTTAGTAAGCTGCAGTGTAATTTGCTTTCTGTTTCTCAACTTACCGATGACGGCTTTGTGGTGAGCTTTAAGAAAAACGCTTGCAAAATTCTTGATTCTTCGGGTAGTCTGGTTTGCGAGATTTCTCGTTATGGGAGGATCTTTCTTGCTGATTTTTCTGAGTCTTCTGGTGATCCTCTCCGGTGTTTAGTTGCTTTTGAGTCCCGTGACCTTACTTTCTGGCCTAGGAGACTTGGTCATATTGGATTTGACCATTTGACCCAAGTTAGCGGCCACGATCTCATTCGTGGTCTACCGAAACTCAAGATGGTCAAAGATATTGTTTGCGCTCCTTGCCGGCACGGTAAGATGGTTGCCGCTTCTCACCCTCCAGTCACAGTGACTATGACCGATGCACCAGGACAGCTGATCCACATGGACACAGTTGGACCAGCTCGAGTGCAGTCAGCAGGAGGGAAGTGGTATGTTCTTGTCATGGTCGATGACTTCTCGAGATTCTCTTGGGTGTTTTTCTTAGCCTCGAAGGATGAGACGTTTACACATTTTCGAGGTTTTTTCAGTAGGCTTTCTGTTGAGCTCCCGGGTGCCTTATGAGCGATCCGCGGTGACAATGGCACGGAGTTCAAGAATTCCTACTTTGAGAGGTTCTGTGATGAGACAGGTGTAGAGCACCAGTTCTCTTCTCTGCATGTCCCACAGCAGAATGGCGTCGTGGAAAGGAAGAACCGTACCTTGGTCGAGATGGCCAGGACAATGCTTAATGAGTATTCTACACCTAGGAAGTTTTGGGCTGAGGCTATAGCGACCGTGTGCCATGTTTTGAACAGAGTTTTTCTTCAGGCACACTTGCATCGCACTTCCTATGAGCTGAGATATGGGTGAAAGCCCAGTGTCTCTCATTTTCGTGTGTTGGTTGCAAGTGTTTCATTTTGAAGTCTAGGAACCTAGATAAGTTCGAGTCACGCTCTTCTGATGGTATCTTTCTAGGCTACTCGACTTCTTCGCGGGCGTATAGGGTTGGAACTGCGAGTCTAGTAAGTTGGTAGAGACCTGTGAGGTGACCTTCGATGAGGTCAGTCCGGGGACTAGGGCCGACATCTCAGGTTCTTTAGAGCAGTCCGAGCCCATCTTTGTGTATGATGAGGACTCCCCTTGAGGTGCCTTCTTCCACGGCACCTCCAGGTGATCAGCCCATGCCTTCTGCTTCCTCTAGAGCTAGTGGCTATGTTCCTACCTCATCAGCTCATGAGGTAGAGGCCACTTCTTCATCTCATCCAGGACCTCCCCGACATATCTAGAAAGACCATCCTTCCGAGCAGATGATTGGAGACCTCTTTGAGCGAGTCACACACTCAAAATCTGGCATGTCACATTTCTGTCTCCATTCTGCCTTTGTTGCCTCCTTTGAGCCCAAAGATGTTTGTCATGCTCTTTCTGATGAGTCTTGGGTCAATGCTATGTATGAGGAGTTAGAAAATTTTGAGAGAAACAAGGTCTGGTCGCTTGTTGAGCCCCCTCGAGGTCACAATGTCATTGGGACTAAGTGGGTGTTCAAAAACAAGCAGAGTGAGGATGGGGTTGTCATTCGGAACAAGGCTAGACTGGTAACTCAGGGCTTCTCCTAGGTTGATGGTCTAGATTTTGACGAGACCTTTGCCCCTGTAGCTAGACTTGAGGTCATTAGAATTCTGCTTGCTTTTGCAGCTTCTAAGGGTTTCAGGCTTTACCAGATGGGTGTCAAGAGTGCCTTCCTCAATGGGTTTATTAAGGAAGAGGTCTATGTGAGACAGCCTCCAGGTTTCGAGAACTCCAAATACCCAAACCATGTCTACAAGCTTTCCAAAGCCTTGTATGGACTTAAGTAGGCCCCGAGAGCTTGGTATGAGAGGCTTAAGTCCTATTTGTTGAGTCATGGTTTTGAGATGGGTAAGGTAGATAAGACCTTGTTCATTCGTCGGTATGGCACTGACCTTCTACTCGTCCAGATTTATGTAGATGACATCATCTTTGGCGGCTCTTCTCATGCTCTTGTTTCACAGTTCTCGGATGTCATGAGCTCAAAGTTTGAGATGAGCATGATGGGCGAGTTGAGTTTCTTTCTCGGCTTTCAGATCAAGCAGACTTGGGAGGGTACCTTCTTGCATCAGGGCAAGTACACTAAAGACCTCCTGAGACGCTTTGATATGAGTGATGGTAAGCCGGTGTCCACTCCTATGACTTCCATAGCTTCTCTTAACCCAGATGAGTGATGGTATCGTAGAATGATTGGCTCCCTCTTGTACCTCACTACCTCGAGGCCGGACATACACTTCTCCGTGTGTCTGTGTGCTCGCTTTCAGGCTTCTCCTCGCGTATCTTACCGCCAAGCGGTGAAACGCATCCTTCGGTACCTTCGAGCTACCATTGACTATGGTATCTGGTACTCTTCCTCGTCCTGTCTTTCCTTGAGAGCCTACTCGGATGCAGACTTTGCTGGCTGTAGGATAGATAGGAAGAGCACTTCTGTCACCTGCCAATTCATTGGCACTTCTCTTGTTTCGTGGTCTTCTAGGAAGCAGTCCGGTATTGCACAGTCCACCGCAGAGGCTGAGTACGTTGCTGCCGCCAGTTGTTGCACCCAGGTACTTTGGATGGTCTCGACTCTGCGGGACTTTGGGTTAGTTATCGACAGTGTTCCATTCTTTTGTGATAACACTTCTGCAATTAACATTGCTAAGAACCCAGTGCAGTATTCTCGGACCAAGCATATTGATATCAGATATCACTTCCTTCGAGACCATGTGGAGAAGGGTGACATAGTGCTCCAGTTTGTGGAGAGTGATCACCAGTTGGCTGATATCTTTACCAAGCCTTTGGATAGCTCTAGGTTTTTAGCTCTGAGGGCAGAGCTTGGGTGGTTTGTCCTTATGGATTGTTGTGAGGGGGAGTTTTGCGCTTCATGTTTTATCATGTCTTTTATGCTCTTACTCCTTTCTGTTGCATTGCATATGGATGCATTGGGGTTAGTCCTTCTAGCATGGGTTAGAGTGATTCTCTTGTCGAGTTGTTTAGACTTCTTCCTCTCATCTTGTGATTCTAGGATGCTGCTTATTAGCTGTTTCTCTTCTCACTAGGTTGAACTCGCTCACTTCTTATAGGTTCTAGCGAGGGTTGGGCCACCCTCGGGTAGACGGGGTACGTGTTTGCTCCTTAGTGTGTTAGATGATCAACTAATAATCCTAGAGTCATATGGGGTAGATGAGAGTCAGTCTGAGCCATAGTATCCTCTATATCTTATCTATGCTTTAAGGACTGCCTTTTCTGATTCTCTTGCCAGCTTCTCGTTTTATTGCTTTGGTTCAGGGGGAGTTCATTTGGGAGTTTCTAGATCTTGATATTGTCATAACTCAACTTGAACTAAAGTTGCATCTCATGTTGAGGGGGAGCTGGATTTTCTTGCATTTTAGCATTTTGCATTGTAATATAACTACATGGAGCCTTGATTATTATCCTGTTATGACATGTTTACAATGAATTACATCTTGCCATGATCTGAGCTTACTTGCTAGATATATCATGACTTTATATGTGTAGTTTAGTCTTTGCCATGATATGTTGATTAAAATGCTCTACTTGAACTAATTCATGTCATGTTAGCTCTTGAGACTAGTCTCTCTTTAGTTATCTCTCTATGATTCATGCCATGTCAAATAGGCTGAGTTGAGTCTTCAATCTTTATTGAGTTTTAGATTGAACTATGTTAGTTCCTTGATGAAGCATGAGTTAGTACAATCTTTTAAGAAAGCAAAAAGATCTCTTTTGTGCGAAAGAACTGATCTCACCAATCCTTTCTCATGAGACTGCTTGCCATTGCACTAGGCGTGAACTCAGGGGGAGTTTTGGATGACCAAGATTATCTTCTTAAGCTTCTAGCTTGGAGTGGTCGCATAAGGCTTGAGATCTAGCACATGACGACACAAAAATCTAGTTGGAAACAATCATGTGATTTATAAAGAAAAACATGTCAATTGTGCTCAATTTGCTTAATTCCACAAAGATCAAAGTACTTGAACAAATGATTCATTCTTGATCTTGTGGCACTCTAAATTGACTCAATACTAGCTTCTTGGTTCCACTTAGATTATTGACATGGCCTGCATCATCTTTGGGTACCTTTGGCTAGACTGTATTCATGGTTGACTTGACATACTAAGGAATTCGACTAAGTTTCAGATTATGACTTATTTGGCTTAGCTTGATTTTACATGTTTTGTCATGATCTTGATAACATACTTATGTGTTATGGCTTGATGTAATTCTCGTATGGTCATTTTGGATAATCTTCATGGCCATTTCATCCAACATCATGCCTTATTCTCTCTTTTGCATCCTTGATGATTTTATTGCCAAAAGGGGGAGAATAGTGGAGAAAAAGCCATTTTCAAGGAAATATTGGAGTTCTTGGAGCTTTTGAGGAAAACTTGCTCTTTTTGTTTTTGCTCCAGTTGTCGACATGGTCATAAGCTTCTTTGATTTCTTTTGGACCGTGATTGACTTTCTTTCATTTTCAAACTCAACTTTACGCTTTTTCTGGGTTTGTCAATATACTCATCAAGGGGAAGATTGAGAGACCATGTGGATGCGACCCCATGCTTGTGATGAGTAATTGGCAAGTTTCCTGGAAAGTTTGAGTTTGGTTTGTGCGTTTAGTGCCATGATGGCATTTGGCTCAGTTGGGTTTGGTTAGTTGGACTTGAGACATATTATTCTTCCCGATTGGTCATTTGGGCTATTTCATGCTTGAGTACATTTCATTGGTGCTAATCGTGATTACATGTGTCGAGCGGTGCTATGTGATGTGTTTCTTGTCTGTGATGGCTGCAAGACATCAAGGTGGAGTCGTGGCGAGGCACAGGATGACCGGACTAGGCGCAGGTGGTGCCGAGGTCAGAACGGTCGAGGTGTGTCAAAGACGGCGAGGACTCGAGGTGTTTACAAGGCTTTGAAGGCAAGGAATGAGGAAACTTCCCGGAAGGTACACGAGGGGCGTTTTGGTGAATCGCAAAGCTGCACCAAAGGAAGTGGATTGTGGACAAAGCTCTAGAGTTAGTGGGTAAAGCTAAAAAGCTTAATGGGCAAAGCATGTGGTGAACCCATTAAGAGAGGGTATAAAAGAGGAGTGTTTCTTGCATGACTTGTGTGTGGGAGAAAGGAGTTGATGGCTTTGAGAGTCTCTTTTGCTTTGGGCTTTAGTTGTTGAGAGTGGTTAGAGAGAGCAGGAGCTCATTGTTCGTTGTCTCTCTGCTTATGGTTGTGAGATTAGATGCGTTCTTGTGATTTCTTTGAGAGGAGATAGTTGTAATCCCTGTACAATCATTCATCTCTCTTCCTCAACATCAATCTGAGATGATTTTATTTGATATGGACTGAATTTTCTTGCGTTCTGTGATGAACTCTATTTTCAGCTTTTTCCCTGTTTCTCTCTGTTGGCATGAGCTTTGGGGCGATTTAGTAGTTTTCTTGTTTGATCTTTCATAGTTCTAAGATGGGAAGTAACTCTAAACCTCATGGGCTTTCCATTTTAAAGAACAATTGGAAGAATCACTGATTTTTCTTTTTACTCTGAGCTTCGTCAAATCTCCCTCAGTTCATAAGGTTTCTAGGGTTTGGGTATAGAGCACTCTTGGATCCTTTGAACCCCTTCATAAAGAGGCTTGAGATTAGGACTTTCAAGTGCTTAGATCAGTGCTAATCTAATTGCAAAAGATCATAAGCAAAAGTTGGACAAATAGTGAGTAATCTGAAAATTTGGTTCTCTTCTCTTTACCTTTTTCAGATTTTAGTCTAAATCGTGAATTCTTGCTTAGTTGATGAAATCCTCTGTCCCAAAAGTGCTTGATGCTATTTAAATCATATTCTTACACTTCTGGTTTGAAGAGAACAGAGAAAAACCACAAATTGCATTGAATCCATCAAATTTCTGCATCTTTTAGAACTCGGCCTGACTTGCCCTCGGGAAGACCGGTCAGACCGGGTTGTGACCGGTGGTCGGACCGGCTATTGACCGGCGGTCTGACCAGCATTGAGGCGGCGGTCAGACCGGCGGCAAGGCTGCGGTCCGACCGCCCAATGACCTGCGGTCTGACCGGCCCCTCTCTGAAAGCTATGCTATTTTTCTTGGTTTTCTCTGGTGTGTTTTCTAGACTTTCTTCTCAATATCTTGTTTAATTCTTTAGCTGTTCTTCATGTCTTTCCAGTAAGCACATGACATTGAGGTTGATTCTCGGATTTCCTCTTGTATGTTTTATCTCGATTCTCTTGTATGCTTACTTTGAGGTTCCAGAGAGCTTAAGTCCTCTTCATAGCTATTTGTAGCCATAGGAGAGGAGACTCGCTTGTGAGTACTTTTCGGGGGTGTAATTTTTAAAGAGGGACCATTCACCCCCCTCTGTTGCCGATTTCGATCCAACACTTAGGCTAGTTTATACCTTTGCTTTGAGCCTTGCCTTGAGCAATGTCAATTCTCAATCATCCTTACATGCCTTGTCCACAATATAATCAAAATCCAGGACTAAACCTTTCAATTATCTTAGCAAATATGTTAGTCTCTTAAGCATAGTCGTTATTAATTATCAAAACTATTTTTAGAGACTTAGATGCTTCACCCTCCTCGTAATGGCTAGAAAATAGCGTTACTGCCACAATCAGTCGTACCGCCCACATAGGGTCTAGTACTGCCACACTCGTTGGTCAGACCGCCACATAGGCTGGCCATACTTCACAACTAAGAACCATAAAACAATGCTATCTAGAAAATTACTATTGGCAACTAATGTCCAGTAGTACCGCACATCCGGTCGTATCGCTCACATAGAGTCGATCGTACCACCGGCTGGTCTAACTGTTGACATAGAACTGGTCGTATAGTCAAACATACTGTCACACAAGGTGCTGTCATACCACACGACTGGTCTGATCGCTCACATAGAGCCGGTCGTACCGTCTCATACCACCACACAAGGTGCGGTCATACTGCACAGCTGGTCCGACCGCTCACATAGAGCCGGTTATACTGCCCTAGTCATAGCACCACGCAGAGGGCGGTCATACCACATTGCATTTTCCAGCAGCGACAAGAGCGCATGTACTTCAATAAATTTGCTAAACATATGTGTAAATTTTAGTATCATGCACACAAGGATTAAAATATGATTCACGATAAATTGCAAAACACATTCACACATTTTATAATCATTCTACAAGGATTAGAGACATGGACTTGAACCGTGTGGAAAACATATTCGTAAACTTAAGTCACATGTTACAAGAATTATGCATGAGCTTCAATTATTTGCAAAACACATTCATAAATCTAAGCATCATGCCATAAGGAGTAGGTGCATGGACTTCAACCATATGCAAAACACATTTGTAAACTCGAGCCACATGCTATAAGGATTAGAGGTGCATGAGCTATAACTATTTACAAAACATATTCGCAAATACTAACATCGTCCCACAGGGAGCTAGAGCAAGTGAGATTGAGCTATTAACACATGATGAGACTCAAGCTACTAGACATGATCCCTCTTAATAGTATGCCAACCTATACTAGCAATCTAATCTTCCAATTAAACACTAAGATCGGTCAAAAACTAAGAACACATCCTTAGCCTATACTAGTTATATCTTTGCCTTGCACATGCTCTTGAAGTTTGATGATGAACATCTTCACTTCAAGTCTGGATCCTTCTTGTTTTGATGTGCATCAACCTATATGATACATCCTTCACTTGTCCTCCATCAATACACGATAGTCTTCGCTTGACTTGATGACCAACTTATGATCATCTCTTCTTAGGACCTTGACTTGATGCTCATCAACATATGATGGCATCCTTTGTCTTAAACCTTTACTTGATGATGATCAATTCATGATGCCATTCAAAATCTTCATCACAATGGAATATAACCTATTCATTCAACTTACGATAAATATTAGTTCCACAATATGATTATTTTTAATTACCAAAATATATCATTAACTTATAATGGCGGGTCTAGATCCTTTACCGGTGACCCCATCTCTGGTGTCACTCCTCCAATGAGCCCCATCTCTGATGCCCCTTCTCTCTAATGTTCCCATCCAATACTTCCCTCACCACTGCAATTCGAGTGCTTTCACCGGCGGCCACGGCTTCCACAAACCCCCTTTCCTCTAATCATGGTTCACTCCATCCTCTTTAGTCTGTAGCTCCATCACTCCACGGCTGCTACAAAAGTCACCAGATCTACTCACTCACACACACTCTCTCTCTTTGCCCACAATGCTACTTCTTTTTGCTCCGGCCAGTGAGCACCATCGCCAATTGTTGACGCCGTTGAGGCATAATGATGAGGACATCCCAACCTTCAATAACCACACTGAAGATGATCATCTCCGCGACCAAGATATTCTCAAGGACCAACAATATCAAGGACCAATCACGAGAAGACGTGCTAAGCAAATACATGATCAGGTAAATGCTAACCTAAGCTACATTTCAGATTCTTGTGACTTGGTCGTGCCCCCCACCTCTTCTTCTTTGATTGAACTCAGGTGCATTGGAGAGGAATAGGGAGGTCCAGAAAACCGAGTTTTGCAATCAATTATAATGTTTCCAACCAGCTTTTTCTTTTGGAGATTGATTTTATTAAGAACAATGAGAGTGTTCTTGTTTACCGAGTTCTTGTGATTCCTGTGAATTGCATTTAGCTTGTGCTTCTACGCCATCGAGTGTAGCTGTGTGAGTTAGTATTCAAGTTTGTGGACTAACGATTGTCTCGGATAGCAGGCTACGGTTGGCTTCCTCGTCGTTGGGTTACAAATTTCCCCAAAGTACCATTCTTGATCCTACGCCGTGAGATCGAGCAAATCGGTGCATTGGCTCTCCCGGGCTAGTGCACATCACATAGGCCTTTCGAGCTAGGTGCCTCCTCCTCCCTTGAGCCATAGGAGGTGGTGATGGAACTCAATGGCTGGGGCGGCAGGACCTTCGGGGCTTAGCGAAAGAGGTGGTGGTGGAGGCCAGCCTCTACCACCGTTGATCCAGACCTGCTGACGAGCGAAGTTGTGAGCCGGCCTCCTTCTCCTCATCCGAGCTCTATCTCAATTGTTACAACGGTTAAGTCAACTTGTTGCATAAGTTTTTTTTCTGAATGTTGCATTACCTTCTCTAAAATATTGCAACAATTTTCAATGCTTTTACATTTGTTGCAACAATAATGTATACTTGTTGGAGTATTTTTCTTGTATCATTGCATCAATAGTTCTTATTTGTTGCATTTTTTAGTTATGCTTTTGTGTTTGTTGCACGTAGAGTTTTTTGTTGCAAGCTCGGTAACGAATTGTTGGGCCTTATGTATTTTTTGTTGCATGGATCGAGGGGCTTAAATTTGCATCTTTAATTGTGATCCAACGATGTAGAGGACCATATGATAGGAATGTATCATATGAACCTATCATATGTAGAGCACGTCCATCGGAACAATCATATGCATGGACGGGAAGTAGCACCATAATGTTGTTGCACTCTAATAGTTCTTTCTTCAACTTAGTGATCACTCATTTATTATTAGAAATTAATCACACTATCCACGAATTCCTTATATGAATAATGAAGTCTCTTTAGCACTTAATGGCTTTATATTGTTGATACTTGTTAATCCTCTTATGGTAAATTTGTTATTGTTATTGATTCGTATTATTATTAGATAGTTCATATTAATGTCAGTCATTGGTTTCCGTTGTGCTTAAATTGGTATGTTCAGGAGTGTTGAGAGTTTATTTGAAACCTATTATTAGAAAGGTGTATTTAATGGTTTAAATGGGTAGCGTTTGTAGTTGTAGGTGACATTCTGGGCTTTTATTAAGCTGAGGTGTTACAACCATAAACAGGTGAGCATTATAAAAACAAGTCAATTCATATAAACCATCATGGCAAGTATTTATTTAGTCATATCAATAAGTTTTAAATACTCGAATATCATTCTACCACACTCTTACCTTTTCAGTTGTAACTGCCGGTTTGATTAAGAGATAACAACACACCCGACGCTACTCCTCCTATACAAATTACTCAATCCCAAAACAGGCTTCAGCAATACAAGGCAACAAATAAATAACAACGCTCCTACACGCTCCCCCAACCCACAACTTTCCCACCTTACCAAACAGTCAACTCAATCCCATCTGGCCCTCATACCCCAAATTACATATTAGATTCAATTTACTATTATTATTAATAATAATATTATTATTACTACTACTACTAATATTATTATTATTTTCTTTTAGTCATATTTGTAACAAATTTAGGACATTATATACTAATAGGGGTTTAAGGTTATAAATAATTAGCCTACTAATATCCAATTAGACCCAAATACCATCAAGTATTTAATTAATTTATAATTATAATTTTTTGGGATATTACATCACCCAAAAACTACATTTGACCAACATTCGTCATATTCTAGCACTTTGTGAGTTTTGCCTCTTAAATTGGATCCTTTGCTATATCTCTTTTGAAAGTGCCATTTCCAATCATAGACCTTCTTATTTGCTTTATTTGGTATTTTTGAAGTAAAATTGTCAATGATATACATGTTTAGTATTTTCAAAGAGCCAGTTTGGTCAAAAGTAAAATATCTTGTTTAAAAAGCCCAAATTTATGAAAAACTAGATAAAAGTACTTAAACATGTATTTAAAATATTTTCCAATACTTTTAGAATAAAAATTCATATTTTAGAAACAAAATAGTAAATTTGGCCTCAAAAGGAACTTATGTGATCTTTTTTAAATAAAAGACATATTTCTATAAATCAAAATCTATTGAGTTTTTTAAAAATGTTTTCTATACCAAACTCGTAGGGTTAGTTATTTCAAATATTTTTCTAGTTCAAAGGTTTCATGAAAGACTAACAATTGAAAAGTTATATCCATCTGAGGTTCACCGAAAAACTAACGTTCACCCAAAATGGTCCCTATTTGATAAGGGAACTGAACCCATCTCATTGACCTTCAAACCGCTCTTGCCCTCTCCTTTCACTTCCACAGTGGTCTTCTTTGGCCGGCCCACTCATTTCACTCTCAAGCTCTCTGAGAAAAGAGAATCCAATTCAAGAAGCCTTTCCTTCATGTTCATGCTTTAAGTCAGTTCATACTTTTTAGTATATAAGAGAATGATTGAACTCACGTTGAAAGCTACTAAACAACGGCTGACAGAGACTCATAAGAGGGAAGCGTTAGCAAGCTGTTCTTGCATATAGTGGGTTTCACTATTGAAGCTATATTTCTTTATGTATCTTGGTTTGAAATAGTATTTTGAAGCCATACAAAGCTGTGAAAGTGAAAAACTCCATGAAATTATATTTTGGGATGCATTTTGAAGGTCTCAGTAAAAACCATTCACTTTAAAGGCCTGCAAAATGTATTTCATCATAACTTTTGATTGGATACTCCCTTTTTGAAAATCTTCTTGGAAAACTTTCTTAGTAGTCCAAAGTTTATTTCTGACAAATTTGAAAGAATTTCAACATCGTTTGAAAAGTTATGACTTTTTCTCACTTTGGTGAATATGTTTAAAATTTAGACTTTTGCATGGTTTTGTGTTGATTTGTGATTTTTGGACCTCCAAATGGATTCATAATTTGAGAAAATTATTTTATAAGATTTGACTCTCTATAGTTGATCTTCAATGCCCAATTGTATTAGATTTAGTGGGTTTATTTTAACCAGATTTTAACTACATTTCAAAGCTTAAATAGAATTTCAAAATCTAAACCTGAAACTTTCAATTGTCTGAAACTTTGTGATTTTTTATATCTTCAAAATGGTTGAGATTTGGTTGAGCCTCCCAAAATAAAAAATTATGTGCATTTGTAAGGCCAGCTCCATAATTTATATCAGACTCTTTGGAGCTTGTTTCCACATGTTTTTCGAGGCATAAAAGAGTCTTTTTGTGATGTCCTTTTGACCTCAACACAATTTGAAATGCACATATCTTTTTTTGACGGAAAATAGTAGGAGAGGCTCCTACTGCACTATATTAAGATTAATAGCATATAGTACAAAAGGGAAAAAGAGAAGGAAAGGGGAGAAGAATAGAACAAGGAAACAGAGAGAGATCAGAGAGACTGAAGCCAAGAAGAAAGCAAATCACGAGTGGCCAACTTGGCCCTATACAACAAAATGGAAGCCTCTAGTCTAAGCCTTGATTTCCAAACATTGATGCTATGAGGCTGCTACTGGAAGATGAGATCATTTCTGAATTTCTAAATGATCCCAGTGCCCAGTTTGTTGTAGTGGGGTATAAATACCCCTTCTTGGCTAGCATTTAGAGACACTTTGCACTTTATTGTACATTCTTGAGCTTGGTTAAGTTCTCTCACTTCTCTTATGCATGTGTTGCACGTTGTGAGGGTTTGGGAAAGGATTCAAGTGCATGTGTTGCATCTAGTAAGTGTTTTGAGGCAACATTGAAGTGCATTGCATTCAAGATTAAGCTTTGGGCACTTGGTTGGAGTCAAATGATTGTATTGGCTTGTTTCTCTTGGCGGTTGCTGACACCTAAATGGTTCGGAGGAGTTGTGCTGGTGAATTTCTCAAAGGAGCTTCTGAGAAGGCTTGATTGTTTGTGAGTGGCTTCATACTCGCCATCTCTGGAGTGGAGGAGGAGCAATTCTAGTGGATTCGAGGTGTTGGCTTAATTTATGGAGTCAGTCTAATTCATTTGGGTTTACCTCAATGTAGACTAGGGGAGACTGGTAAGTCTCCGAATACTACGGTAAAAAGATACCATGTCAATTATGGTTTGCATTCTTGTGCTTAATTTACTTCTTGCAATTTACATTCTTAGAATTGAATTATTCGTTTACCATCCTAGGATTGTAAACCTTGGCATAGACTTAGGTTGTTGGTGCACTTAGTAAGACTAGTTGATTTAAGTCTTAATTGTGCAAAACTATTTTCATTTACCCTTTCACATATAAACTTGGTTTAGCTAAAGAGAATTTTAAAAGTGTATATTCATCCTCCTCTAGTTGGCCTCCTCGACCTTACATATGCGTGGACTCCAATGCAAGCCTGCCGAGCCACAAGTGTGTTGTCTAACCATGGTGTGGTCAATCGAACCATGGTTCAAACCAATTTGGAGGCCCTAGTCTTCGCCTTGGTGGGTGTGTCGGCTAACCCATACCTTTGTTGGTCGATCACCATATTGAACATGTTGGGCTCAGGGTGGAAGTGATGTGCTGACCGATCAAGTTTGGATCAACCAACCTTTGCCTATTGCTTGTTGGATTTTGGGGAGAAAGAGGTGTGTCGGCCGGCGAAGTTTGGATCGACCGCCCACCAACTTCCCCTTGCAGCAATAGTTGTGGCAAGGAAAATTCTTGATGCGGCAACTGTTTTGCCTGTCATTTTAGCCTCTGTTGATGGACTTTGACAATTGACCTTCTTTTTGTGTTCTTGCTCATAAACCTGCATAGTTAGTTGATGCATGACAAATGGTGGAACTATGCTTGTAAAGTTCCTGACTTGTATTCAAACATTATTATAGTTTGCCTTTTCAGGAGATTTTGAGGGTGAATATGTGCATTTATTGTGCGTCAACAGCTATGCAGGTGGAAAGGTAAACAAATTAAATATTTCAATTTCAATTAGCAAGCATGTAGTTACACTACACATTATTTGCTTGGACGTTCAGTTATTAAGCATTTTTTATCATAGCTCATAATTTCCAGTCATGTAGGAATGAGAAAGTAGTATTTGTGGTTGTTAGCACAATCTATCATGTATGATCACTGTTACTTGAAGTATGAATAGAGTTGTGGAGATCTATGTAAATTATGGATTATGCATTTTCTTTTATCAAATATACTATTTCAAAATCCCCATTTCACTTTATCAGCTTATATGTTTTTCCTCTTTTACTGTTTGGTATGCATACATCAACCACTGTGCTTATTATTTATTTATTCAGGTTTCTGAGATTTCATTGGCAAATTTTACTTAGGTTGGCTGCATTAATCAACCATACTCAATTATGGTAATTTCATGTTTCTCTGTAGCTAAATGCAGCATATGGTCCTTCATTTCTTAAATATAAATGCTTATTGTTTCTTGGATAAATGTTTTTGTTTGTTTCTTGCATGGTCCATGCCTATCAAATTAGTGATTACTTCTGCAGTATGGCTTCCTCCACTGTTGAAATTGTTTTAGGCTTACCGTATTCCACATGGTGCTTTATTTTTAGATGTGTTCATCTTTTTTCTCTAGGATCACCAAGGGAAATATGGTTCATCCTATGGTGTGTTCTATGAAGATTAGAGAGAAGGAAAACAAAATGTTCTTGTATGTGGAACATCCATAGTCAAAGTATGGGTTACAGATTCCACTATTCACATTCTTCGTACCTATTGATTTGGTTCTTTTTTTTCCTGAACAACCTATGAGCCTTCACTTCCTTAGAACCTGTGAATTAGTCCTATCTTTGTAGTGAACAACACATGCTCCTTTGGCCTTGACCCATTTAAACCTTCTGATTTCTTAATTTAGGTCATCTTTTCCAATTGATTTGTTTGCTTTTCAGTTCAGAAAGTTAGACCTTTCATTTGTACCGTCATTATGAGTAAAACAACTTGGACAGACAATGTTTTGTTTGATCTCACTATTCCTCATTTCAACTTTTCTTTTATATTTTTAAGTAATCCAGTTTTATCTCTTCCACCTCTAATAATGAAATGAAACAATACATTGAATCTTTGTTTTGATTGCAATAGTGATAAGACAAAGATGTCATTGAAAGAGCAAAGTTGTAAACATAAAAATAACTAGCTTCTGAAATATTTTGGGTGTAAGATCTGTTGCTAGACTGGTTGCTGTTTAGGAATTCTATAGGAAGACATAGAACAGTCCATAACTGCAGTTCTACAGTCTACAAGTAGGTATTGTTCGCCTTTTGGTACAAAGATGAAATCAACATTGAGAAAGCTTAAATAAGCCCATTTTCCTAGAAACCAAACATTTTTTTAGGGTGCTGATTATCTGTGTTTCATGTCTACACACTTTGTTTATTTCTATAAGCCTGCACTTCACCTAGATTGCACTCACCATTTCCCCCTTTTTAAACCTATGATAAAGAGTGTGTATGTATTGCTATCAAAACAGGGGATTGGAATTAAAATATGTTTTTGTTTGATTTATCCAGGGTAGCTTCTTCATAAATTTACTTTGCTTCTGGATATGATTCCATTACTTTGTTGTTTCTTTTTCATTCACAGGATCTACTTCTACCATCATCAACATATTGAAAGTACAATTTGCCTCATGCTGGCACCTTCAATGTTGCTCTGCATCATTTTTATATGCCATGTATAAACGTCCGAGGAGATGATGCCTGTAGGCTTTAGTAGATGTTTTGTTAAGCGAAATGTCCCTGTGTTTGAATCATGTGTACATTGGGTATGATCATAAACAATCATGTATTTACATATCTGTCATGCATATATCTTGTGGCTTATAGATGTTATAGGAGGTGATGGTTAACCTTGAGGTTCTTTTGTCAAGCCGCTTATGTGCGTGTATTTGGATCACATGCAAATAAATAATATACTATGCCTATGTGAGGTGTTCAGTGGCTTCTTGCCAAGGTTTTTCATAGCATGATAGATGATTTTTGCTGTAAACAAGGTGTATCAAATTTTGTGTCAGCTACCATAGGGCCAAGGCAAATACTCATCTTTTTTTGGCCATTTGCCTTTTCTGTTCCATGAATTAATGGCCCTTCGTTTGTCTGAATACTACCAACGTATTGTGCTTCCTAGAGCTACAAGGATTTAGTGTAGCACATATTTGTTTCTAGTATTTCTAACTGTGAAAGACTAGAAACAAGTTGATGCATGAGATCAACACTTTGTAGAAAATACAAAGTTGGTGGACCAGTTCAATAATCTTTATCTAAATGATGACACTTAGAACATCCTTGTGTATTGTACCTTTTCACATGTTTTACACTTCCTGTAGAGCTATAGGTTATTCTCTTTTTTCATTACCAAGATTTTCTTACTTGCAAAATTTTTAATGAGGCAACCATCAAAACATTCACTACTACAAAAAGCCTAATACTAGACGCCAAATCACAGATGGTTTTGTGAAACCGTCTGTGATGTGCACTATTACAGACGGTTTTAATTTGGAGGCCGTCTGTGGTATTTGTGGCAAGAAAAAGGAGTATCACAGACGGTTCTTACCGCTGAACCGTCTGTGATACTGGAATATCACAGACGGTTTTATAATAAAAATTGTCTGTAATATTCCAGATTATCACATACGGTTTTTATTATAAAACCGTCTGTGATACTGGAATATCACAGACGGTTTTATAATAAAAACCATCTGTGATACGTTTCCCGCCTTGCAATCCCTCAAAATTTCATATTTTCCCGTTTAAGTCCGAGTATGATTGAGTTCTGAGACACCTTCAGTAAAACGGGCATAACTTTTGCATACGGTGTCCATTTTCAACGTTCTTATACTCGTTCGAAAGCTAACGACGAGCCCAATCCAAAAAAGATGACCAGCGTGTGCCCGTTGCCCTCCAAGACCCCAAACATCGGCCATCTGTGGACCTAAACCTGCGTCACAAGTTTTTGGTTTCTGTTTTTAACCTTTTTCTTGGTTGGAATTTGGATTTTGCTTCAACTGAAAAGTTGTAGATCTCATCGAAACCTTTCAAATGAGTATATATAAGCTATATAAAACTTTGCTATTTTATCTTTTCAGACTAGTTGTTTATATTGCATCGGTATATAAAATTTGTGCTCTAATTCACAGACGGTTCTATATATAGAACTGTCTGTGATATTCATTCATCACAGACAGTTCTATATATAGAACTGTCTGTGATAATCTGACCGCTGGGCCCATCGATCCTCAACCCAATCATAGCCAATAGAAATCCACCAATCCTCACCCCACGGATCGTAGCTCCGCCTCTCCGTTCCCGCGCCAAAAATTTTGAACTGCCGCCTCTCCCTCCCCTATAAATATAACCAAAACCTAGCCTCCTTGCTGGTCTATCACAGACGGTTTTTAACTAAAAACCGTCTGTGATTATAACTATCACAGACGATTTTTAGTTAAAAACCGTCTGTGATATTGCACCATAGACGGTTCGAAACCCGTATGTGATTACCTCGTATTATTACTGACCCATAAATTCAGACGGTTCACAAAACCGTCTGTGATGACGTTTTTGAACCGTCTGTGATTACCTTTTCTGTAGTAGTGACATTAATAAAGCTCATTATTACCATTCATTTGTTTACTCTTTTTATGGTGTTTAGTGTAATATTCGGATTTAGCCCCTCTCGAGAACCTATGCGTAAATAGAGAAAAGAGGATATGTGAAATGGGATATTTGGAAATAGAGAGGGAGTCATTTCCTGGACCGAATCAAATAGAGGGAGTTCGCAACCAACTCGGGTTCGTGCTGCGTTAAAAGGAAACTGTGGAGGGGGAAAGACCCTAACCTCAAGCCTTAGCCACTGCCCTAGCCAGGTGCACAGCCGCCGCCACCTCTTCCTACTTGTGCCCTCGCGTTGGATCTGCATACATGCAGGGAAGCATGCATCCCTACTTCCTGCATGGTGCATGCACACGCTACCCTGGATGCATTGTTGCATGCCTTCTGCCCAACATGTGCAGCACTGGCCACCTATCATGTGTGTGCGTGAGTGTTGTTGCAGGCCTATGCCAAGCCGCCGCCACCTTCACCTTCACCTTGGACGCGAGCTCGCACCCCAATCCTTCCCGCTACTACCGGGTGATCTCACCGTGCCATGGGCTGCCGCTAGCCGCGGCAAGCCACTACTGCATGCAAGCTGCACTGCCATGACAAGAGTACATGATGAGCTACGCTGTTGTAGCTAGTATCCATGACTAACCAGGAAGAAGGAAGGCAGAAAAGAAGGAAGGGAGCAATAGTGAAGGAAAGAAGGGAAAAGAAGAGAAGGAAGTTGAGCCTCCATTGAAGTTTGTGTTTAGGGGCTTGCCAAGGAATATGGAGTACGAGATGCGGAGGGGTTGGACAGCATTCTGCAGGGCAATTTGGGAAAGAGATAGTGGGGCATCGTCAATTATGAAGGCTTTACAAGGCTTTCGAGTTGAAGGTAAAACCCCATATCATGTTTCCTGCTATTTTGGGACTAGTAGATGCATTTCAGAGACATGTTGGTGCTAGATTAGAGTATAGGTACAGTGTTGGGGTTAAATTATTGTTATCGTGGTTCATTGAGTTGGTGTCCAGAGATTAGGCCTTAGTGTTGCGGTCTTTGCGCTTTATTCCATAATCTATGCATAACATGAAAAGTGTAGATAATTATCTAAGAATTCTATAGAGCCTAAGAACATGAATTTTGGATGAGTAGATTAGATGTCATGGCTTGGGAAGACTGTTGTCCAGAAATTGGTTGTTGTTAGACGTAGTCGTAGAAAACTGTTAATTTGACTTGGTAGATTGCAAAATTAAACTTTGGGCATCACTTAATAAAGGTAGATAACTCTATTCAAATTCTAAAAGTGCTATGGTTTACTGTAATGGGATAGATAATTTAATAGATTTGAATGTTAAACCTGTTGTCCAGTAAGATGACAGAACTGTTATCGGGGTTGAAAATGAGGGGTAAATGGTTTAATTAGGATTTGTGGCCAACTAAGAAATTAGAGAAAAAAATTGTGTAGATTCCAGAACTGATGTTGTTTACCATGTTAGGGCTTGAGAGTAAAAAATTATGCTGTTTTTTAGTACTAGGATAGTAGAGATGACTGTCTAGTGAAAGGAGAGTATTGAGGAATTGGAAAACATGTAAAAGCGATGTCATTTAATTTTTATTCTTGTACTGCTATGGCTTGTTATTGAGATTAGGTGTTCACTATAGGAGTAGTATCAGGGTTGTTGTCATCTTTGAATCAACCCGTTACTTGCAACTAGAGAAGGAAAGTGCATGATAGAATGATATACAAGTCTTATTGTTATGTTAAATAAATATTCCCATGATGATTCATATGATTATACTTATTTCTTATAATGCTTACGTACTTATAGTAGAATGACGATGATGCTTATGGTAGAATAATAATGATTATAGATTTACCAACCAGTGCACAGGTGTAGAATACGTGGACAAGTTACTAACATTTCTAAATGAAATTACCATCGGTTTTGAATGAAGTTATTGCCAAACCTTCACAGTGCTGAAAAGTTATCATAAGTTCTACATGAAGTTACCATCGGTATCAAGTGAAGTTACTACCAATACATAGTGGTGGTAACTTTTTTCATAGCCAATGATAACTTTTCGAACAACTGGCAATAACTTGCTAGAGCACAAAACTGTGCATAGAATACGCGTGCGCAAAGAATAGCGCTACCGTAGTTAAAATGATGATGATGTGAAATGGTTAATGCTAATAATTGACTAATGAATAATATAATCATTGCATTGCAAGTTGAGCATTCATATTGTAAAGAGGTGACTTATGTGGCCCTCTAGAGTCTAGCTTGTGTGGGCGACCCACGGGAGTAGGTAGAGAAAGATCTATTTGGTAGGCACTCTATGGAAGTAGAGAAAGACTTACTTTGGTAAGCACTCCACGAGAGTGGAGTTGATACCATGTATGAAAGAGGATAGGGAAAGAGTGGTATATCGACGAATAAACACTCCGCTATACCAACATAATTAAGAGAAATGGGGACATTTGTATTACATTCATGAAAAAGAGAATTAAGATGACGAGATAAGGGTATGGAACCTAATGAGAATGAAAATGTGGGGAATGAGACACTTGTGAATTAACATGAAAAGTTGATACAATTTTTATGTCGTTTATTGTCCTATTGTGTACTCACTAAATCTTGAGCTAACCATTGCTTTGTTGTTATTTTTAGGTGATAGTTAATGATGACATGCATGGGCGGAAAGTAGAACAAGATTGTTATTGCACTTTATAGTTCTTTGTTTCACTTAATTATCAATTATTCAATATTAGAAATAAATCATACTATCCATGTAATCATTATATAAATAATGTTTCCCTTTAGCACTTAATGATTTTATATCATCGCTACATGTCAAATCCCTTTGTTAAATTTATTATTGATTCATTTTATTACCAATTCGTTCCTCTTAATGTTAATTACTAATTCCTGCATTGCTGAAATTTCTATGTTCATGGCTATATTAGGGAATTATATTTGAAGCCTAGTTGTTGGTAATGTGTAATTAATGGTTTAAATTTATAGCAATTGTGGTTGTGGGTGATATTCTGAGCTTGTGTTAGGACGGGGTATTACAGTTAGTATTAGAGCAAGCGTTAGGTCCATGGTGAATAAACTAATAACTTATTTAGATAATCAACTAAAAATTTTGACATAGAATTGGTAATCTAATGAAAATAGTAACAATAATAAAATGACTAGGACTGCTTATTGCTAAAATTTGACGTAGGATAATTAATTGACTTAAGACAACATTGCCACACTGGTGCACAGTAAACTGGGATTGGGTCATGCATTGCATTTATATTTCCATTAGCTTGTACAACTATGAATGAGTGTTTGAGTTGTTACTTAAATTAGTGTTGTACGATTGAGATCATTATTCTTGAGCTAAGTTTTTTATTGTTCTTCCTAGTGGCCAATTATGGTAAGGGGTCAGGCTTTGGACGTGGTGGAGGCCACAAGTTGTGGTAATAGGCATGGCCCAGTGGTGCCATCGCCCCCAACTGAGGTAAATGTTGGCGAGGTGGGTGAGGAGATCACTTCAGTTTATCAGTAAACCACTAGCGCTCAGGCAGTTTTAGCCATCCTATTGCAGGACCTTCAGAGGGAGGTCCAAGCACTTCGTCAGCAGGTGCAAGCAGCTTGTCCAGCTACCAGTGCACCTGTTGTTGTCCCTATTGCTGCACCGGCCCTACCGTTGGTGAGGATGAGCCTTTATGAGTGGATGGCCCTCTGTTTGGTCACCTTCGATGGAGCAGGCACATCGATCTAGGCAGCAAATTGGCCAGTTTGGGGCCCTGGAGATGACCTCATAGTAGAAGGCACGCTTTGTGGCCTTTCAGTTGAAGGGTCAGGTGGACATCTAGTGGGAAGGTGTTCTGTCAGTTAGGACCCCTGCCAAAGAACCGATCAATTGGGAGGGTTTTGTCAAGCACTTCAAGGCAAGGTTCTACCCAGAGTCCTTCCTTGAGAGGATGGAGCACTCCGTATTCACCTTCATACAGGGGAAGATGACCGTTGCATAATGCTAAGAGGTTCCATAGGGGATTTAACTAGGAGTACTACCATGTATTGGGAGCGACATGTTTGTGGTCAATCAAGCCAAGGGTATGGAGTTTGAGAAAGAGCTCACCAGAGAGAGGTAGGCTAGTAGTGGTTATGTTGCTTTTGGGGGTTCTGGTGGTGGCTAAAAGAGGAGCTCCAGTGGACGGGATGGGCTTCTCATTGACCTATTCCCAAGATATTCCAGGGGGCTAGTATCCTTGGTCGTCGTTTAGGCCTTTTCAGCCGAGGCTACGTTCTTCTTCGACGCCACTCCATCTTCAAATTCTTAGGTGATGCTCCATGTTCCAAGACAAAACTTGATGTGTTTCAAGTGCGGTGAAGCACACTATACTTCAGAGTGCTCCTGGTTAGGGAGCTATCGTCTTTGTGGCCAGGCGGGCCACAAGATGGTGGTGTGCCAACAGAACTCCGCTAGCATCATCAAGTGGAAGCCAGTACCTGTGGCGTCTTCGGCCTTGTCTTCTCAGGGTTCTGTTCAGATGCTGGTGGCCACTCCAATGCCGTAGCATCCTCTAGTTTGGATTCAGTGCCTCTTGCGGGTACTACTAGCACCCTACACCATCGGCTCCACTTCAGATCGCTGCACCTCCGACAGCCCTTGCACCGACGTGGTGACAGGTATACTACTTGTGGATTTTCATAAGGCTTTTGTTATATTTGATTCTAGAGTTATCTATTTGTTTGTGTCACTAGTGTTTGCTAGGAAAGGAAACTTGGGAATGCAGTAGATTTCTTAGTCCGTTCTCCGGGGAGTCTCATTGCTAGTTCCATAGTTTGTCCTAGTTGCACCATTACCATTGATAATGAGGACTTCATTGCCAATTTGATGGTCATTCAGCTAGCACCTTTTGATGTTATCCTTGGCATACACTGGTTGTTCAGTTACCGTGCCAAAATTTGTTGCTTCTAGAAGACATGAACTTGCAAGCTCGGTTTGGAGAAAAGATGATTTTCAAGGGAGTGCACCACTGGATTATCTCTTCGTATTGGCCAGTTTATTTTCTAGCCAACGGGCATCGATAATTGGGTTGCGTTGGTCTCTTGCCGTAATCAAGTTCTTCGTTGTGCATCGAGGAGATCCCAGTGGGTGTGACTACCCATATGTGTTCCTTGTAGAGCTTTCAGAAATGCCTCTTGAGCGGAATGTGGAATTCTAAATTGATCTTATTCCAAGTACTCAACCTATTTCTTTGTCTTCATACCATTTTGCTTGACCCCTCCAGGATGAATTGAAGAAGCAATTGGATGGTTTGCTATCCAAAGGGATGATCCAGTGCAGTGTATCATCATGGGGAGTGCCTGTCCTATTCACAGAGAAGAAGGATGGAAGTTGGCACATGTGTGTTGACTATTGCGCTCTCAATCAAGTGACTATCAATAATAAGTATTCATTGCCACATATTGAGAATTTATTTGATCAATTGAAGGGAACTAAGGTGTTCTCTAAGATTGACCTTCAGTCTGGGTACAATCAAATCTGTGTGTGAGAGCAGGATATTAAAAATATGGCTTTCTCCACCAAGTATGGGAATTATGAGTATACAGTTATATCATTTAGACTAACGAATGCACCTGCTATTTTTATGGAGACAATGAATAGTATGTTGCATCAGTACCTTGATATCTTCATGGTGGTGTTCATTGATGATGTTCTGATGTATTCGAAGACTGAGGAGGAGCACGGGCAACATTTGAGGCTTGTACTTGACACATTGAAGGAGAATCAGTTTTATGCCAAGCTGAATAAATGTGAGTTCTAGATCTCAGAAGTGGACTTTCTGGGTCATGTGATTAACCGAGATGGTATTTCCATTACTTCTAGCAAGATCTTTTCAGTGGTGGACTGGAAGAGGCCATCCATTGTCAAGGACGTGAGGAGTTTTCTAGACTTAGCAGGATATTATTGGTGTTTTTGTGGAGGGTTTCTCTATAATTGCCAAGCTGATGTTTCAACTAACATAGAAATGCATGAAATTCCAGTGGACAAATGATTATGAGCACAGTTTCTGTACCTTGAAGGAGAAGTTGGTGACTGCTCCTGTTCTCACCCTCCTTGAGTGAGGAAAGTGCTACACAGTCTATTCTGATGCTTCTCAAGTCGGACTTGGTTGTGTGCTCATGCAAGATGGCAAAGTGATCACTTAAGCATCAAGACGGTTGAATAAGCATGATCAAAATTATCCTACGCATAATTTAAAGCTCATTGTAGTGGTTTTTGCTCTAAAAATTTAGTGGCATTATCTGTATG
This sequence comes from Dendrocalamus latiflorus, assembly GCA_017311315.1. Lineage (NCBI taxonomy): Eukaryota > Viridiplantae > Streptophyta > Magnoliopsida > Poales > Poaceae > Dendrocalamus > Dendrocalamus latiflorus. The sequence goes on from CM029623.1 coordinate 19,523,201, forward strand.
ATGAGACTTGTAATATTTTCATTGGTCACAAGAGTCTTAAATATATCTTCACCCAAAAAGATTTGAGCCTGAGGCAACAAAGGTGGTTGAATCTGATCAAGGATTATGATCTCACTATCCAGTACCATCCAAGTAAGGCAAATGTAGTGACTAATGCTCTTAGTTGTAAGGCGATGCCCCTACCCTGAGTTTCCTTGAGTCTACCATTCTAGAGTTAGTGCGGGAATAATAATAGCATGATCAGATGCTCAGGCAAGAAACAAAGCGTCTAGGTGAGGTAAGTTAGGAGATTTCAGCGTTAATGAGTTTGGTGCATTGCAATTTAAAGAGGGCTCAAGTTAAGGCTAATGTTCTAAAAGAAGCTCATCGTACCATGTACATTGTGCATCTTGGTGAGACCAAGATGTATTGTGCTTTGAAGAAAAGTTTTTTGGTGGAAACGAATGAGGGTGGATATTGCTCAGTATGTGGCATCCTACGAGGTTTGTCAACAAGTCAAGGCAGAAGATAAGTGTCCAACAGGATTGTTGCAACCTTTGGAGGTTCTAGTGTGGTCGTGCGATGATATATCTGTAGACTTTGTGGTTGGTTTACATTGAACGCAATGAGGGAATGATGCTATTTGGGTAGTGGTGGACCAGTTCAGTAAGTCTTCACACTTCATTCCCATTTGTACGATAAATATGACAAGTAATTTGGCTTCTATTTATGTGCGAGAGATAGTGCAGTTACACGGTATGCCTAAGAACATTGTTTCAAATCAAGATGCAAAGTTTGTTTCCAATTTTGGAAGATCTTGCAAAGTGCTTTAGACACACAGCTTCGTCTTAGCATTGCCTTTCACCTTCAGACAGATGGGCAGTCTGAGCGCACTGGCATGCTTAGGTCATGTATCTTGTCATGGAAGGGGAGTTGAGAGGATCACTTGGCACTTGACTACAATAATAGTTATCATGCCAGTATTCAAGTGATGAGGTGATGGGGTCCCGATCTTCCGATAGGATGATAACTTCGATTTGGAGGAGAACGACTTTGACGATGCAGGCTTATAAACGGCCATGACCAGAACACCAAGCAATTTCTAAACCACATTCCAAGTCGTTATCAACTGTGCCAAGAACGCGGTTGACCTGACCACGAAGGTCTATTCCTGCATGCAACCGAAGAACACGCAAGAACAAGATAACAAGCAATCTGAAATTGCAAATATTTATATTGAGTTCAAAAGGTGGGATTCCATAGGGGTTTTTTACGGTTGGTCTAGTCGACACAAGCGAAGAATAAGAGTTTTCACAATGGAAAAACTAATTTGGCCCAAGCATTACAAGGCCCAATTTGGCCCAAACAGGTGACGTAGCACCTTGTTTTGATGATTGTGTTTCGTACAGGAGGAATTTGGAGTTGAGGCTAGATCCATTGGAAAGAGGACGAGAAATTCTTTCCAACAAGTACTCGCGGAGCTCAAACGGACTCCGTATGTGAAAGTTATGCCATTTGAAGTTGGGTCTGTTAGGCTAAATCCGAATTGATCTGAAGGCCGAATTGGATTCCAAAACTGTACAACTTGAACCCTTATTTCAATTGGTTCCAAAGTGATGGGGTGCTACAAAAATATATTTTTTCATCATTAGGTAGCATCATATTCTCATTTAAAATATGTTGAATTTGAAGAAACGAATTCACCTTTAGTTCAATCTTGATATTGGCCGCTATGGTCGTATGTGTTGGTGGCGTGATCACATCATCAAGCTACACTATTTGAGGTCATATATGGATGAAGGTGTTGGTCACTACTATGTTGGTATGCCGTTAGTGAGAAGGTGATTCTAGGGCTCAATTAGGTTCAACAGATGGTTGACTGAGTGACAAAGGTTAGGCAGAATCTACTTGTTGCTCAGAGCCGACAAAAAGTTATGCTAATTTGAAAAGGCAAGAGTTGAAGTTTTGCGGTGGATGATCAAGTGCTCTTTAGAGTGTCTCCCACCAAGGGTATTATGTGATTTGGTACCAAAGATAAGCTTAGCTTTAGATATGTTGGACCATTCCCGATCGTGGCACAAATTGGAAAGTTGTCTTATTGTTTGGACCTCCCTCAGTCCATGCATGGTGTGCACAATGTATTCCATGCCTTCATGTTGTGAAAAATATCTGAGGGACCTAGAGCATGATACTGCTAGAGCAGTTGACATTGAGCAAGATCTCACATTCGAGTGCTGCCTAGTGCCGATACTGGGGAAGTCAGAGTGAGTGTTGAGGCACTAGATATTAAAATATGTTAAGGTGCTTTGGTCGTATCAAACCGAGCAGGAAGCGACTTGGGAACTAGAGTCTCACATGCATGAGAAGTATCTGGAGTTATTCATTTCAGGTATCTCCAGAGTTTAATTTCCAGTTCAGTTCTGTTTCTCATGTAGAATCATGAGGAGTAGAATTTGGAGTCGAATTCTGTTAAGAGGGTAGAATATAATATTCTAATTTAGCCCCTCTCGAGAACCTGTACATAAATAGAGAAAAGACGATACATGAAAATGGGCTGTTTGGAAAAAGAGAGTGAGTCATTTCCTAGATCGAATCAAATTGTGGGAGTTCACAACCGACTCAGGTTTGTGCCGTGTTAAAAGGAAACCGTGGAAGGGGGGAAAGACCCGAACCTCAAGCCCTAGCTGCTGCCCTTGCCAGGTGCATAGTCACTACTGCCTCTTCCTACTTGTGCCCTCTCGTTGGATCTACATACATGCAAGGGAGCATGCATCCCTACTTCCTGCATGGTGCATGCACACACTGCCCTAGACACCGTCACCACCTACACCTATGCCTTGGATGTGAGCTGCCACCCCAATCCTTACCATTGCCACCAGGTGACCTCGTCGTGCCATGGCTATTGTTGTCACAAGTTGTTGCTGCTATGTGAGCCGCTGCTGCATGTTGCTGCTTCCAATGCCACTGGACATAGCAATCTGCTATCGCTTGCATGCTACGGTGCCATGGCAAGAGTATGTGGTGGGCTATGCTACTATAGCTTGGGAGTTGCAGCTAGTATCCACGGTTGACTAGGAAGAAGGAAGGCAAAAATGAAGGAAGGGAGCAGCAAGGAAAGAAGGGATAAGATGTCAAGGAAGTTGAGCCGCTATTGATGTTCGCATTTAGGAGGAACATGGAGGATTAGACGCAGTGGTTGGACACCATTCCGAGGGACAATTTGAGAAGAGATCATGAGGCATCGTCAATTTCAAAGGCTTCACAAGGCTTTGGAGTTGAAGGTAAAACCCAAGATCATGCTCCCCACTTTTTTAGGCCTAGTAGTAGATGTGCTTTGGAGACATGTTGGTACTAGATTAGAGAAGAGGTTCAGCACTGGGATTAAATTGTTGTTGTAGTAGTAGTTCATTGAGCTTCCTATCTAGAGATTAGGCTTTAGTTTGGTGTCTTTATGCTCTATTTCATAACATGTGCATAACATAAAATGCGTAGATAATGTCTAATGATTCCATAGAGTCCAAGAACATGAATTTTGGTTGAGTAGATTAGAAGTTATGGATTTAGGAAGATTGTTGTCTAGAAATCGATTGCTACTGGACACAGATGTAGACAACTGTTAATTTGACTTAACAAATTGTAGAATTAAATTTTGGCCATAACTAAATTATGGTAGATAACTTTATGTAAAATTCCAAAAATGTTATGGTTTATTGTTTTTGGATATGTAATTTCATAGATATAAAATTATTAAGCCTGCTGTACAGTAAGATGACAGAACTGTCTTCAGGGTTAAAACGAGGGGTAAATGGTTTAATCAGGATTTATGGCCAACTAAGAAATTATAACAAATTTTGTGTAGATTCTAAAACTAGTGTGGTTTGCCATGTTAGGGCTTGGGAGTCTATAGGATCGAATACTGCAATCAGCGAGGAGTGAATGATTGCCTCCGCTTTTTAAAATCTCTACGTAGTTGATGAAGGTTTCGACCACTCGATCGGCTGCTCAATGCTCAACTGCTCTCTAGATCGCTTAGTTTCAATCTTCAACCAAATTGAATGTAGTCAAAATCATCAGTCCAAAAGTAGAACTTCTCGATCACCTTTACACGTAGTCGTACACTTCAACCCAACCGCAATCACCAACAATCTTCAACAAATTACAAACTGGATTGATTCAAGATGACTTTTATTACTGGATTTCCATGGATTTACAAAGTGCCTTCACAACACCTCTAAAAGCCTTCCCGATGAAAGCCCTCAAAACTAGTCTCTCAAAACCCGTATGTTAACCTATAGCCCTCCCTCATTACTACAAAAGGCCTATATCATATTCCTCATCACAAACAATTCACGAAAACCATCAGTGTTAAATGCAATCACATATGATTTAGGTTTAGAGATTGTCTGTGTTGCTACCTGTGCTAAAAACTGTCTATGAAGAGATAATATCATAGACGGTTCATAGTAAGCACCGTCTGTAAAGTATCACATATAAGAATCATTTGTGGTATTGCCAAATATCACAGATAGTTTTTTATTTAAATCATTTGTGATACTTCACAAACGGTTTGTTTTATGAACTGTCTGTGATAATAAAGTTACTATAGACGGTTACCACCTCATAATCCCATAAAATTTCATAATCTCCTGCCTGAGTTCAAGTAGGATTCCGTTCCGACACACCTTTAGTAAGACGGGCATAACTTTTAAATACGGTATCTGTTTTCGATGTTCTTATACTCGTTGGAATGCTAACAAGGAGCTTGATCCAAAAATGACCCACTTGTACCAGTCGCCCTCTAAGACCCCAAAATCGGCCATCTTTAATCTCAATTTGCATCACAAGTTTTTGGTTTCTGTTTTTGCCAAAAATTTTGATCTTTTATTTGGAAGTTGGGGTTCATCTCAACTGCAAAGTTGTAGATCTCGTCAATATCTTTTAAATGAGCATATATAGGTCATATAAAACTTTGTTACCTTAACTGTGTTAGATGGGTAACCTGCTCGTTATCCAGTTATGCTGTAATGGTGGATTCTAATCTTAATGGAAATCGAATGTGTTGTTGTATTTGCTGTTGTATTTGCTTATTTTGAAAGGGCAAAGCTAACATTTTGACGCAGATACGCTCATGTCTTGTACTTCTCAGTTAAATATATGATTTAACTGGAAGGAATTATTGAGCCGCATTAAATATTATCAGATGAACTCTAATTCAATTGGGTCTTTAACTATTATATTTAGAGATGCAGAGTTACTACTATTTTGTTTAATTATATACAGGCCATTACTCGATCTGTACAAGTCTAAAGTGAAGATGCGTTTAGAAGGTCTCGTCGACACTAGTGCATCGTCCATCACTTCGAGTGTACAAGATGATGAGGACATCACGACTGGACCAATTACGCGAGCACGAGTTAAAAAGATTAATCAACAGGTGAACTTGCTCCTAATTAATTTTGGCTTCAAATTTCATGAGAACTGTTACTACCTAATACTGGTATTTTAATCGTTCTTAGGTTTATACGTAAGAAAATTTAGTTAACATAGCAATACAGAGAACAGCATGCAGGTCAACACCAAAAGAACAAACATGCATGCATGTTGTACATGCGCATGCAGCCACCCATGAAGAAAATCAAGAAAGATAGAGAGCAAGGCTACATGGTTTTTCTACACGTGAGAGTACTATTCTAAACACAAAATGTGTGTACAAGCCATGAAGTAAACTTCTAGTCAAGCCCATGCACGTGAGAGGAAAGCCAAGGCGTGAAGTTTGACCGAAGCCATTTAATTCAGCCTTGTGCTGTCATTTAATTAATCTAAACATGTTTGGTTATTTAAGTCTTGGCTGTGTCTTTTGTTGCCCAATATAGGCACCCCACCGTAGGCTATAAATAGGGATCTATACCTGTTCATTATGTACACCTGAAGCAATTGAAAGCACTAAAGAAAGATCAGGAGTTCTCTCTACCTCTCTGATGAGGCGATGGGGTCCCGATCTTCCGATAGGATGATAACTTCGATTTTGGCAGAGTTGACCCTTGCGATCCAACTACAACCGAACGACGTCGCTTGCGCCTTAGCAATCGCTGAACCACACTCCAAGTTGTTATCAACCGTGCCAAGAACGCGGTTGACCTAACCACGAAGGTCTATTCCTGCATGTAACCGAAGAACACGCAAGAATGAGATAACAAGCAATCTGAAATTGCAAATATTGATATTAAGATCAAAAGATGGGATTCTGAAAGCTGTCTTGACAGGTGGTCGTCCGACACAACTGAAGAACAGAAGTTTGCATAATAGCTAAACCTAAACTCAACGAAATCCAAGTCCTAACAAGGGAGGCGGCAGCTCCTTTATAGGGAGAACAACCAGGAGGGGCGTCCAAAGTGCATGCTCTAGGGTTACAAGGCCCATGGGCCCAATTGGTGGTGGCGCAGCACCCTTTTGACTCGGACTCAAAAACCAACATGGATTGTTTTGATGATTGCAGCCGGCTCGCATGGAATTTGAAGATGAGGTTGGATTCGTTGGAAAGTAGACTTCATAATCTTTCCATGAAGTATAAGAACGTTCGAAACGAAGTCCGTATGAGAAAGTTACGTCCGTTTCAACTTGCACCATTGCAGCAGTCCGAATCTGATTCCAGTACATGACCAACACGGACACTTTTGATGATTTTGGCTGTCTCGGATAGAATTTGAAGATGGAGTTGAATCCTTTAGAAAGTAGACTTGATAAGCTTTCCATCAAGTCCAAGAACGTCCCAAACGGAGTCCGTATGAGAAAGTTACGTCCGTTTAAACTTGCACCATTGCAGCAGTCCGAATCTGATTCCAGTACGGGTCCAACAAGGACTCTTTTGAATTGGTGTAAAAGTGACGTGGTGCTGTAAAAATATATTTTTTTTCATTATTAGGTAGCATCATATTCTCATTTAAAATATGTTGAGGCTCAAGAAACGAATTCACCTTTAGTTCAATCTTGATATTGGACGCTATTGTCGTATGTGTTTGTGGCGTGGTCACATCATCCTCCCTTCTTGACAGAAAATCGTCCTCGGTTTTAACGTATGTGTAGCCTCACGTATTGCATGATCTTGATAGTAAATCTCGGTATATGATAACAAACGCAACAAACCCTCATTATGTAATATCATAAGTTCTTTATCAAGCAAAGTAAAACCTCTTTGAAACGAGCTCACCTTATAATTTAAGCGATGCGTAGGAGCTCTTGTAATTAGGACAACAAGCATAGCAAATATGGTTGTATCCATAGGGGTCATGTCCTCATCATCCTCCCCTTCTTGAAAACAAAGCCGTCCTTGGCTTTTGATAAATTGAAAGTATGATAACAATGAAGCCAAGGTGTATGCATGGTATATGTATATGTCATTCATTTTAACAGTTCTTCGTTGTTGCACAATTAATGTTATAACACAGCAGCAATCATAAAAGCTCATTGTATTATTAACCCAAAAGTAATTATATATATTAATGAACAAATCAAAATTTCTCACACAGTAATTATTGCAACTTGTTTTGCAAATGTAAATGAAGCATTTATGCAATTCAAATCTTTGAAGTTGTAAACTTGTTGTGGTGGCACATATGGGCAAAGCTACAACTTTTGGAATCCAACAAAGTTTATCCATATAATCAGATTTCAATTGAGCAATAGCAAATTCATCTAGTAAGGGTGAAAAGATTTGCAAGTTCTTCCATACATCAATTTCATTATTTGGATTGTCAATGTTAGATGGTTCAACAAGAGAAGAACACATAGGCATTGGATGAGTACTAAATTTTACTTCCCTCTCATATTGAACAAGATTCAACACACAAGAATTGTTGTCCAAAACAGTAAACTTCAATTCATCCATGTGATCACAAGTTATGCATATTCGATATACAAAAAACTGATTTTCTACACCATAATCTCCAATCAAATTAAACTTATACCCAGGGGTGTAGGCACTAAACAAGAATTTCGAACATGCAAGTTCAGAAACTTTCTCCATAGCATGTGACAATTTCATAGGAAGATCCAACATGATGTAACACAATGAATTGGCAGGAGAAATTCTAGTCAAAACTTCTTTATATCTAACCAAAGCCACATGATCATTGTATGTGACTAATTCATCACATGAATCACTCAAAACAGCAGGCAATTCAATTATTTTTTGACAAGGTGCACTCAACGTATTCTCAACACTCAAATCAATGCAGTGTGAATTCTCTACTTGAAATATGGGCATGTCAGAATTGTTTTCCACTAAGTTTTGCTCTAAAATAGCATGAATGGTGCATAATTGTTGTTCTTCACAAGCATACTCACCGTGAGTGATGATAGCACCATGATCTTTACCTTTTTGGCTCCCCTCAGATGATGTAGGTGCATCCATCTCCTCATCTTCGTTCTCAACGAATGGAATCGATGGTTCAATCAACTCATGCTCCTTTTCGACATGGTTCTCAACTGCCTGCAAGTTGTTAGTCACAGAAAAAGGCACAAACATGGGTTTGCTCTCATGTTTCTTATCATCAAGCACTCTCAATTTCTTCTCAATCTGACGTTCAACATTACATGCAACTATAAACAAATGAGGGAGAGAATTATATTCTTTGTGAATGAGAAGGTCCTGAATTTCTTTATTAAGGCCACGTAAGAATCTATTCTCTGTAGCTTCAGCATGTTCCTCTAAGCCACAACGCAATAAACAAGTTTTTAAATCATAATAATATTCCATTACAATTCTACTTCGTTGTTTTAAACGTTGCAATCTAGCTAGCAAATAATCAGCATGATATTTAGGAACATGGTGATCTCTCAAAAGTTTATTTAATGCATGCCACGTTTGAGGCACTCTTCCATGTCTACTTAAGTATTTCCACCAAAGCATTGCATCATCAATAAAAACACTAGTGGCAGCTCTAATCTTTTGCTTATCAGACCAATCATGATATTCAAATTCTTTATCTAGCGCTATCTCCCAGTCAATATAAGCATCAGGACCAAATTTACCAGCAAAGGATGGCAAAGTGATTTTAGTTTTACCGAACGCACTATCACGATCATATACCTCTCATGGTGAAGAAGCTTGTCTTAAGCGTGCATCTTCCTCGTGAATTTCTTTGCGCTCCCGGTCAATGGCTCGAAGAAGATATGGATCTATCTCGTAATCATCCCGTGAACCTGCCATGGTTAGTAGCAAACAAGGAAACAAAGCACAAGTATATGTTCCTATCAACTACTAGGATATGGAGGCTCAATTCAAGTAATGCATCTCTCAAGCTCTTACCAAATTCTTACAAGTTCTTACCAAAGCAAACAGGTGGTGCAACCGGTGGCTGGTTCGTGATAAATCTAACTCAAGTGATGAGTAAAGCGATTGCAAGGTACAGCGAGACCTGTTCGGTTTGTAGAAAAGTGGAGCTTGGATAGGCTATGTATTTTGTAGCAAACGAAAACAATCAATTAATTTCAGAAATTGCACAGAATTGAATTATAATTCGTATCTACCACTTAGCCTATGTTGCTGATCAACCAAGGATGGAAGAAGGATAAAATATGTGTATGGCAATGAATGGGAGTGGTTAATACAAGATAATTCAATTGAATGCAATCTGGAATTGAAGAGCACAAGGATTGACCCAAAACTTGAAAACTGGAGATTTCTGTCCACTGGACAACATGTCGGTATTTTGGCTGTAACTTTTTTCAGTTGCCTTTTTTCAATGATTCTTTTTTTCTCTGTTTTCTGACGGATGTTTCTACAACTTTTGTTTTGGGGTCAAGTTCTGCAAACTGACCAAACAATTCTCACAAAATTCACAAGTGCCGGCTGTTGCAGATTCAATCTGGAATTTTAGGTCAACTTGCACCGCAGATATCTCTTAACTGCCTTGCTGGAATGATGTGAAATTTTACAGATAGATGGAAAATGAAGTTTTGAATCTAATGGCGGTTTTCTCACTCAAAAATAATCTCGGAATCAAAAGTTATGGCATTTTTGGTGGCGGCTGCAGAGAAAAGAAGGATCAGCCGAAATTGGAATTAGGGTTTGGGGTGGGGGATTTGTTTTTTGTTTGGATTTTTATTGGAACAAAGATACGACCAGCAACTAGACAATGCTAAGATGGACACAAATTCAATTTAGCAAACCAAAACTAATAGATTCAAAGGCACAACGGGGTTTGGATAGCAGGAATTAACTCTTTTTGTGGGCAATTTTTCTGGACTATGGGAAATAAAAATCAATCTACTAACAAGGGATACAAAGAATTCCTACCGGTCAACTGAAGCTCTGATACCAACTGATGAGACGATGGGGTCCCGATCTTCCGATAGGATGATAACTTCGATTTTGGCGGAGTTGACCCTTGCGATCCGACTACAACCGAACGACGTCGCTTGCGCCTTAGCAATCGCTGAACCACACTCCAAGTTATTATCAACCGTGCCAAGAACGCGGTTGACTTAACCACGAAGGTCTATTCCTGCATGCAACCGAAGAACACGCAAGAACGAGGTAACAAGCAATCTGAAATTGCAAATATTGATATTAAGATCAAAAGATGGGATTCTGAAGGCTGTCTTGATAGGTGGTCGTCCGACACAACTGAAGAACAGAAGTTTGCATAATAGCTAAACCTAAACTCAACGAAATCCAAGTCCTAATAAGGGAGGCGGCGCCCCTTTATAGGGAGAACAACCAGGAGGGGCGTCCAAAGTGCATGCTCTAGGGTTACAAGGCCCATGGGCCCAATTGGTGGTGGCGCAGCACCCTTTTGACTCGGACTCAAAAACCAATGTAGATTATTTTGATGATTCCAGCCGGCTCGGATGGAATTTGAAGATGAGGTTGGATTTGTTGGAAAGGATACTTCATAAGCTTTCCATGAAGTACACGAACGTCCCAAACGAAGTCTGTATGAGAAAGTTACGTCCGTTTCAACTTGCACCATTGCAGCAGTCCAAATCTGATTCCAGTACGTGACCAACACGGACTCTTTTGATGATTGCAGCTGTCTCGGATAGAATTTGAAGATGGGATTAAATCCTTTAGAAAGTAGACTTGATAATCTTTCCATCAAGTCCAAGAACGTCCCAAACGGAGTCCGTATGAGAAAGTTACGTCCGTTTAAACTTGTACCATTGCAGCAGTCCGAATCTGATTCCAGTACGGGTCCAACAAGGACTCTTTTGAATTTGTGTAAAAGTGACGTGGTGCTGTAAAAATATATATTTTCATTATTAGGTAGCATCATATTCTCATTTAAAATATGTTGAGGCTCAAGAAACGAATTCACCTTTAGTTTAATCTTGATATTGGACGCTATTGTCGTATGTGTTTGTGGCGTGGTCACATCACTCTCTGTGTTCAATCTATTGTTCTGTGATTCTATGATTGATCTGTTCTTGTTCTAAGCAGAGGAATCGCTCGGACTGGTCGCCAGCGACGGTTCCTCAACACGTTATCAGCACGACTTCGCTCCGGTGAGCGAGGTAATCATCGAAGCACAGATTAAATTTTCTAGATCGCTTTTGAATCTGTATTTTCTTTTCGTGTTCTAGATTGAATCTCTATGGTGCAAATCCGCCCTAATCTACCGCGAGCAGGCCTGAAGTCGCTGACACAATGTCGATCGGTAGATTGTGAAACGGGGTAGCTGTTGATTGCACTGTAGATTAGAAACGATGCAAATCCACCCCAAATCTACCGCGAGCAGATCTGAAATCGCCGGCACAATGTCGATCGGTAGATTGCGCAATGGGGTAGATATGATTGCATCGTAGATTGAAACGAAATTTTGCATGGTTTTGTTTGATTTTGCACGATCACTACACGAGAAATAGAATCTGGAATTGTCTTCTCTGTTTCGGTTTCGCGCTGGCATCTGCATATCATTACATGAAAAAAAAGAGGGAGAAGCCATTGCCGGCCTGAAGCCGCCGGGGAGCCACCGACCCCACCGCCGGTCGACGCCCGCCGCCTGCATGCGGCCGGCCTCCCGCCGCCATGCGCACCGCCCGAAGGGGCTCGGCCCTTAGTTGCAGCCGCCGGCGACTTGGCTCTCACGCCCGCACGCGTGAACCGCCATGCGCGCGCCGCTTTGGCCCCATGCGCTCCGCCTCACGTGCTTGTGCCCGTGCCATGCCGCCCATTTGGTTCAATGGTCAAGTCTCTCCCGGTGTTTGACCTGTGTTTGGTTGGATGAATCACATGGGGATGGAATCGAATGCTTCAGGAGATGATGTGTGACCTGTGTTTTGATGGCTAGATGGAAGCCGGTCATCCGGGGTGAGGTGGCACCGATGCGACGAATATTCGTGTGAGATGCGGAACCGCGTGGCTGTTGAGATCTACCGAATGATGTGGTCTAGCACGCGGTCGTTCACTCCTCGAGGGGTGCCCTCACCGAGCGTTTCCCTCACGCTGCTTTCCCGGCACATCGTGCCCTCTCACCGACCATTTCCCTCACGTGCCGCTTCCCATCATGAGTCTGTCGACCGTCGGTCTACATCGATTTGTCACCGTCGTCGGCTCCTGTCTTCTCCCTGGCAGGCGCAGTCTTGCTGCACGACCACTCCCCAGGTGCATCTTGTTCCTTTCCCCGTCTTCACCTTCTATTTTGCAGAGAGGATCTGAGCTGCCACCTCTACCCCTTCGCATCCTAATGCCGGTGTCAACCAAATTCGAGCTGCCGCCTCTACCCCTTGGCATCTCGACGCTAGTGTCAGCCAGATCTGAGCTGCCGCTTCCCCTCCTTGCCATCCCAACGGCGGTGTGGACCGGATCCGAGCTGTTGCCTCCCCTCCTTCCCATCCCGATGGCGGTGTGAACTGGATCTACTGCCGCCTCCCCTCCTTCCCATCCAGAACCCAAGGCACAGACCTATCCCAATGAAACATTTCTATCTTTGGATTGTGATGATTGTGAATTTGTGATGAAGAAAAAGGGCGCTAGAAACTCATGCACTGTAGGATCCTAAAAACATACTTTAAATTTGGCTCTCCCCCTATTAATACTGTTGTAGGGGTGGACCCCACCTTAGCCCAGCCGACCTGTTAGAAGGCTGTAAAGCCCAATATGGGACATATGTAATAACGTAAATACTCTTGAGGGGATTACTCAGGTGTAAGGGTAAGGTTGTAAAAATACTCCCCATGTGGATATATATATACGATACAGGCCATGAGGGAAACCCTAAGCATTGCTCACCTAACTCTCCACTACCATACCTCTCTCTCTCTCCACTAACCCTCGGGAGTTCGTGCGTGTGTATGAGACCGCCATCGAAGCTGAGGCGGGGACGACACCACGAAGGCGAAGGGACTCCCCCTTTCGCTACAGGGAGTGGCGCTCTCTTGGTTTTTCACCATAGAGCCAAACTCCATCTACGCATGGGAACATATCTGCGACCGCCTCTACAACAACTTCCAGGGGTCTACAACAACCACGCGAATCAGCTCTTCGCTGTCAAACAAAAACCCTCAGAGAAGCTCCGCGAGTATTTCAAGCGCTTCACGAAGGTCCGTTGCCAGGTCAAGGATGTCAACGAGACAACCATCATCAACACAGCAGTACAGGGCCTCCGCCCGGGGCCACTGGCCGAATACAACGCACGGAAGCCAATCAAGACGGTGGCGAAGCTCTTTGACAAGATGGAGGAGTACGCCAGAGCGGAGAAAGATGCGCGGCGGCACCAAGGCGACGACTCCAACACCAATCCGGCGGAGGGCACGACGAAGAACGGAGACTCGCCGAAGGAAGGCTCCTCGAAGGGCAAGCGTAAGCAGGAGCCATCGAAGGACGCCACCGAGCGCAGGGATGCCCTTCACAAGGACTCGTCGAGCGACAAGCCTAAGCGCGGCCAACAGAAGTCTCGGAGAGCCCACTACATCTTCGACATTGAGGGCGGCTTCGAAGACAACACCCCCGCCGGCCGTGGCGCCAGGGCTCGCCGGGGCCAGGGCCGAGGGCGCGGTCGGGCTCGCGATGATAGAACCCGTGCGGAATACGACGACCAGCACCACGGCCTGTGGTGCGACGTACATGGTTGAGGCAACCACGACACGCGTGCACGCACCACCATTGCGGCACTCCGACAGAGCGTCGCTAGGGATAGAAACCTCGAGGCGCGGCTGCCCGTCGTGGCCCACGTCTAGCAACCCCTGGAATGCCCCATGCGGATCCAGGATCAGGGGTTGCAGCTTCAAGAGGGCCTCCTGCGGATTCAAGCCCACGTGCAGCAACCCCTGGAGAGCCCCCTGTGGAACCAAGCCCAGGAGGGAGTTCAGCGCAGGGTTATAAACGTCATCTCCGGGGGCTCCTCGCTGGAGTTCGCCTTGGCGCGGCAGCGGAAGGCCTATGCGCGGAGGCTACACCACGTGGTAGCATATCCGGCGCAAGCACCGCCGAACTGGGCGTAGCACGAAATTACCTTCACGCCCGTCGACGCTGAGGGTGTAGAGTTCCCCCACCAAGATCCCCTGGTCATCCAGGTTGCCATCGCAGGATACGACGTTAAGCGCATCCTAGTCGATGGAGGAAGCTCCGCGAACATTTTGTTCGCAGCGGCCTTCGACCAGATGGGGATCCCCCGGAGTCGCTTGGGCCCCTCGGGAATTCCGCAACAGGGCTTCGGAGGTCAGCCTCTGAGGGCGTTAGGCCAGATATGCCTGCAGGTCTCCTTTGGCGGGGGCAACAATGTGAGGAGCGAGGATGTCACCTTCGACGTCATCGACGATATCCTGTACCCTTACAACGCCATATTGGGCCGACCAACCCTCAATTCCTTCGGGGCAGTTCCACACCACGACTTCCTATGCATGAAGCTCCCGGGCCCGCGGGGTATCATCACCACCCACGGCGACCAGGATACGGCTCGGCGCATAGAACTCGGTACCCGAGGCCCACACCATGAGGTTCAACGGGACTCTTAGGCCGGGCGCGCCAATGCAAGGGCACTCGGCGACTCCAAGAAGCACCTCGCCGGGCTCCCACGTGGATCGCTTCAGTAATAGAGGCTCCCACCGTGCCCTGTCTCGCCACCACGGCAACGACGGTCGCTGTATTCCCGTCCCCGAGCGATTGGTGGTTAGTACCCTGTCTTTTGTAAATCGCTCACCCGCGCAAATGGGAGTTCAATAAAGTTCACCGTTTGCGGAACTAGACTTATTTCTCGCAAAAACGCGTGGAGGCTTGCCTCCGTGCGCACTCTCTGTGAGTATAAACAACGACACGCGTTCGCGCGCGCACTCTCCGTGAGTATGAACAAAGACACGCGTTCGCGCGCGCACTCTCTGTGAGTATAAACAAAGACACACATTCGCGCACGCACTCTTCGTGAGTATAAACAAAGACGTGCGGGGGGACGCCTGCGCACGCACTCTACGGAGTATAAATAAGACGTAGCGTCGAGGTCCACCTCCGCATGCACTCTACAGAGTATAAATAAGACGTAGCGTCGAGGTCCGCCTCCACACGCACTCTACGGAGTATAAATAAGACGTAGCGTCGAGGTCCGCCTTCGCACGCACTCTACGGAGTATAAATAAGACGTAGCGTCGAGGTCGGCCTCCGCAAGCACTCTACGGAGTATAAATAAGACGTAGCGTCGAGGTCCGCCTACGCACGCACTCTACGGAGTATAAATAAGACGTAGCGTCGAGGTCCGCCTACGCACGCACTCTACGGAGTATAAATAAGACGTAGCGTCGAGGTCCGCCTGCGCACGCACTCTACGGAGTATAAATAAGACGTAGCGTCGAGGTCCGCCTCCGCACGCACTCTACGGAGTATAAATAAGACGTAGCATCGAGGTCTGTCTCTGCACGCACTCTACGGAGTATAAATAAGATGCGGATGTTGTCCCTATGCACTCTGCCGAGTATAAACAAGACGCGGATGTTCCCGCGCATGTGTGGGTGCTGTCCCTGCGCGTACTCTCCGGAGTATAAACAAGACGTGGTCGATGTTCCCACGCACTCTACGGAGTATAAATAAGACGCGGATGTTATCCCTGCGCACTCTACTGAGTATAAACAAGACGCGGATGTTCCCGCGCACGCGTGGGTGCTATCCCTACGCGTACTCTCCGGAGTATAAATAAGACGTGGTTGATGGTCCCACGCACTTCACGGAGTATAAATAAGACACAGCACAGGCTCGCCCCTGCAGCGCACTCTACGGGGTGTAGATGGGACGCAGCAGAGGCTTGCCTCCGCTTGCATTCTACGGGATGTAGATAAGGCGCAACAGAGGCTGGCCCCCGCGCGCACCCCATGGAGCGCAAGCACGACGCGCGGATGTTGTCCGCGCGCCCCCTACAATACAAACTATGGAAGTCGTCCGCACCGGGAAGCGCGTCTACTTCGACTAGGTGCCAGCTTCGCTGCCACCGCCTCGAAGGGTAGGGGACGGAGCGCTCGCGCGTCTACTTCGACTAGGCGCCAGCTTCGCTGCCCCCGCTTCAAAGGGTAGGGGACGGAGCGCTCACGCGTCTACTTCGACTGGATGCCAGCTCTGCTTCCACCGCTTTGAAGGGTAGGGGACGAAGCGCTCGCGCGTGTACTTCGATTAGGCGCCAGCTGCGCTGCCCTCGCTTCAAAGGGTAGGGGCGCAGCAGTCGCGCGTCTACTTCGACTGGGCGCCAGCTCCACTGCCACCGCTTCGAACGGTAGGGGACGAAGCGCTCATGCGCCTACTTCGACTGGGCGCCAGCTCCGCTACCACCGCCTCGAACGGTAGGGGACGGAGCACTCGCGCGTCTTGTTCAACTAGGCGCCAGCTCCGCTGCCCCCGCTTTGAAGGGTAAGGGACAGAGCGCTCGCACGTCTTGTTTGACTGGGCGCTAGCTCCGCTGCCCCCGCTTCGAAGGGTAGGGGACGGAGCGCTCGCGCGTCTACTTCGACTGGGCGCCAGCTCCGCTGCCACCGCCTCGAAGGGTAGGGGACGGAGCACTCGCGCGTCTACTTTGACTAGGCACCAGCTCCGCTGCCACCGCCTCGAACGATAGGGGATGGAGCGCTCACGCGTCTACTTCGACTAGGCACCAGCTTCGCTGCCCCCACTTCGAGGGGTAGGGGACGGAGTGCTCGCGTGTCTATTTTGACTAGGTGCCAGCTTCGCCGCCACCAGGTCGGCGGCTGGAAGGACAGAGCGCTCAGAGCACCCACCTCGGCTGCTAAGCGCGAGAATGGGGGCCAAATCTCACGAAGGAATCAGAAAAGAGCGCGACCAAGAAAAAGTGATAGGGACAAGTGTTTCACCTGGTCTTTATTGCGTTCGTATACGAATGTTTACATAGGTGTTTGCCGATCAACATCCCCTAAGATCTAATGCATAAGCATCCTCAGGCATCTGGGAACGCTATTCGTCCGGCTCCGCCTTGACGACCGCCCACTCCAGAGCCTCGCCCGTCGAGGCTCAACTCACCCAGAAGTCCAACGAGTCCTCAGCCCGCCGCCAGCACCGAAGACGGTGCCGGGTTATGGCATCAGAGACTAGCAACTGGTCCCTATCAGGCAGCTGCTCAGAGCATAGGAATACACTAGTCAGAACATGGCGGCAATTTTCACTTTATTCATAAGAGGGGCGCGCACATTACAATGCACACCAACATACGAGAACCCCGGTGTCACACCTGTGGGTTCGCACCATGCCCCGAGGCGTCGGCACCACCTTCGTCACGCTGGGGGACTTCATCCAGCCATTGGCCAAGGTTCCCCTCACCGTACATGGTCCGCCGTAGCTCTACCTTCGCCGCGGCCTCCCCAAAGTACTCCCAAATCCGCTCATGAAAAACCCGAACAGCGGGGCGAACAGCGCGTACGGCACTGGACATCGCTCCGGCCCTGGGCGGCATCTCCAGTTGGGGGTCAGCAAACTCGTCGACATGCCGGCAACCCCGGTGCCAGAGAAGCGCACATGCCAGGCATGAGGTCACGTAGGAGCAGTAGTTGCCAAAAGACATCACGGTGCCGCGAGCGAGGTTGGACACATCCCCGATCCGACGATGCGTCCGCGACAGCTCTTCGGGCCCGAAGGAGCGAGGCGGTACTTCGGCGACAAGGTCTTCAAGGGCGCCTTCCAAAGCCAGCATGGCATCCCACGCGGCCACCGAGGCGTCACCCAAAGTCCGGTCTCGCTCCCCAAGAGATGTAGTGAGGCGACCCTTCTCCTTCTCCAGCGCAGCGATTTGCTGGAGCAGGCCGTCCTGCTCCTCCGCGGCCGCTCGTCGTGCCGCCTCTGTGGCCGATAACCGGGCCGCTGCCACAAGCGCCTCGGCGTACGAGATCGCCTCCGCACACTCCGCCTCCAATGTTGGATGCGGTCATCCTTGGCGGAGTGCGCCTCCTCGGCCACGCGAAGGGCCTCTTCGGCAGCGCGCAGCCGATCCTCTAACGCCCCCGCTCGCGGGCGTGAGTTGCCTGCAACACCCGGCCAAGGGCGAGGGTCTGTACGACAAAGCGGTTAGTGAACTTCTAAAGGACCGCGCGTCGTTAAAAGGTCAGATACTCACCCTCATCTCTGAGACCTCCAGTCCACCTCCAAGAGCTCCGACCCGCACGTTAGCAGCACCTAGCGATCCAGATTCACGGCTGCATTATCCGCGACCTCTCGCCACGCTCCCAGCACCTCCGGTCGAGGGACGAAATCCACTAGGTTCGGGCACGCGGCATCCATGACAACAGTCTCGGGAGCGTCGAGCGTCCCTCCCAAAGGAATGTCCCCGCGCCCCAAAGGATGTCCGCGCTCGGGGAAGCGCACCGCTGCGAAGAGACGTACCAGTTACAACCCTATGAACGCACCACAGGATTATGCCAAAGAAGGTGAGTTTACCTTCGGCAGCAGCCGGTAGACCCCTCTGGGGTGCCCCCTCAGCCTCACAAGCGATGCCTGCGTCCCCCGACGAAGCTGGCCCTCTAGGCCGGGGGGCCTCCGTGTTAGAGGCTAGTTCCAGCAGGCTCCTGGCCCCAGTAGCCGTAGACCCGGAGGAAGCCACAGGGACGGCGAGGCAGGGGTACTCAGCGTCGGAGTCGGAGTCCTACAAGGCCCCTACCTTGGTCGCCACAGCGAACCCCCTCTTCGGACGAGGGGGCGATTGTGTGCGCGGCCACTTCATCTTTGGGGAGCAAGGCGGGGACCCCGTCTTGGTAATCGCCGTGGGCTCCGCTCCAGCATCCTCCGTGGGCGACGGCTCTGCCTCGGCGGCCACCGCGGGCGAGGAAGCTTCCCCCTCCCAATTGTTCGCACTGCGCTCTTGGTCCCTGGCACCGCCCAATGACCCCTCGCCTTCGTCCTCCGTATCTGCTTCCAGCTCCGAATCGGCATACTTCGCCGAGTCGGAGTCGGCGTCTGCCGCACTATCAGCAGCAACAAGGCCGACAGGAGCGGCAGCCGCTGTACCAAGTGCGCCCGTGGAGGACTGAGCCCGCCAATGAGACGGCAGTCCCTTCCCCTTGGCATCGTCGTCTCGGCGACAAGGCTGGCTCGGGGCCGGAGTGGTGCGCTCCGGCACGAGAATGCTCAGGGCCTCACACACACGGTTTATTCGCCCCAGCTCCGCCTCTGCAGTCGCAGCTGTGCGCCGGTCGTGCTACCTGGCCGTATACGGTCCGAGGAACACGCCCACCGCACGCTCCGCGTCCTCCAGGAGAATCTCTATAGGTGGCAAGATGTGGAGTTAAAAAGACAGTCCAATAGGCAGAAGGGGAAAAGTAAGGCTCCGCCAAGACTTACGAGGGTTGGAGGGTCCTGGCAGCGAAGACACAGACGGGCGGACATTGTCGCGCTGAAGGCTCCCAAACGTGATGCGCCATCCATGGGCAAGTGGCACCATGCCATACATGACGAACTCCTCGGCGAGGTCGCGCATGTTGAAGCGGGCGGCGAGCCCCACGAGCCTCCGCGCCCGTCGCCTGTCCTCGTTATCGATTGGTATGCCAGGCGTGGTATTGAATGCCACTGGCCGGCCTGAGCATTCGAGGCCGCTACCACTCGCCACACGGTGGTAAAACCACCGCTTCATCCAGTTCGGCTCCCACTTCGCCTGAGTCGAGTTGGCAAGGAAGATCTTCCCGCACGGCGACTGCAGGATGAAGTTGACGATGCCGAAGTTGGAAAACGTCCCGTCTCTCCGCCTTTTTGGCTGACACCGCGCGTCGTGGAGAAACGCGAACAGCGAGGCACTAGGCCAGCATGCCTTCGTGCGCAAGGCCCAGCTGTACACGGCAAGGTGGGCTAACGCGTTCGGAGTCAGCTGTGCCAGCTCAAGCCCAAAGGTCCGCAAGACATCACCGACAATCATGGCGGCCGGGATACGAAGCCCGGCTTCAAAGTAAGCGACGAAGATGATCGCCTCCGACTTCTCAGGGTGCGGTTCCGTCTCGTCGCTAGCGGGCAGTCGCACCTCCCGGCGGTCCAACAGCTTCCCTTCACGCAACAGGGTGCGAATCGTCTCCTCCGTCGCGAGTGTCGGGACCAAGATGCGGGAGCACAGACCTTCCATTTTCTCCGTCGCCACCCACCATTTGTCTACTAGCGATGAATCGCGCCCCTCAAGCGTGTACTCCACCTCGAGCGGCGATGACCGCCGGGAGAAGGTGCTACCGCCTGCCTGCTGAGCGTGTTCTTCACTGTGTGCCATTGCCTTCAGGGAACTGGGGGATGACGGGGGTAGCGCGGCGGCAAAGAAGACAAGAGAGTAGGGCGCAGGAAAAGGGGACCAGAAGGCGTGAGGAGGATAGCACAAACGTGGTGCTGCAGGGGGTATTTAAAGCCCCCTCATCTACCGCACCGCCGGTAAGTGTAACCGGCGGGAGACAAACCGCTCGCCTCCCCACGATTGAAGACGAAGCAGCACAACCGCCCACGCACCTTGCGCCCTGTCAGAAACGGACACACGACCGCGGTCGTGCGATGGCCTGACGGCGCACAACACGCCAATCGCGTTCCGCCACACGTCTGCTCCCTCGGGAACGAATGCGGGCCGCACAACGTGGCACATCCTCTGCTGCGTGTCGGCATGATTCTCAGGGCCATCAATTCAATATCAGTTGGCTATCAACCAGTCAACCTTGGCTCCAACTTTCGGCGCGGGTCCGGCCCCCGCGGGGCGACTCAAGCTCCAGCTTCGGCTCCGTCCCCGTGAAAAGGCACCCCGCTACACCTTCGCAAGTCCACGCGGTGAGCTTGAAGATCACCTTGACTTCAATCGTGCAGGTCGACCCTGGCACCGGCTCCGGCCCATATTTCCGAGGCCCAGCCGGGCCTCCGAATTGGCCTCACACGCCGGGGGCAGCTTCGCGGCCCGACCCTCCCACCAGCAGAAGACCAGCTAGACTGGCCGAAGTCCAACCGGCGGGAGTTCAACCGGTGGAAGGTCAGCTAGCGAAAGACAGGGCGCCGCACTCAAGCCATTGTCCAGTCATCCTCCATTACGACCTCGGCGCGGTTGTCGCCCTGCTCTTACAAAACGCCGCACGCGTAAGCACGACGCGCTGATTCACGGCAAATTTTGACCTGTTCTCATAAATAGGCCTCCTTCCGTTCATCAACGCTCGCTGATATTAGCGTCCGTAGACGCAATCATCGAACGCAGATGAACAAAAGTAGGCCTACTTGTGAGAAGATAACCACGTGCAGAAACAAGACGAGCAACCGCGGATGAGGGAGGAACACACCGTAGTACCGACGTACTTATACCCATGCTCGCCCGGCGGGGCGTCGCCAGGCTGGTGCAAGGTCAACTGACGGCATTCCAATCGACGGAAGCGCAACCGGCGAGAGGTGAGGCGTCGTGGTCAAAGTGTGCATGCGATGCACCTGTCCTGCCATGCCGCGCCTCCTACGCCCTTGTTAGACGTGTCAGACGCCTCAAAAAACGCGGGTCGAAAAGCCCCCGGGTGCACGCGGGAGGCGGGCCTCCCCGCGCATCGTCGCGGCATCCTCGGCTCCACGGCTAAGCGGCTCAAGGTCAAGGACAACTTCGACAACAGGTCTGGCTCCATATCCTCAGTACGAACATAGGCTACACCGGCCAGTTCGACTTCGACTCCACCACCGAAGGGCCCCGTGGTCAGGGACGGCTTCAGCAACCCGTCCGACGCTGTATCCTCGGCGTAAGGCGGGACTACACCAGGCAATAAGGCTCCATCAAACAATACAGAAGTTCATAGGCCGTGGGGACGGAGGGGGCCAAATGGCTCGACAACATGGCTTCGGCCTGTGAAGCCGTCACCATGAGAGGCTCCTGTTGTAGGGGTGGCCCCCACCTAAGCCCAACCGGCCTGTTAGAAGGCTGTAAAGCCCAATATGGGACATATGTAATGACGTAAATACCCTTGAGGGGATTACTCAGGTGTAAGGGCAGGGTTGTAAAAACACTCTCCATGTGGATATATATATATATATACACACACACACACACACACGATACATGCCATGGGGGAAACCCTAAGCATTGTTCACGTAACTCTCCATTACCATACTTCTCTCTCTTTGTTTGGTCTGTAACCACAACAAATACAATGATGATGCCTAGATCTCCTACGAATTCTAATACTTGAATCAAAGAGCCAAACTATCAGCTTTTACTTGAATCAGAATGATGATACTTGAATCAGAATGATGATTGTACCTTTTTTTTTTTGCTTTTCACAGCTTGTAGTATTTGAATGTAGAATCTTGATGGTTAATGACACTGATTGACAAGTTTTAGAAGCAAGTACCGGACAAGTACGTAGCTTATTTTTCATTTATGGAATAGGAGAGAGTGCATTACCGTATAGGCCAATCGAGGAAAGGGATAGGAGTAGAATTGATTATCTCAATAACAAATTCTTCATGGGCAATGCATCTGCACTTGCATAATTCCTTGCTAAGCAGTCTATTTTCAGTGCATTTAATTTAACAATCTACACTCATTTGTGCATATTTAATCTTGTCGTTGCCTTGGTTATTATGGGAGAATAGCTTGTGACCTAGTCATTATTTGAGAATGCAGGTGTGGATGCAGGCTATGCTATGCTTTTGATATTCCAGATGCTCTTTGGTTGGATTGAATCCACACAAACTTCTAGTCTTTTGCTTGTAACTACCTAGTCCAAGAAGGTTGGGCTGCTTCTGTTGGCTATAACTTCGAGTATCAGTTCTTCCTGCCCACTTCATATGGTAATATTATTTAGCAATAGTGCATGTTGTGTTAGCATATGTGTCAGATTGATCTGTTCCAGTGTGTATGTGAATGATTTTTCTGAGATTGCCAAGTCAGTACTAGCATCTTATGAGTTCGCCTTCTGAAATTGTAATATGTCATGGTAGTGCATGTGGATGATTTCTGTACAGAAAATGTAAATTTTAACCCTTCTGTTTCAGCTACTGAACTGTGTGCTTCGTCATGGTCATACAACTCTTTTCCATAGAGCTGAGCTAAAAACACTCATGACACTGTTTGGTAATACTTAACAATCTATGAAGTATTCTCTCTTTTCTTGCTCACATGTATTGTACTACTGGCCAAACAACATTACAAATTTTATCCATCAATATGCAAGGGAAGATAGTTTTGAGAAGAGTTTTATCGGGTGCTATTTGTGAAATAATCAATGTTATTTAGAAAATAACAACGATTTATTTAAGAGTGACTGCTAACTCCATCTCCATCTACAAGATTTTAATTTCTCAATTTAACATTTATTTCCTCAATTCAGCATTAACACTCATCCCATCACCTTAGCCGCCCCAGCGCTGGCCCAATTGGCCGATTCCCAGTCTTTTGACTAGAAACCCCCTGGCCCTGGATCCGCCTCCCATCTCCCACCTCACCCCCTCGCCGCCGCCGCCGCCGCCGCCGCCCATCTCCATCACCCCAGCCCGGCAATGCCCGCGGCGCCATAGCCCGAGGCGCCATGCCCCCGTCCATCCCGCTCCCCCGTCTCCTCGCGGCCATCTCCGCTGCCGCCTCCTCGCCCGCCGACCTCCGCCGCCTCTCCCACCTCCTTCTGTCCCCCTCCGCTCCACTCCCCCCGCTCCGCTGCCTCAACACCCTCCTCATGGCTCTCGCGCGTCATCGCATGCTTCCGGACATGGAGTCCCTCGCGTCCCGCATGCCCGCGCGCAATCTCCGCACGTACACGACCCTCATCAACGCGTACTGCCTCGCCGGTGACCTCCCCGCCGCCAAGCGGCATCTTGCCTCCCTCCTCCGCGCTGGCCTCGCGCCGGACTCCCACGCCTACACCTCCTTCCTTCTTGGATACTGCCGTGCGGGGCTGCTGGCGCACGCCTGCCGGCTGTTCGTGCTAATGCCGTTCCGGGGATGCGTGCGAACTGCGTTCACGTACACGGCGCTCCTCCACGGGCTGTGCGGCGCCGGGATGGTGCGCGAGGCGACGGCAGTGTTCGCTGGGATGCGGGCGGACGGGTGCGCCCCCGACACGCACGTGTACGCCACGATGGTGCACGGGCTGTGTGGGGCGGGGCGAACTGTCGAGGCGGAGGCTTTGCTTGCAGAGGCAATGGCGGAGGGATTTGAGCCGAGTGTGGTCGTCTACAACGTGCTGGTTGATGCCTACTGCAATGCCGGGGACTTAGAGCTTGCAGTTGATGTCTTTGAGGGGATGGATGGTAAGGGGTGCTCGCCGGACGTGCGGACGTACACCGAGCTGATATGTGGGTTCTGTAAATCTGGGAAGGTGGAGAGAGCCATGGTGCTGTTCAGCCGGATGGTTGAGGCAGGTTTGGTGCCAAATGTGGTGACATACACGGCCTTAATTAAGGGGCAGTGCAATGAGGGGCACTTGGAATGTGCTTTTAGGCTGCTTCATTCGATGGAGGCTAGCGGGCTGGTTCCTAATGAGTGGACTTGCTCGGTGTTGATTGATGCTCTGTGCAAACGTGGGAGAGTTCGGGAAGCTCAGTTGTTTCTTGGGTCTCTTGTCCGGAAGGGAATTAAGGTGAATGAGGTTGTCTACACTAGCTTGATAGATGGATTGTGTAAGGCGGGAAAGTTTGATGCTGCTGATGAGTTGATGCAGAACATGGTTTCAGAGGGGTTTGTGCCAGACGCCCACACATACAGTTCGCTGATGGATGGATTATGCAGGCAAAAGAAATTGTCACAAGCGATGTTGGTGTTGGATGATATGATGGAGAAAGGAGTAAAAGCCAGTGCTGTCACATATACCATTCTAATTGATGAACTAGTCAGGGAGATAGGATCTGAAGGTCCAAAGAAGATATTTGATAAGATGATTGCAGCAGGTATTATGCCTGATATTTTCACCTACACAGTATTTGTTCGCTCCTATTGTCGAGAGGGGAGGATGGAAGATGCTGAATTCATGATGGTTCAAATGGTTGATCATGGTGTTTGCCCTAATTTAGTCACATATAACACTTTGATTAGTGGATATGCAAATCTAGGATTAGTCAGTGAATCGTTTTCAACTTTCAAGCACATGGTTGCTAATGGGTGCAAGCCAAATGAGGAGTCCTACACAGTTCTGCTTAGACTCTTGCTAAAAAAAAATTCCTCTAATATCATCCCTGCCAGCTCTGTTGATATATGGAAAATAGCAGATATGAAAGATCTCCAGGGACTTTTGGAGCAGGTGGTTAAGCTTCAGTTGCCTCCAGCCATCGATATTTACAATTGTTTTATTAGATGTTTATGTCGAGTTGACAGATTGGAGGAAGCAAAATTTTTGCTCGTTGGGATGCAGAGTGCTAACTTGACCCCTAGTAAGGATGTATATACTTCTATTATAGAGTGTTGTTGCAGACTAAAAATGCTAACAGAAGCTTTGACATTTCTTAATTCAATGACCAAAAGTGGTTATTTACCACATTTAGAATCTTATAGGCATATTATTACCGCTCTTTGTGAGGAAGGAAGCTTTCACGCTGCTAAACAAGTTTTTGGTGACATGTTGTCGAAGGAATACAATTACGATGAGATTGTTTGGAAGATTCTGATTGATGGTCTATTACAGAAGGGCAATGTTGCTGAGTGTTCAAGCTTGCTCTCAGTCATGGAGCAACATGATTATCGCCCTACTGACACAATATATGCCAGGCTTACAGGTGAAGTAACAATTGCGAATGATATTCAGGAAATTGCCAGATAAATTTGGACCAACCAACCAACTGCTGTGTGATGATGGTCTATTGCAGAAGGTATGCATTTTGATTTCTCATTTTCCGCTCCAATTTCTGATTTGATTTCCGAGTATTTTTTGTTTCCTTTGTATTAGCAATGTGGTAATCCTGCTGGTGCTATCGTTGCTCTCGGATATGTCGTCTTATTTGATAGATATTATGCAAGATGTCTAATAGAATATATTGATAATTCTGTTCAGTAAAACTGCAATAGAGTACAGTCCATATGGACTTCTGTAGCATTATGAACTATAAGTACTCTCATTGGTGATCACATAGTTAGTTACTGATAATATCAGGGAAAGCTAAACTCAGGCATTTGGTTTCTCTAATAGAAACCGGGGCCTTAGCGCCTTTGTCCAAAACTATTTATTATTGTTAGACAGAGGGTACGGCAGCCCCTCATTGGGCCTGCTCGTCTATATTTGGGCCTAGTGCCTATATGGCTAGGATAGATAGATTGATCTATATTAGGCAAGGATCTCTGTTGATTGGTTCTATTTCTATAAACCCTCGGCCATCCTTGCCTATATATGTGTAACACCATATCTCTCATAATCAATCTACTATTCCCTTTGCCTAATCTTACATGGTATCAGACGCCCGGATTTCTTCCGACCCTTCTTCCGCTGCCTAGGCGCACCCCTGCGCCATCTCCTCCCTCTGGTTGTCGTCATGCCGGCCACTGCTCCTGCCTCTCTCTCTGAGAGCGAGCGCGCCGCCGCCGCCGCTGCCGAGCGCGAGACCGCCGCGGCTGCTGAGCGCGAGCGCGCGGCTGCTGAGAGCGAGCGCGCGGCTGCCGCTGACCGCGAGCGCGCCTCCCAGGCGCGTGCCGCTGCCCTTGAGCGCGTCGCCGCCGCGGAACAGGAAGCAGAGGCCGCCGCTGCGGAGCGGCGAGCGGCTGAGGAGCGCGAGCGCGACGCTCGCGCACGCGCGGCTGCTGCGCGGGCTGAGGCTGAGGCCTCACGCGCGCCTCACCGCGACACAGCGCACCCTCCGCCCCCCTCCACGACGCCCTGCTTCTCCATGAAGCTGCTGTCCTCGCCAACCTTCACTCGCAGGCCGTCGGCGTCCAGAACATCCGCACTCTCGTGCCGATCGTCCTCGAGCTCTCCTCCAGCCAGTACACCAGGTGGCGCGAGCTGTTCCTCCTAGCCTTGGGGAAGTTCGCCCTCGAGGACCATGTCCTTCAAGACGACCCCGACCCCGCCTTCCCGGACTGGGCGCGCATGGACTGCGTGGTCAAGTCTTGGCTGTACGGCGCCATCTCCCCCGAGCTGTCCAACATGGTGCCTCGTTCCCGCTCCTCCGCTCGCTCGGTGTGGCTGGCCGTGGAGTCCCAGTTTCTGGGGAACGTGGAGACGCGCGCCCTCCACCTCGACGCCGAGTTTCGGACCTTCGTCCAGGGGGACCTCTCCGTCACCGACTACTGCCGGCGCCTCAAGGGCATGGCGGACGCCCTTGAGGACCTCGGCGAGCACGTTCCCGACCGCACTCGTCCTCACCCTGATTCGCGGCCTCAACGAGAAGTTCGCCTCCATTGGTCTCCACCTCCAGCGCGGTCGTCCCTTCCCCACGTTCCTCGAAGCCCGGAACGACCTGCTGCTAGAGGAACTGAACCAGGCGCATCGCTCGACCGCGCCATCCACTGCTCTGGTGGCTGCTAGCGCACCGCGTGCCCCTTCGGTGCCTGCACCGTGTCCGGAACAGCTGCCTCCACCACCCTCGGTTCCCGCCAGTTCCGGGGGCGCTCCGCCCAGTACCCGGCGGGGCAAACGTGGCGGCAAACGGGGTGGACAGCCCGCTGCTGCGCCTACCGGCGGACAGGCGCCCAGGGCCGGCGTGCCCTGGCCCTCCTACCTCCACCCATGGGCAGGTTCCATACAGATGTATGGACCCCGTCCTCCCTTGGCGCCCATCCCCACCGGACCGCCCCAGCAGGCTCCTGCCCAGGCGCACTTCCAGCAGGCCCCTCCGCACGCTCTCCTGGCTGGTGCACAGAACGCCTGGGCACCGTCTCCACCACCAGGGTTCAATCCTTGGGCTGCCCCAGGGTGGAACCAGGCGGACCTCGCCCGCTCCTTCAACACCATGACGTTGCAATAGCAGCCGCAACAGGACTGGTACTTTGACTCAGGGGCTACCTCGCACATGACTTCTGATGCTGGTATTCTTTCACACACCTCCCCGGTACCCTGTTCCATCTTCAATTGTTGTCGGTAACGGTTCGCTTCTTCCTGTTACCTCCACTGGCGCAACTACCCTCCCGGGCCACCTTCATCTTAATAATGTTCTTGTCTCTCCAAAACTTATTAAGAATCTTATTTCCGTTCGCCAGTTCACATCTGACAACAATTGCTCTGTGGAATTTGACCCTTCTGGTTGCTCTGTGAAGGATCTTTAGTCTCGGAACGAGATCGTCAGGTACAATAGCTTTGGGCCCCTTTACCCGCTACGCCTTCTTGCTGCTGGTGCTCTTCATGCCTCCATCTCCGCGTCCCTGTGGCACCACCGTCTCGGACATCCTGGACCCGAGGCCCTCTCCAGTCTTATGCGTGCTTCCTTAATTCCGCATTGTAATAAAGACACCAGTTCAGTTTGTCATGCGTGTCAACTTGGTCGCCATACTCGTCTTCCTTTTCATACATCTATGTCACGAGCAACTCATAATTTTGATCTGATTCATTGTGATTTGTGGACCTCTCCTGTAGCCAGCATCTCTGGATACAAATATTACCTGGTCATTCTTGATGATTGCTCTCACTATGTTTGGACGTTTCCTCTGCGACTCAAGTCTGACACCTTTTTAACTCTCTCTAACTTTTTTGCTTATGTCTCCACCCAGTTTGGCGCCACCATTAAAGCTGTCCAGTGCGACAATGGACGCGAGTTCGACAACTCCAGCGCCCGCACGTTCTTCCTCAGCCGTGGCGTC
Source organism: Dendrocalamus latiflorus (assembly GCA_017311315.1). NCBI lineage: Eukaryota > Viridiplantae > Streptophyta > Magnoliopsida > Poales > Poaceae > Dendrocalamus > Dendrocalamus latiflorus. The sequence continues at coordinate 19,552,291 of CM029623.1, forward strand.
CACCTCCGGATGTCATGTCCCTACACCTCCGCTCAAAACGGCAAGGCTGAACATATGCTTCGCTCTCTGAATGATGTCATTCGTTCCTTGCTTTTTCAGGCTTCCGTTCCGCCTTCGTACTGGGTTGAGGCCTTGCACCATGCCACCTACCTCCGCAACATCCTACCCACTAAGACACTCGACGACCGCACCCCGCATCAAGCCCTCTTCGGCTCTGCGCCTGTACTCGATCATCTTCGTGTCTTTGGTTGCGCTTGCTATCCTAACCTCTCCGCCACTGCCGCCCACAAGTTGGCTCCGCGTTCCGCGTTGTGCATCTTCCTTGGCTATTCTGACAATCACAAAGGGTACCGGTGTCTTGACCTCGCTTCAAACCGGGTCATTATTTCTCGGCATGTCATCTTTGATGAACATTGCTTTCCCTTCGCAACTCAGTCTGCCTCTCCGGCTCCGGCGGACCTCTCATTTTTGGATGATTTCACTAATCTTGTGCCGCTGCCCATAGGCCCGGCTCGCTCTTTGCTTCCCGCAGGTTCGACGCCTCCATCTGCAGCGCCTTCCTGCCTCCCCTTGTCAGAGGCGGCGCTGGATGACGCCTCTTAGCCCACCCAGCCCTGTGCGGCTCCGGCGCTACTTCAGCCCGCACAGCCACGTGCGGCACCGGTGCCCCTGCAGCCCGCACAGCCACGTGCGGCACCGGCGCCCCTGCAACAGCTTGCACAGCCCCGTGCGGCTCCGCACGCTGCCCAGCCCGCACAGCCACGTGCGGCTCAGCCGGCTGCTGCTCCGGCAGAGCGTGAGTTCCGCTTCGTCTACTCACGCCGGCCTGCACCACCACCGGCGCCCACTGCTTCTCCAGGATCTGCAGCCAGTCCGGCTCCCGCTGCACCTGCTACAGTACCCGCCGGTACTGTTCCTGCTGCTACAGTACCTGCAGGCGTTGTCCCTATCCCTCCGGTGACGAACCAGCATGCCATGACGACTCGGGCTAAGGCTGGGTATCGCATTCCTGCTGTATACCACGCCTCGCCCCTTTCGCCGCTCCCGAAGACCTTCCGTAGCGCCCTTGCCGACCCCAATTGGCGGGCAGCTATGGAGGAGGAATATGCTGCCCTTCTTCAGAACCACACGTGGGATTTGGTGCCGCGTACCTCAGGCGCCAACGTCGTCTCTGGGAAGTGGATCTTCAAGCACAAGCTTCTAGCTGATGGATCTCTGGAGCGCTATAAAGCGCGCTGGGTTCTTCGTGGATTCACCCGGGGTCGACTTCGGCGAGACTTTCAGCCCGGTTGTCAAACCGGCCACAGTCCGCACTGTGCTGTCTCTGGCCTTGTCCCGGCAGTGGCCCATCCACCAGCTCGATGTCAAGAATGCCTTCCTCCATGGGACGCTTTCTGAGACGGTCTACTGCTCCCAGCCTTCAGGGTTCGAGGACCCCGCTCGTCCCGACTTCGTCTGTCGCCTAAACAGATCACTCTTTGGTATGAAACAGGCACCACGGGCCTGGAACAGCCGCTTTGCCGCTCATCTTGTGACCCTGGGGTTCACTGAGGCCAAGTCTGACGCCTCGCTGTTCGTCTACCACCGCGGAACTGATACAGTGTACCTGCTCCTCTACGTCGACGACATCGTTCTCACTGCCTCCTCGTTGTCCCTACTTCGGCGTGTCATTGAGGCATTGCAGCTTGAGTTCTCCATGAAGGATCTGGGGCCTCTTCATCACTTCCTCGGGATGCATGTTCAGCGTTCTGGTGACAGTCTGTTCCTATCTCAGCGACAGTACATGGTGGACATTCTTGCTCGGGCTGGCATGTCCGACTGCAAACCTTGCAGCACTCCAGTTGACACTCAACCCAAGGTTGCTGCAAACTCAGGCGCTCCTGTACAGGATCCCAGCGACTACCGCAACTTGGCTGGCGCCCTCCAGTATCTGACATTCACCAGGCCAGACATCTCTTATGCAGTCCAGCAGATCTGCCTTCACATGCATGATCCTCGGGTACCCCATCTTGCTGCTCTGAAGCGCATCCTTCGGTACATTCAAGGCACTCTTGACCTGGGTCTTGTTCTTCGGCCGTCTGCGCAGTCCGACTTGGTGGTGTACTCGGATGCTGACTGGGCCGGTTGTTCAGATACACGCCGGTCTACTTCAGGATATGCAGTGTTCCTCGGTGACAACCTCGTCTCATGGTCCTCCAAGCGCCAATCCACAGTGTCTCGATCCAGCGCTGAAGCAAAATACCGTGCTGTGGCCAACGCTGTCGCCGAAGCCACCTGGCTGCGCCAGCTGCTCCTTGAGCTCCAGACGCCCCTCCGCCGTGCAACACTTGTCTACTGTGACAACATCAGCACGGTCTACATGTCCACCAACCCCGTTCAGCACCAGCGCACCAAGCACATTGAGATTGATCTCCACTTCGTCCGAGAGCGTGTGGCTCTAGGTGAGACCAAGGTTCTGCATGTTCCCACAACGTCGCAGTTCGCTGACATATTCACCAAAGGGCTTCCAAGTTCCGTCTTCACCGAGTTCAGATCCAGTCTCAACGTTCGCAGAGCTGCAGCTTCGACTGCGGGGGCGTGTTAGACAGAGGGTACGGCAGCCCCTCATTGGGCCTGCTCGTCTATATTTGGGCCTAGTGCCTATATGGCTAGGATAGATAGATTGATCTATATTAGGCAAGGATCTCTGCTGATTGGTTCTATTTCTATAAACCCTCGGCCATCCTTGCCTATATATGTGTAACACCATATCTCTCATAATCAATCTACTATTCCCTTTGCCTAATCTTACAATTATCCTAAGGTGCAAGTAACTGTTTTTTCCTATGGTATGTTTCATATGTAAAGATTGATAACTCTGATGCAGCTTAGATCAATATTATGATTATTAATCTTTGGCAGATTCTTAGGAGTCTTTATTGTGCCGTATTTGCTGTCCTAATTAGCACTGCCAAATGTTTTGCATCCCCAAAATTGGTTGGCCATTGTTACTGGTTCTCTGTAGCCCCCTTCCATCACTAAACCCAAATTAAACTTCGCAAGAAACCAGCCAAAGAAGTCTGGTGAACATGCAAGTCATGAAGTTGTTTCCCTAACTTCCCAAAAGATATGTTGATACTTATGCACTACAATCAGTATGAATCATCTGTAATTGTTAAAACTTCTTGCACTAAACACAATGTTAACACAATCCGGTTGTGGCTACTGCTAGGGAAATTTTTGTATTGTGTCAGTTTTCTCAAATCTCAACATTGTGCTGTCTATCCAAAAATGCCAACTGATGGTGTCCATTTTCATGGTATATCTGCTTCCTCCATAATTTTATTAAAGAATGACATCTAGTTGATTTTGCAACTGCTAGAAAATAAATAGAGAATCTCTGTCCAATGCAAGATCAATGTTGCGAAACAGTCTCTTTCCCCAAACAGTGAGCATTAGTGTAATTGTGAACGCTTGCCACAATATGAACTGTCATATTGTGTGCTTGAGTAATAAACTATATTCTGCTGGATAATCATGACCAGATTTTTGTATCTGAGTATGTTGCTGATTGAAATTGATCTGTAATTGAGAGGGTTAAGAATGTCGCCCTCATTGTTCTTTCACTGACTTCTCTTCTTTCTGATGAATTGCTCATCTGTTTGTGTCTTCCTAATCTATTAACTACTCTATTTCATTCTTTCTAAATTCAAGGCAGTGTATAGTTTCAGTAAAATTAGTTGCACAATCATCATTCCAGCATTAGAACAGTAATTCATTAAGAAATGTCTTTTCAATCCTCCCTATAACAGTCACTTGCTCTTTCAGTTGGCTCTGCTTCGTACTTTGGCGTAAGCACATCATTTGAGAAGATCACCCAAACTCCACATCGAATAGCTATGCTCTCAGTGTCTCCACAAATAGCTAGACCTGGATGTGTCAAGCATTCAGCAAATTTTAAATGCTACTGGAACTTCTCAACTTCATCTAAATTAGCTGAAAGAGGAGTTAGAGCAGTTTACGTGCTGTTTTGCAGATGGCAAGGTAGCTGTTGTCACAGTACTAAGAAGGTATCTTTCAAACTATCTTCTGTTTTATGTTGTCTTTAGCTCCTAATTATCGATTCCTCATGTCATGTTTGTGAAGCATGTTTTGCTCCATTATCTTATCGCCTTTGAGATAACTTTCATTTGTTGTTGAGTTACATTAATTGCGCTTAATTTATTAGTGGACTGATATAAGCTTGTGTATCTTTTGTGCACTGAACTATTTATTTTTCTCTTTTTCTTTTCCTCCTTGTCTTTTGGTTGTCAGGATCAATTTCCTGGTTCAAGAGATATATGCAGCGATGAAGTCGAATTGCTTGTGAAAATTGATCAATGGAACTTGATGAAATTGCTAGGTTTTACTGATAAAGAACATGAGCAAGTGATCATTACTGAGTATGTTCCGAATAGCTCACTCCAAGAATACCTGGATGGTAATCTGCGTTTACTGATTCGCTTTCTCAGCCTTTTTTTTGTATTTAAAAATTTGTCATTCAGCAGGTATATAAGGTAATTAAGTCCTGGAAAATGCTACAGATGCTACTCATGGCATACGGACTGACTCAGCTCCATGTATATGCAAGGTGGGCTGGCAATCTACCTTAATAAATGAATGGAACATCGATTATTTTGTCCATACTTCAAAATAATGATGTTTAGTGCATAATTTATTATTCAAATTTAGGGTTATACAATTATAATTATTCAAGTCCAACCTATACATTTCTCTTTTTGTTTATTTTGTACTCTTTCTAGTTTTATAAACCTTGGATGACAATTAGAATTATTTTTCAAAGTAAATGCTGCTATGTAGGACAGCTTTCTGATAAGATTCTTTGTGATAGCGTTTTTTCCAGACCTAATTGTGATGGAATGATTGCTGCTATTTAAAATCTTGATCCTCAAAATATTCCAGTGTTTGTATATAACGATGTGGTCATTTGAAATTTTAAATATGTAAATTTTCTGTCTGACACACATAATACACTGGTATTTCCCCAATGCTTATCCAATATGTCTTGAAGCCATATCAGCGTTATCAAATTCTGAATGATGGCATGTGGGGAAGCTGCTACCAGCACCGCCACCAAGGATTGGCCGGCGCACCAGACAAGTCAGGAGCATAGTTAATTTACTAAGTTTATTATTTTTCAAGTTAAAGATTAGATTTGGTTTGCTAGGTTGTTGCTTGTTAGTTGTTCCATGGTCATTGGTTGTCAGGAGGTGGGTATATTAAACCACGCCAATTACCTTTGATAATCAAGCAAGAATTATCAGGAGTTTACTCCTTTACCTGTTCTTTTCGAGCCCTGCATTTGGGACGACGCTGCCATCACAGCACCGCCCAAATGCAGGCGTGTGCTCATCCGCCTACTTCTCACGGCTACAATCTCCATTCCCTTCCACCAGCAAGCCTGGGTCATGACAAATGCTATGTCCTCTATTTACCAGTAGTGACACCAAGTCAGAGGGTATTTTTTTTCTCTGATGCAGCACCAACAGTTCGGTATAGAAAAAGTAAGTTCCATAGCACTGCAGAGGACCACTCAAATCTGCCATTTTATAAGAACTCCTATTTCACCATCATTTTTACCATTATGGTCTAGCAGATATTAAAGTGTACAATTTAACCCTGTTAAAACCACTTCCTCCACAACCCTTCTGTGCAAGATTACACCCTAATCGGTAAAGCCTAGGAGATTGCGTAGGAAGTATCTGTGGGCAACAGGAGGTCGACCTCTTGGACCCCGGTGCCTGGATGCCGTGATGGCAAACCACAGCAGCCGGCACACAAGAAGAGAAGAAAAGCAAGGAAGTAGAGAAGAGGTAGGGCAACTTGGAGGCTTCTTTATTGATTGATTCTAATGACAATGATGCTGTGCATTATATAGCCAGCTCAACAAATAAACTAACTGGCAGATGCAATCTGCTTAATGATAACTAATGCCAAACAAACTAACTGATCAAAGACATGATTTAAACTAATCTGAAGCCTGAAACTTACCTCCTCAGGCCGCCGGGTCCTGCTGTGCCATGGCTGCCGATGGTGCTAGCTTGTGGCAGCCATGCCACTGGTATTGGATGCCCCACATAACACTAATGCATTGATCTCATGAAAGATATCAAATGACAACCCAAGCAGTTCCCTAATCCTTTAATTCTTAATAGTCTCCTTGTTTCAAATCTAAATACCTAAATACTAAGAAAATTCTCTATTGATGGTAATATTTGCTTCACAGAAATATATATTTTTGTATTGAACTTCTCAATTGACCCAGTCCATGAGTAATAAATGATTTGTTGAACTTTTCTCATTGATTAACTAACTAATTTTCTTTTGACTTTTCGGTTATTTCTTTAGATTGGATTTGGCACTGTTCACCAACTAAAGAAATTCATAAAATCAAATGAAGTCCCCTAATTCCATATGTAACTCACCCTTGTAGTTTATATGAAAATGCAACAGAATATATTATTAGAAACTTTAACAATCTGAATGTTATATATTTGATATATAAAACTATAAAAGAACATTGTGAATCACTGCAGCGTTGGTTTGGTTTCCAAGAGCAGTTGGTAAGTAATCGCATTTATATATTTCTTTATGTAGGATGTCAAAATGCTGATATTATCGTACCAATGTTCGGTGCCCTTTATTGAACGGTGCAAATGCCAGCACTATTCTTAGCATTAATCGTGCTGCTTGATTCCATAAAAAATTTAATTTCCTAATGGTTAGGTAACTGGAAGATGTTAATAATCAAATTAGGAGTTTCTGATATTGTATGACAGAAAAGACGATAAATAATTATGATTTGAAGTCAGCTCACATCCAGATGAAGACAGCTACAGAGCCGCAGTTTCAACACTTTGTTTGCAAGAGCTGGTCCTATTTATTAGTGCTGGTCCTACTTACACAGAGAAGATCCGCATGTTTACATAAATGGATGAATGGTTTGCTACCTGGAGCCGGAGTACCTGAGAACATGCAGCGATCCTAAGAGCAATTTCTTGTTTGGTATATTAAAGAAACGTTGTTCTTGGTGACTGGCAGAAGAAGACCCACAATATGCAGATGATATCAGATACTATTTGTTTTCATCTTGAATTGTCCTTCACGACCAACTTCGTGCAGGGAAAAGTATGAATTTCGGTTTTTCAAATATAATTACCTATAATTACATAAAAATTCAGTGACGTGAATTCCTTTTTTATTCATTCCGGAGTTACATGCTAGTACGCACGTTAGTATATATTTATTTTAATGTTATGAAAATCTTGGTAAAGGTTATGTGAACATGCTTGCCTTCTGTTTGTGCAGAGTTTCGAGAAATGTTATGGAAGGCAACATGCTGGAGATATTGATTCCATTATTGCAGAAACATGTGGATGATTGGTGCTTGAAAAGTTACGTACCTTGGTGTACAGAAAATTATGAACTATGAGGAAGGCGGTGCTACGCTTTATATGACTAACGATACTCAGCTTTCAAATTCTTCGTGCTGTTGTGAAAATTAATGCAAGAGATAGACACGGTTAGGCACAGACTAATATGCTATATTGGACAATGTATAGACAAAATAAACACCATCACACCAGCAGTTGCATCCCTGAAGGATGCCGAAAATAAATACAGATAGTTGAACATACCGGTTTGAAAATTTTTGATACCATGCTCCCTCCACATATTTACCATCATTTTAGCTCGTAGACCAAGAACTAAATGTTTGGTAAGATGACGTTTAAGATCTCCGGGCAGAAGAGCAACGATTGTTGGCAGGATATTAGCACATTGCACTTGAGTGAAGTAGAAAATCTTTTCTTTTCAGCTTCTAAAAGGTGCTTTTTTTGGTTTTTATATACTAATTAGTTTTTAAACGAAGTGTCTTTTCTAAGTGGGATCTACAAGTTGATTTAATATACATTGTATTGATTTCATTTATACTTACTAAAACTGTATGCGGGTTTCTGTTACCTCATACTCTCTCTCACGAGCAACCTAAAATTTTAAGCTAAAATAAAAAACTATAAGCTGAAGTTAAAACGAACAACCTCAAGGGTAATTCGGGGGTATTTTTCCTATTCGAGTGGTGCAAAAGAAAAGTCCAATAGACTCAGTTTATGTCCGGATCGACTTAGTGCAGGCCCCCTGTAGTATTTAAAAAAAATATTTGTATTAAAAAGTATTTTTGAAATATTTTTTAAGTACTTACAAAAATACTTTTAAAAAATACTTACAATTTTTTAAGTATTTTTTATTTTTTTGGATTTTTAAGTATTTTTTGGATTTCTTTTGGACAAGTGTCGCGATCTGACGGGTCCTGCACCTGTGCAGCCCGTTGCAGTACTGTTCACGTTCACGTGTATTGCTCGTGTAGTTGCGTTGGTTAGATTTTAAAACAACCTATTCACACTGCTCTAGCGGCATACCTGATCATCTAGTAATTGTGTACGTACAATGCATGTTTTTAGCACTACATATCATACGAAATATATAATCATATTAAAATTTAGAAAATATATCTATTGTAATATAATTTAACCTAATTTTATAAATCCATCTCAAACACTTACCATAAAAATTCAAAGTAACCCACATTAATGTAAGCATCTAGGCCCAAATTTGCAATGGTTTAGTGTCTTGCTGAATAATGAGACTATTGCGTCAAGACTAACTTGTTTTTAAGATGAGCACGTGCTAAATTAGGTCTTGAGAAAGGGATAATCTTATTTTCATGGGACCCCACTGTGCTTTAGGGATGTCAAAACCTATTTGGATAAAGATTAAGGACTTTGTGTTTAGAATTGATCAAGGGAGTTGAGTTTGGATCAATTTAGACGTTAGGTTCTTATTTTACTTTGGTCGTACTATTAAGAGGATTTCAAAACTAGTAGCTTAAGCTTGCATAGGATAGGTAGCTAGGCATGATGTACACTAGCTCCTATGCTCTATTTTAGCCAGAGAGTGCAAAGAATCAAGTTTTATTTGGAGAAATCTCCAAATTTGGATCAAAATGGAGCTAAGTCTAAAAAATCAACAGATGCGGATTATCCGGGTAAGGTGGAGCATAGGGACGGATCATTGGTCCTGAGAGGGTTTTTACTATGCTATTGGGATTTTCAACGAAGGCAGATAATCTGAGTCAATTGGAGCATTAGGGCGGATCATTGTTCAAGAGAGTTCTGGTACTATTCATCTAGGATTTTTCAATGGAGGTGGATAATCTGGGTAAGGGTAGATCATTGACCTAGGGCATTGCTCCAGAGAAGTTCCAAGTTTTGCTAAGTGCCATGGCGGATGGTCCGGGTGGAGCAGACTATTGAGGCAGATCATTGGAATAGAGAGTTTCCAAATGGAATTCGATGCCAAGCGAATGATCCGGGTCAGCCGGATCATTGAGACGGATTGTTAGTCTGATGAATTTAAAGGGCGTTTGTACTAGGTGGATCATACGGGCTAGGTGGATGATCTGGGTGAAACAGATAATCCGGGTTGGGTCGGATGATTCAAGTATGTGCAACGTTCGAAAAAATGATCATTGGAACTCTGACAAAATGAATTGAGGTGGATGATTCGGGTCTAGGCAGATAATCCAACTAAGCAGTAACTTTTCAAGAAATGTTTCAAACTGCTAGTTTTTGAATAAGGAGTCTATTTAAGGATATTCGAGGCATTTATTCTAGCACTCTTGAAACTCCATAGCTACAACAAACTTATAGGGGAGGTAATGAATCATGATGATGAAGATGGGCCCAATCCTAAGGAGGCGATTCTGAGCAAAACATAGAATACTTTTCCACCTTAGTTCCAAGAAAAACATAGAATACTTCTCTTTTCCAGCCCATCCCAGTAAAAAAATTTACTGTAGTACACATCACACCATGGAAAGCTATATGTTCCACCACCAAACCTCATGGCACGCAAGCAGAAGGGATAAGGACCAATGAGAGGCCGAGAGAAGGGAGGAGAGAAAATACATCCCAATTCACAACCAACATAGAGGAAAGGAGGTGAAGCCTAGCTTGCTATTGCCTCCATCCCACCCACATCTTCCCCAAGCCACCAATCGAAGCCGAGGACCATGGAGAGAGGGACTTGACACTACTACAGACAGTCCTATCATAGACGGTTCGGAACCGTCATCACAGACGGTCCCTGAACAGTCTGTGTTTATGTGTCAGTGATGATAGGTGGTTATCACAGACGGCTTCCAAGCCGTCTGTGATAACTTACATTATAGACGGTTTTTGAGAAAAAACCGTCTATGATAGTCGACTATCACAGACAATTTTTTTATAAAAAAACATCTATGATATTCGACTATCACAGACAGTTTTATAAAAAACCGTCTGTGATATTGTGTATATCACTGATGGTTTAGTGTTCCGAACCGTCTGTGATATACAGAATATCATAGACGGTTAATAACAAAGACCGTCTGTGATATCGTTCATATCACAGACGGCTTAGTGTTTGAAACCGTCTGGGATATATATATATATATATCACAGACAGTTTGCAACACCTAACTGTCTGTGATAGCTATTTCAACAGCAATTTTATTTGCCGTTTTTCGGCTAGCCTCAGGATATGCTAGTGCCCTTTGAAAACAAGCTACATCATGTATATATCACAGATGAATGAAACAGACGGCCAGCAGATCACACATATATATAGAATGAAAATCGTTACACAGATCTCACAAATGAATTAAATTGAATGAATTGTTTGATTAAGTACAATTGAGTGATTTGTACAATTGAATCCAATGCTTCAACATCTAATTATCACCATTGCCGGGGTGGAACTCTCTAGTCTTGTTTATGATCTTTGATAGCAAGAATTCAGAGAGGTTTCCACAAATTTCGATGAGTTTGTCGAGATCATATGCACTTTCATCGAAGTCCACCCACTGTCGCTAGGAGCAATGTTAAGTCATTAATTAGCATGTGTGTGTGTATATATATGCATATATATATATATATATATATATATATATATATATATATATATATATATATATATATAATCAAAAAATAATAATTATTGGAAGGTTCACAAACCTCTGGATCATTCATCTTAGTGTCCATGATTTCCTTTATGTGGCGGCAAATGTAGAATCCACATACGTTGCCCTGTAACTGCTGGTGGCACTGCAAAAATAGAATTACAAACATAGGTATTTTCAATGCTAGAGGCATTATAACAAATTGTGATATAGGATTGTTGTGTTATAGCGGGTACCAAAAATCGCGTGTTGTGTCGCAGCGTATCACTGGATTTGTTGTGTCTCCCTCCTAGGGCAACATAAGCGGTAAACGATCTACGTGATTCAAAAAAGTTAGCCTCGACCATTGCAAACGAAGGAAAGATTACAATAGAGTTATGTATGGAGGAAATGAGTTTACCTGTTAATTGCTTCTAGCACACGACTAAAGTCGTGGTTGCTTCTAAGTAGGGAAGCAAGGTATATTACATTGCTCCACTTTGGTACAATCACAATCAAAATCCAGTGAGACCTAGCCATGTGTGTCGCCATAGTGATTAATCCTAAGTTCATGCTACATATAAAGTACAAATAAAACTTGTGTGCCAATTAGTGAAGCACTTACCCTTGGTTGAAGGGTACCATGATGTACTCATTGTCGCTGTGAGCAATCAATCCCCTCGTTATGTAATCTTGCATGAAGGATGCATTTTCGTTGATAGATTGCTCAGAGACCAAGCGTGGGTCGAGGAAACCCACCAGTTGTCGCCATCGTCGGACTTGTTGGATCATGTATATATACATAAGGAAAGAGTAATGACATTTATCGGTATAACGTGAATGTAGAACTTCATTGTATAGTACACTTACAATATCCAGCATCGTAGAAGTGAGGCGTCGAGTTCGTCGAGATTGAATAGTAAGAATAAGTCTTTGAATGTCATGACGAAGTAGCCCGAGTTGTGGAGGAAATTCACCTCCGTATATCTCACAGTGAATGCACTCTGTCGGTTTGGCTTCATGTTGGACCTCTGCATGTACCAGGTATGCAATATATTGCCAACCAAACCAAGCTAGGGTAATTGTGACTCGGCGACAAACGACACTCCTAGAATGAACTTCCATGGCCCAGGACGCGCCTTAATTTTCTTCGCTTGAGTCTTAGAGCCTCGCTTATGATACGTTTTCAGTGGTGTCTCTGCGGGAGCTGATGCAACAGGCTTTGGAACCGGAGCTGGAGGTGGAGCCACCAGAGCCGATGTGATAGGTGCAGGGCGATGTCCTTCTTGGGCCACTGGATGTGGAGATCGTGACACGGACAAGTCGAGGGCGATGTCCAAACCAAGCCGGGGTAATTGTGACTCGGGGACAAACGACACTCCTAGAATGAACTTCCATGGCCCAGGACGCGCCTTAATTTTCTTCGCTTGAGTCTTAGAGCCTCGCTTATGATACATTTTCAGTGGTGTCTCCGCGGGAGCCGATGCAACAGGCTTTGGAACCGGAGCTGGAGGTGGAACCACCGGAGCCGATGTGATAGGTCCAGGGCGATGTCCCTCTTGGGCCACTGGATGTGGAGATTATGACACGGACAAGTCGAGGGCGATGTCCCTCTTGGGCCACTGGATGAATGTATGGACGGTATCCCCTATGTCTTAATCTCTTCGTCTGGGGGCTTCTCAAGAGGGACGGCCTTAAAAACATTATTAATCATATCCACATGAACATTTATGAAACCGGCATCTACTTGTACACCGTGCACCAGCGTCCCTGATAGCATTGGATACGCCATCCCCCGCCCAACGTCAACGGGAATAGAGCCAACAAGCCTAACTCTGAGGATGCAAGGCATGGGCTCCTACATAACGACACAAGATGAGCTAAGACGTCCATCAGAGAGATCTATGTAGCATTCTAAAGAGGTACATTACCTGGATGTCGTCGATAGGTAAGTGGGCATCGCTATGTTCAGTAATTGGTGTGGACACGTAGCTACTGCGACGTTGAGGGAGACTGGGTACTGCAGTAGTAGGGATGGGTTGCGATTGGTTACAGACTTGTCTCAGTTCTTCCCTCAATGAATCTATCTCTCCTTGAAGTGAGGCAGTCTGCTCTTGAAGTGAGGCAGATAGCTGTTCCTCAAGTTGAGCACAAAGCTCCTGTTTTATTTGTTCGTTGCGGTGCGTTGAACGATTTTTTAGCTTGCATTTTCTAAATTGATTATTGCTACTCCTTGCTACCAAACTTGAGCCTTCCCAACTACACTTTTTCTACACCGTACGTACAGGTTGAGCTTCACCTGGCAATCGCTCCATCCAATCTTCGCAGATATATTGTCATCGTTGGTTGTCGATCGCTCCTGTGTGCTTGGTAAGAATTCGATAGAAGGTTTGAGTGCGAGCGACTTTTGAACCACCATACCCTAGTACTTGATAGGGATGCATTCTTGTGTTTTTGCTAACAATGGCAGGTTTTGGAGAGTTTTTAGATCAGGATACATCTCATACTCCTCGTACGAAGGGAATCATACAACATTTCACGCGCGAAATGAATCTTCGTACGGAGGGCCTTCAGGAGGATGTCAGGGTCACAAATGAGCGCCTTGCTCAACTCGAGGGCGCCCAGATTGAGACAAACACAACGCTTGCTGCGATGGGGAGAGCACAAGGTGTCACTAACGCTTCTTTGGCAGATATTATTGCACGTCTTGAGGAGATTGCCCAGGCTTCGTCTGTTGTTCCCCCGCTGCGACGGTATAGGGACAAGAAGAATTTGACTATGTGGGTGATACCGAGGCCGAGGGCAGGGCTAACCACAACAACGATCGAGCTCATCGACAATTTCGTTTTAACCGACAAGGTATGCGAAGAGAACCCCCACGTCGTGAGGTACGTGACCACGATGATGCTTTTGCTAAGGTTAAATTCACCATGCCCTCTTTTAATGGTAAATATGATCCTGATGGTTATCTTGATTGGGAATTAGCTGTTGATCAAAAATTTGCTTGCCATGACTTTCCCGAGAATAGATGAATTAGGGCTGCTACTAGTGAATTTACCGACTTTGCTTCTATTTGGTGGAAAGAACATTGCCGTCAACAACCCAACAACATACCTAACACTTGGGAGGGTTTAAAATTACTTATGCGCCATCGATTTGTTCCCTTATATTATGCTTGTGATTTGTTAAATAAATTGCAACACTTACAACAAGGTGCAAAGTCTGTGGAAGAATACTATCAGGAATTACAAATTGGGATGTTGCGTTGTGGGTTAGTTGAGAATGAGGAGGCATCAATGGCTAGGTTTTTGGGAGGGTTGAATCGAGAAATTCAAGACATCCTTGATTACAAAGATTACAACTCCATTACTAGATTGTTTCATCTTGCTTGCAAAGCTGAGCGTGAATTGCAGGGACGCTAGACGATGACGCGTTCTAATTCTTCTGCAGGTCGAACGAGCTCATGGACACCACGCACCCCTACTGCCCCGGCCGCTGTGACACCACCACCATTATCCTCCAACTCCAAGCTGCAACGTCCTACAACTTCAAATTCAGCACCACGAGCTTCCACAAAAATATCATCTTCGGTTGCATCAACCTGACGAACTAAGGACATTCAATGCCATCGTTGCAAAGGCTATGGACACATGATGCGGGACTGTCCAAACAAACGTGTACTAATTATACGCGAAGATGGTGCATATTCCTCTGCTAGTGATTTTGATGATGAAACATATGCTATGCTTGCAAATGACCTTGTAGGACATGATGATGAATCTGATCATGAGGAGGAATATGTTAGCGCCGAAGATGCTGACAAGTATTTGAGTATTATAGTGTAACGCGTACTAAGTGCTCAAGTGTCTCGTGCTGAGCAGAATCAGCACCATAATTTGTTCCAAATCAAGGGCGTTGTCAAGGAACGCTCGATTCGCATAATTATTGATGGTGGGAGTTACAACAATTTGGCGAGTATGGATATGGTGGAGAAGCTTGCTTTGCCGACCAAACCCCATCCCCACCCATACCATATTTAATGGTTGAACAACAGTGGTAAGTTGAAGGTAATACGGATGGTGAGAGTACATTTCGCTTCATACCATGATTATATTGATTGCGACGTTGTTCCTATGCAAGCTTGTTCATTGTTGTTAGGAAGGCCTTGACAATATGATACTGATTGTATACATCATGGTAAGAATATTCAACACTCTCTCATGTTCAAGGGAAAGAAATTGTGCTGCATCCTATGACTACTGAACAAATTGTTAAAGATGACCTTGCTAGAACTAGAAGAGAGAAAAGTCAGGAGAATACTGAGAGCGAAAATCAGATTGTAGCAAAGGAGAGCAACATAAAAAGAAAGAACCTAAATTTGTTCATGACAAGAATAAAGAAATTAAATTGAAAGGTGCTTGTTTTCTTGCTACCAAATCTGATATGACTGAACTGGATGCTAGTAACTCTGTTTGCTATGCGTTAATTTGCAAAGAATATTTGTTTTCATTTGAGGATATACCTTCTTCTTTGCCACTTGCTGTCACTAACATTTTGCAGGAGTACAAAGATGTCTTTCCAAAGGACATACCGCCGGGGCTGCCACCGCTTCGTGGGATTGAGCATCAAATTGATTTAATCCCCGGTGCATCATTGCCCTACCGAGCACCATACAGGACCAATCCAGAAGAAACTAAATAAATTCAGCGCCAAGTTCAAGAGTTGCTTGATAAAGGGTATGTGCGCGAATCTCTTAGCCCTTGTGCTGTTCCGGTCATTTTAGTACCAAAGAAAGATGGATCATGGCGCATGTGTGTGGATTGTAGAGCAATCAATAATATCACCATTAGGTATCGTCATCCTATTCCTAGGTTAGATGATATGCTTGATGAATTGAGTGGCTCTGTTGTCTTTTCAAAGGTTGATTTGCGTAGTGGTTATCATCAAATCCGCATGAAATTAGGCGATGAATGGAAAACGGCATTTAAAACTAAGTTCGGGTTATATGAGTGGTTAGTAATGCCTTTTGGTTTAACTAATGCACCTAGTACCTTCATGAGACTAATGAACGAGGCTTTGCGTGCTTTCATTGGTAGATTTGTGGTGGTTTATTTTGATGATATACTGATATATAGCAAATCATTAGAGGAACATCTTGACCATTTACGTGCTGTTTTTGATGCTTTACGTGGTGCATGCCTATTTGGTAACCTTGAGAAGTGCACCTTTTGCATCGATCGAGTCACGTTTCTTGGATATGTTGTTACTCCACAGGGAATTGAAGTGGATCAAGCCAAGGTTGAAGCAATACAGAGTTGGCCGACTCCTAACACGGTCACACGGGTGCGAAGCTTTTTAGGACTTGCTGGGTTCTATCACCATTTTGTGAAGGATTTCAGCACCATCACCGCACCATTGAATGAGCTTACCAAGAAGGGCATGCTATTTGTTTGGGGCGCCGCACAGGAGAACGCCTTCACCACATTGAAAGATAAGTTAACACATGCACCTTTACTCCAACTCCCTAATTTCAATAAGACCTTTGAACTAGAATGTGATGCAAGCGGAATTGGTTTAGGTGGTGTGTTGTTACAAGAAGGCAAACCTATAGCATACTTCAGTGAGAAATTGAGTGGGCCTAGTTTAAACTATTCTACTTATGATAAGGAGTTATATGCACTCTTTCGAACTTTAGAAACTTGGCAACATTATTTATGGCCCAAAGAATTTGTTATACATTCTGATCATGAATCTTTAAAGCATATTCGAAGTCAAGGAAAACTGAACCGTAGACATGCAAAGTGGGTTGAATTTATTGAGTCTTTTCCCTATGTCATAAAACACAAAAAAGGAAAGGAGAATGTTATTGCTGATGCTTTGTCTAGGAGATATGCCATGTTATCACAACTTGACTTCAAAATTTTTGGATTAGAGACTATTAAAGAGCAATATGTGCATGATGCTAATTTTTCAGAAATACTATTGAATTGTAAAGAAGGGAAAATGTGGAATAAATTTATCATTAATGATGGGTTTGTGTTTACAGCCAACAAGTTGTGCATTCCTGCTAGCTCCGTTCGTTTGTTGCTGTTACAGGAAGCACATGGAGGCGGATTGATGGGACATTTTGGTGTGAAGAAAACGGAAGATATACTTGCTGCTCATTTCTTTTGGCCAAAGATGAGACAGGACGTCGAGCGCTACATTGCTCGCTACACTACATGTCAAAGAGCTAAGTCATGACTTAATCCTCATGGTTTATACATGCCCTTACCTGTTTCTAGCGTTCCGTGGGAAGATATTTCGATGGACTTTGTTTTAGGATTGTCTAGAACAAAGAAAGGGAGGGATAGTATATTCATGGTGGTTGATAGATTTTCTAAGATGGCCCAATTTATACCATGTCACAAGAGCGATGATGCTACCAATATTGCTGATTTATTCTTTCATGAAGCTATTCGTTTGCATGGTGTGCCTAATACTATAGTTTCAGATCGTGATGCTAAATTCCTTAGCCATTTTTAGAGAACTTTATGGGCTAAATTGGGGACTAAGATATTATTTTCTATACTTGTCATCTCCAAACTGATGGACAAACTGAGGTTGTGAATAGAACTTTGTCTATAATGCTTAGGGCTATGTTGAAAAAGAATTTAAGAATGTGGGAATGCTTGCCTCCTATTGAGTTTGCTTACAATCGTTCATTGCATTCTACTACAAAGATGTGCCCTTTTCAAGTTGCAATTGCAAATGGATGTATACTAGTAACTAAGGGCCAGTGTAAGCATTGTAAGGATAGCATCCAAGGAAAAGAATTTCTTTCAGATTTCAAACTCTTGGACTTGAAGGGATATGATGTCATATTGGGAAGCGACAGGATTTATGAGCATAGTCTAGTTAGTTTGAATCTGAAGACAAGAGAATTTTTTGTTGTAAATATTGCGGTATAAGCATAATTCCATATTTAATTCCAGCCAAGACAGTTATAAACATAATATATTTCCAGCATAATAAGAATGACCCAAATTGCATATAAACATGTAATACTATCTTGCCATTCAATTGCATATTCAAAGAATATAACATCATCATCACTGCTGAAAATAGTAATGTGCAGAACAGTCCTAAGACCATTAAAACAATTAAATCTAACATGAAACAAGTTAATTGTTTTTGATTTGCTCTCAGTACAGAGTTGCACAAGATTGAAAATCTTGGCCTTCTCATGCAAATATCGTTACTCATCATTAACAATCTGACAACTAGAGATTTGAGCTCACAAAATGGATTTCTACTGTTACAAACTGAGCATAAACAGTAAGCAAAGAACCAACATATTTCAGCTTATAAGTTCACAAGCAAATGAAATATCATGCAGTATCTAGTCAACCACTAATGTAACTGGCAGCAACCACAGATCAACAGATCAAAAGGGTTCTGATTTTACACAAGACTAGATAAGAATTTTACTGCATCACAGATAAGTTTCAATTGCATGAAAACTAATCTACTCAGCCGGAATATAACCAAATAACAGAACTGAAAGTATACTACCCAAATGAGCTCAAATCTAACTCGGTTAATCAGATTATTTTCAGTTTACGATATTATCATCACAGAGCAAATATATAACGAGCCAACCAACATGCACAGCTACTCTCAATACTTGAACCGAAAAGATCAAGACTAGCTGCTGGACTGCAGAGAATCAAAATTACTCACCGAGCGGATGGTAATCAAAATCGCCCAGATGCAAATCGAGCCGAAGAACAAAATAGGGCAAGGCACGATGAAATCGCTGTCCCAGAAAACCTATCACCCCTCTGTGCTGATGAAGAAGAGGGATGTGGCCTTCGGAGATACAAAGCCCTCACCGACCACGGGAAGCCGCTGTCGGAGACGAAGGTCGGGGTATTGCCGCACAAGACCGCAAGAGCACACCGGCCAAGTGCACTCAAAACTGCAGGGAGTCGCCGCTACCTCTTACCTCGGGCAGACCTTCACCTCAGGGTCCCTCTCACACCGCACACGACGCACGGGAATCGGAGGTGAAGACCTCAACCGGAGATGGAGCAGCAGCCCCAAATCCCCGCACACACCCGAAGAACTGAGGCAGGGAAGAACACACTGAAGAAGAAAAACAGATCGGAGAAGTCAGATCCCAAAACCATGGAGCCGAACGGCCTTAAGAGGAGAAGGAGACGGGGTGAGCCGCGGGGTGGCGTGAGCGGCCGGCTCCGAGGAACCCGGGCCTGCCCGCGCCGCCTCCGCCGCTTCTCCACACGTCCCTCTCCCCATTCGCCGCTCGCATCGCTAGATCTGGGGAGGAAGCCAAACGGCCGCACGGGCCACTACCCACATGCACGCACGCCCTGCGCATGGGCCGACCCGGGGAGGAGACTTAGTCTCCGTCCCCTCACCTCCTTGCGCGGCTCACTGACAGGTGGGCCCCGCCTGCATTTCTTTTCTCTTTTTCCTTTTCTTTTCTCAATTGGGAAATTCCCAAAATGCCCCCGCATAACAACAGTCCCCACCAATTTATCAATTGATAAAAGATGTCAATGTCTTGTTTAATATACAACTGTTCGACGATGGGTACCTTGCGGGTTTGAACCGAAAGTCTAGCGACAAGGACTACGATTCTGCACAGACAAAGGAGGACTTTGCCTTGATCCAATGCCTTGGTGTGAGAATTTTCGCCCAAATCACATTCTGTACTGGGCGGCTTGCCCTTTCCCTCTCGGGTTGGGACGTTACGGTCATGTCCCCATATCTATCTCATGAGTGCTTAAGAAAGTATACCCTTATCTTTCTTTGATCGCGACCTCACGATCTTACTCACGTAGGTGAACTCTTCTAGGAATCCTGTAGGACGATTCCATTAGTCATATAGACCTCGAATTCATTAAGAGCTTATGCTCAACCTTCCATACAGACAGAGCACTGCAGCTAATGGGACCCGTTAGATGTGCTCTACAACCTCACACAGTTTGTTGTCCTAGAGCCTAGTTCACGGGATCTCCGATCTCCTAGGATAGGTTACTACCAATGTGAGCCTCTATACGGGTATGAGTCCCATTCCCTGTGACACTGCTTGGATGGCCTTCCGCGCCAATCCTTTAGTGAAAGGATCTGCCAAGTTCCTTTCAGAATGGATGTATTCTACAGAAATAACACCCGTCTCTCTGGCATGCCTTACCAACTTAAGTCGGCGCTTTATATGTTTTGAGGACTTCATATTGTCCTTCCTACTCTTCGCCTTAACCAGAACAGTTTGGTTATCGCAGTAGGTCAATATGGCTGGAATAGGTTTTTCCAGTACAGGCAGATCAGAAAGGAGTTCTCGTATCCATTCTGCCTCTACCGCTGCTGAATCAAGCGCTACTAATTCAGCCTCCATGGTGGACCGTGTAAGAATAGTCTGTTTAGAAGACTTCCACGACACGGCCCCACCTGTTAGAGTGAAAACATAACCACTCGTAGCCTTCATGTCATCCGAGTCACTGATCCAGTTAGCATCACTGAATCCTTCCAAGACTGCAGGATGACCGGAGTAATGTATTCCTAAATTAGGATTTCCCTTCAAGTATCTTAGTACTCTTTCTAGTGCTATCCAATGATCATCTCCTGGATTGGACGTATAACGACTCAATCTGCATACAGCATATGAGATGTCTGGCCTCGTCGCACTAGTTAGGTACATCAGGGATCCTATGATTTGAGAATACTTAAGTTGATCCTTCCCATGCCCAGTGTTCTTATGTAGTTTTGCATTTGGATCATAGGGTGTAGCTGCTGGCTTACAGTCCTTAAACCCAAATCTGGTTAGGACTTTATCCACATAATGGGATTGCGAAAGAGTAATCCCATTCTCACCCTTTATAAGCTTAATGTTGAAGATAACATCAGCTTCACCCAGATCTTTCATATCAAAACTCTGGGAAAGGAAAGACTTTGTACTATTGATCACATCTATGTTGGTCCCAAATAGCAGTATGTCATCTACGTAAAGACACAGAATAACACCTTCGCCCCCATTAAACCGATAGTAGACACATTTATCGGCTTCATTTACACAAAAGCCGACCGACGTCAACGTACTATCAAATTTCTCATGCCATTGCTTAGGAGCTTGCTTTAGACCATACAAAGACTTAATCAATCGACATACTTTCCTTTCTTGCCCCTCAACCACAAATCCTTCAGGCTGCTGCATATAAATCTCCTCATCCAACTCTCCATTTAGGAAAGCGGTCTTTACATCCATTTGATGTACTAGGAGTTTGTATGCAGCGGCTAGCGCTAAAAGCACTCGAATTGTGGGTAGACGAGCCACAGGAGAGTATGTATCAAAATAGTCTTCACCTTCTTTTTGCGTGAAACTTTTAGCCACTAATCGGGCCTTGTACTTTTCAATAGTACCATCAGGTCTGCGCTTTCTTTTAAAGATCCATTTGCAACCTACTGGCTTACAACCAGGCGGGAGATCTGCAATTTCCCAAATTCCGTTAGCAATGATGGAGTCCATCTCGCTACGGACTGCCTCCTTCCAGTAATCCACATCCGGAGATGTGTATGCCTCTGAAAGGGTTCGTGGTTCATCATCCACGACATAGGTGACAAAGTCATCCCCAAGTGACTTCTCGGTCCTCTGTCTCTTACTCCTCCTCAACTCCAAATCTGGAGCGGTGTTATCCACACTAGGAGGAATAGAGAGATCATCTTCACCGATATGTCAACTGTCATCATTCGGTCTCATAGGAAACACATGCTCAAAGAATGTCGCATCACGAGATTCCATCACTATATTAGTAGCGATGTCACTCACCTCGGATTTGACCACTAGAAATCTATAAGCCGTGCTATTAATAGCATATCCTAGAAAGACACAATCAACGGTCTTAGGACCAAGCTTCCTTTTCTTCGGCAACGGCACATGCACTTTTGCAAGGCATCCCCACGTTCGAAGATAGGATAAGTTGGGTTTTCTCCCCTTCCATCCTTCATAGGGTGTTTCCTCTTGATTGCGAGGTGGAACCCTATTCAGGACATAGTTAGCTGTGAGAACTGCCTCACCCCACCAATAGTCCGACATACCTGAACTCTGAAGCATGGCGTTAACCAAGTCACAAAGAGTTCGGTTCTTCCTTTCGGCTATTCCATTAGATTGGGGTGAGTAAGGTGGAGTAACTTCGTGAATTACTCCACTTTCTTCACAGAATTGGGAGAACTCATGTGAGACGTACTCACCGCCTCGGTCCGATCTTAACCGTTTAATTTTCTTTTCTAGTTGATTTTCAACTTCAGCTTTGTAGATTTTAAAGTATTCAAGTGCTTCATCTTTCGACTTAAGTAGATAAATATAACAATACTTAGTCGCATCATCTATGAGAGTTAAGAAGTATCGTTTGCCACCTTTAGTTAATATTCCATTCATCTCACAAAGATCAGAATGGATTAGTTCAAGTGGAGAAGTGCTTCGCCCTTCAACGCTATAAAAAGGTTTTCGGGGCTGCTTAGCTTGCACACACACTTCGCACTTTGAACCCTTCTCATAATTATAGCTTGGAATTAAACTCATCTTACTTAACCGCGTAATGGCTTCAAAATTAACATGACACAACCGTGAATGCCAAATATCATGAACTTTATTGCAATAGGAAACATTGTAAACGTTTACATTATTCAAATCAAGAATGGATAAGCGGAACATGCCTCCGCTATCATAACCTTTGCCCACAAAATTACCAAACTTGGTCAAAATGACCTTATTTGATTCAAACACAAGCTTTATTCCTTGCCTACATAACATTGACCCGCTAAGAAGGTTGCGTGTCATCGCAGGCACGTACAGCACGTCTCTTAGGATGAGTGTTTTGCCCGAAGTAAGCTTCAGGCAAACCTGTCCAATCCCACGTACTGTTGCGGCGGCTCCGTTGCCCATTAGGACGGATCCACCACCTTCACCCTGGAATGAAGAAAAACAAGATCTATCAGCACATATATGTCTAGTAGCACCTGTATCAATCCACCAATCAATAGATGGACTTGCCATAAAGGCCATAGGTACGTACTCTTCTGAGCTGGTGTTAGCCAGCGCGACATGGACCTCAGCCCTGTGGCTCTTGTGCTGACTCGGAGATGGACCCTTGCCCTTCCGATTGCGGCAATGATTGGCCTTATGGCCACCGCAAATGAAGCAGACGATGTCCTCCTTCTTCTTCTTCATTTTCTTAGGCTGTAGCTTGACTTGGGGCTGACTCTTGAACTTGGATTTCCCAAGGCCTCCACCATTCTTAACTTGAACTTGATGAGCCTGAACTTGAGCCTTTCCCGAGCCGTCACCGGCTCTAGCACGCTCCTCGATATTAATAGCAGCTGACAGCTCATTGAGCGTCAAGCGCTCCTTTATATGCCTCCGAGCGGTCACAAAGTCACGCCACGAAGGCGGTAACTTAGCCAGAATGACATTTACTTGGAACCTCTCTGGCAGGGCGCAGTCGTACTGACATAAGTCACGTACATGGAGCTGAAGCTCGTGGAGCTGCTCCATCACCGACCGGCCCTCAACCATCTTGTAGTTCAAGTAATTGGCTGTAACAAAGGACTCATTTCCATTATCTCCCTCGGAGTATTTCTCCTCGAGCTCATCCCAAAGTTGTTTGGCATTAGTGAAGTTGACATAGACGTCAAACAAGCGATTAGACAGGATGGCCAGCAAACGGGCTAAGACTGCATTATTAGCATCTTCCCATCTCATCGTCTCAGGGATCTCCAGCGGAAACGCCGGTGGATTTGAGATGACCCAGAAGAGCTTAAGGTCAGTCAGCCAAAGTTTAGCCTTTGCCTGCCAGCGCTTGAAATTGGCTCCGTCAAAAACTTCAGGTTTTACGACATCAGATGAGGAAGCCATTTCTTCCAATATAGGTTTTCTGGATTGTTGTAAATATTGCGGTATAAGCATAATTCCATATTTAATTCCAGCCAAAACAGTTATAAACATAATATATTTCCAGCATAATAAGAATGACACAAATTGCATATAAACATGTAATACTATCTTGCCATTCAATTGCATATTCAAAGAATATAACATCATCATCACTGCTGAAAATAGTAATGTGCAGAACAGTCCTAAGACCATTAAAACAATTAAATCTAACATGAAACAAGTTAATTGTTTTTTATTTGCTCTCAGTACAGAGTTGCACAAGATTGAAAATCTTGGCCTTCTCATGCAAATATCGTTACTCATCATTAACAATCTGACAACTAGAGATTTGAGCTCACAAAATGGATTTCTACTGTTACAAACTGAGCATAAACAGTAAGCAAAGAACCAACAGATGTCAGCTTATAAGTTCACAAGCAAATGAAATATCATGCAGTATCTAGTCAACCACTAATGTAACTGGCAGCAACCACAGATCAACAGATCAAAAGGGTTCTGATTTTACACAAGACTAGATAAGAATTTACTGCATCACAGATAAGTTTCAATTGCATGAAAACTAATCTACTCAGCCGGAATATAACCAAATAACAGAACTGAAAGTATAGTACCCAAATGAGCTCAAATCTAACTCGGTTAATCAGATTATTTTCAGTTTACGATATTATCATCACAGAGCAAATATATACCGAGCCAACCAACATGCACAACAAATCTCAATACTTGAACCGAAAAGATCAAGACTAGCTGCTGGACTGCAGAGAATCAAAATTACTCACCGAGCGGACGGTAATCAAAACCGCCCAGATGCAAATCGAGCCGAAGAACAAAATAGGGCAAGGCACGATGAAATCGCTGTCCCAGAAAACCTATCACCCCTCTGTGCTGATGAAGAAGAGGGATGTGGCCTTCGGAGATACAAAGCCCTCACCGACCACGGGAAGCCGCTGTCGGAGACGAAGGTCGGGGTATTGCCGCACAAGACCGCAAGAGCACACCGGCCAAGTGCACTCAAAACTGCAGGGAGTTGCCGCTACCTCTTACCTCGGGCAGACCTTCTACCTCAGGGTCCCTCTCACACCGCACACGACGCACGGGAATCGGAGGTGAAGACCTCAACCGGAGATGGAGCAGCAGCCCCAAATCCCCGCACACACCCGAAGAACTGAGGCAGGGAAGAACACACCGAAGAAGAAAAACAGATCGGAGAAGTCAGATCCCAAAACCATGGAGCCGAACGGCCTTAAGAGGAGAAGGAGACGGGGTGAGCCGCGGGGTGGCGTGAGCGGCCGGCTCCGAGGAACACGGGCCTGCCCGCGCCGCCTCCGCCGCTTCTCCACACGTCCCTCTCCCCATTCGCCGCTCGCATCGCTAGATCTGGGGAGGAAGCCAAACGGCCGCACGGGCCACTACCCACACGCACGCACGCCCTGCGCACGGGCCGACCCGGGGAGGAGACTTAGTCTCCGTCCCCTCACCTCCTTGCGCGGCTCACTGACAGGTGGGCCCCGCCTGTATTTCTTTTCTCTTTTTCCTTTTCTTTTCTCAATTGGGAAATTCCCAAAATGCCCCCGCATAACAACATTTTTGGTTTTCAAAGATGGCAAGGAAACATTGACTTTTGTGGATGAAACCTTGCCAGATGCTAAGCGTATGATTACGATGCATCAGTTACTAAAATTCATGGAAAAAGGATTGGTTGGAGCTCTAGTATATGCTAAACCTGAAGAGAGAAAAGTGGAGAAGGTATAGACATTGGGGGAACTGCAAGAGATTATAACCCAGTTTAAGGATGTGTTTAAAATACGAAGAGAGCTGCCACCTTTTAGGGGAAATGAGCACACAATTCACTTGACACCTGAAGCAAAGTCGATGATTCTTCAGCCTTGTAGATTGCCACATTATCAGAAGGATACTATGGAAGAGCAAATCGGCCAGTTGCTAAAATCTCAAATAATCAGATCTAGTGTAAGTCCATACTCCTCTCCTGCTATTCTAGTAAGAAAGAATGATGGAACATAGCGCATGTGCATTGATTATCATTAATTAAATATTAACACTACCAAGAACAAATATCCTATACCCATTATTGAAGATTTGTTGGATGAGTTGCATGGGGCAAGGTTCTTTACCAAGATAGATTTGAGATCTGGTTATCACCAGATTAGAATGCAGCCTGATGATATTTTTAAGACAGCTTTTAGCACTCATGTTGGTTATTTTGAGTTCATGGTAATGCCCTTTTGGTTGACAAATGCCCCAGCCATTCTAAGCATTGATGAACAAAATATTGGCACCTTTCTAGAGGAAGTTCATGTTGGTCTTCTTTGATGATATATTGATATATAGTCCAACCATGGAAAAGAACAAGAAGCATTTAAGTCAAGCGTTAGCTATTCTCAAGAGTAATCAACTATATGCGAAATTGAGCAAGTGTTCCTTTGGGCAAGAGTAAGTGGAATATTTGGGGCACATAATCAACAACAAGGGGGTGACTACTGATTCAGGGAAGGTAGAGGCAGTGAAGTCTTGGCCCGTTCTTTAGAATACCACACAGTTGAGGGGATTCTTGGGGCTAGCAGGGTATTACAGGACATTCATAAAGAATTATGGAGTGATATGTCGACCAATGTACAATGCTCTAAAGAAGAATGCTTTTGCATGGGGCAAGGAACAACAAGATTCTTTTCAGAGAATCAAAGACTTAACATCTGAAGCACCTGTACTAACTTTACCTAATTTTTTTCAGCCATTTATTTTGGAAACTGATGCTAGTGGGCAAGGGCTAGGTGCTGTTTTGATACAAGGAGGCTGACCCATCTTTCTTAGCAAAGCAATCGGGCCTAAAGCTGCAGCCCTATCCACATATGATAAGGAGGCCTTAGCCAAAGAATGCATTAACTGATGCTCTGTCTAGGACACCTCAACAGGAACAGTCAATGGTTGTAACAACAGTTGTACCAAATTGGATTAATGAAGTTATTCTCAACTATCAAGGGGATGAGAAATGTAAAGAATTAAAAGAGCAATTGAGAATCGATCCAACAGCAACACCCCTATATACACTTAGTAATGGAGTATTGTGGTACAAAGGAAACTGTATATTGGGAGCAGCGCTGATTTGAGAAATCAATTTCTCCATTCCTTCCACAATTCAGCACTAGGTGGACATCAAGACGTAGAGCTACATATCAAGCACTCAAATTATAATTCTATTGGACTGGGATGAAAGTACAAGTTAATCAGTTTGTCACTGAATGTGCAGTGTGTCAGAAGAACAAATATGAGAATGTACCATATCCGGGGGTATTGCAGCCTCTCCCAATTCTAGACATGGTGTGGTCCAGGGTTCTGGGATTCAAAAGGCTAAAAATTTCGGTGGCCACCGAATTTGACGAATTTCGGAAATTTCGGACCGGTTTTCAGCTGCGTTGACCAGTCAAACATTTCGTATTTGACCGAATTTTGCCCGAATTTTGACAAATTTAGTCCGAAATTTTGAAAAAAAGAACAGCAGAGAAATAAATTAAAAACGATCAAACAATATACCATACTTCGATCAAGGCTTAAGAACAATAAATACTTCAATAGTTTTCAAATAACACACATTAGACTGCAGCCAGCACAAATTTAATTGCACACATGTGCCCACAAGGCCACAACATAATTAGAGGCAATATTTAGACAGTCCAGTCCAAAGGAGTTTGTTCATCACTCCACCATAAATAGTTCAGAGTCCAAATTAAGTACACAACATAGTCCAAATCCAAGCCCCCTTGAAGTCTAGTTCATCACTCCACAAATAGTCCAAAGGAGTTGAACATAGTTACAGTCCAACCAGCCATATGTACACTAAGAGAATTAAGTTGCCCAAAAGTGAGTCACCCAAAAGAAACTGTGAGTTAGCATATTGTCAATTGCCACTGGCACCATTTGTGTTTCATGGCATCGGCCAATCATCACCATATACACACCAAAAAATTGCTCCAGAACTGCTGCTGGACTGTACCTATACAACATGCATGAAACAACAATTTGTAAGTTAACTTCAATTAACCAGCAAGCCACTTCATCACTACATGATTTTCGGATGATTCTATTGGTGAAATATATTGCAGTTCTATTAGTAAAAATGTATTGCAGAGAATTGACTATTTGTAAGTTAACTTCAAATGGAAAAGAGAACTATAAAACAACTATATATTTTCGGATGGTATTTTCGTCCAACCATCACCAGATACACACCAAAAAATTGCTCCAGAACTGCTGCTGGACTGTACCTGTACAACATGTATGAAACAACAATTTGTAAGTTAACTTCAATTAACCAGCAAGCCACTTCATCACTACATGATTTTTGGATGGTTCTATTGGTAAAATATATTGCAGTTCTATTAGTAAAATGTATTGCAGAGAATTGACTATTTGTAAGTTAACTTCAAATGGAAAAGAGAACTATAAAACAACTATGTATTTTCGGATGGTATTTTTGTCCAACCATCACCATATACACACCAAAAAATTGCTCCAGAACTGCTGCTGGACTGTACCTATACAACATGCATGAAACAACAATTTGTAAGTTAACTTCAATTAACCAGCAAGCCACTTCATCACTACATGATTTTCGGATGGTTCTATTAGTGAAATATATTGCAGTTATATTAGTAAAATGTATTGCAGAGAATTGACTATTTGTAAGTTAACTTCAAATGGAAAAGAGAACTATAAAACAACTATGTATTGCTCTCCAGTCAATCATAAATTTATCATTTATGGAAATACACAACAATCAAATATAGATGCAGCAATTATATATACAGGTACCATAGTAGTGAACAGAGCATAGTACCTTGACAGAAGAGTCATGCTACTCTCGCTCGTAGAGACTAGAGAGGCTTTGAATCCTCATCCTTTTTTGCTGGAGTCTTCCAGATCTGCGGCTATTAGGATTACAATCTCCCTCACCTGAAGCTTCTATGTCTTCTTCAACTCTTGGTGCAGTTTCCACAGGCTCATCATCATCACAATTGTCTTCATCAGCACTATCATCATCGTCATCACCTTCAGCTAAGGCATCCTCAAACTCATCCTCTTCATGTCCTTCATCACTTTCCTCCAACTCAAACTCAATCTCCTCGTCCACCCTAGCCCTCTTTGCACGAGATGAATTGTCCAGCTGGCTTCGACATAGGTCATCCAAACTAGGGCCTACATCATTCATAGATTTACCTAGCCAGTCCCATATTGGATTGTTCTCATCAAATATTGTAGCATCCAACATCATAGCACATGGATCAATTTCCTTGTCCTTCTGCTGGTATCCACTATCCTCTCGGATACGCTCCTTCAAGTTATAATGAACATACACAAGCTTGTGCAACTTGTCATAGCCTAACTTGTTCCTAATCTTTGTATGCACCAATGCAAAAGTGCTCCAATTTCTCTCACAGCCACTAGATGACACACATTGTGAAACGATACGTAATGCATACTTCTGTAAGGTAGGCACTTCTCCTCCAAACTGAAACCACCAATCAGCTGCCAAATGAGAATGGAAATTAGCCACAAGAAAAAGCACGGATTCTATTGCTATAGTGGGATGTGTAGGGAGAAATTTTCATCTCCATCCTTTCTTTTGAAGGGTATAAAATTTCTATAGTAAGGTACATGGGGTTATATGGTCTATCGTGCCATAACTCTACCAGTTCCAAATATCCTGAAATATGTACATTGTACAATGTTCAATGGTAAACATCGTGTATAGCATCAGGTGACCAAGAGAAATTTGGATGGAACAATTTGATGCTGATAGGCGCTAGCTGCTGATGCACATGGAGCAATTTGGAAGAATGAAAACATTCACAATGCATGCAAGACCGCAACCATTTAGAAAATTTACATTCTACTTTCATCAACAATTTTGTCACGCTAAACCATCAGTGGGAGTCATCACATTGTTAGCAAAAGCATTATGAAATTTCTCACATTCAGTATCAGGTCTTGTGAAAATGAACAGTATCAGGTTGCAAAAATGATTGATGAGTAGTATATATTTTTTTTGCTTGCTGGAGATCGTATCACTGGACAAGCGTTAAGGACTATTTTCCATTGCCAACTCACATTACAACTCAGAAAAACTTGCAGAATTTAAATGGATACGATGACAATGAAAAAAAAACATATACAATACAAATGTTGCACAGATCATTTACTTTGCTCAAATGTTGATTACCCGAAATAAAAGTTTTTCTTAAAGTTAGAGATAAT
The DNA here is from genome assembly GCA_017311315.1 of Dendrocalamus latiflorus. Classification (NCBI taxonomy): domain Eukaryota; kingdom Viridiplantae; phylum Streptophyta; class Magnoliopsida; order Poales; family Poaceae; genus Dendrocalamus; species Dendrocalamus latiflorus. Next base: position 19,582,527 of record CM029623.1, read on the forward strand.
TATGTGTAAAATGTCATCCACCGACCCCACTCACACAACATGATTTTTTTTTGTCCCAAAAGAAAACATGTAGCCCATAACACCTTATACATACAACACTGAAGTATCTTCACTGGCAGAGTGTTTTTCTTCTGTCATGCAACAACTCTACCGATTCTTAATACCCTGAAGTGAAATACTATGTACAATATTCAATACTAAGCACAATTTAATCTTTTAATCTTTTTGGATAATGTCACATATTACCTTTTTCATACTACACTGAATTTTTTGCGTGTTTTTATCTTTGAAAATAAAGAATATCGATATTGTTATTTGCGGAATTTGGCCACATGAGACTTACTTGGGGACATAGATGATGCTCCAACACGTGCTGTGGGCCGATTGAACCTCCCGAGGCACTCCCGAAAGACTGATATTTCCTTGATTGCCTGAACAGCATCATCAGACATTTGTGCCATCTTCTCTATTGCGTCTGTTAGTGCTAAAGAATATTCTAGTTTGTTGCAAAAGTTGTGCCTGTAGTGGGTCTCGGGATCAAGAACAGCAGCTACATGAGAAAGGTGGAAAAGAGTTAGAATTTATGAGAGCACTACACATGTAATAATGAAATTTAGTAGCTGTATCAATACCTGCAACCATTAATGTGTTTCTTTCCATATTTTCAACCCTCCTTGTCACCTTACTCAGAAACCGATTAAACTGTCTTGTTCCCACACCAAGCTGAGCTTCCATTGCATGTATGGCTGCCATCATCCTTGGCTTGAACCCAGAAAGTGTACATGACTTCTGTGTATCTGCATATCGCAGCACCAAATAGAGTGGTTTTACTGCATCTACTACCCACTTCAATGCCAACCACCATGTAGAACTTGTCAAGCATGCTTCAGTGTACTCATAGTACTCCTCATCCTTCCAGTCACTCTCCTTCCAATCTTGTGAAACCATCCAAGCTCGGAGATTTTCTTTCTTGTCAAGGAAACTCTGGAGGAACATAAATACAGTTCCAAAGCGAGTAGCATTGGGTCTTATCAATTCCCCACCAATCTTTTTCTTCATCTCATCATGTAGCCTGTTATGGTTGTACAGGAACCTACAAATATGCTTGGCACTTGCAACAACATTAGCAACCCTTCTGAACTTGCCAATATCCTTCAACATGAGGTTGATAGTGTGAGCAGCACATGGCTGCCAGAAAATATGCTTGTATTCCTCGATGAGCTTCTCACATGCTTTCTTGTAATTTGACCCATTGTCTGTGACAATTTGGACTGCCGATTCAGGGCCAATCTCAACAACCACCTTTCTAATCTGGCGATGTATAAAATCTGTATGGTACCAAAATATAGTAACTTTCTGTATTTCTTAGTAATAAATACAACTTTAAACACAAAGAGATTGCTGCTATGTGCAGTAGAAAATTAATTGCATCTACTAACAGTAGGTACTAACAGCTTAGCAGCAGAAATTAATTGCATATACTTAAAGGAGATGAAAGAAGATAAGTGACAATAACAGCTTACCAGCACTTTGCTTATGCCCAGATGCATCAATTGACTTATGGAAGAACATGCGTGCATTACAATACACCATGAAGTTGATGATGGCCATGCCGGTAGGTCCTGTCCATGAGTCACACATTATAGTCACACCATACTGCTTCCAACCTTGCTTGAATTGTTCAAGAGAGTTTTCGGCTTCCTCAAAGTTTGCTTGCAAGAATTCCCCATCAATTCCATGTGATGTAGGAATCTGTGCTATAGTGCCTAGTTGCTGAGTAAGCCTAATTGCACTCCGAAAGTACGGGCAATCAGCTTTCAACCCAGGAATGTCGTTCGCATGGAAAAACTTTGCCCATACTTGTCCAAGCTTCTCTATAGATCCCTCTTGAAGTGCAGTATCAATCCTAGGCTGCACAGATGCTTTGCTGCGTGCCAAATCCTTGTCAAAGAAGGTAGTGACACTCCTTTTACCAACAGAAACACGAACACCTTTGCCACTCCCACACCTTCTCTCTATTGCACGAGAAAGGTTCTTATCTCCCAATTGTTTCCTAATATCCAGACGGACTTGTTCTTCTTCATCACTTGCAAGATCAATCACTTCTTCACCTTGCAAACCTTGCATCAGATCTCGCTCCAACCTAAGCATGTGTTCCCTTTTTTCTCTTTTATTGTCCATTGATGCCTTCCGTAACTCCCTCATTGCATCCCGCACAGCTCTGGGCACATTGTTGCATGACTTCACTTCACCAACTATACAGCCAAGATGGTCCCTGAGCCTTGTTGCACCTCCACCTCTGTTTGTAACCCCACAGTACCCACATTTGAAACCTTGGCCAGCAAGCTTTGTGCCATGCATCCACACCTTATTAATGTTTCCATCATTAACCTCTACATTCCAGAAGCACAATATCAGCAATAAAAAACATGAAAATAACTTGAGAATTTAATTTAATTACTATTAAACTAATCATAGAGGAATAACAGCCATATAGTTATATTTGTATGATAATTATTTAATAAACTAATCAACAGATGGTATGTAAAGGGAGGATAACTGTTTAATAAAGTTGACAAAGCAAGCTACTTCCTCCAGAACATTTGCATTCTCTATTTATTAATGCAAGCTACATTACACCCATCCAATCCACAAACAATTTAAGGAAAAAACCTCAAGAACAGATTCACATACCATCAATAAATAGGCATTGTGCAAAATATGCATTCCAATCAGCTAGTTAGTCACTATAAAAAATAGTTTGCATTGCTAAATGATATGGAGACAATGTATCAGCCATACTAATTCCTTTATGTTGAACCTATAGCATTTCTATTGTTTTAGGGAGCGGACAATTGGACAACTAATGAAATATGATACATTATATTCAGAAGTTTCCAAGTGGAGTGAGCAAGCTGCTCGCTAAGTGATGTGAATGTTTAGTTTAGAGTATGAAATAATAAACAAAGTACTTAGTTACTCCCCACCTTCATAAGGGTGCATACAAGTCAAGTATGGGAGTAAGTAATTGTTCATAGCAATAAATTAAAGAAAAGCAACAAGAACAATTCAAGATATCAACAGTGAAGATGTACTAAACTGACCCGCGGATGGACCAGCACAAAGCAATACCATAAATCTGTTAGTCCTTGGATATGGCATTCCATGACAATGATATTGCAATCGATACATTACATTTGTTCCTTTCTAATTTTCCGAAACAAAACTACTGTAAACCTATTAAAAGGCAGTCAGTATTAAAATCAACTACAGTTGCAAAAGAACTGTTGTAAATCAGAATGCTTTGTTGCTCCCTCTTGGTTGCTTTTAAGTTCACACCACCACTCAAAGCTAATTCTGTTTCCGATATGATCGGGATTGGAATTTACGTTCGGATCGGCTCTAATTTCTGGGAACCAAACCGAGTGCTATTGAATTCTAATCGGATATCCTATTCAGACCCGTAGCAAGTCCGGAGGTACTAGTCAAATCTATTACTGTGAATTACATTAGTAATTACATACACCATTTTCACTACCCCCACCACCAACCCCCCAAAACCATGCTCACACAAACACCGTAAGCACGCATGCATCAGAGCGCTGTCCACAAGAAAGGTACATACAAACTGGGAAAAACCGTCAACAAGATGGCTTCAGTTGCTCATGATGGCAGGTCTCAAACTTGATAATACAACATTAACAGAACCACCACACTCTAGCTATAGCTTCATGAACTGTATTGTACCAAAAATAAAGTAATCTATACAAATACTAGGCTTGCAGTTGTGATGTCAATCTCTACAAAACAAGATACTCTGTTTTACATATACCTTCAGAAGCTGTTGCTGGCCGTGGTGCTGTAGCTGGTGCCGGCCGTGGTGCTGCAGCCCTTGCATGCCCATCTGAAGCATCACCAACTCCAATGCTTGCACTACCCCTGTCCCTCATCTGGCTGATGTCGCTGCCACCCAACCCACGCCGTAGAAGACTGCTCTCCATGAGCAGGGCCTGTACCCAAAATCGACGAGCTTCAAGAACACCACATGGATGAGACGATGCATAGCAGGAATCACACAAAGCATCCATCACGGCTGGACATACATAGTCATACCAGCAGCTCAGCAGCTCAGTGATTGGGTGTTGATGGCGCCAACGATTGAAGGACTGCAGCGGAAGTGTAGATCTGGAGGATTAGTGATTGGGGACGCGCCGCACCCTTCTGCAAAAATGGGTACCGAAAATCTAGTAAGCATCAATTACTTGTTAGCGGGCAGCACAAGCAAGATCAGGAAGAAGAAAGGTAAGCAGTCTCATCTTCGCATCATCGACTGGCTACTAAACCCACAATTAAACTCGACTTGATTCAACTCCTAATCCAATTACACAGGAATACATAGAGGAAAGATTTGCTGTTTTGGTTGTTGCAGAGCAAGAGGGAAAGCGGAGCGTCAGAGCATGGGGGTAGTACCTCTCTCGGAGGAAGGCGATGGAGGCCAGGAGGGCGAGCGCGACGAGGTCTCGGTAGACGCAGAAGACGATCTGGTTCATGCCGACGTTGAGGACGGACTTGGTGAGGACATGGTAGCCGCCGTAGGCGAGACGATATGGCTGTAGGGGAGGAGAGGAGTAGAAGGGGAGATGTTGGGTGGAGTGGAAGGGAGATCCGCCGACGCTGGCCTGGGTGCGCCGTGCGCACGGCGCTAGGGCTAGGCCAGCCGCCGCCGTTGGGGACGATATGGCTGTAGGGGAGGAGAGGACTGGAAGGGGAGATGTTGGGTGGAGTGGAAGCCTGGAAGGGAGATCCGCCGCCGCTGGCCTGGGTGCGCCATGCGCACGGCGCTAGGGCTAGGCCAGCCGCCGCCGCTGGCCAGGTGAACAGGAGGAGGAAAAATGAAACCCTAGGGTTTTCAGAGTTGTGCTTGTGTTTTTATAGCTGTAGAAGGCATTCGTGGGCTGGGCTGGACCTCGGGTTGGGCTGAAAATTTAAATTGGGCCGAAATAATTTGTCCGGTTTGATTTTTTCTCGGGCCTGTCCGAGATGGACGAATCTCACCGAAATTCGGCTCTTTCGGGTCGAATCCCAGAACCTTGGTGTGGTCACATATTTCCATGGATTTTATTGAGGGACTTCCTAAGTTTGAGGGCAAATATGTTATTCTATTTGTTGTGAACAGGTTCACAAAATATGCCCATTTTCTATCCTTTAGTCATCCTTATACATGCAACAAGTTGTTAAGCTATTCATAGACAATATCTACATATTGCATGGACCTCCAGTGGTAATTGTTACTGACCCAGACCGGATCTCCACTAGCTCCCTTTGGCAAGAATTGTTCAATGTCCTAGGAGTGAGACTGCATTTCACAAACAAACGGTTAGACCAAGAGGGTAAATCAATGTTTAGAAAGTTATCTCCAGTGTGTGGCATTTGCTAGTCCCAAGAGGTGGCATTCATGGTTGGCACAAGCCGAGTGATGGAACAATACATCTTTTCATACCTCTTTGAATATGAAACCATTCCAAGCATTGTATCGTATGCCATCTCCACAAGTAACCAAATATATCTTACTAGATTCTGCTATTACTAAAACCAAAAATATACTTCAGAGCAAGACTGCGGCAGTAGAAGCAGCAAAGGCAAATCTTGAGAAGGCACAGTCTATGATGAAACAATCTGCAGATAAGCACCGAACTAAGAGGGAGCTTAATGTGGGAGAAATGGTGTGTCTAAAAATATAGCCATATAGGCATAATTCCCATGGACTTCATGGTTCTCTGAAACTTCACTCTAAGTACTATGGGCCTTATTGAGTTTTGGAGAGAATTGGAAGGGCTTCTTACAAGCTATTGTTGCCTGAGGGAAGTCAAATTCATTCAGTATTCCATGTGAGTCAATTGAATAAGCATGTTGGACCTAGAACCATTCCCAGTTCTGAACTACCATTGGTAGATGGAGAGATATATTAACTGAGCCAATGGCAGTTTTGAATCGAAGGGTCATTCCAAGAAATAATGAGCCGGTAGTGCAATGGTTAATACATTGGGTGAATCTACCTAAGGAATCAATGTCTTGGGAAGATGCTGATTTCATTTCATGGATTTTTCCAAATTTCAACCCTTGAGGACAAGGGACTGAAGGAAGGGAGTAATTGTCAGACTACCGAAATCCTCAGTCGGATTCAGAGAAGAAAAGAACTGTAGAAGTTGATCATTTGGCACAATGGAGGACCACATCCATTCATACCTCTTCGTTAAGTCATATCACATGGCTGAGGACCTAGCTATTACTATTTATCATTTCTTTTCGTTACTATTCACAGTCATCTCTATTTTCTATTACCTGTTTACTGGAAATAGCTGTTCCATCATATGAAGGAATCGATGCACTCCATATAAGCCATTCCTGATGTAATATTGGACTTATCCATGAAATGAAACCCGACTTGCACCTACTTTACCCTTTGTTCTTGTGTTTACTTTTTTCTACATCTCCTTTTCCCCCCAAAATTTCTCTACGACTATTCTAAAATCAATTGGATTCCAATCCCCATTTTCTCGAGTGTAAGATCGAGGAGGCCGACTAGAGGGGGGGTGAATAAGCAGTTTTAAAATTTTCTCTTCTATCAATTTCTCTTTGATTACTATTTGGCTAAAACCAAGTATATAATACGAAAGCGTAACTCAATTTGGGTTGGTACAAACAAATGCCTAAATCAACTAGGTTCACCTAAGTGCACCAACAACCTAAGTCTATGTCAAGGTTTGCAATTCTAGTGATAAGCAATCAATTTAATTCTATGAATATAAATTGCTTGAATGTAATTTAAGCACAAGAGAACAAAACACAAATGACACGGTTCCTTTTTATCGTGGTGTTCAGAGACTTGCCGGTCTCCCCTAGTCTACATTTAGGTTAGCCCAAACTAATTGGATCGGCTCTACGAATTAAGTCAAACACCTCAATCCACTAGTGGTAGCTCTTTCTCGCTCTAGGTGGATAATCTCCAACCTTTACAACTTGTTGGGTCTTCTCACAACCTTCTTTGAGAAGATCACCACGCACAATACCTCCAACGCCATCTAAAGTCAGTAAACTCTAAGAGTAACAAGTCAAACTCTTTGCTTGACTCTCACTATGTGCAATGAATGCACAAGATCAAGTGGATACAAAATCCACCTCAAGATGCAACACATGCAATCTAGAGCCATTCTCCTTGCTCACAAGGTGCAATATATGCATAATTGAGAGGAGGAGCTCACAGTAACTCAAGAGAATGAAATAGAGTGAAGCAACAATAACTCCAACTGGTCACAAGGGGGTATTTATACCCCATACCACTAAACTAGCTGTTGGAGATGAAAAACAACATTTTTGGAAGTATCGCAGGCAAAACTCAGGTACTTCTGCTCCCCTCATCAACGGTCAGAAAACTAGCCATTATCAGCAAAATCAG